>JARHVA010001273.1:0-732500 GCA_037957365.1 Torreya grandis | reverse complement strand
AACTTCACCTGATTTTACTTGTATGTCCAACCTTGTGCTAATGTTAATAACTATGTTAATAGGTTCCTTACATACCTACTAATTTGCTCCTTTATATTCTACTACTAAGTTATAACATAATTCTTACAATTTTAGTATTATATATATAAGATTATTAGCAAAGGTACCTAGTGACATCCCCACACTTTTCAGTTATGATTAATTTGATACCAAATGTTGTAACATGTTAGTTGACACTTCATCTTCTTTCATTCTATAATAATGTACACTTCCATTATTTATAGGTAAGCATCATATTGAGTAGAACCATATAATAATAGATTTAGGAATTTATTTGATATTATACATTTGATCTCTCAGATTATATAAAACTTAACATAATACAAACTTGTTATTACAATATTATATTGGTTTTCATAATTTTATTACTTTCCTTATTCTTTAACACACTAAATTTTCATATTCTCTATTATTAGGTAATTATCTTCCACATATAAACCCTTAACTAGTTTAATTAGGTTATCCATCAAGTCCCTTCTTAGGCCCCAAATTAGTGGTATCAAATAATTTACACTTCATATCATTATCGACTAGTATCATGGTGTTTTTGAGTTTTTCCAATGTTTGTATACCTAGTCATATGAGTTATTATTATAAAGAGTTAGGGCTCAATTCTTGTGACCCTTAATCCTACCCTCATTCACATATTCAAATGGGATATAAATATTCAATAATGGAAACTCCAAATATGTTAAATAAAATGATAGAGGATGCATTGTAGAGATAAAGGGAAGATTTGGAATAATTTCACGCACATGAATAAGCAAGTATTTTTGATCAATTTTAAATACTTCTCAAGAAATAGAAATAACAATGGGGGTATGCCTAGATAGATATACTAATGTAATAACATGTGCAATATAGTGAATTAGAAATAGAAGTGTGGTTAGTTTATAGTTATTAGTTGTCAAGGAGGGATGGAGTATGATGTCCATTATGGAATCCAAGAAAGCAAGAGAATGCATGATGTGGATCATGGCATTGAAAATAATTGAGAAAAAATCAAGAAACAAGCACACAATCAAGAAGCATAAAAGAGTGGCCAAGGGTCCAACCAAATAAGGGACATGGGCACGTGTCACTCAAACTAGGAAGTAAGCATACAAGGCATGTTAAAATACCACATACATATACAATTAAAACAAGCAAGGTTGGCACAAGGGCCATAGGCACATAGAAGAGTAGAAGCAAAGGACATTGGAAAATATCTTAAGGCACACACAAGACATAGAATAGGAACTGAGAAATGCAAATCATATCTAGTTATGCAAAGCAAGAAAAGAAAGAATGTAAATGTTGTAAATATAATGGCATATAACTAATCAATGCAAGAAGTGAAGTATGCAAGACATTTAGTACAAGAATAGGTATATTCTAAGAAATAAACAAGTTTTATATAATAGTGAGTGTCTATAGAGTGATTTGTGTAAGCTATTAAGTAATGTACATCAACATGATAACTAGAGTGTGTGGTGCAAAATAACATAACCTAGATGGTGTAGTCATGTAGAAGATTGCCCCAGTGGGTAGATATATTGATGTATGTATTGAATGTATGAAGTAGGTTCCCCCTCAATGGGTAGAGTGAAGTAATCAAGGATCTAGAAGTCACTACATGCACTCAAAGAAGATCTTCTGAAGCATGGTAATGTAGATAAATTTACAAACAATAACATAGAATAACAAATGTAAGTCTATCATGATAGTATAAATCTAAAGCATGGATAATGCATACAATTGAAATATTTTTGGTATTTTGAGTTATTTGAATCTTTTTCAATTTTTTAAATTTTGTATTATTTTTGGTATTTTGACATAAGCTATGTATAATCAATTATAAGGAGAGTATGTGCAAGTAATTGAAAAGAAGTTATATATAAGTAATAGTGAGAAGAAATGATAATAACTGATGAGTCTCATGGGAGACTCCCTATCGTGGTGTCCTATATCGAAGAGAGGGATTGTGCATGATCATGAAGCATGATGGAGAGGCTGAGACTGTAACTCTAAAATCTATGTATGTTATAAATGCTCTAAAATCTCTATAGTAGAAACTAACTATAGGGTCCCACTATAACTATAAGAAGTGAATACAACTATAGGGATCTTAGGGACCCATCTGGTAGTAGGAAAATCTCTCTAAACATGTGCTTTATGAGTAGAGGCATGAGATCTCAATGATACTGCCCTTGGTGTGAACACTTTAACTAGAAACTATCTAGAGTCCTAAAATGATGGATACTTTAAAAGAGGCCTATTTGAAAGTATATGAACTCTTTGTGCTGGTGAGGAAGGCCTTTACTATCTCTAAATTTAAACTAGAGGAAGAACTGTAACTAGTGGAAAAGCTAAAATTAGTGGAGAAGATGAAATTGGTGACCTTAAAGTAGAACATGGCTCTGAAGTGGGGAGTGGTAACTCATATGGAACTCCACTAATTGTAATAACTTGATTAGTGTGAATGAATTTCATGCATCTATGAACTTTAGAAGTTACTTCTTGAAGTTTTTGAATCTATGGTCAGCCAAGGAACATATTAAAGACCCTTGTACTAGGAACTATAGTAAATGGTGTGGCCATGTGTGTTGGACCAACCTATAAAGGAAGTACAATCTCACCCAATGAACTCTATATGTGCCTACTAATCCACTAATAACTATATCCATTAGGGTAATATCCTACTCTAAATATCCCAAATATTTCAATAATGTCATAATATACACATTCACACTAGATCCATTATCTATGAAAACACTATGAGTGGGATTATTATGAATGTAAGCTCTGATAAAGAGTGCATGATAATTTGAATCATCCTCAACTATCTCCTACTCTGAGAAGTAGATTGAAGGTTAAGCTTGAACTCTAGAATTATACACATCAATCATGTTACTCAAGGGTTTTGACTCAATTAAAGGTGCCCTATATGTAGCTGGTGTTGAATGTGCATGATATGCATGGTGAACACCTACTGTGTCTAATGTTTCCTATTTAGAATGTTGTGGAAAAGGATTTGAGAAAAATCTTAGAGTCTTTTCTTATGTTTGTTTTACCTATAGTGTTAAGATCAATAAGATTACCATCTATCAAGTCCTATATCTTATGTTTCAAATGGATCCATCTATTTGTTGTGTAGCTTGGTGCCTTTTGAAAGTCACAAAATGCATCCTGATCATATCCTTGTGGAAGAGGATTATTGGATCAAATTCTCAAATAGGAGGGAGAGATATGATATTAAATTTCAAAAGATATTATAAAACTTTCACTGGAGAAACTGGTAGATTGGTGAAGGTTCATCGAGGAGGTACTGATAAAACCACTCACTAAAGGGGATCTAAAACTGTATTAACTATGGGTTGATTTTGAATTTTGTTATCATTGACCTTGACTTTGTGTGGGAATTTGTTGTTATTCTTATTTTTTTGTTTTTAATATACTTGTGTACTTGATTTTTCCCATTGAAATTAATTTGACTTCCCTTTCCTTTAGTGTATGACATAACTCAGTGAAGAAAGAGAAACTTTTAACCATTATTGATTCATGAAAAGCTAGTAGAAAACTCTGTTTGAAGAGATCTTGTAACTCTTGATCAGCCATAAGGCTAGTCATCCTAGTCAAGATAGTATTATATTAAAGAACATAATCTATGAGATGCTCATTTGATATTTGTTTTTGTTGTACAACTTGGGCATAAGAAACCTTATCACCAATGTTAAAGCTGAAATGAGCTAGGAACATGTCAGTCAAATGATTGAATACATTGACTGATTGATTTGGTAGACTATAGAACCATTATAAAGCATATTCCTTTAGACTCTATATAAATAGCTTAGTTATTATCTAGTCATTTGGCACATAGTCCAAGAATGTTGCATGAAATACTCTCAAATGTGTCTCTAGGTCACCCATTCCATCATATAGAGTAAGTTTGGGTTGAACAAAACCTGGTGGCAAGGGTGTCAAAGCAATATGATGTGCCAATGGGGTATGTAGTAGATCAAAAGAATCTAAATCCTGGATTGGTCTAGAAGCACCTTGCTCAAGATGTAGCACCTTGTATTGAAGAGATTTTATCTCTTGCATAAGGGCTACCACATCAAGAGTCAAAGATATACTAGCCATAACTAGTAGTACCTCATAGGAAGGTTGGGCTAGTATAGAGAGTTGTTGAGACATAGTTGCCCCCATAGTGTCATTTATAATTGGTTGCTCTATGGTTTGATATTATTGACCATTTTTTGATTTTTGTTGCTCTTATTTTAGTATTTTAAGCATATCATCTTGCATGTTAGGGTGTTCAGTTAAGAGTTATTGAAGTTCCCTTTTATCAGTTTCATCAAAACTGATGTATTGGGATATTGCTAAAATAGGAAAATAAATTGAAAATTGATTGATTTTTTTTTAATAATTTGTATTAAGCAAAGTGATATGGAAGGAAAGTATTGAATATAGGAAATTTAAAGTCCTAAAAACAACAAACTAAAAAATGCATAAAAAGGATATGAAGCTCACAAACATGTAAGGTGATACCTCAAAAGTAATGGGACCTAGTATATACAACTAAGGTTCTAAAAAAATTATATTTTTAAAAATACTAATAAATTTTAAAGATAAATTATGATTTTTTATTTAAATATATAGGTAAAAAATTAAAAAATTTGGTAAAACTCTTGATTTAAGGGGACCTAGTATATGTAACTAGGGTTTTGAAAAATGTTTTTTTTTTAAATTACTATGAAATTTTAAAAATTAATGTGAATTTATAATTTAAATATGTAAGTAAAAAATCAAAAAAATATTAGAAAAAATAGCAAGGAATTTACCCCAGGTTTTCTAGGGTTTTTATGTGCAAACAAAGTAAGTCAGGTTTACCAAATAATTTTACTATTTTGAGAATATTATAGTCTTATTCCTAATTTAGTTAAGGGTCTGAGTTGAATAAATCATTAAATAATATTGAAATAATTTAACCACTAATTTATATAATTTATTTGTATTTTTAACCTTTTTATAAATAGCAATAAATATAGAGAAAATAAGACTTAGCTTAAAATGAATTGAAATGGCTATTGTAGGGTCTGATATTGGTTATGCGGGATGGGGACAGTGTCACAAATTAGGATCTAACTTTTTTTTTGTGAAAGGATAGGACCACCAAAATAGGATACCCTAGGGTTTAATGTTGTTGTCATCTTTTGTTACTACTATTCAAATTTCTCATAGAGACTTGAGTTTCCTAGGTTTTCATCAATGTCCCTATGTGAGCCAACTTGTGAAATATCAACCATTGAAAGTCTATAAAACTAATTATAGATTTGATTTAATATTTAAACCCTAAACTTCATTCTAATTTGATAAAACTTGAGAAAGAATGGGTGGTTAGTGTGTGTAAGATGCACTGAATGTGTATCCACATCCCTTGTGTGGACAAGTTACCTACATACCAATAATCCAAAGAGGGATCAAGCCATATTTAGTTTTTTCATTTAATGTGTTTTTCAAAATAATGTAATGTAGATGAAAATTTGCTAAACTAGGTGTGCTTGAGGTGGCTAGGAACTGGTGTGAAGATTTGGATATTCTTGTAGTTGTATTGGATGGTTGTGCATGGAGAATAGGGAAAATTGCCTTAATGGTTTTTCTTGTATTCTTGTTTACTTTTTAATATTTTCCAACCTCCTTCTAAATGAAATTTTAATGGGATTTTATAGAGATCTATTGGTCATGGATAGAATGTATTAACACTAAGATGATAATATGAAGGATATGACCACAAAGAAAATAACCATTAGAGCTCAAAATGCAATTAAATAAGAGTGTTAAAATAGGACACCCTACAGTCTGACACTATAGTCCAAATTGGGCACTCCTATCCTACATGTGTGAGACCTGGGGGGATAGGATTAGCCTAGGAAATGTTTCCTGGTTGAGGTGGAATGATCATTTGAAAAGCTTGAGATGATTGGGAATAAGCAAAAATGTGTCTAGAAGGATCATGAGAGCATGAAATGAAGACCTATGGGTTGGGTGTCATAATCCACACTCAAGCTACCAATTTTGACTTTTTATATGACTATAGTATCAAACTAAACACTAGTCTAAATATTATAAGTAGAATTCTAAATCATGGAATAATGTTAAACACCCTCAAAAGAAGAAGAAACAACCATGAAATGAATAGATTAAGCAATCTAAGACTAGAAAATGGTGTTCAATTCACAATTCCAAACTATGAATAGTGTTATATTAGGAAGACTTTTATTTTACAACTTAAGGCAATAAGTATTGTCACCACATCATTGAAGAAAGGTAAACATATCATGGATTCTAAACTTAGTGACATGGTTGGTATTAAAAATATTTCTACTAACCATGTGGAAATAAATGAATCAAAAATATTATTCCATTCTCGAATGTGGATCAATGCTAACCATTACATTTCATTGTTAACAATGGAATTTAGAAGAACCTAATTTCTCTTCAAGCAGTTTATAGATTGAATTTACCATTGATGCCTCACCCACAACCATACTCCATTATATGGTTCAGTACAGGATCATAGAAATGCCTCTTTTTATATATTTATCTCCATATATCTAGTAGGGTAAGTTATATGGGGTCTTTATGATCCCCTCGATCTAGATTGACATAATACATTTACTTCATTTGGTGTTCTTAGTGGTGAAACTAGTGTTTTATATCTATATGGAAATCAACATCAACTATGATACAAGGGGAGAGGAGACCATATAATATTATGTAATAAATATGAATATATATTTATATATCTATATCTTCCTCCCTCACCTCTATTATAGGGTATGGCTAACAGTGACTCAAGAGTCACCCACCCTATATATCTATATGGAAACTAGGCCTATAATCTATAGATGGCCTTGATAACCTACTCTCTTAGTAGTTTCAAGTTGTTTACAATATCAATCCATTTAAAGATACAATCATTTGTGACATCACTTGATTAGAGGTATATGACAATCTACTAGGTCAACCTTATATTTATCATCAAAATATAGTATGTGAGTAAAATTACATAAATGTTTTCATAATTTTTGGTGATATAAGATACCATACACCCGAATTAGTTCCAAATATATCACTCATTATCACCAAAAAATGTAATAATCTAGTCACATATATTAAAAAAATTTCCTTTTAATGGTAAAATCTAAATGTAAAATTTTCCTTGTAATAAAAACTTATACCACATTTATTCCAACATCAATACCAGAAGAAACCAAATTGTAGCTCAAGTTGGAAGAATACAAGGATGTATTTTAGCTACTAAAATAAGTGACTACACACTATGTGGTCAAGCACACTTTTGATATGATACTTAGACTACATCTTCCTAATGTTTCTTTATACTGTAGATCCTTTTTGTATAATGAATAAATCAAGTGGTAGATCCATGAACTAAGGACAAAGGACATATCAAAAGAAGCTCATCACCTTATGGTACCCCAATTTTTCTTGTGTCAAATAAATATGACACATGAAGGTTGTGAATCAAGTATTGATCACTCAATAAGATCATAGTGAGAACTATTATCCTCTTCCAAGGAATTTGGATATTTTAGATAGCTCCATGGTAAAAAATACCTCACTAAGATCTATCTTAAGTCTAGGTATTGTAGATAATTTTGACCCATAGGTCAAAATGCCACCCTTATCATTCAAAAATTTGCATGCCATGCCATTTTGTCTTGTGAGTCAGTAATTGGTCCTGAAAAGTCCTTGAAGAATCCATGGCTAACAAGTCTTAAGGTTGTTTAGGTGATTTAAGGTCTTTTCTTTCACTTGTCTTATTCTTTGTAGGAAAGTATTGATGTTGATCAGATCAGTGAAAGGAGTAAGTTTTTCAAGGAAACTGATGAATCAAAAGTACAAGTTTATTTTATTTTGGGACTCTTTTTCACCAAGTGTTTATTCTTTTAGAGGTTCTATTTTTAGTGTTTTTTCTAAGTGTTGAGAATTGTTTTGGACATTTTGTCCGAAGCAATTTTCCTAAAGGATATCTTTTTGAAGGGATTATTTTAGACATTTTGTCCAAAATAACTTTTTCAAAAGGTTCATTTCAAGAATTCCAAAGGGTTATTTTCAAAAAGGCAAAGACCATTTCAAAACAATTTAAAGAACATTACAAGAAATCCAAAGGTCCATTTTTGAAGAAAATTGTTCAAGGCAAAAGGTCAAAGAATTTCTTTCAAGAGAGAAGTCTAAATGAATTCTTTCAAGTTGAAAAGGCTGAAACAAAAAGCCTAAAAGAATTATTTTTGAAATAACAAAAATTCCATAGAAATTATTTTGAGCAAATTTCCCAAAACAAAGAAAAGTTTGAAAGAATTAATGATGGGCCCATAAACATCAAGTTTGAGCCCCTGCAAGTAGATGTTGCATTAGGTTAGGTTTTCAAAGGGTTCATCAAGATTACCATGAGCTTGACACTTGTAAAGATCTCATGATCAAAGATCAATGATTCATGTGGGTCCAAGCTGAAGTAGATCAATGAACAAGAAAAGGTCAAGTTTTCAAAAGGATCCTAGTAGGATTTTGATAGCCAATCAGCGGAAAAGGATGAGGATTTCTCCTTTCAGCTCTAATGATGTGGTCTACATCTCACACATAGAACATGAAAAATGACCCAATCTTGATTAGGTACATCTAGGTGGAGCATGAACATGCAAAAATAGAATGTATATAGTCTAAGACTATAATAAGGAGCATGCCAAGTTTTAATTACAAGGATTAAATCATTCACACTTAGCAGGGACATATAACTACCTTCAACATGGCTCTATTAGTTCTTAAAGAATGGAATTCAATGCATGAGGGGGTCAGGGAGATTTGAGGTGATTTTGGATGGCTAATCTCATGATCAAAATAGTTGTATGTTTTCAATGTTGAGGAGCTCGATAACAACAAAGAGGGATCCATAGTTATTGGTAACTTCTCTCAGTTCTTCACTCCAAGATGAAGTCCCTTTTCTCTCTTTTCCTTTGTTTTATATGTATGATCTTTTGAGCCATTGTAATGATCAAATTTTCCATGTTTGGAGAACATCTATATTTTAGCTCTTTTGATGAATAAGATAGAGTTCATATCTCTTCAAAATCTTGTATTTTAGTGTATTTTCATGGTCTATTGGGAGATGAAAGTGATAGCTAAGGCTTCCTCTCATCTTATCCTTTCCATTATACCTATTTATAGGTGTTGGGATTGTCATTTTAGGTTACATAGTGTGCTCTATCATCTTGTTTGTATGGCAAGTGCAAGCTCTCTCTAGTGTCTTTGACAGACCTATTGAATCATTGCCTTATATCATGCATAAGCTCAAGCCCCTATGTGAAATATTAATGCTCAGAGGCTACTGTTTGAGTAGTGTAATTAGATTCACATCCTTGTTCATCTTCTCAGTGCATGTCAAGTAGATGAATGTCATATTTTTTATGTATCACCATCATAGATAGGATTTTCCTTCAAGTTTTTTGCTTGCCTTTTCCCTCTTCCCTTTTCCTCAAAAATTTATGGCATAGACTAGGGATCCTAAGAGATATACCAAAGAGAGATAGCCCTTATAATCTAGAGATTCAATATTTTGACTAGGTCACCCATAGGATAGGATTATTTCCATATTTCAGTAGACTGTGAAGGCCTGAAACTACCTTCAAAAGGGTATGAGTCTAATTGACAACATGTATCATCATATTCTTATTGATCCTATAGATGTATGGATGACAACCTTCAATTCTAAACAAGGTTTATTCAAATGGTTAGTCATGACCTTAAACTTTACAAACACACCAACTACATTCATGTGGATAATGAATGATATTATTAGGCCATTAACTATCTCATTTGTGATAGTCTACCTTGAAGATATCCTGATCTTCAGAAAAACATACGATGAAAATATTTTCCATAAAGATAAATTTTTTGACACTTTGTGGAAACATAAATTATAAGAAAACATGGGAAAATGATCATTTCCCATGTCAAAAATATGGTATTTGGGACATGTTTTATATGCATAAGGATTGCATGTGGACCCAACTAAGATTCAAGTAATCTAAGAATGGTGATAACCAAAGAATTTCACAGAGATTTGTAGCTTTTAGGGATTAACAAAAATTTATAGGAGATTTATACTAGTTTCTCTCATGTGAATTTAACTCTAAACCCAATTACCCAAGGTATCACTAAGTCAAAGTTCAAATAAAATACCACACACCATAAAACATATTAATAATTAAAATGTAGACTTTATTTTTCAATAGTACTTTCTTTACCATACCTTCAACAACCATTTGAGCTTGAGATAGATGCCTCTAAATTTTCACTTGGATTAGTTCTCACTAAACATGGTCACCTAATTACTTACCACATTGAAAATAATTATCATAGTGAAACATTCACCCCACTAGTAAGGAACTACCCAATATATGATCACGAGACTTATGTTATTGTTCACCCATGTAAGCATTAGAAGCATTATGTCTTAGGCAAGGAGACAATGATGCTCAATGATCACAAGACACTATAGTTTTACAAACTTAGAACAAGTTTTAGAAAGAGAAATAATAAAATTGATCTTATGATCTTTAATAGTTCCATTTAAACATCAAGCATAACTAGGGTAATTCTAATTCAGTCACAGATTATTTGAGCTAACCATTAATTCAAAATCTCATTTTTTTACTTGGTGCATGTGGATATGAATTCAATGCATGATCAAAATCATATCCATTTGACATGGATTCTATATATCTATCATAAATTTCTCTATGGTAATTTTATACCATATTTCTACTTGCATTATGGACTTATATATCCTCTTGGTCACTTATCTCTTCCACATGAGGTAGAAATATAGAAACTATAATATGGGAGGCTGATTTTAACAAGGTTTCAAGACGTTTTAATATTGAAAAGACTCTTATGTTGTTGTAAAAGTAATTATACTGGCCACATCTCATGTTTGATGTCTATAAATACATCAAGTCTTGTAACACATGTGCAATTACCAAGTTGGTCAACAAGAAGGAAGGTCTGTACACACCTCTATTAGTTCTAATGAATATATGGGAATCTATTTCCATGGAGTTCATCTTAGGATACCCACCTACCAAGCATGGTAATGATTGTGTTTATGAAGTATTTTATATATTCTCAAAGATGAAAATTCTCATACCCTATAAGAATGCAATATCAGCTCTATAAATAACTCAAGTGTACTTTCAATATGTCTGTATCTACTTTAGATTTCCATAAACCATATTTTCTAATAAGGATGCAATATTTTTTAGTCATTTCTAGAAAGTATTTTGGTCTATGTCAAACACAAAGTTGAACAAATCCACTACCTTTCATCCATGGACCGATGGACAAACATAAGTGGTAAATAGGATGATAGTGAATCTTTGAAGAATGTATAATTCTGAGAATTAATGCACTTTGGATGAAATCTTCTTTTTAATTTTACCCATCTCTACTACACACATCCCTTACCAGGATTATTTTTATTTCAAACATTTGGCACCCATTGACTCAGCTTATCTTATTCCACCAATAATAGTAGTGCCTCTTTTACCTCAAAATGAAGTTGAAATTTTTGTTCAATTCATTGAGAACAATAAACATATTCAACAATAGTTGAAAACCAGAAAATGACAAGCATTGTACACCTCACACCCTCCATATTAGTGATGTAGTTTGGATACACTTGTAGAAGGAAATAGTGATAAGACATTATCACAAGATTCATCCACTTTGGTGTGGGCCCTACACTATCACCAAGAAAGTAAGGGATAATGATTTTGAGCTTAATCTTTTGACCTATCTTAGGTTGTATCTAATATTCAATACAAAAATCTTATGGCACTAATTTCCACCCTCTTTAGATAATTTAGATACTACAAAGACTCTCCAATAGATAAATATCAATCAAAATTATAGTATTCCATTAGAATTGAATCGAGTCCTTGACACTTAGGATAAATAGATAGATTTACAAGATATTCCCCTCTTCTAGGTCATGAAAGTAGGTCAAATTCATTCCCAAGAAAATATGTTTACATAAGTTTAGGTTGCCAAAAAATTTCCACATCTTCTTCAGAAACTGCATGCAATGGGGACCATTGCTCTTCAAAGAGGGGCGATAGATCTAGGAGGATTTGGTCCACTAGATCAAATCACATATTATCATAGTTGTATGTATAGCATTATGATAACATTAATAGTTGTATTATTAGGTCATTCACCTATGTTACAATTTTTTCATTTCAATTCCATTCAGCGTTACCACACATATCCTATAATTTTAGTATTGTAACTAGCAACTCACTAGTAATAGTGTCCAATGATGTCACTGCACTTTTATATTATTAAGTAGCTAATACCAAATAATGTAATAATTCAATAAATGATTCATCTTCAAACATTATATAATCATGTAAACTTATATTATTTTTAGGTAAGCATCATATTGAGCAAAACCATATAATAATAGATTCAGGAAGCTATTTGATAGTAGACATTCAATCTCCTAGATTATGAAAAGCTTAGCATAATACAAACTTGTTATTATAATTATATTTCAGTTATCATATTGTTCTCATTTTCCTTATTCTTTACCACACTACATTTTCATATTCTCTATCATTCAATAATTTTCTGCCACATATAATTCCTTAACCAATTTAAGTAAGTTATCCATTGGATCTCCTCTATTACCCTAGATCAAGAAAACTCACCTTCATCATCATTAAATAATTTCAAGTGACTTTCCGTAAGTGTATGTGTATGTTTTCACACATTCATGCAACACCATTCTTAAAAATTAGAATTGTACTTGGTTTGTGAAATTAAAATACTTTTATCTTTATAAGTTACCTTTTTGCTTCAATAATAGTGAAGATGAAGATTTGTCATGTCAAACCCTTTTTTAACTCCTTAATGGATTTTTTTGTGTTTTTCATCATTCCTAATGATAAACAAATAATAACCATAGAGGATAAGAATTACCAACTTAATTACTTGAATTCAAATATATAGTATATAATCTAATTTGTTACGTGTAAAACCAATTTTATACAAGTAAGAATCCATATTTTCATATAAAGCCCTCGATGTTTGTTTGAGCCCATATAGTAATTTTATAAAATTAGAGACCTTGTGTTTGGTACCAACTACCTCAAAACCTTGTGGATATGTCATATACACTTCTTCCTATAGATTACCATTCAAACATTGACTTTTAACATCCATTTTATGTAATTTTCAACCATATTATGCTTCCAAAGCAAGAACCATGTGAAAAGTGTGCCACTTAGTAGTAGGAGGAAATGTTTCCTCGTAATTTATACCTTCTTGTTATGTATACCCTTTTACAACAAATCATTCCTTAAGTTTAAAAATAAAGCTTCAGATTTATACTTAACATTATAGACCCACTTACATCCAATGGGTTGAATATGTGGAGTAAAATAAACAAGAAACCAAGTGTGATTATATATTATAGCATCATATTCAACCTACATATCATTCTTCTAAACTATTTCAATAGATGATTCTACAAAAGCAATAGAAATCATTGCATAATTTACTTATTTTTGAGAACTCCTAGGAGTTATTTTAGAAACTTCATATGCTTTCACGTCAAAAAAAGTACTATGAGTCTACTTAGTATTTTTTTTAAATTATTAAGATCAGGAACACCAAAAGTATCTGCATGTGAATGATCATTATGATTACATATTTGTGGAGAAGAACAACATAAGGACTTAGACAATTTTGAAAATTTCCTAAGTTATCACTTACCAAAGAATATAAATAATTACTAGTGGCTAATTTTAGAATAGAAGTTATTGAAGAAACAATTGGTTGATTCAAATCAAACTCATCCCACAATATTAAAAACTAGGTTCATTTCTCAATCCCTTAATATTTTAATACATATGTATCTTTTTCTCCAACCTATCCAATTATGAATCCATTTTTATATTTTTTATATTTCCAAACTCATCAACAATCACATCTCTAATGACTATGAATTTTATTTTATCCTTTGCAATAAATCATACTCCTTTTTGTTATTAGAATACCCAAGGAAGATGCATTTTATACTCTTGGGTTCTAAATTAGTTCTATGTTCAGTAATAACTAAAGAATATTAGGCACATCCAAACTTTTTATAGAGTTTTACCTTATGATTAAACCCATTCCATGCCTCATATTATTTTTTTCAAAAATATAAACTGTAAGGGACCTATTCCTCAAATACACTATAGTAAGAATAGCTTCTACCCAAAATTTGTCATCTAATTATTTATAGTACAGAATAACTCAATTTGTTCATCCAAAGTTTTGTTCATTCTCTAATAAACTCAATTTTTTGTGGGATTTAAACATTACTATATTTTCATTTGATTCCATGTTCTTGGATATAATCAAAAAATTCATTTGAGTATATTCATCACCATCATCTGACTGAAATGTTGCCTATTTCAAACATGTTATTTTTTCAACTAAGTTTAACCACTTAAAAAACTTAGTAAAAACCTCTAATTTATTATTAATGAAATGTATCCAAATCATTCTTGAAAAATCATAAATAACCAACTCAAAATATATATACCCTCTAATACATGATTTTTTAATGTCACGTACATCACTAAGAACCAACTATGAACACCTTTTGGCTCACTAAGAAAATTTATTAGGATTTTTTTCCATATTTTGGTTTCCTAAGACATGACACACATAATATCATCTCCCCTAAAATTAGGAAAACCATACACCATATTTTTTCTCAGCAAGTCCACCAAAGAGTGAACATTTAAATGTCCATAATGTAGATGCCACATATATTGCATAAACATTATTCATGTTTCAACTCATGTTATTGTTTATCATGTGGGAGGAAGCACTCTAAAATGAAATTTAACTAAATTTACATCTTCGTATCCATTATAGACAATTTTGTACCATTATTTGACTAAGTTAACTTAAATAAGCCCATTGTCTAGCACAATCTAATAACTTTCTTTCAAATTATGACTAAAAAATGATATGTTTTTTAAAAGTAAGAATTTACCATACATCTTGTAGATAATTAATAGATCGATTAGGATTAATAATCCCATTATATCTATCTAAAGAGAAGTAAAAATGTTGGTAAATCGGGCTAGTTGTGCCCAACCCCACCTATGTTAGAATCTCATTAGAAATTTAAGAAGTCAATTGTGTCCATTTGAGTTGATATGGTGATTTTAGTGGATATTCATGTCCATTTGAATTTATTTAGTTCTCAAGGTTTACGCATGTGGTTGTGTCCCAAACTTGATTTATAGCTTTGGGCTCTAAATAGGATACATTACCAATCCAAAAAAAAACCTAATAGATCCACTTCCTTATGGAATATGTATGTATTTATATTATAATGTGATAACATCTAGAGTTGCTTCTTTGTAATTCCAAAATAATTCTCTTCTATATGTCATATGTTTTATTTCAAAATTATTTAGGAGCCAAGAATCTATAAATTCATCCCTAGCCTCAAAATCTATGCAAGCTATGTTGGTATATTCCATTAATACTATATATATATATATATATATATATATATATTGATTCATGTGCAATGTTTTCTAGCTCATCATATTCACATTCTACATATAGATAAAAAAATGATTTGTGCATTTTCTATAGTTTGTAAATTTTATCATAAATAATCCTACCTTGGGCTTCATTATGACCAAATTTTCCAAAACTCTGACACCTTAAATATTATCTTTCTCTGCCGCTCCCTTTAGCTTGACCTTGATAATTCATTCTAATGAGGATAGATATTGTATTTCTTAAATATTTTGATTTTGATAATTCCCTTTTCTTATGTTTTTAAAATTCCTCCCCTATAACCTATACCCCCTTGTAGATACCTAAATATGCTCATAGCTATTTAATAATGTTAATTATTTATACTTCCTAAATCACATTACTTGTGCCCAATTACATGAATCTTATTTTTCATTCATCTAAATCATTTATCTATATTCAAGATTGACCCTATGTTTGTCATCACTATTATATAAGACTTTATTAATTAAAGTTTAAACCTCTATTACATCACTCTCATAATACATCCTACTCAAGATAGCTATCCTTGATTCTCTAGGATAGGTCCATGCTAGGCAGATAAGTCTATTACTATGTACCTATACACATAGAGTGACCTCATCTCACACCAATTAACTCCTAGTTTACAATTTTAAAAAATATATATTTTGAGTCTTCCCACACATTTCATAAGGTTGGCTAAATAAAATTATCAAAAGGTTTCACTATATAAGAAAATCAAAACCTCATTTTAAAGAGGCTTGGTTCCTAGCTAGGAACTATATATTGAGCACTTATTCACTCTTGCACATTAAAAAAATATGCCCTATTCTTCTTAATTTTAATATCATTCACAAGAAGTAGACACAAGCCAAGTCTAAATCATTTCAAAGTAAGTTGAGATATATCATTATCAAGTATCAAAGCCACATTTTTAGCTACATACATATAGTCAAGGAGTAAAATTTCACAATCACTCTAGGTGGGAGAAAAACATGTGGCTTCTTTCCCTCTTTAGAGTATATATATATATATATATATATATATATATATATATATATATATATATATATATATATATATATATATATATATATATATATATATATATATATATACATAGGTAGTGGGCAATCATTGAGAGGGTGATTGGGTTCAGTTCAACCCATTACACTCTCTTTCTCTTTTTGTAGGTTTTAACTCTCATAAATACCTCTAGGGTTTCTAAAACGAAGAGTATATAAATACCAATATTTGAGTCATAATATCAAAATTACAACATCTTAACCCACTTAGTAGACATAGTTGTTGAATCTTAAATAATTATAATTTTGTCACGGTCAATGTTGACAAGTCCACAGTCAATAGACATGGTCATCTTATGTTGTTATCCATGGTGTATAGTATTGTTTAAGAATGTAGTTAGATTTGTTTCATCATCTTACATTCTCATAGTTCTACCTTTCTCTATTTTTCACTTTGGACATTATTTTGAGTCAACTCAGACAAGTTTGCAGTTAACAAACATGAACGACCTATGCTACTATCTATGAAACACATCCTATCCAAAAGTAGTTCAAAATTCTACATTTGATCATGCATAGCCACAGTCCTATCTTCTTATGATTCACCCTATCAATCATAAACAATAGTCAACATATAAATATATTTATCTAAGTGCATTTATTCTTTGTGTTTTCTTAAAATATCATATTTCTATATTTATCAAGTTGTAAATTAGAATTGTTAATAACTATACATCTTTAGCATTCTCATATGTATCTAGGTTTTTTACCATTAATTTATTTTCATTTCAATTTTTACTCTATGGTTTTAGATGAATTCATAATTTATAGACACTAAATATATATTTAATAATCCTTTATTGGATTCATTTCTCTCTGACTCAGTGTTTTAGATTGAATTTTTAATTTCTTTACTCAAAAATATTTATTTGTGTTGAATTTCAATTTATTTTTATTTCTTTTCTTTCTTTTTAGAAAATATCTTTTGATAGTTTTAAAACTCATAGGATTTGTCATTCTAGGCAAACCAATCTTTAGTTTCACTTGAGCCATGGTTTGAGGGGTATTGCTCTAAGATTTAAGGCATTAGACATCACTATATATGGATTTTAGTTTCCACGTACCTCACAATATATCATAAATACCTATAATTTGATTTTTTAACCATAGAAAGATTTTAATCCATTTGTTTTTGTAGTTCACTGGTAATTGGTTATCCTAAGGAAGTTAATCTCAATGTACCATAGAAACAAGATAATGCAACTATAAGATGGCAGAATCTTCTGTAGTTAGTACCCTTTGGGCCTTGTTCACTATTTATGACTGGGATTACTATATCTGAGATCCTATAAAGATATCACACCTTATCTATTTATACCCATCATATCTTTCCTTTTAAAATTTTGAATTATTTCCTCTTATCCCACTCAATAAGGTTAACTTCCATCTTCATCTAAGGTGAAATGCTAGATTAATTGGAATCTATATAGAGCATACTCATATTCCTTTGGTCTCACCTAAAATGCATAATATAGATTTTTTTTTTATCAATATGATTCAAAATTATGTACAAACCAAAGATAATTAAACTAAACATTATAAGTGACATAATCTTGAAGGCTCCAATAAAATTGATCCCAATGAACTTCATGGGGAAAATCTTGAACAATTTAAATAACTTTCCAATTTCTATCAAGGACTACATTTATATCTAAAATAAGTGTATAGGGTTGCATAATCACTCCTAGCATCTAATATTACACTTCAATTTAAGATTGATTTATCTCAAGCACAAAAATATGAAGTGGCTTTCATAATCATTCATACTATCATTTTAGGTGTTCCCATTTATAATATTAATTTTATTCCTATATCAAAAATTTTAATTAAATATGTGACATCATCCCTATGGGTGCATCAAAAGGTTCCCAATAAATGCATATGCTTATTTATACATAGGAATCATACACATCTACTTTTATTATTACACATGGTCCATCACCAACCTCAAGTAATATACATTATCTTTAGTAAACTGTTATAGCCCTATATGCTAAGGTGTTTCAATTAGAGTATGAAGTATCTATAAATAGTCATTCAATGGAATCCCATACTTTTCTTCATAATCCTTTGGCACTCAAGATAGCATATTACCTATTACCAACAAGTTTTGTCGCTCCTACTTACCATTACATAAAGGTAAAGGTGATCCTGAACAATATCTTATATCATTCCATATAGCATACTTGGATTACATATACACTAACAAATTATTAACCAAGTTATTCTAAATAAGCCTTAAATATTGCTTTATCATGGTTATATGATCTTCCACTTTAATCAAATAAGGCATTAATCCTTTTATCAGATCAATTAATAGCACACTTATGTATCAACATTGGTTAAAAACTATCTTATACCCAAATAATAAACTCAACAAAGGGTCAAATGATCGAATTGATGAATATCTTCTTCAATATAAAACTAGGCTAGCTAAGATGACAAACTCTATGGAAGATAATTAATTATAATAAATATTCACACAAAGTTTTATTGCACAACTCCATGAGTTTATCATGTTCAAAAAATTAAAATCTTTTCATGATTTATTTCATACAGTAAAATAATTTGAATTCAAGCTCATAGCTTTAAACAACCTCAAATATGCACCAAATTTTCTATCTACTTAAAATATCAAGTTTCAAATCAAGCAAAACTACAAGGTCAAATATAATGAAGTAAGAATGAAAAAAGTTGCATTCAATGTCGATCACAACCAATGAATAAGATTCAATTGATATCTCCACCAAGGAGTCAATTTTAAAGGTTACCACAACCTCCTCATGTCTTGTTATATAAATTAATTGATTTTAGCCTCATATCTCTCCCTCTACTATTAGAGGCTAATATGATAAAATTTAAACACAAAGGATTCAATAATAATGCATATTATGATTACCATAGATGCATCAGACATTCTACAAACTATAGACACTCAAATTTAATCATTACTTTCTTGATAATATTTAATCTTTACATCTTTACCTTCCTTGGCCTATTCTCCATTCTATTAAATTATACTTTATATGATATCCTTCATTATTCTACTCACTATCTTGAAACAACTAAAAACATCATTCAAACATCTCTCTTCTACTTACATATTACTATTAACCAAGTTCCAATAGTCTAAAATTCTAGGACAAAACCACACTATGTCAATTAGGGTCGTAACCTAGCCTTGTCCACTAGTATGATCTTATCTCCTATATTATAATGATTACTTTTAAAATTTGAGATACTTCATATTTTCCCTCCCACACTTTTAACAATGTTGGTTAATGGAAATATTTCAAATTTGCCACTATATAAACATGTAAAGACCACTTAAAGCATTATCTAGCAATCACTTGATAGGTCTACTTCACATTGAGAAAAGGGGCACTAATATTTCCAATTCAAGTTATAATTTATTCTAAAATTCATATGAAAATTCTAAATATATTTCATTGTAGGTCAAGGGCATTCATTTTCAAGCATTTAATTCATTTGATTAGTTACATCCACATAGTGCAAGTAACAAGATTCACAAACTCACTCTTGGAGGGAGAATTACACTTGCCTCATGCCATTTTTGTATATGTAGGTAGTACTCATATTTCATGGGGTTTTATGAGGATAGATAGTATATTCCCCCCTTTTTCATTTGATGTCATTTGGTTTATGTGTAAAAACTAGGTTTTATTATTGTAGGTGCTTTTACATATCAAATCAACACCCATAAGCAAGTAGTCAACCACATTATATAGGCATAAATGCATAGATAATAAAACCAATCACATAATCAACACAAATAAGGTCATATTCAATAAACAAGGTCATAGTGTACCCATGTCCACCCTAGTGCGGTTGTGCCCCATTACATAGCAGGATTTATTTTCAGTTCTGACACACCTTATATGTCCTTCTAGTCAACTCCACATTAGTGATATGCTAGCACAACAAACACAAATAACATTTGAGTTAGGTTTTCATATTTTATTGTAAATTACTATTTATAACTCATTCCATTTCTTTTATTTTACTATATTTTACATTTAGGTTATGTATATTACATATTCTAAATTAGTATTTCAATCATTTAGTGTATAATATATTTTATTGTTAAATAAAAATAACCATTAAATATTTTGGTAATCCCATAATTTTTATTAGAATAATTCTTGTCATTTTCTTGATTTTTGTCTTAGGATTTCATACACATTTCTCTAAATTCCTAACACTAAGAGAAATAACCCTCAACTTTTGCTATTAATCTAACACCATAGACTAATATTCTTCAATTGTAGATCTTAATCTGACATTGAATAACCTTTCTTGTCACCTTGGATAACCTATGAAACTAAAACATTTATTTTTGGCCTCATATTGAAATTGTTGATCTCTATACACAAAAATATTTCTTATTTTATTTTCTATTTCCTGCTACTTTGTTTTAATAATTGTGTTATGGATGTTGTAAAACTACATAGAGAGCTATAATTTTTGGCAAAGTAGTGACCTATTTTATCAGCATCAATAAGTGATGGATATTCTCCCAATACTTATTCCCTAGACAATGTTATACATGAAGTTTAGTTTCGCATACCTCATGGTATATTGAAAACACATAGGCTCCCTTATTTATGCCATATGAAGCCTTTTTATCCATTTGATTTAAAATGCACATGATAGTACCATATCACTTAAGGAAATTACTCTCAATTTACCTTTAGAGATGGGATAGTAGGATATAAACATGGTTTTGTCTCTATAGTTACTTCCATGAATCATTGGGCTAACACTACTCTATGAATGAGTAAGTATATTTAAGATCCCACACAATCATTTAAACCCTCACCTAGGTCATTCTTTATATCTTATTTTTACTTGTATTTTATTCATAATGGGATCAATGTATGAATGTTTATTTCATATATTACATTGGATTATGTACTTCATTATAACATATTGTATTACTTTTCAAATGTTATTCATTATGTTTGTACATGGATTCAATGCCAAAATAATTAGGAATTTATAATAAACAATTTCCAATCTCACAGCGTTCATATTTAAAATAGTCAAACTAATATATCATGTCATTATTATTCTCCAATGTAAACACAATAAAAAAAAACTTTTGTCAAATTTTAAATGACTTGGGAACAATATGAAGTATATGTTACACATTATCTCAAATCTACAAATTAAAGGATCTTCCATTAATTATTCCACATCCTCTTCAAGGGTGCATTATGGCTCTCTTTTTATAACCCAATACTCAATAAAAATATGGTGATACTGATGTATAAAAATTTATGCAATATCTTCATGAACATATATAAAAGGTTTACTCACTCTTATATGTTTCTAGAGATGAACAAAAAAAAATACACCCAAGGTAGTTTTTCCAAAATAGCCACCTCCACTATTGCATCTGTTTCTATATCTACACATCCAATTATTTATATAGCATCATCTCTTGGTTTGGGAACATAATTTGGTTTCCAAAAAGTATCTATGATTATACCTAATAAACCTACTTATACTCACCCACTCATATCTATTAATACTACTCTTGAACATGGAGTTCTTGCCTTACAAGCTAAGCTATCTCACATTGATAAAACTCTTTCTCATACTATCCCCTTCATGGACTCATGGTCTTTGTTACATAACCATTTGGTAGTCAAAATTACAACATTTATGTGCATTCCCTACAACTTGCCTAGAATATGCAGATAATGGTGAATTGATAATAAATATTTTTTCAGGAAGTATCAAATAATATGATATTAGATTGTTTAATTATCTCTATATTCAATAAATAAAGGCTTTAAATCCATTGGTAAATAATTTTTTTTACACTTTTCTAACAACATTGGTGAAAAAATATCATATGCTCAAATTTCAAAGCTCAAACAAGTGTCTAATGAAATAATCACTGAATATGTTTTATGATACAAGACTATGTGATCAAAAAGGACAAATCAAATGGATAATAATGAGCTTGAATATATATTCACTCAAAGTTTTATATCTCCACTACAAGAGTCAATTATGTTTGATAATTTTAAATCCTTTGATGAGTTATGCCATAAAGTCAAAGAGTGTGAGGTCAAATTTATTACATTGAACAAGCTCAAAATTACTTCAAATGCTCATTTTACTTAAAATGTCAAATTTAAAATCAAGATAAATTATAAGAGAAACCCCAATTAAAGCAATAAATAATATAAGATTATATTTTATGTTATCTCACAACCAACACAAAATCTTCAATTACAATCTCCACCAAAGATGCAATTATTAAGGTTACCGTCACTCTTCATGTATTATTACAAAATCTACTTAAATGCAATATCATCACTCTTCCTTAACCAATGGAAGTAGACATGTAAAAACATAATCTAAATTTTTTGATAGTAATGCGTATTGTGACTACCATCAATGTATTGGGCATTCCAAAAACATATGTTTCAAGCTCAAGCACAAAATTCAATATCTCACTTGTGAGAACATTATTAATATTGGGACACCTATCGAAGAGGATAAGTCCTAAGAAAATGATAACTCAAAGATAAAAATATAAAAATGTCCTTTTCCAAATCATGAAGTAACAAATAAAAAGGTTAATTTTGAAGTACATTATGCATACAATTCTTAGCCTCATTTTTCTATATATGGGCATCCATTTGATAGCATCATTGGTATAATTACAAACAACCACACATCATGCACTATGATTGCATTTGATGATAGTGAATTTACTAATGATGATTGAGATATACATGTACTCTTTATTCAAGCATATGTTGACAATCATTCCATACATAATTTTATGATAGACAATGGATCAATCAAAAATGCATTCTCCATAACACTTCTCTACTCTCTTGGTTACATAGAGAAAGATTTATATGATACTTTTAGAGTTATCAAAGCATTTGATGGACATAAACATGATACTCTTTGGCATATATTACTACCTTTTCAAGTGATACATCTCATATTTCCCACAAAATTATTAGTTATACCAAGCATAGGGGTATTTGATATGGTTTTAGGACACCTTTGGATACAAAATATTATAGTAATACCTTATATAGTGCATAAATGTCTCAAATTTATTCATGGTAATCAAGAGATCAAAATTCAGGGAATTCAATATGAATATCCTTTGGAACCAATGATATTTACTCCTCCTATGTAATAGTTAGTTGGAACATACATTGAGCTACATGGTATTGAAATAATCTATATAAATATTCAAGAGTATAATTTCACTACACAAGAGCATATTACATAACTAGTTTATCCATCTATTTACGATCATGATATAGTTACACATGAGCATAAAAATTTAGTTCAAAAGAGCATAATACATTATACTAAATATAAATTAGCACCTAAAAACATGTCTTTATCTCTTAAGGCACCACAACTTATTTAGAGTGATTCAACACAAGTACATGTAGTTACATCTTCTCCTATTACACATGAGGATACAAATTCACATGGGTATATGATCAGTGATTCAGATGGTTATATTACAACATATGACTCCTATTCAAATTGTGAGTCATGTATAATTGGATCTTCCCCTTCACACGAAGTCATTGCTTCATACATATAGTTGGGTATACATATCTTAATCTTCTTGATGAGATGCTTAGTTGGACACAACCTCTTACTTCCTCCCAACCCACTACTTGGGACAATTATCTTGATTATTTATTTACATATTTTACTTTGTACATATATTCTTTTATTTTTCTTTGTTGTTACTTATTCAATCCCTTATCCAAGCATTCTCCTAGCCTTTGGATTTATTTTCACTTTAAACATTCTCTCTTAATTTTTAAATTGATTCTAACAATCCAAAGTAACTATCTTACAATGATTTTAATACACATTATTTATGATAGGTCACTTGATTACTATGGCATATATATTGTGTTATGACTTCCATTAAAATTACATGATCATGCCTATATACTCCTACATTCTATATGAGAACACATAGCTTTTTGTGCATTATGGGCATGTAAAAGGTTCTTAGAAAAGTAACACAAATGATATATATATATATATATATATATATATATATATATATATATATCATTTGTGTTACTTTTCTAAGAACCTTTTACACAAACATTAAGGGCATATTGTTTGCCTCCCTTCTTGTCAAACCATGTTTTAACACCTTGTTTCTGATTGTTTGAATCCCTCCCATTTATTCTATTTTTGAAGCCTTGATTTTTGGTACTTTTGAAATATTTTAAGTTAAAATATTTCAATAACTAAAAAAAGTGACAAACATATAAAAAATAATATATGTTAAAAGCTCTAAAAAATCAAAATAGTTTCAAAAAATCAAAAATCAAGACCTCTAGGCATTTGCTTTTGTTGCTAGTTTACTTATTTACATATGTTATTTATTTCATGTTAATTAGATCACATATTTCATTTATCTTTCAATACACACTATTTTTCATGATGCATAAGAGTGTCATATAGGACATATGGTTGGGGGCATCTCTTCATTCTCTGTGAACACTTTAACACATTATATGTATCCATAACCTTTATACCATGTTGAGTTATATATCATACAAATGTTTTTATAATCACTCATAAATTCAATTGTATTACATGGATACGTTATTTTATAACAATGACATTGATAAATATGGTTGATATAGACTAGTCTCATTTGCTCTATGCTTATTTTCAAATTCTTACTTCACTACATGATAAGTTATGACTTGATTACTTATCTTGTGTGGCCCTTGGCCTTGTGTGTGAAACATATACATGTTATTTATTATATAAAATCATCATGTCATTTTATTTTTACCCTTGTCCTTTATTTTTTGTCCAACATACAAATGTCCCTTATCTATGGAATTTGGGATTTATTTGTGACATTCTATGCAAATTATGTGACATGGTGTGATATTATTTGTATGTTCATTGCTTGTTACTATGGTTACGTGGTTCCTATCATGCATTACTTATATTTTTAAATTTTACTCTTGTGCCATGATATATATCATGTGCATGTTACTTATGTGCCTCAATGTTATATCTATATAGCAAATGTTTCATAGACATTTCAATATTATATCTAACACATGTTTCATATGAAAATCAATGCCATATTAAAAACTATGATGAAATACATTTCAAATGTTCTCATTACATGATTTTATATTTCACATATTGAAAAAATATATTTTGAGGTTAGTGAATTATAGGATATGTCTCTTATCTCAAAGAAGGGCATCATAATGGACTTGCCTTGATAATTAAATCTCTCATGAGCAAAATTTTTTAGATTTATGACAATATACAATTTTCAAAATTACAATATGGTTTAGAATTTTCAAGTTATAGGCTATATGAAATGTGTGTACACTCATTCCTCAAATTTATTGAATATGAATTCACATATGCTTGATTCATATGCATGAACATGTACAAAACCATTATAGGTTTCAAATAATTATAAGTTAAATTGCATGCTATGTCAATACCATACATATACAGGGGCATGATATTCATTTATGTTCATGTTTCTATAATACAAATTACAAATTTTACTTTTTGAATGTTTATAAAGCATAAAAGTTCAAAATAGAATCTAGATCTATCTACATTGGTGTCATTCGTATTATTTTTCAAGTGGGCCACATTAAATTTTAGTGACACTCAACATCTATGGTTGCACTTTAGCAAATGAAATTTGTTAGTTCTACCCCTTCTCCTACCATGTTTGGGTACAGTAACACTCAACCTCTATGGTGTCATTGTAGTGATAAACATTTGTTGGTTCCACCTCTTCAATTATTTTACATAATATGAGAGTTGGAGAATTTAATCTTTAAAACTCAAGGTCTTTCACTGATTTTCAAATTTATACTTCATCACTCACAATTCACTGCAAGTTCAATTTTTTACAAATGCCTCAACAAGTGTGCACACACACTTATCCATTTTCAAGTTATAGGTAAATTAGACTACATAATCTATCAGGTGTATTATTTTCTTTCTCTCTTTTCAAAATTTCAAATTTAAAGTTTTAGATTCTAAATTTTCAAATATAGATAGTAAATACTTTTAGTGGCATTATTTCATATTTTTTATTAAGGCACATTACACAATAAAACTTCACATTAATAATAAATTATGTATGCACACTTAGGTTGTCATCTCTTTTACTCTAGTAATTTCATTTCATTATATCACTAAAATAAATGGGTGTAAATGTAAACACTTATATTAAATCATTAAGTTTTTATAATGTTTAATCTTGACATCCTTAACCTATATTCCATTCCATTGACTTGAAATCTCTATGAAAGCCTTCAATATTCTAATCGCTATCTTGAAACCTTTGAAAACATAATTCATATATCCATATTATACTTAAAAATTCATGTAAGCTCCAACAATATCTAGACTTTTGGGATAAGATTGCATTAGTCAAATAAAGTCATAACTTGGCCTTGTCTACTAGTGTAGCCTTGTCTCTCATGATCTAATGATTACTTTTCAAATTTGAGATGATTCATGTCAGTTGTAGACATTGGAAATCCTTACACCATGATTCTAAATGTCATAATTTCCTTGGACCACCTTGGGACCCCTTTAAACCATTTAACCCTCTGATCCCTAGCTGGACCTAACCTATAGCCAGTTTGATTCAACTAGTTTAAACCCTAGATTTCACCTATTTTTACCCTTTACCCTTGACCGTTGATGGTCACCCTAATAATTTATTGTTAAGGGCCACCTCCTTAACAACTAACATGCAAACTCATCCACATTTCTTTTCTAATAATAACTTGTCTAAATCTTGTTACAAGCCATTGCATGTGAAAGTTATAATTAGGAAGCCTAGTTTACATGTTGTAACTCTCTTGCTTTGCCTATCAGAGAGAAGAGCAAAGAGGTGGAAGCCATTTGCAATCATGATCAAGAGATTGTGCATCTAGGAGTTTCTTTTTACAATTCAATTTCTATTAGCAATCTAGTAATTCACTAATCATATTAGAGAGTCAATTTTCCACTACCTCTCCACCAAGTTTTTAGGTACTATTACTCTATCAAAATCAAGCTAGATTCCACCAAAAGGTTAACTTCCTCAACTATCCACCCAATCTACTTTTGTTAAGACAAGTACTTGTTTCTTATTATTCATTTACTTTATTTCTATTTTTCAATCAACCCAAGTCTTACCCATCTCTCAGAATCTATCTTTTGGATCTTGTCAATTAGCCTCTTTACCAACCTAAATCCATACATAGTAACAATCGATAATTGACTCAACTATCGATGGTCTATCTAATCACTGATTGGCAACTTGACTACTAACAGTCACCTTAACTATTGATGGTAAGCCCAACCACTAATGGTCACTATGGTAGTGAAAACCAACATGCTAATTCCATCTACCTATACCCAATCAAACCTAATTCTCTACATCCCTACTTGTCTATAGGCCCCTTTTTAATTTTTTGAAGCATACCCCAACTCCCTAGCATGTATTACTTAGTTTAGTCACTATTTTAATCATTTTTAGCAAATTTCTTAGCAAACATTCTTATATTCAATTTCAATACCTTTGGTTTATTAATTCAAGTACTTTCCTTTCTATTTTATAAATTTAATTGTTTAAAAGGTGTGGATTGACAACCCCTAAAGAAGCTCTTGATTCTAAGATCTAGCCAGTGTTAAGCAATCCACCCAACTATTTGTTTAATAAATAAATTTTCTTTAGTGCTTTCTTATCTACAGGTCATCCTCCCAAGCCAAATAGGAGCTCTTCACAATCTTTTAATTCAACATGTGCACTATCAATCAAGTTTTTCAACCATACCCATACTTATTTTCTTCTTTTTCATTTTTCAATTATAAGCAAAAAATTCACTAAAATATTTTGGCATGCCAAGTGGGACCCTTGTGTCTCTACTTGGGTTCTTGTTTTCTTGCATTCTCTCTCTATTCTATTCTCATTAATGAAATAAAAAGTTTCTTTTAGGCTTAAAATTAAGTGCATACATCAGTTGCTTGAAATTTTAGCTCACATAACTTAACTTGAAGGCAAAATAATCTATCATAACTCCACTCTTTATTACACACACTAAACCAAACCACTCTTACCAATTAAACACCAAATGAACTTGAGACAAGACCTAACTAAGATTTCATCACCTAGTAGTAACCTTACCCTTTCTAGTCGGTCCTACTTGGAGGTCATTACCAAGGGGAGGACCAACTCAACTCTCTAGTTGAGTATAAAGTCTAGATATAAATATATATTGGATAAGCACCCAACACCCTTATCACTATAGTGTGCGAAATGAGAGGGTAGGCCCCAATATCAAGCCACATATTGATTCCAATACATATTCTTTTTGAGTTCCTAAACATAACCTAAAACCAACCATAAACTTCTTTTTTTAGTACCTACTTTACAAACCAATTTTAGTCACATGTCTTCTTAAGGCACAAGCTAAAAGTGAGATTAATTAAAACTCTAGGGATTAACATATATTTTAGAGTGTTATTTGACTTCTTTGATCTTTTCTTATCTTTTCTTTATTTTAGTAATGAGGTTGTTTTTGCTTTTTATCTCCCCTCCCTTGTATGTTTCTCACTCGCCAGTAGCAAAGAGACCTTGTAGATCAAAAACCATCACCAAGAGAACCTACCTATTTTACTTATTCATCCATGGACTACATTTTTGAACCTGAAAACTCTCCTCACCCTTTGGGAAGTCCCACTTTCCCTTGGGAGGTTCTCAAGGAGATGCGATTTTTTTTTTTCCTAGATAAAAATTTTGTGGCCTTACAAAATTATCTTACAACCATGTCTTACTATACCCCAGCATTGGCCCCACCCATAGATCCACTTTATGGCATGCATCTCCACCTCATGGGGAGTACCTATATTTCCATGATTACTACCCAACCATTGAATACCCAAGCTTCTTAATCAGCCAAGAACCCCTTTTAGAATACCATAGAGAACCAACAAACCCAAAATACAATTGCCCTTATACCTTCCACTCCTACCAACCATTCTCCACTATAAGAGTACCCACATTTAGCACTACCAACCTTATTTTAGCTACCTCCAGTCCATCAACCACTAATATTCTTCAAAGCCTTGTGGTGTCCATACCCTCTACCTCACCCTTGATTAGCACGAGGGTCACCACCCTTCCATTGGTCACCAACCTAACTACCACTCCTATCCAACAAGCACTCCTTGGACCAACCTTTGGCTACCTCCCTAACCTACAAGGGCATGTACCTACTACCCAACCACCTACATCTACCTACCCTTATGTATCTTCATCCGAACCATTGGCATCCACTTACCAATTTATGAAATCCTCCCAACCTTCTACCAACTATCAATATGTTTCCCAACCATCCCAGTAGTATGCATCTTATAACCCTTTAGGTGCACAACCCCAAGCTAACCTAATGAAGATGTTTATGGAAAAGATGACCAACTTAAAGTTATCTATTTTGAATGCTCATAATATCTTGTCCTATGACCAAATCTGTAATGAGACCATCCATCCATCTGTACCTATCAAGCTATATCCTCACTAATGGGAACTTCCCAAGTTCTCTAAATTTCAAATTAATGAGGACCCCCAACAACACCTTAGGAAATTTAGGCATGCTTGTTATCTCATCACCTATGATTATTCCCTTATTCTCCACACCTTCACCATGTATCTAGTTAGTTTGGAATTAGATTGATATAGTTCCATACCTAAGCACTCCCTTTTCTCTTTCACCCAACTGGCTCAAACCTTCTTGGACTAATTTTCAATCAATATCTCCAAGAAAGTTTTTATCGCCGATATTTAATATATATAAAAGTTTGAATATGAATTCATTGATAATTTTGTGGCTCATTGGAGAAGCCTAATTAACCAACTTTCCTTTTGCTTGCCTCAACTTGAATTTATAGAGCTCTTTACTCAGGCATGTGCCAAGCATATCTCTTATACACTGCATGTCCAAAGCTTCTAAACCTTTGATGAAGCTTTTACCATTGATGAGGATAAGATAAATCTCAAAAAAAAAACTCAACCTATAAAACCAATGAGGCTTCTTCCTTTAAGTCAAGCAACCAGTCTAATACCAACATCAAGAGTAAGGGAACCACAAATGCAGTTATCCTAAAAGTCGCTCCTCCACCTTCTGTTGACCAATCTAATTCCTCTAGTTCTTCAAAGTAAAACACAAGGATCCAAACCCAAAAAAAATATAAGCAATTTACTCCACTTGGAGAATCTTATGCTTCCATCTTGGAGAAGTTATTGAAAGAAAACATCATTCAGCTTCTTCCTATCAAACCTACTCAATAGTTTGATGCCTCTCATCCTACATCTAGTTGGTTCAACAAGAATGAAATATGTGCCTTCTATCATGTGATAGGACATGATGTTAGTAGGTGCAACACCTTCAAGAGCCTTGTCCAAACCCTCATTGACAAGGGGGAGATTATATTGGATAACCACAATGCACCACCAAACCAAGCCCTTGATATATTTAGGCAACCCTTCCCAAACCATGCTCCTACCAAGAATGAGAACAATAATATAAAATGATCTCATGATACCCATACGGTTAACATGGTTCTTGGCACACTCACTACTAAAGAGCCTATTCACCAGCCTTTTTGTCCATTATCCTCTCTAATTATTAAGGTAGTGAATTTACCTTCTCCTCCTTTATAAACCCAAATTGAGGAAACACCATCTTTTCCCCCTCCACTTATTAAGGTGGTAGAGTCATTAACCAACCTTTCAACTAATATATCAAAATAACAAACCATCACCTCACCATCACCTTTAGATACCGAGCAAACCACTCCCCTTTCAAAAATCATTCTCAAGGAGGAAAGCCCTATGTCTAATCCTCCCATAGAGGAGTCACCCATCCAAGCCTCTCATCCTTTGATTGAGGAATAGGATGAGGTTATCATCCTTGTGTCCCCACATAGGGGTCTATCTTTTAGGTCTACTATTCAAGGAATCAAACCAACCTACAAACCATTCTCTAGGCTAGTGTAGAAATTTGAATTTATCTCCAACCTTGACATGGATTAATCCACATTCTCATAGTAATTAGGGATACCTTATATCACTAAGAAATAACCTCCAACCATACCTTTAGTATACCAACCCATCACTTCTATCAATCGATCTTCTACCCTATCAACTACTTTTACCAATCCAACAATCCCTCAACTATTTGAGACACCTAGACTCTAAGAAACCAAGTCACCTTCTCAGATGAAACCCACCAAACTAATCAAAAACCTTGGTATCCCCCTACATCAAGCCTTAGTCACCCTTTGATGAAGGTGGACCTAACCTTTTCAAACCCAACCATTAAACACCAGACCAAATCAACCAAAGAGGTGAAACCACATAGAGGCTAGAAGGCCCATAATTTATCTCCCTCAACCTTGCCCTCCATTCTGGGGCCTCATCACTTTACCTTGAGTAGGAAACCAATTTCCTATACCAAAAACCCACCACCTCTTTTGGTTATATCATCATAGTTTCTCTTCGATGCACCTATTTTCACCACACCAACAATACCTAAGCTACCTACCTTGTGATCTTCCACCTCTAGCTCATCAACCTTCTTGCATAAATATAAGTCATTGATCAAACACACTAGCCTACCCAAAATAAATACCATCAAACCTATTTCCAAGCAACCTCCTACCTTGACCATCAAATCAAAGACCATCACACCTCCACCACCTTTATCTAAGTCCTAATCAACTCTTCTCCATAGGTTATTGCTAAATTATTGTTTAATCTTACATTCCATTAGACCCTTTCACCCTCTTGCTTCCAAAACCATATGGTACAATGACCACCATGTGTGTTATTATCATAAGACACTCAGTCGTGATAGAGAATTACAAAGCTCTCCAAACCATCATCCACCAAATCTATAATGAGGATGATCTATTAATAGATGAACCTCATATGAGCCCCATACCAATATAACCACCAACCATACATATCCAACACTCACTTACTCCACTCTCACCTCGGAGTGAAGATGAGTTTGACCAGTTTACTACCTCAACCTATCCTTCTATCCATACTATCAATGTGGTCACAAGATCATAATAGAAGGATAAAGGGAAGGCTAAGGTGTTTATTCCTTAGATGTACCCCTCTTTAAACTCGTAACCAACCCATACCCAACCATCTCCATCTTTGACCAAACCCAAGGTATCTATCTTAGTGCCTCCCAATCTAACCCTTCAGAATCCATCTGAAGAGTTATCCTCAAGCAAGTTCATTAGACCTTGATGAAGATGAAATTTTATGAGTTGATTTCTACCTCTCCTCATTACCACCAAGTACTAATAGATGATTTACAATCCATTAAGGTCCAACCTAAGGACCCCCAACCTATATTAACCTTTATTGGTGCCCTTCAAATTTCCAACCTTATTACCTTCAAATATTTGTAAATACCCTCCATCCACCATGAGGACCCAGATCTCCCACTCTTTATTACTACTTACATCAACCAAACCTATATCAAATAGGTCATGATTGATGGGGGAGAAAGAATTAACATCATCTCCTCTCACACCTATAACCAATTCAGCTTGTTAGACAATGTCATGTCTGAATCTTTGGCCATCCTTTGCTCCTTCAATGATACCATCACCACTACCTAGGGAATTGTCATCCTCCATATTTGTTTAGGACTTCACATACTCCCCAAAATTTTCTATGTAGTGTAAGTTGAATTCTAATACATCTTGTTGGGATGACCTTGGATTCACTTTATGGGTTGTGTTCCCTCTACCCTCCACCATTGCATTAAGTTTGAGTATGAAGGCTAGGTCATCTCCATCCAAGTTGACCCAAGTCCTTTCTCAACATGCAATATGACCTATCACCCCAACAATGTCCTCATACCCCCATTTAGCACACCCTCAAAGTCTAAAACCCAACATTCAACCACCAAAGTAGATATGATACCCCTTCCACCAATGAGACATCAACTAGTTACTCTATACCTTCACCCCAAATACTTACCATAGACCCTTTAGAGTCCATGTTCCATCATCTTTCCCTGGGGGAATATCACCTTTTAGTACTTAATGCTTTCCCTACTCTTCATGAGTATGGGAAACTTACCAACCATTTAGGATATGAACCCAATGTTGGGACTATTGTTCTGTTTGGACCTCCCCATCATCAAACCTATTTTTTATATGGGGGACTCAAAAAATCCCTTAGTGCTTCTACCACCTCTCTTCCACCTTGACCATTCACTGTCGATTTCTCTTACCTAGATAAAAAAAATTCACCAAGATATACCTTCATCAATGTGCTTGGAAAGACTTTGGTCTTTGGAAATATGAGTATATCCCATATGAATTGGTCACCATCAAAACTAGGAAGCCACATGAGAAGCACAAAATTGGTTTCATACTACATAATAAGAAGAAATCCAAACAACCTACTGCTACCATTGTTGAAGAAGATGACCCTTCCTCACTGACCTCACCTCTACTTGTATGTGAGGATGATGACATCATCCTACCTAATTTTTTTTCATCAATATGATCAGACTTAAACCCCTGACTTATCAAAACGAGGGGTTGATTGTAACCATCCCTTTAACCTACCCTAAAATTGTACGAGAAGACTTTCCTACCATTAACACTATTTAGTTCTAGGATGATGATTTTAATCTCACCTACCTTGGTGCCATAGATTTTTTAATCCATAAATCCCTTCCTCCCAATTCTTTAACCATGTTGAATGAATCCACCATGGATATCAACTTGGGTACTCTAGAGAACCCCCACATGACCAAAATTAGCCAATCATTGAATGTCAAGGAACTTTGGGACTTCCCCTCTTTCCTCCAAGACTATATCATAGCCTTTACTTGGTCTTATAATGATATGTTTATAATGGACCCCATCATTGCTACTCATAACATAATCACTCACTATGACACTAAACCTGTCAAATAGAATATCCAACACATGCATCCCTACATAGCCCTTCTTGTCAAAGAAGAGCTTCAACATCTTCTATCTATCAACGTTATTCAACCCACTGACTACCCCTAATAGGTCTTGAATGTTGTACCTATCGCCAAATCCATAGGGGGACTACACATTTATGTGGACTTTCATGACCTCAACCTTACCTACCTTAAATATGACCTCCCTCTACCAAGCATCAACCAAATTGTTGATCTTATAGCTGACAATGAGATTTTATCTCTCATAGATGGGTTATTGGGTTACAATTAGATCTTAATTGATCATAAAGATCAACATAAAATCAACTTTACCACCCCCTAGGGAACCTTTTACTATAGAGTATTACCTTTTGACCTAAATAATGTTGGTGCAACCTACCAATGTGCCATGACTTATATCTTTCATGACCTTATCCATAAGATCATTGAGGACTATATGGATAACCTTCGTAGAAAATCCAAACTTTGAAAAGATCACTTGGTTATTCTTAAGATCATCTTTGAACACCTTATCCATTACCATATCTGCCTAAACCCCAAGAAGTGCATTTTTGGGGTCTTGTTAGGAAAGCTTCTCAATTTTATTATTTCCCTTCATAGAATCAAAGTCAATCTCATAAGATCAAAGCAATCTTAGACATGATTCCTCTAACTAACCTTAAGCAGCTTTGTAGCTTGCATGGGAAGCTGTAATCCATTTATTTTTTTATATCCCAAATTTTAGATCGATGCTAACCATTCCACCACATCCTAAAGAAGGATGTGTCTTTCAAGTGGAATATCGACTATCAAAAGGCCTTTGATTCACTCAAAAATTGCCTTTTGTCTCCACTATCCTCACCCCTCCCAAGGATGACCAACATTTTTACCTATATATCTCGACCACTAACCATTCCCTAGGGGAAATGTTGGCTCACCATGATGAACAACACAAAGACAAAGATGTCTACTACATTATCCACATGCATGTTGAATACAAAAATCAGTATACCCATAATAATAAACTTTATTTATCTTTAGTCTTCATGGCTACAAAACTTCACCACTACCTTCTTATCCATAAAACCTACATCATAACCAACACTGACCCACTCAAGTACATATACTCCAAGCCACCTCGACCACATTCACCTACCCTAATCATCTCATCACCTTATCATTGGTCCATTTTAGCCTAACTAGCATGCATTTTGTGACACCTTTTACCTGGTCTTTTAACTGCCATGATAATATTACCATGTTGACCCTTTTGAACTTGTACCACCTCATGCTTACCTAACCCACTTGTGTCTCTTAAAGAGCACTACCTACCTAGGATACTTGTGATACTTGACTTATTTGTTGGGGATCAACCAATAATGGATTACACTTGTGAAATCAATGAATGCAGAAATAAATTAGATAGATAAGTAACTGAAATGATAAATAGCACAGAACAAGATATACAAGAAAACACCCTGAAAACTTGTATTAAAACTCTTTACAATAGGAATACAATTGAAGAAACTTCATTCTTCCACACCTCTCTCAGATGCACACAAGATCTCTCATTAGATCTCTATTCCTCAAGAGCTCTCTCTCAAGTACAATCAAATCCAACAACCTAGATTGATGCAACTCAGTACTGTCCTTCAAACATTCACAATGTTCTACTCTTACAGTTCAACTCTCATACACACACAATAGCTAAGAAGATCTTTCCTACATATAGAAATAGGAAACTTGAGCATGCTCTTACAACAAACAGTTAAGCCACTTCAACAAGGGCTCTAAAAATAATATTGCTAACAATAGAGATGCGAGCTTGAGTCTACAACTCAAACTCATCATGCAAACACTCGCTTCTGTCCTCGGAAATCGCTTTCTGGACACATAGGTAACCGACGTCGGTTCCTGCCTGTGACCGTCGCCGGCCGACCATACTGCCGATGTCGGTGCCTCTGCAACTGCAACTGACCGACGTTGGTCGCTCCTGACCGACGCCGGCATCTATGTAGACCCGAACCTATTTTGTATGCTCTTTGGTGAAGCTTTTAGCTCCACATCCTAACAATCTCCCACTTGGAGATAAACCAGCTGCACCAGTACCTGTACAGCAACATCTTCTAGCTCTTCCATCTTCAACTCAATCATGAAGACCAATAGAAGTTGAATGAAGATTCAACTTCTCCTTAGTAACCAGCTTTATTATCATATCAGCAGGATTCTTGTCTGTATGGATCTTCTCCAGCTTCAACTCACCATCTTCCAATACCTACCGTATGAAGTGGTACCTTAGCTGTATGTGCTTGGTTCTTGAGTGAAAAGCTGAGTTCTTAGCCAAATGGATTGCACTCTGACTATCACTATACAATCTGCAACTCCCATGCTCCCTTCCAAGCTCTTCCATGAACCGTGTCATCCATATCATCTCCTTGCTAGCTTCTGTGGCTGCAATATACTCTGCTTCTGTAGTTGACAAGGCTACAACCTTCTGCAACTTAGATATCCAACTAACTGCCGTTCCACCTACAGTAAAAACATAACCTGTGGTGCTCCTCCTGCCATCCAAATCACCTGCCATATCTAAATCTACATAACCATGTAGAGAAGTATTTGAACCTCCATATCACAAGTGTCTACTGCTGGTTCCTCTCAGATATCTAAGGATCCATTGAACTGCTTTCCAATGTTCCTTTCCTGGATTGGCCATATACTTGCTTACTACTCCCACTGCTTGGGAAATATCCGGTCTAGTACACACCATTGCATACATCAAACTTCCTACCACGGAAGAATATGGAACCTTACTCATGTACTCTACCTCATCATGTGAATTAGGACATTGTTCTTTACTCAATTTAAAATGTCCAGCCAAAGGTGTGCTTACCGGTTTAGCATCTTGCATATTGAACCGTTTCAACACCTTGTCCACATAATCTTCCTGAGACAATATCAACCTGTGATTTTTCTTGTCTCTCTTAATGCTCATGCCAAGGATTTTCTTTGCTGCTCCTAAATCCTTCATAGCAAATGTTTGAGCTAACTTCACCTTAAGCTCAGAGATATCCTGCATGTGAGATCCTGCAACCAGCATATCATCTACATACAACAATAGAATAATATATCTACCATTATCAAATCTCTTAAAATATACACAATGGTCAGATTGACACCTACTGTAGCCATGCTCAGTCATAAACCTATCAAATTTCAAGTACCATTGCCTAGAAGCTTGCTTGAGGCCATACAAGCTTTTCTTCAACCTGCACACTAGTTTCTCCTTACCCTTGACCTCAAAACCTTCTGGCTGTTCCATGTAAATTTCCTCATCCAAATCTCCATGAAGAAATGCTGTCTTAACATCTAGCTGCTCAAGATGCAAATCCTCAAAAGCAACCAAAGACAATACAACCCTTATAGAAGTCATCTTAACAACAGAAGAAAAAATCTCACCAAAGTCAATACCTGGCTTTTGTGCAAATCCTTTAACAACCAATCTGGCCTTATATCTCATCTGTCCATCCTCACCTTCTTTCAACCTGTAGGTCCACCTGTTCTTCAGTGTTCTCTTACCAGCTAGCAATTCAACCAAATCCCATGTTTGGTTCTCTCTTAAGGACTCCATCTCCTCAACCATGCCACGCTCCCACTTACTCCTGGACTCCACCTGTAATGCTTCTTCAAAACTCTCTGGTTCTCCACCATCGGTTAGCAATAAATAATATAAGGAAGGAGAATATCTAATTGGAGGCTTACTTACCCTTTCAGACCTCTTGATGGGTGTCTTAGACTCGTTCTCAATACGCTGTCCACCCAAATTTTCTGACAGTGACCGACCTCGGCCACCTGTAGACCTGTTACTAGCCGATGCCGGTTCTTCTTGGCCGACGTCGGTTCCTGGTCTGTCGACGTCGGTCTCTGTATGACCGACATCGGTTTCTGTGCTGCCGACGCCGGTTCCTAACCTGTCGACGTCGGTCTCTGTGTTTTCCTATAAGTGATTATTTCTTTTTCCCACGAGCTCATTTTGGACCATAACTTCGTCCAATTCACCATTGCTCTACCCAGATTGATCTAGCTTCCTTATCTGATCATTGTACATCACTCTTTCATTGAAAACAACATCACGGCTCCTAATTACCTTGTTAGTTCTTAGATTCCAAAATCTGAAACCAAAATCATCTGAGCCATAGCCTATAAACATGCACCTCATAGACTTAGCATCAAGCTTCTTTCTATTTTCTTTATCTATGTGCACAAAGGCTTCACAACCAAAAATTTTGAGATATGAGAGATCTACCTTTTTACCTGTCCATGCCTCTTCTGGAATTCCACCATCTAGAGCTGTAGAGGGTCCTCTGTTAATCAGGTACACTGCGGTGTCAACTGCTTCTGCCCAAAACTCTAAGGGCAACCTTGCATGCAATCTCATACATCTTGCATGCTCCATGATAGTTCTATTCATCCTTTCAGCAATACCATTCTGCTGAGGTGTCCTTAGAACCGTCCTTTGCCTACAGATTCTGTGAGTGTAACAATACCAGTTAAACTTAAGACTGCAGAACTCACCGCCATTATCGAATCTCAAGCACTTTAATCTTCTGCCTATTTCATTCTCAACCATGGCTTTCCAAATATTAAAAGTCTCAAAAACATCAGATTTATTTTTAATACAGTAGATCCATACCTTTCTTGTGGCGTCATCTATGAATGTAACATAGTACTGTGATCCACCAATAGAGGCTACCTGAGCCGGTCCCCACACGTCTGTGTGAACAAGCTGTAACTTCTGCCTTTTCTTAGTAGACCCAGTCTTGAGAAAACTAACCCTTTTCTATTTTCCAAATACATAATGCTCACAAAATTCTAGATCCATACTTTTCAAATCTGAAAGCATACCTTTAGACTTAAGAATTGACATCCCCTTCTAACTCATGTGGCCAAGCCTTGAGTGCCACAATTTAGCATCCACATCTGAAGTAGATAAAACTGAAGGAGATTTGTTAGTAACACAATTACACAAATAGAGAGTACCTTCTCTCTTACCTCTGGCCATAACAAGTGCACCCTTGGTCACCTTCCAAGAATCTGCTGTGAAAGTTACTGTACAACCCTCATCACCTAGCTTACCTGCAGAAATCAAATTTCTCTTCAAACTAGGAACATGCATCACATCTCTCAACACCCATGTGTTGCCATTCTGCATCTTCAACTGCACTTTACCTTTGCTAATAATCTTACAAGGCTCATCATCCCCTAAGTACACTATTCCAAAATCTCCATGGATATAGTCACTGAAATATTCTCTGTTAGGGGTAGCATGGAAAGATGCACCAGAATCTAATACCCAAGATTCTATATTATTATGCAAAGAGAAAATAAGAGCATCCTGTGCAATACCTGCAACCTTTGTCTCTTCCTTTTCTTCGTGCTGATTCTCCTCCTTAGGCTTTGACCAGCAATCTCTGCTTATGTGCCCCAATTTTCCATAGTTCCAGCATTGTGGCCTTCTGCCATTCCTGGATTTGGATCTGCCTCTTCCCTTAGACTTAGACCTTGATCTCCTCTTGCTCTTTTCTTTTTGCCTTCCCCTGCTCTCGAGATTTAAAGCGTTCCCAGATGTCTCTTCTGTGCTTTTCCTACGAATTTCCTCATTCAAAATAACACTAACCACATCCTCTACTTTTAAAATATTCGAAGCAGAAGCAGTATTAGAAACTGCCATTACCAAGCCATGTCAGCTTTCAGGCAAAGAACATAATATTAAAAGATCCTTTATTTCATCTTCAAATACAATATTGACAGAACTTAACTGATTAACAATACCATGGAAATCATTCAGGTGATTAGAAACAGATCCACCTTGTTGCATATGCAAATTAAATAACTGATTCATTAAATATACCTTATTTGAAGCGGAGGGTTTTTCATACAAATTTGCTAACGTAGTCATTAACTCTACCATAGTTTTTGCCTGTGACAAATTAGATATCACAGTGGAGGCCAGACTCAGTCTTATAGACCCAAGAGCCTTTTTGTCAAGAACTTCCCATTCTTCATCCTCCATGTCCTTGGGCTTCTTTGCTATCCCACCTAACGGTAAGTAAATATCCTTCTGATACAGATAGTCCTCTATCTGCATTCTCCAATGTTGATAGTTCTTGCCATTAAACTTTTCCATTCTCAACTTACTTTCTTCTGCCATTGCTTCTCCCACTCAAACAGAAATCCCTGCAGAAACCCCTGTGAGCAACCTGTAATCCAAACACACTACACAAATCTGAACCACCTGTTAGTGAACCTGAGCTCTGATACCACTTGTTGGGGATCAACCAACAATGGATTACACTTGTGAAAGCAATGAATGCAGAAATAAATTAGATAGATAAGTAACTGAAATGATAAATAGCATAGAACAAGATATACAAGAAAACACCCTGAAAACTTGTATTGAAACTCTTTACAATAGGAATACAATGAAGAAACTTCGTTCTTCCACACCTCTCTCAGATGCACACAAGATCTCTCACTAGATCTCTATTCCTCAAGAGCTCTCTCTCAAGTACAATCAAATCCAACAACCTGGATTGATGCAACTCTGTACTGTCCTTCAAACATTCACAATGTTCTACTCTTACAGTTCTAACTCTCATACACACTAAGCTAAGAAGATCTTTCCTACATATAGAAATAGGAAACTTGAGCATGCTCTTACAACAAATAGTTAAGCCTCTTCAACAAGGGCTCTAAAAATAATATTGCTAATAATAGAGACGCGAGCTTGAGACTACAACTCAAACTCATCATGCAAACACTCGCTTTTGTCCTCGAAAATCACTTTTTGGACACACAGGTAACTAACGTCGGTTCCTGCCTGTTCGCCCATGACCGTCACCGGCCGACCATACTGCCGACGTCGGCACCTCTGCAACTGCAACTGACCGATGTCGGTCGCTCCTGACCGATGCCAGCATCTGTGTAGACCTGAACCTGTTTTGTATGCTCTTTGGTGAAGCTTTTAGCTCCACATCCTAACATTATTGAGGTTTTCCATGGGAGCACTTATTACCTTGGATACCCATGGAAACACTGACCTTATCTAGGAGACTAATAGGTATACCTAGTAGCCATGCCTAATTTTGGTCATGTGGTATATTGGTCACTTATCCCTTAGAATGGATCTTTATTTTTATCAACTATGACAACTTCATCTTTGCATGATATTGGCTATTGGACCTTTTGTTGCACTTTGCATTTTAGTGCCCAACCTCTTGTCTACCATCATGATATCCACCTTCACCATCACCTTCATCTACCTTATCAAACCCACACCCAATTATATTTTAACTCATTCATTCTTGGTTTGATGGGGAACACCTCCTCCCATACTTAGGGCACCCAGACCTTTGACCAACATCATTTTTTATTTTATATCTCATTGATTCATACCACATAACAAAAAGGGACAAAATGTAGACACCTAAAATCTTCACATCATAATTTTGAATGTAGTAATTTTGAAGGACCCCTTTGGGACCATTTGACCCTCTAATTCTTAGCAGGACCAAACCTACATTCAGTTTGACTCAACTAGCTTAAACCCTAGCTTTCACCTATTTTTACCCTTTCCCCTCAACTATCGACGGTCAAGTTAACCATTAATGATCACCCTAACCATTGATGGTCAAGGGATACCTCCTTAATAAATAGCATGCAAATTCATCCACATTGATTCTCTAAAAATAACTTATCTAAATCTTTTTTCAAGCCATTACATGTGCGAGTTATAATTAGAAAGCCAAATTCACGTGTTATTGTAACTCTCTTTCTTTGCCTATAAAAGAGAAGAGTAAAGAAGTAAAATCCATCTAAATTATGATCAAGATTTTATGCATCTAAGAGTTTATTTTTATTGGTAAATCACCATCAATAATATAGTAATCTAATAATCATATCAGAGAGTCAATTTATCACCAACTCTCTACCAAGTTTTTAGGTACTATTACTTTGTTGAAATCAAACTAGATTCCATCAATAGGTTAACTACCTCAACCATCCACCCAATGAACTTTTGATAAGATAATTACTTATTTCTTAGTATTCATTTACTTTATTTTCATTTTACAATCAACTCGGGTCTTACCCATCTCTTAGAACCCATATGTTGGATCTCATCAATCAGCCTCTTTACCAACCCAGATCTATATATAGTAACTATCGATGGTTGACTCAACCACTGATGGTTTATCCAACTATCAATGGTTACCTTGACTACTGATGGTCACCTTAACTGCCAATGATCAACCTAATTATTAATGATCACTATGGTAGTGAAAAACAAAAAGCTAATTCCACCTACTTATACATAATCAAACCTAATTCTCTTCATCCTTACTTGTTCACATAACCCTTTCTAATTTTTTAAAGCATACCTCAACTCCCTAGCATTAATATTAATTCATTTATAGCATATTTCTTAACAAGTATTATTGTATTTAATTTTATTACCTATAGTTTATTGATGCAATTAATTTCCTTTCTATTTTACAAACTTAATTGTTTAAAATGTGTGGATTGACAACCCCTAAGGAAGCTCTTGCTTCCAGGATCTAGCCACTGTTAGGAAATCCACTCAACTATCTATCTAAAAAACAAAATTTTTTAAGTGATTTCTTATCTACAGGTAATCCTTCCAAACCAAATAAGAGCTCTTCATAATCTTTTGATTCAATGTGCGTACTATCAATCAAGTTTTTCAACCATACCCATACTTAGTTTCTTATTTTCCCTCTTCCAATTATAATCAAGAAATTCACTGAAACATCATCCACCTTGCACTTTTATCAAGGTTAACATAAATATTTAAAATATTATACTATATAAACACATAAATGCCATTTAAATCATCATCTTAATATCACTTGACAATTCTATTGCACATTAAGAAAAAGGGCACTATTCTTTCTAATTCAAATTCTAATTTATTCTAATAGTCATAGATTAAGTTTAAAGTTATTTTATTGGATGTTAATAGAATTGATTTTAAAACATTCAAGTCAATTTAATAGTTATATCTATTTAGTATAAGTATAAATATTAATACATTCACTCTAAGAGGGAGAATTACATCGATCTGAGGCCATTTGGGCTATGTAGAAAACACTCATATTACACATAGTTTTATATCGCTAACTTAGTTATTTCCTTACATGATTCCCTCTTTTTGAATTTGATGTCTATTTGGTTTATGTTTAGGAACTATGTTTTATTATTATAGGTGCTTCCATGCATCAAATCAACACCCATAGACAATTAGTCAACCATATTAGATAGATGTAGGTACACAAACAAAAAAATCAATCACACAATCCACACAAACATGGTCATAGTCAATATACAATGTTATAATGTACCCATATCCACCTTACCATGGCCCTATCCTAGTATAGGAATATGTCATTTACTATTATGACACACCCCATAGGTCCTTATTATCAACTTCACATCAGCTATATGTCAACATAGTCAACACAAATCAGATTTGAGATAGGATTTTGTATTCTATTATAAATTATAATTTATAACTCATTTTAGTTTTTGTATTTTATTTTATTGTATTTTACATTTACGTTTTATATATTTTGTAATCTAAATTAGTATTTCAATTATGTCATGTTTATTACATTTAATTTTTAAATCAAAATAGCCATTCAACATAAACATGTGTTTTAGGCTAAGTCATTAGATATTGTTTAATCTATTTTGAATTGAATGAACTCAATTGAATAGATCTAAACTATTGAAATTGAAATATTGATATATACAAATCTGATAATTAAATACAATATACTCTAAAATTTTATAAAATTAACAATTATTTAAAAATAGTAAATAGACCTGTAAATATTCAAACTTCCCTAAAATAAAATATATGGTAATTATGTAGGATGAATGTGACTGGAAACTATCTGAGAAGACCTTTTCACTATTTCAACACTAAATGTAAGAATTTAAATTATGATTCAAAAATTTTGTAGGAGGATAGGAATACATTATGACCATGTTTGTTGACTACACATGTGTCTTTATTAATTGTGTGCCTAAATTTTTCCATCTGGGTCTGTATGACTACTTGTGAGGGTTTTCTAATAAATCAAGTGTATGGATTAGATGTGAAAAAGCCTTTAAAAATATAAAAAATCAAGTGTTTTTAAAATCTAACTAGATAAGGATCCAACAATGATCATATGATCATATAGATATCTAACAATGAACATCTAATCTAACAGATGAAGATCTAATGGTGAGCATGTGATCATGTAGTTAAAGATAAATAGTGTGCACTAAGTCAATAATTCAAAGTATGATCAGATTTCATTAAAAAATACCAAGTGGCACAAGCACATTGACTAAATAATATAGGGCATATAGAAGGCACATAGTGCTACCAAGTGGCATTATCACGGGAGTTCGGATTGAAGATCAATAGTGAGTGTTGCAAAGTAAAGACAAAGATACACCTGAGGAGATTAATGGTGTGTATTTATTAAAATTTTCCAAGGATAATGAGATGAGGTCAAAATTTCTTATGTTTAATGTTTATAGAGTGATCATTGGCATTTGAATTTAATAAAGAAAAAACTAGTGCTTAGTATTTTGCTTATAACATTTGATCGAGGACAAATTTGAAGTTGATGTAAAAATAAAATATATAAAGGAAGTAAAGATAAATCCAAAAAAATTGATTATAATATTTGAATATTTTTATAGTCAAAGATATTAAGATCAAAATTTGATTGTGTTTGATCATGTTCTGCAAGTGACCTGAAAAGGATAATTGAGTTATTCTTACTAGTATTTTAATGTTTTAAGATGATCTAACTATTGGATAGTATTTTATACTCCATAAATACTATATATATGGATTTTGGAGGTTTTATGAATCCATATTTAATGTGAATAATTTATTAGAAGTTGACTATCTTTGTTGAATGCATAGGCAGATTGAGTGACCTTACAGGAGTGATTTGAAGGTGTTCTAATCAGAATTGAAGAAAAAAATGAATATGGATATGTTATATAAGTCTATAAGGATTAATAAAATACATTGGTTATCATATTTTTCCCCTAATCAGTTATGGAGTGTCAAAATAGTAAAGCTATATTTTGACTGTATGTGACCAGTCTGAGTGCTCATTCTAAGAGAGTTGATTTGAGTGCTTAGAGCCTATGTTGAAGTGTCTAAAGCACATATAGGTGTATTATATGTGATTAAGGGTTCACCCATGTGATATAATAATGTTTATATGTAAAATAATTGAGTGTTTGTTTCAAAATTTTGAGACTATGTTTTATGTATATGAAGACCTGAAGAGCAAAGAGACCTAATTGGTAGGTTTGAATATTGAGTTAGTGTTTCAAGTGGCATGGACCCATATGGGAGTAATAAAATGGATATTTGAAATAGGTTTTATGTGTTCAAATCATTGTGAAAATATTAAGGTGGTCTAATTAGTCTCACATATAACATGTGAGTATGAAGGCCTAATTGATTTAGGTATCACCAAGACCTTATGGTGATTTGAGGCTAATAAGGTATTGGCCAACCTATGAAGAGTGTGGTTATCACATGTATCATGTGTATGGACCTATTTTAATTATATAATAATTATGTAAATCATCTTGGTTGACCAATATGAGTTAAAGTAAGGGAGTGGTATAAGTACAAGGCCTAATTAGACTAATTTAGTTATGAAAGTGTGGATTCAAGTGAAAGAGAGAACATTTGAAAGAGAAGGTATAGGTTAGTGAGTACCATCAAAGGGTAAATAATATTCGTCATGCTTGTTTGATCAATTTTATGTAGGAGGACACATAGGTCATTGGACTTAATGAGCCTATAAGAGGTAATTTGAGCGAGTTAGCCCTAGAGGCAGTTTGAGAGAGAAGAGTGAAAATAAAGGTGACCATCATTAGTTAAAGAGTAATAACAAGTGTTTAAGGTGATATATTCTAGGTATCTAAGTGGGTACTTAGTTTCCTATGGGGTTGGTTCCTACTTTAAAGTTAAAACTTGTTAAATGTCTAGTTTTAGTGGGTGCTCAGTTAGACAAGAGCAGTAGCTCCTTGTGGGATTATTGTCTCACTAATTTAAGGGATGGGTGTTACTTTATCAGTGGGTGCTAGTCTAACTGTTGGAATTTTTTTATAGGAATGTAGTCCATCTTGAAAGGCTCAATGGGTTTTATCACCCAAGAGGGTTTCCCACATATATGATGTGTTTATGTAATGTATGATCTTATATATACTTTGGATGTATGTGCTTTCATATTTATATTTCTTGATCAAGATTGATGCATGTTGAATTTTTATGAGTTGGGAATTGATTTTGATTATCTAGCATCACTAATTTACCCCCCCCCCCTCTTTAGTGATTATACCTCTAACATGCTCTTGAGTTAGAAATATTGTGTTTAAACTCTCATTTGACTATGTAGATTAATTTGTAAAATAATTAAAAGGGTTGGAACCACAAAATTTGGCTTGTTACATATTTAAAAAGTGAAACCATAGACATTGAGTGTCACTATAATCTAATGTGTCCCACTTGTAACATGAAAATGAATCACATCATTGTAGATGGATCTATATTCTAAATGAAACTTTGAAACTTGAAACTTGAGAAATTTAAAACTTTGAAACTTTTGTATTAATAGATTTAAAATTTTCATATAGTAACATGAACATGAATGACTATCATTCCTCCTATACCATACTAAATTTACATTTAATGCAATTTGAACTTGTAACTATTTACAAAATTATAACTATAAGAAATTAGTGCATATGAATGTTAGATACCTACGTAATCTAAATTTTTTGGATCGTGTTGTATTCTAAAAACTACATATTGCCTTAAATCTAAAATTTACTCACAATGATTTGACTTCTCAAGATAGTCTCATTATGATGCCCCCTTTTTTGAGATGAGGGACATAACCTATAACTCACTTAGCTCAAAATAAGAGTAATGTAAGATGTAATAATGTAGAATCACTTAGAATTTTGAATTTATTGCATTATAATATTTAAATATAACATTGAATTTGCATGTGTTAGATAGATATAGCGTTGAATCAAATAAGCATCTATTTCATGAAATGCATCATGGCACTAAAGTAAGAATAAACTATATAAGTAATACATGATATGAATCATGCCACCATAGTAATAAACAATGAACATAAAATCAATGTCATATAATGTCACACATAAGGCCAAAAGGTTACATACAAGTGACATGTAAGTGTTACATAACACACAAGGCCAAGGGCCACATGAAAATGGCATAATTATGCCATACAAGAAAGAATTTTGCACTTACAAGGCTAAAGGTGATACACAATAATTAAAAGAATTGTAACTTATTATGAAAAACAATAATAAAAATAATACATAAAGAAAATGAGATGAATCTGCATCCACCATATCTATCAATTCCATTATTATCAAGGGGCATATTTATGTAACACGTGTATAGTATGAGTGATTAAAAAAACATTTGTATGATGTATAGTTTGATATTGTAGAAAGGTTGTGGATAAATACAACCTATTAAAATGCTCACAGAGAATGAAGAGATGCCCCCAACTTAGCATGGTTATTTGGTATTAAGGGAATCCTAGCATCAAAATCATGTAAAATTATGCCCTATATCACACTCATTAACCTTGTGAAAATCAATGTGTATTGAAAATTTAAATATGTCATCTACCTAGCATATAATAAATAAAATCTACAAATAAGTAAACTAGTAACATTTCAAAATGATTTTTACGTCTTGATATTAAATTTTTGAAAAAAATACATATTTTTTTAAAATTTTACCATATTATTTTTAACTTAAAACATTTGAAATAAAATGTAGTGGATTTTGAGCACATTATGAAATAAACAAGCTAGTTCAAACTCAAAAAGAAAACAACCTATTAGGAAGGAATCATGAAACAAATTGGAATGATATAGATCTTACCAAATTCCTTACTTCATATCACCTCCTTCGAAGAAGATCTAATGGATGAATTGATTGCATATTAGACTCAAATTTTTGGCATAGTGATGGCATGATAAAAGGATTTTGATGAGATATTCAATGTCTAATTTGACATGGATTGGATATGAGAATGCTTGTTGAAGGATTAGATTGGCATGATGATATTATGGTAATTCTAGTTGGCTTCCATGGAGGAGGACCTTTGGTCATATATATTTGGGAGGGAAGATCAAGGGTTAATATTTTAAGTTGTATGAGAGGATCCAATGGCTATGAATTATTCAAGGAATATTAAATTTCTTAAAAGTCTCTAGTTCAGAGATTTCTAGAGACTTGGAGGAGCTTCTACAATTCTAGAGACCTCTCCATTAGTTTTAGGATAATGGAGGATTAGGTAGGAGTTAGATGGGGATTAGGATAGGATTAGTGACATAGGGATGTAGGAAAGTCTATGGTGTAGGTTAGTAGGTGTGTAGGTGGGGTTATGAGAATTAAAAAATTCCATATAAATGGATAACAAGGATTAGACTAGGATAATATGGATTAAGATAGAATTAATGAAGGAATGAGATGAATAAGGTTAGTAAATATATGATAATATAAGGGGATATTAGATGAATGGATAGGAAAGGGGATATATTAGCAAAATAAAATAAGTTAATTAGAATTAGTGTCAACTAATAGGGATATTAGTTGATAATAATGAATTAAGTGATTTTAGGTGTCTATATTTTGCCCCTCTTTGAAAGGGCATTATGAGTGGAGGGAAGTGGAAGTATTGGTATATAAAATAAAAACCATGTCATAGATGGATGTTAGTGAATATGATGCCCTCTTAAGGGGACATGGGTAGAAAAATGAGATGAGTGGCCACTCAAAAGAAGAAATGAGGGGTGGGATGCAATGGGAAAGATGATGAAGATGATTGACCTAGGTATTGAGATACAAATTTATGATGCCCTTAGTAAAGACACATGTTCATGGAGTAAATATGATGGGTTTCATAGTTATCAATACATCCCAAGGGAGAATCAACCGTAACATGATAATTATAGTATTAAAATACCACAAGCTTTAGATGTATCCCAAAAAAGGATGCATGTGAGGTAGAGTTATATGCTAGGATAAGATTATGATTTGATAAGATTAATGATGGGTGTATCTCAAAGATAAATTTGATCAATATGATGAAGAGGATAAGAGATAATAATTGATATGATCAAGTGACCAATAATTAGTGATGATGCCCTTAACAAAGACACATACAAGGGAGCAATAGAGGAGATAATGGTTAACCTATCCTTGGGCATGGAAGAGTGTCCAAGTGATACCTATATAGTCTGGAAAGACCTCATGCTAATGGATTTCTAACTTGAGGATGATGAAGAAGATGACAATTAGTGATTAGAGGATGATGATTTAGATGATAAAGATGAAAGATAGGATGTTAGTTGGATGAGTCAAGAGGATTAGATTAGTAATGGGAATAGGGATGATTAAATAAAATAATGAGGGTTTGTATGATCAAGCTATCACATATGTCATAAGGCTCATCATAGTTTAAGTAATTTGATAAATATAGAACTTGGTGCTATGCCCCATGATATAGACATGACCAAGAGGACATGGTGCCAAAGTGTGAAAAATGAGAAGATAGTTAACTTTAAATCCTTGAGGGAAATTTTAGTGTCCTCATAGAATCTACATTCATTTCCCAATGGAAAAAAGGAGACATGATGTAAACAAAACAAAAGACAAACAAGATATATAAAATACATGCAAATAAGACAAATAGAACAAACAAGTAGCATACATCAAGTATTTACATATAGTATCCCAATGCCTTGTCTAATGATAAGATGAGTGATTAGGTGATGGTGGACTAAGACAATCATGATGTGATTAGGGATGTAGGATAGACTTGGATTTAGATATGATGAATGATGAGGATTAATATTAAGATGAGGTGTTTCCCCTAATTTAGGATGAAAGGATGGATGACATGATGGGGTGTGATAAGGTCTTTGACTATTGATTTAATATTTTAATCTAATCAAAAATTGGTTAAGGAATTTGATTATACAATTGATAACCAATGATTACCAATAGACAAGGCCTTACAAGGATCCAATCTAGCAAGGAAACTAGGAGATGATAGGATCAAATACCTTTCACACTAGCAAAGAGTAATTAGATAAGTATTAGGTATGAAGAGGCAATGATAGGATAGTGATGGGATCAATTAATTTCCATACTAGAAAAGGGTAATTGGATGGGTGCCAAGTATGAAAAGGCCTTGATAAGAAGTGATGGGTTCCAGATTAAAGTCTTTGACAAGGTGATGTATGTTGATAAGACTAGACCAATAAGATGAGATGGAAGATATGAAGCGATGGGTGACCACTCTAATTTGGTCTCAAGATGAAATGTGGTATCCAAAATATGGGACAATATGACATGGATGTGACTAGGGAATTAGGCATAAGACAAGACACCATGGATTATTTTGGCTTTTTCAAATTTTATGATTTTTAAGGTTTTTGACATTTTTCAATTTTTAGGGCCTTTTGGAATAGGTATGTCCACTATAAAAAGGGGTTACTATAAAATGGAATATTGAGCTTAGCAATAAATATAAGGATGGAGATATGATATATGGGATGGTGGATGAGATGACAAAAGGATGAGGGTGATGTGTAAAGGGAATGAGGGCCAAGGAAGAATGGAATAGGGATAGCTAATGACCACATCATGAAAGAACCATTCCATTTTTTTTGGAGACATGCCAAAAGGACTTCCACCTACTCACATGCATGATCATGCTATCACACTTATTCCTAGTAGTATACCACCCAACATTAGGCCATACATGTATCCCTATGTCCAAAAAAGTGAAATTAAAAAGATGGTACAAGAGATGTTAGATGTAGGAGTCATTCACCATATCCAAAGTGAATACTCTTCACCAGTTTTCATGGTGAGAAAGAAAGATGACACTTGGAGGATGTGCCTTGACTATAGATAACTCAACAAGTACACTATCAAAGACAAGTTTCCAATTCTTATCATTGATGATTTGCTAGATGAATTGAATAGTGCTCTTTCTTTTACCAAGTTAGATATGCATTTTGGGTATCTTCAAATTAGGATCTGTGATGAAGACATACCCAAAACCACTTTTAAGGCTCATGAGGGCCATTATGAGTTTTTGGTTATGCCTTTTGGCCTAAAAAATGCACCATCTACTTTTTAAAAAATTAAGAATACTATTTCTAAGCTATTTTTGAGTAAATTTGTTTTGGTATTCTTTGATGATATCCTCATTTATAGTAAAAATTGTTTAGACCATTTGAAACATGTGAAATAGGTACTCTCCATTTTGGAACAAAATTAATTGTATGCCAAACCTTTGAAATGTCCTTTTGGAGCTAGTGAGGTTGAATATTTGGGTCATTTTGTGTCTTATGAAAGATTGAAAGTGGACCTTAAAAAAATCCAAATAATGGTGGACTGGCCAATTCCTAAGACACTCAAGCAACTTCAGAGATTTTAAGAGCTTACTAGTTATTATCATAGATTTGTCATAAATTATGGTAGTATTGTAACCCCACTTACCTCTTTGTTAAATAAAGACTCCTTTCAGTGGACTGATGTAGCTATTTGTGAATTTGAACAATTGAATTTGGCTATGTGCACTACTCTAGTATTGACCACTCCTAATTTTTCTAAGACTTTTGTGGTTGAATGCGATGCATCTGGGTATGGTATGGGTGCTATACTTATGCAAGAAGATAGACCACTAGCATTTCAATGTCATCAACTTAAGGGTAAAAATCATCACAAGTCCATCTATGAGAATGAAATGATGGCTATTTTTCATGCAGTCAAACAATGGAGACCTTACTTGATGGGTCATCACTTTAAGATAAAAATTGAACATGATAGTCTTAAATATTTTGTAAAACAAAGGTGTCATCTAAAGAATAACATAGATGGGTACTTAAGATGTTAGGATATGATTTTGAAAGAGTCTACAAAAAAGGCAAGGACAATGTGGTGGTAGGTACACTACCCAAAAAAGATGAATTAGTTGAGGCATTGCTATGTGCCATAACCATTTTGCAGGTAGATTGGCTAGAGGAAGCATGATCAGAATGGGAACATGATAGTATTGTTCATGATTTGATTCAAAATCATTAGTAAAGTTTAGGTGGATTTGAAAAATTCACACAAAAAGGTAATGCATTATGGTATAAAAAATAGATTATACGTATGTAAGAATTCTCTTCTTAAAAAAAAAATCTTTCGAGAACTTCATGCAACTCCAATTGGGGGTCATTCAAGATTTTTGAAAACCTATCACAAGATCAAGCAAGAAATTTTTTTGGGAAGGCCTCAAGGAGGATGTCCAAAAATATGTGGCTAAATGTATGATTTGTCAACAAAACAAAGGTGAAACCATGAAAACTCTAGGTCTTTTACAACCTTTATCTATCCTTAGCTAGCATTTGGAAGAGTTATCTATGGATTTTATTATAGGGTTACCAAGATCTGATGGTCAAAATTTTATCATGGTTGTTGTAGATCATCTCAATAAGTATACTCATTTTTATTCATTATTCAAGCCATTTTTTGTTAGTACAATAGCTTTTACTTTTCTCAATAAAGTTCAAACATTGCATGGGACCCCTAAGATCATTATAAATGATAGAGATCTCATTTTTACTAGTAATTTTTGGACTAAGTCATTTACATGTTTAGGCACCCAATTGGCTCATATTTCATCTTATTATCCTCAATCTAATGTACAAACTGAGGTAGTCAATAAATGTCTGAAAGGATATCTCTATTGTTTTGTTTCTAATAAATAGGATAAATGGGTTCATTGGCTACCACTTGTTGAATGGTGGTATAATGCTTCTATTCATATTTCTTCCAAAATGTCTCCTTTTGTGACACTATATGGATACCAATCTCCATCCATCACTTCAACCTTGAAGGTCTATGTTAAGGTTCATGTAGTTGAAGAACATATTCACCATCAACAGGAGGTCCTTGCAAGTTTGGATAAAAATTTAGCTATGGCCCAAAATCGCATGAAGCAATAATCAGATCAACATAAAAGTCAAAGGCATTTTGACATTGGTGATTGGGTCTTTACTCACTTACATCCATATAAATAGATGTCATTGAAGCAATAAAAAAATGATAACAAGATCTCCCCTAAGTATTATGGGCCTTATCAGATCTTGCAAAAAATTGGCAGTGTGGCCTACAAGTTAGATTTTCCTTCATCCACTCACATACATCCAATATTTCATATATCATGCCTGAATAAAATAATTATACATAGAGTTACCATTCAAATATAATTACCATAATTGGATGAGGAAGGTATAATTGTTTTTTATCTTGAGGTGATCCTTCAATGGTGAACCAAGCAACTATGTTCTAGAGCAATTACAAAATACCTGATCAAATAGGAGAATTTTCCATGTGAAGATGCCATTTGAGAGGATGAAGCATTTATGTAGTAGCATCCAAAGTTGCCACAATGTTGAGGAAAACATTTTTTCTAAGGGGAAGGGCTTGTTATGCCCTTAACCATTGGTGTGTCTAGGGATATGTGTGGTCAACTTGTGGCTTACATATCTCTTTTATTTAATTATTATATTTCTCTATGTTCTTAGATAGGTTAGCCTATGGAATAATCTTGGATAAGTAGAATATATATAGGAGGTAGTGTTTGGTATTTAATCATCATGTTAATTATTATGTTATTAGTACATTATTATAAAGGTTACCCCCTCGAAGTGGCTTTGTTATATTATCTAGTATTTCGTTCTACTCTCAATTATCATTGTATAATCTCTCATATTTTCTTATTCTACATAATATAAAATTATTCTATGTGAATATCTAAGTAATTTAATTATGAGTGTCTTGTTATGCCCTTAATCATTGGTGTGTCTAAGGATATGTGTGGCCAACTTGTGGCTTACATACCTCTTTTATTTACTTGTTACATTTATATATGTTCTTAGATAGGTCAGCCTATGGAATAACCTTGGCTAAGTAGACTATATATAGGAGGTAGTGATTAGTCTTTAATCATCATGTTAATTATTCTACTATTAGTGCATTATTTTGGAGGTTTCCCCCTCGAAGTGGCTTTGCTATATTATCTAGTATTCTATTCTACTATCAAATATTGTTGTGTAATCTCTTAGATTTTCTTATTTTGTGCAATATAAAATCATTTTGTGTAAATATCTAAGTAATTTCATTATAAGTGGTATCAAACCTTCGATTTGGGCAAGTTTCATGTGGCATTTTTTTGGATCTGACAAGGCGTGGTTCCTAGGAGTAGTGAAAGCAAAAAAACATAACCTGCAATCTAGGAAGAATTAATTTTTTTCTTCAATGCAGTATTGCTTGAAATGCTTTTTTGAAAAAAAATATTTAAGAAAAAAAAGTCTAATTTTTTTCCCTTGCACACTTTTAGTCATTGGATTCATCTCGGTGAGACAATCACAATGGTATATTCTATCGGTACACTTTTTTGCTACTAAAATTTTTACTCTAGTGCACAAAGGAAATCATTGGATTCATCTTGACAAGGTGATCACAATGGTACCATTTCTTGGTACACTTTTTTTTAGGGGTTAAAATCCTCCTATGATTTGTTTATGGTAGGTCTTTCAAATTTGCAAGGAAAAGGGGAACCAAAAACTTCTAAGACTCCTACCAATGACATGAAATTTAGAACTTTAGATCTGATGATTTCTTAGCTTCAAGAGGATATAAAAAACTTGGTTAGATATGATGACTTTGTCATAGTCCAAGCTAATGTTTCAAGGATGTGTAGAGAGATTAATGGAGTTCATAGTGAATTGTAGCATATCGCTATGTAATTGGCTACCCTCACATCTCAATTTCAACCTAACAACCCTCTACTTCAACATTCAAATCTTCCTCTCAACAAATCCCATGCTAGTATGAAACTAATGTTTCCAAAAGTGGACATGTGTAAGTTCAATGGTAAAGATCCTCTCACTTTGATTAACTAAATTGAGAATTTATTTGAGCTGCATCAAACCCATAGTTCTTAGAGGGTGATGGTGGTGTCCTTGTATATGGAACTTGAGCAATTCATTTGGTAACACTGGTTATGAGCTCAAAAGAAAAATAATGGTGCTCCTGTTACATGGACTTTTTTTACTGAGGAGTTGATAGCTCATTATCAGAATAATGTCTCTGAGAACTATTTTAGTGAATTATCCAAGCTATGGAAAATAGGACCTGTGAAGGATTATATTCATCAATTTTAGAATCTCTCTTTATGGGTGGAAAATATTAGTGAGAAAAATTTGATGGATCTATTATCGGGTGGCCATAAAGATAAAATATAATATAAGGTTTTAATGTTTATCCCAACATCTGTATCAAAATCTATCCCTAAGGCATGCATGATAGAAGAAAAAGAGATTATCAAAAAGAAAACTTTCACTACTAGTTGTGATCCCAACTTTCCAAACCATCATTTCCATAGCCCACTAGATTAACATAATGGAAAATTGAGGAGAAGTGAGCCAAAGGGTTTTGTTATGGTTGTGACAAAATATGGAGCAAAGACCATCAGTGTGCTAAAAAGAAGCTATTTTACATTGAAGGTGCCAATAATGATGAAGATGATGCAGAAGTAAATGATGCAGATGTAGAAGTTCCTAAGGAGGAATTTGAAGACTCTTAGCCTACTATTTCATGTCATGCCCTATCAGGTATTAATACTCCCCAAACTCTAAAGATGATGGGGTGCATTAAGAAAAAGAAGGTCACTATCTTGATTTATTCTAGGAGCACACACAACATCATCTATAGTAAGTTGGTTGCTTATTTAAACTATTTCATCTATCCAGCTCTAAAATTTTAGGTTATGATTGTAGATGGTGGTACTGTCAACTATTTAATAAAATGTCATGGTATTAAGTTGGTCATGGGAAACTACTTATTAGATTCTCCTATGTGTGATATTCTGATGGGTGGAGCTGATATTATTCTGAGAGTCTAGTGGCTCGCCACTTTGGGCACTATTGAGATGATTTTCAATAAATATTCATGTATTTTAATTTTGAAGAAAGGACATTTGAGATAAGAGGATTAAAGGCTAAATATCCCCAACTTTTTATCTCCCATCCAATGACAAAGATTCTTTGTAAGGATGTTGAGGGATTTGTAGCTCACTTGTTTTCTATAGAAGTACAACCAACTCAACCATCTTCACCTCTTGATTTTCAATAAATAATTGATGCTCATTCTATTATTTTTGGAGACATGCCAAAAGGACTTCCACCTAGTCACATACATGATCATGCTATCACACTTATTCCTAGTAGTAAACCACCCAACATTAGGCCATACAGGTATCCCTATGCCCAAAAAAGTGAAATTGAAAAGATGGTACAAGAGATGTTGGATGCAAGAATCATTCGCCATAGCCAAAATGAATACTCTTCACTAGTTGTCATGGTGAGAAAGAAATACGACACTTGGAGGATGTGCTTTGACTATAGAGAAATCAATAAGTACACTATCAAAAAGAAGTTTTCAATTTCTATCATTGATGATTTGCTAGATGAATTGAATGGTGCTCTTTATTTTACCAAGTTGGATTTGTGTTCTGGGTATCATTAAATTAGGATCCGTGATGAAGACATACCCAAAACCACTTTCAAGACTCATGAGGGTTATTATGAGTTTTTTGTTATGCCTTTTGGCCTAAAAAATGCACCATTTACTTTTTAGATTTTGATGAATACTATTTTAAAGCCATTTTTGAGGAAATTTGTTTTAGTATTCTTTGATTATATACTCATTTATAATAAAAATTGGGCAGACCATTTGCAACATGTGAAATAAGTACTCTCCATTTTGGGGCAAAATCAATTGTATGCTAAACCTTCTAAATGTAATTTTAGGGCTGGTGAGGTTGAATATTTGAGTCATTTGGTATCTTATGAAGGACTAAAAGTGGATCCTAAAAAAATCCAAGCAATGGTGGACTAGCCAATTCCTAAGACACTCAAGCAACTTCATGGATTTTTGGGGCTTATTGGTTACTATCATAGATTTGTCAAAAATTATGGTAGTATTATAGCCACACTTACCTCTTTGTTAAAGAAAGACTCCTTTTAGTGGACTGATGTAGCTACTCAAGCATTTAAAAAATTGAAATTGGATAATTACACTACTCTCGTATTGGCCACTCCTAATTTTTCTAAGACTTTTGTGGTTGAATGTGATCTATGTGGGTATGGTATAGGTGTTATACTCATGCAAGAAGGCAGACCAATGGAATTTGAAATTCATCAACTTAAGGGTAAAAATTATCACAAGCCCATCTACGAGAAGAAAATGATGGCCATTTTGCATGTAGTCAAACAATGGAGACCTTATTTGATGGTTCGTCACTTTCAAGTAAAAATTGATCATGATAGTCTTAAATATTTTATAAAACAAAGGTAATCAGATGAAGAACAACAAAAATGGGTAACTAAGATTCTAGATTATGATTTTGAAATGGTCTACAAAAAATTCAAGGACAATGTGGTGGTAGATGCACTATCCAAAAAAGATGAATCAGTTGAGGTATTGTTATGTGCCATAACCATTTTGTAGGCAGATTGGCTAGAGGAAGCATGATCAAAATGGGAACATGATAGTATTTCTCATGATTTGATTCAAAATCTTTAGCAAGGTTTAGGTGGATTTAAAAAATTCACATGGAAAGGCAATACATTATCATATAAAAATAGATTGTACCTATGTAAGAATTTTCTTCTTAAACAAAAAATCCTTCAAGAACTTAATGCAACTCCAATTAGGGGTCATTCAGGATTTTTAAAAACTTATCACAGGATCAAGCAGGATTTTTTTTGGGAAGGTCTCAAGGGGGATGTCCAAAAATAAGTGGCTGAATGTATGATTTGTCAAGAAAACAAAGGCAAAACCATGAAAACTCTAGGTCTTTTACAGTCTTTATCTATCCCTAGCCAATTTTGGGAAGAGGTATCTATGGATTTTATTATAGGGTTACCAAGATCTGATGGCCAAAATGTTATCATGGTTGTTGTAGATCATCTCAGTAAGTATGTTCATTTTTGTTCATTATCCCAGCCATTTTTTGCTAGTACATTAGCTTTTGCTTTTCTCAATACAATTCAAAAACTGCATGGGACCCCTAAGATCATTGTCAATGATACACATCCCATTTTTATTAGTAATTTTTGGACTAGGTTATTTACATTTTTAGGAACCCAATTGGCTCATAGTTCATCCTATCATCCTCAATCTAATGGACAAACTGAGGTAGTCAACAAATGTTTAGAAGGATATCTCCATTGTTTTGTTTCTAATAAACAGGATAAATGGGTTCATTGGCTACCACTTGATGAATGGTGGTAAAATACTTATGTTCATAGTTATTCCAAAATGTCTCATTTTTCATCACTATATGGATACCACTCTCCATCTATCACTTCAACCTTGAAGGTCCATCCTCAAGTTTGTGTAGTTAAAGAACATATTGACCATCAATAGGAGGTCCTTGCAAGTTTGCATAAAAATTTAGCTATAGCCCAGAATCGTATGAAGCAACAAGAAAATCAACATAGAAGTGAGAGGCATTTTGAAATTGGTGATTGGGTTTTTGTTCACTTAAAATCATAAAAATAGATGTCATTAAAGTAACAAAAGAAGGATAACAAGCTGTCCCCTAAGTATTATGGGCCTTATCAGATCTTGTAAAAAATTGGCAGTGTGGCCTACAAGTTAGATTTTCCTTCATCCACTTGCATACATCCATTATTTGATGTATCATGCCTAAAAAAATTCATTGGAAATAGAGTTACCATTCAAAAAAAATTACCAAAATTGGATGAGGAAGGTAGAGTTTTTCTTGAACCTGAGGTGATCCTTCAATGGTGCACCAAGAAACTACATTCTAGAGAAATTATAAAATACCTGATCAAATGGAAGAATCTGCCATGTGAAGATGCCACTTGGGAGGATGAAGCATTTATGCAACAACATCCAAAGTTTCCATAATGTTGAGGATAATGTTTTTTTGAAGGGGAAGTGGTTGTTATGCCCTTAACCATTCATGTGTCTAGGGATATGTGTGGCTGACTTGTGGCTTACATACCTCTTTTATTTACTTGTTACATTTCTCTATGTTCTTAGATAGGTCAGCTTATGGAATAAACTTGGCTAAGTAGACTATATATAGGAGGTAATGGTTAGTCTTTAATCATCATGTTAAGTATTTTGCTATTAGTGCATTATTGTGGAGGTTGCCCCCTTGAATTAGCTTTGATATATTATCCAATATCCTATTTTGCTATCAATTATCATTGTGTAATCTCTCATATTTTCTTATTTTGTGCAATATAAAATCATTTTATGCAAATATATAAGTAATTACATTACATAAGTGGGATGGATGGATGAGGATATGAAATGGATGATTTTTTTCCCAAGTGTTGAGGAACAATGCAGACAATAGATTATTCTACCATGACGTCAAAAACTAGTTTTCATCATGGCACTTACCCAAGCTACTAGAAAACTATTTTTCACCATTGGATGAAGGATTTTTATTTATTTATTAGATTTTTTGACTTTTTATTGGGCATATTGATCTATTAGTTGATGAACGAGATGTAAGGTGTGGACGCTTGATGAAACATTTAGCCAACACCTATTATAGGGATGTGTGATGTTAGGATCATGTTATTATTACTAGATGCATTAAGGTCCATGTGATTTAGTGTGATTATTTAGATTAATCTCTCCATATATATAGACTAGGTATCTTTATTTCCACTAAGAGAGATAATGTTTCCTAGGGAGGTGATGTGATGTATGGAAGTGATTAGGTCTTGATGGGGATATAGGGGATGTAAATAGATGTTAGGACTTGATGGGATAATAGATGTATGATAGGATGGTGTGATGGGTGATGGAGGACTAAGACTAGTAGTCATATACATCATTAGAGATGTGGGACATGATTTATTTGATTGGTGTTATGTGACAAAATACTTTAAAAGATCCAAAACACTTTAACTTTATGGTTCACCTCTAATCTAATTATTTGATGGATGATCAACTATTTGGATACTAATTTTGACATTATTTATATGTGTTGATTGGATTCTACTTCTAATGCCCCCTAGTGCCTGATTTTAGGCTTCACCTAGGGATATTGATTGATTATTTTTACTTTTATGGGTTCCTAGTGCTAGTTTATGAGGTTCACTAGGGAGAGATATTTTTGGATTGGGTTGATGATTTCATTCTTATTGATTTTGATTGAGGGGAGCAAAAACATCTTGAGTATTATGATTATTCTATAGAATATGGTCTTGGTCCTATATATTTTTGGCACAAATTATGTTGCTTAAGGAAGATTCCAATGTTGCATGCTCTTGTTCCTCCTTATGGAGGGAGGTGATTAAGTGATCACTGATGGGGAGAAAAGGGTCTAGGATGGATGATGGTGGTGATGAGGGAATGATGAGGTCAATGAGTGGTGATGGGGTAGCATAGTCTTCATAAAGTTTCCTAGGAGACTTGATTTCAACATTAGAGAAAATCTCCTCGAGATCATTAAAAGGATCACTAAGACTATTTAAAGTAGACACATCCAAAGGAAGATCATATTCACTTTGAAAATATTTAATAGATAAAGCTTGTAAGAACTCTTTTATGACTTCATCATCCTGATCAAGATCTAAAGGGATGCTTGATGATGGATTAGAGGTACTTAGATTAGAGTCATTCTCAATAAAATAGGCATTATCAACATCAATGAAGGATGAAATTTATGATAAGGAATCTGATTTAGATCTTGGCATTCAACATGATCCAACTAAAGATAACACTTTTTATGTTGACTTTGATGTACAAGATGAAATGCTACTAATAGTATATTCATCTATAATTGACCTCTTATCATGGGGTATTTGATGTGATGGTGGAGAGGGAAATGATGGATGGATGATAGGCCCTTGAAAGAGGTATGAGAGATGGGAGGACTAGGATTATGAATAGACTCAGCTTTGATGGAGGATTTGATGATGGGAGTCATGTATTAACCTTGGCTTAAGAAGGGAAGGGATTGATCATGATTATGAATGGAATCTTGGAATTCCTCTTCGTGTTTACCCAGGGATATAGATGCATTTGGTTCATCTTCTATTACTATGTTGCCATGATTAATGAGGTCTTGGACATAATCATGGAAAGCTTGACATCAATTAATAGTATGACCCTAGGTTTGATGGTATGGAAAATATTGGTTTGTGTTATACGAAGAGGGCATGGGCTTAGTGGGATCAAGATGTTGGATAGGTGGATAGACCATCATGTTAGTAGTGACTAGTTATTTAAAAAGGGATTTGAAGGATATAAGAAGGGGAGTACAACGACCCATTTCACTTTATGACTTAGATGTAGAAGTATGGATCTTATGATCATATGGTTGTTGACATGGATAGGTTGATAGACTATTAGTGGCCAAGATTGGATACCCTTTGCTAGTATGGGAATGTGTAGATGATGGTTTATGATGAGTGGATGGAGGGTTGGTATGGACTCACATGAAGGGACCTATATGGGAGGTGTCATAAGTTGAAGGGGATCAACACCTTCTAGAAGTGGTACACCCATCATAATGAGTCACAAAAGGATCTCATCCTTATTGGCATGTATGTATTATTCAATGAAGGTGGGTCTAGTTCCATGGTGATGGTTGATAGATGTTGGATGATGGAGGTATGCTAAGGATTAAGGATAAGCTCTTGAATAAAATAGTTAGAAAGTACCGAGCTAGGATGATAGGTGATGATGTGGGATGAGATAGACTAATGAATTAAATACTATGATCAAATTTTGGACTGATAGTATAATAGTTTTGAATAACCTATCAACAATGTATAGTTTTTCAAACTAGCAAAAGGATTGAGGATGTGATAGGTGCCTAGGTTCCAAAAATAGTAAGATTGTTATTTCATGGGTGATATTTGGGAGTAGGTAAAGATGATATATAATTGATTGATAATTATGGGTTTGCTAGATTGAGACTAACAAAGTGATAAGATACCAGTAGGATACAAACTAAGGTATGAGATTTGACCAAGTAGATTAGGATGATAGGATGGTGCATCTAGGGCAATAGGACTAGCTCAAACCTTGGACTAATTTTCTCAAGGTAGAATGGTAGGTGATTATGTGATGAAGTTGATTAGGCTAAGACAATGATAGATGATGATAAGGGATAATTTATATGGGATGGTGATGGTTTAGACCTATATGTGATCTTGAATAGCCAACCATGATAAGATAGGATGAGGTTAAATTAGATGGGTGATGAAGAAAAATTCAAGACAAGTGATGTGGGATAGAGTGGACTTAAGATGTGGATAAGAGATGATGTGATCAAGATATGTTGGTAATGGGAGGATGACCAATGATGGGTGGGTTAGGATGGGATATGAATAAAAGGATGTATAAGAGAATAAAAGGTATGTAAAAGAAGGTGAGATAAGGATATACAAGATGATGATTATGCAAGGATGTACAAGATCATGGGGTGATTACCAAGAATAGGGAGATATAGTTAAACTATGAGAGGGATGAGGTGATTATGTGAATGAAAGTAGCTGATGATTTGGACTTAGGTAAGGATATAATATGTGATTAGGGTTTGTAGTGATAAAGGTATGACTAAGGATGGGTGGGTATGACTAGACTAGGATGAGAGGAAGACAAGGTGATAATGGCTGGATGACTAGGATATATAAGATGATATATTGGTGATGGGGGTGTGACTAATGATGGATGGGTCTAGGAAAAATTTGTACAAGAGGGTAAGATAATAATATATAGGGTGATGACTAGGATAAGATGTACAAGACAATATGTGGGTGATGGGAATGTGGTTAATGATTAGTGGTTAATATGGAGATAGGGTGGGATAAAGATAATATGTATAATGATAATATGACAAGGATAATGACTAAGATATATATGAAGGATGATATGATATAATTATGTGGCAATGATATACTAGATGGTATGTGTAAAAAAATTAGATATATATGGATAGGTAAAGGATGACTTGGATCATAAATAGTATGGGTTCAACACAACACACACCCAAGCAAGAAATCCACAACCTATGATTAGTAAACTAATAGGTATATAACCTAATGTCTGCACCATCCAATGACTTCACAAGTGAGGTTATAGGTTGGTGACTCATTACAAAATCTACTGAACCCTCTCAACATTGCTCACACATGATAGTTACTTTAGAGATAATACTGAATCCTATAAAGGTACACTTGTTACAATTAAAGGGTCTTATGCTAGGCTTAATAGGCTTTCTAGAGGCATTCATGATAGACATGAAGGTATAATGGGGATTAAGTATGTATAGGGTGATGTCTAATGCTTGGTTAAGAGATTTAACTCTTCCCCTTCAAGGATGACCTATATTGGGCAACCACTTAGCCTAATAATAGTTGTCCCTAATTTTTATACTATTCCAGAATATGGAGTTTGATGAGTGCATGGTGATAAAATCCATGACACTAACCCCTATATACTAAACCCATGCATGGGGATCAATTCCATGTCACATGTTATCCTAGAGGGGGGGTTGATAAATAGGCAAACATAAGCTATGATTAATAAATTTATTTAATTACATATGTGAGGGGCAATATACAATGATTACACACACAAGCAAGTATGTACAAGGAGCAATTTTTATAAGAAAATTATAAAATGGATAACCAAAATAAAAAAATTTAAAGTGCCTAACGGATTCTTTGAAAAATTACCTACAATTACATGGGTTAGTATTTTGATTTGGCACATAAGAGAGGGGTCCTAAAACAAAATGATTAGTAGTTTCAAGGATTTTTACAAAATTGTGACTCTTTACAAACTCGTAAATCCACAGGGTAATCCTACAACTAGAGACTGCAATACCATGACTGGGCAGTCAAACTTGCTACTTACAAATGGTGATATTATGACTAAAATATTATTATGATGGTTACCTATAACACAATGGTTAGACCAAAAAAATCATGACTAGGATCAATAATACCACTAATGACTATAAAATCGATAGTCATGGATTTGTCATAAACCACAAAACCATGGCTATCAAAAATTAGATAATTATGATATTGTAAGAAATGACAAAATTTCTAGATTTGAATATATTTGATAGAGACAAAGGTATATGCAGGCTATGATAAATTGTTTTGGATGCAAAAATGATTATGTAGAGATGATTATGATAAACTATAGTATGATATTTATGATATTTTCAAAATTTGGACCTAATATATTAAGATGATATTTTAACCAAAATTGAGTAGAATCAAAATTTTTGAGAATTGATTTTTAGTTTAAACCCACTCTATAAAATTATTGATGAACATTTAGCAAACATAATCAGCTTAGAGTGGTAAAAATTTGACAAAAGCTAGGATAAATAACAAAGTCATGATTGTCAACATAATATAACTATTTATTAGGATAGTATCACAACTCTAAAAAGGGTGATATTTATGGGTTTATCAAAAATTAGGAAAGGGGTAAGGTTGGGTGTGCTTTGGTTTTCACATGGTTCTTCCTTCCTTTCTATCCCTATAGATCACACAAACTAGACAAGATTTTGATAAAATTTTGGGGGTTAGGTGATAGATATGAGTATACATATAAAAACCCTAAAATATTGAATAGTAGATTATATTATAATATAACCCCCTATAAAAACATAAACCCTAAAATTAGTATATTGTAGGTCAAATGATAGAGGTTGATCATAAGGATATTAACGATAAATGACAATACCATGTCTCTTGGCCATAATCCCACAATTACCAAGATGATATCACTACTAAGAGAGTCATGATATTTGATTTGAGGGTTGTTTTATAAACTCATTCTTGATCCCTTTTTTATCCTTAATTATTACACATAAAGGGGGTTAGAGCCTTTGAAAAACACATGAGAACCTATAAAATGATTATACATTAAGTCAGATGAAAATAATGATCGACTGACAAAATAGATGATCTAGACCCAACAATATCATGAATATCATCGATGATATCATGAATTACAAGATAAATTTGTGACTAAGTCATGGTATTGTCAAAAATAGGTTCCTACAGCATGAACCATTAGTGGTTTATAAAATTGCAATTTAGTTAGGCAATATCGCAACTAGCCTAATAATATTGCTATTATCGAGTCATGGTATTGTCAAAAGGCTTATAAAACTTGAAAATAGCTAGCAATTGGTATAAGATCACTACTCTCAATGGTAATATCACAACTAACCTAAACAATATCATGACTACCAGTGTGATACCATGACTACAACTTGTGCACATAAAATTTGAAAATTTTTGAATTTTTTTTTAATCCAATTAGACCCTAAAAGTTATCAAAAACACACTAACAAGAAAAAATATATTAAATGAGATCAATCCATCCCACTATGGTCACTAAAATGTAGTAGTATTTTGAGCACACTATGAATTAAACAAGATAATTCAAACTCAAAAATCAAACTACCTATTAATAAAGATTCATGAAACAAATCAGAATGATATGGATCTTACCAAATTCCTTGCTTCATATCACCTCCTTCTAGGATGTTCTAATGGATGAATTGATTTCATATTAAACTTACATTTTTGGCATAGTGATGGCATGATAAAAGGATTTTGATGAGAGATTCAATGGCTAATTTGACATGGATTGGGTATGAGAATGCTTGTTGAAGGATTAGATTATCATGATGATGTTATGGGAATTCTAGTTGGCTTACATGGAGGAGCATATTTGGTTATATATATTTAGGAGGGAAGATCAAGGGTTAATATTTGAATTTGGATGAAGAGATCCAAAAGCTATGGATTATTCTAGGAATATTAAATTCTTTAGAATTCTCTAGTTTAGAGACTTCTAGAGACTTGGAGGAGCTTCTCCAATTCTAGAGACTTTTCCATTATTTTATGGATAATTGAGGATTAGGTGGGAGTTAGATGGGGATTAGGATAGGATTAGGGACATAGGGATGTAGGAAAGGCTAGGGTGTAGGTTAGTAGGTGGGGTTATGGGAATTAGAAATTCCCATATAAATGGATAATTAGGATTAGATTAGGATAATAAGGATTAAGATAGAATTAATGAAGGAATGGGAGGAATAAGGTTAGTAAATGTAGGATAATAGAAGGGGATATTATATGAATGGCTAGGAAGGGGGATATATTAGCAGAATAAAATAGGTTAAGTAAAATTTGTGTCAACTAATAGGAATATTAGTCGACAATAATGAAGCAAGAAATTTTAGGTGTATAAAAAAACATCAGATAAAATATCTATCTAGGTATAATAACAACATAAATGCATGATATTCATTAAATTTTTGATAGGCTTTCCTTCTAGTGTGGTTAGTTAGTAGGATCCTATACTTAGCCTTTTGGTTACTACAAATGGACCCAACCAATTGGGTTTAAGGTTTCCTTTGTTTTCTTTGTAATCATTGGTATTATTTTGATTTTATTTAAAAATAAGGTCACCAAAATTAGAATGCATGATCATGAATTTTCTTTCCATATGTTCATTTGATATGTGCTTAATAAACTTTTAAGTGTTCAATATCCTATATGATTTTATTATAAATCATTTTCAATTCATGTGGAATATTTTATTAATACTCATTACCTAATAATGCCCTTTAATGAGACTCATAAATAAGGGTATTTATATCTAAAGAAGAAGTACAACCTCTATTTCATAGATAAGATAATAGGTCATCCTTTATTGGTTTATTTATACTTGTGTGATATGACCAAATAACATAGATGATTTGATTGTGCCAATCTATTCCATGTTTTGCAACATTTTTACTTAAGATATTATTTATTGTTTTATTAGTTGCTTATACTTGACCATTTCCCTAAGAATAGTATGGGGTGGAGAAAGGTTGATAGAGTTTGAACTTAGCACAAAATATTTTGAATTGTTTATTCTTAAAACATGACCCATTATCTGTAATAATTTTAGAAGGTAATTTGAATAGTAAGATAATATGTGGCAATGAGAAATTGTAAATAAATTCACATGTTGTAGATTATACAAGTATTTCTTCCACCCATTTTTTAAAAATTTAGTATCTATAATAATGAACTTGTATCCATCTAAATATTTTAGATTGGGTTTTCCAATTAAATCAAATCCCAAAAGAGAGAAAGGCCACAGAGAGATAATAGGTTATAATGCATATTATGGAACATGATTGAGATTGTTATGCTTTTGACATTAGGAACATAAATTTGCATATTCATGAAATTATTGTTCCAGTTTTGGATAGTAATATCCTTTGTGTAATAACTTAGAAGACACGATTTTACCACTAAAGTGTCATCTACACTCCCTATCATCAACTTTGAGTATAGCAGTTTGATATTCGATATGATTTAACATCATAATAATTGTCCATCAAAAGATAATTTAAAAAGAGATCCACTAATGAGTACATAATATATAAATTCATTTTATTACTAAGTTTTATCCTCTTGCATAACATTTTATTATAAAGTATATCTATATAGGTAACTATATATTAGTGTACCACTCAATATTATCTACACTTTGTCTGAATAACAACACTTATAATGCATTAGTAATGTTTGCATGAATCGAAGAATTATAGAATTGTTGGATAGTGCATATTGCATGATATTAATTAAAATCAATTGGGATCAAAGATGCATCATCATCCATGGAATTAACATGGCAATTATCCTTGTGAGGAATGCTCTCAATGGAGAAAGAAGACAAATGTCAGATGAAACATTGGATCATGTATTTATAAGGGATGATATTTTATTCCTTAGTTTGATAAACATTTGGGGCTTGATTTATGACAAATTGTGAATAATTGTACATAAGTAAATATTTAATGTGTAAATTTTGTGATGTTAACAAGCTGAGTATTAGAGATTCTTTTTTTGTTATGTTATTTATGCATGAAAAACCTAAATAAAAAGAAAAAGCCATGTGTTAACCTTGTGGAGAAACAAACACAATCCCAAAACTAGCACTTGTAACACATTTAGATCCATCTAAATGCATGGACCACATATCAGTGTCTTTATTATAAGAATTAAATTCATCTCAAAATTCCTTAGTATTGGGCAATGGAGCATGCAATGGGGATGTAGATAGTTGTTCTGATATGACTGTCCCTTTCATATAATTTTTTGATATAAAATTTAAATTAAAATTAGTAATAAAAATTACTCATTTTTCTATATGTCTTGATAGATTGGTTTTTGACATAATATATTTAAGTGGATCAACTTTAGTGATGACATGAATCTCATTATGAAGTAAATAATTTGTCACAATTTTTACGTGGTAAAAAAGAGAATTAAACATAGTTTTTTTTATGGCACTATCAGTTTGCTCATAATCAACAAGTTTTAGATTAATTTAGTAAATGGTACATTTTTTATGATCGTAAACATATTGTGTGATCAAAGCACCCAAAGCATGATTGGTGGTAGAAATATATAATAAGAGGGGTTGGTCTAGAATAAGAGGCATAAGAATAGGTAGGTTTAGAATATGTTCTTTAATTTCATTAAAATTTCATTGACAAGATTCATCCCATTCAAATTTTATATCTTTCTTAAGTATATTTGTAAAATATTTTGGCCTATTTACTAATTGAGTCGCAAAACATTGTATATCTTGAATGTAACCTTATAAGCATCGAAGTAGGTTTAAGTTAGTTGATGGTGGCATATTGAATATAGATTTTAAATTCTTAGGATCAAACTTAATGCCTCTTTGAAAAATGATAAAACCTATTATTTTTATTGAAGATACTCCAAATATAAACTTTTTAAAATTTAAATGTACATTATATTTCCTCTTTATTTCAATTATTTGTCATAAATTTATAGTACGGTCTTGTTGATGCTTAGATTTAGTTAGTAAATATTCAAAAAAATTATGTTTGTAATCATGAAAAACATGTGTCATGTCTCATTGATAGGTTTCTCCTACATTATTTAATCTAAAAGGCATGACTGTATAATAAAAAATCCCCCATGGTGTGATGAATGATGTACTTTCTTGATCTGCAAGATTATTTTTGATTTGGTTATATCCATAAAAACCATCTATGAATGATAATGTATCATGCCCTACTATGGAATCCATAATCATATCTATGTTTGATAATGTAAAATCAATGTTTAGACAAGTTTTACTTAAATCATGGTAATTTGTGCAACATCAAATATCTCTTCTAGGATTTGTTAAGGGCACAATATTAGAAACCCATTCAGGATAATCAATAACTTAAATTAATTCAACATCCAAAATCCTTTCATATTAATTTTTGATAATCAAATTAATTTTTGGATGCATTTTCCATGTTTTTTGCTTAACTAGTTTTTTGCTTGAGTGTGAAAGGCACGCTTTGGTTGGGTCCCATCCCAATTATAATACATAGTATATAAATTAACATTCCAAAACATTAAATAGTTAAACTAATAAATATCTAAATATTCACAACAAAGTAACAACCAAACCACAACAAAATCAAAAAGCTAGATAAAAAGGACTACATATCTAATTCTTTCAGCACAAGATTCCACTCTTTCCCCAAGTCATTATGGATCTTTTCAAAGTGATCCATGTTTAAATTATCCAAATCCACTTTTTTTCTTTTTCCTATTACCTTGATTATCTTACTAGCACAACCTCTAGTCTATTGCTCTTGTCATGCTTTGATAATTTCCTTAAGAACATTTATATTAGACACGTAATTTCTTAATATGCCCTTGTTCATTTAAACTAGTTTTTAAATGGTGCCCTACATCATGATCTTCTCAACTTCCATATTTTTAACTCTAACTTATAGCTTCTACATCTCATAAACCACATCTGTGCCCTCATCAAAAAAATATTATTAAGAACACTAAGACTACTACCACCATAAATATTCCCATTATTGTCTTTAAAAATCCATGAGAATAAATTCTTGTCCACAACCATCAATTTGAGATTGTATTATATGTTAACATCACTGTAAAACTCCTCCCAATATTTAATCTTATAATCCCCTTTAGACTCATTGCCTAAAACATATTTGTGTACCTCGGTCTATAAATTATGAGTTGGATTGGTCACCTTATGCTTATTATTTTTCAATAACTCAAATTCCCCCTCATACTTCATAATTTCATCATCTAATTCCTCCTCCTCAGAATCTAACATAATAAGAACATGTGACTTCTTCACAGGGGACTTGGGAAGAGTAGTAATAGGGAACTTCATAATAATTTTAATGGTGATGTATTTTTAGGTAGGACTTCTCCTTTCCTTTAGAAATAGATTTCCCCTTCCCTTTCCAAGAGGTCTCAACCAATTTGATATTTACAAGTGGCCCAAACTCAAAGGTATTTAGCATGGGTATATAGAAGGTAAATCAAGGATGGATGGAAGGGTAGGGTAAATTTACCCAACTACATCTCTATGATGGAATTCTCAAGCACCATCAATAAATAAAACATCAAAATAATAGGAAAGTTGTGCCTAAATTGGTTTAATAAGATAAAATTATATGAATAAATAGCCTCTTACATTTTTTTAAGCATGACATACTTCATGATTTATCTAAACACCTCATGGTAAGGATAAAATAGATATTCATGAAGAAAACTCCTTGGTAATGAATCAGATCCTCACCCAGTTCAATGAATTTCTCCATTTCCTCACTTTTATCATGATTTTTACTATAGAATATCCTTCCATGAGTAATCATTCTCATAACTTGGTAAATTATCTCTTCATAAATGATAATTATTAATTCCCTCATAATAATAGTTCTAGCATTCCATACCTTAGAAAAATTAATGAAAAGATGAGTGTCACTAACACATATCCTCTCCATGTAGTTTGATATACCCCCATCCTCTAGGATAGGCCAAACCACATTATTTTTATTGATAATCCCCATAATATAAGGTTTGGTACAACATAAATCACCTCCTATTTTATCTTTGCCTAATTGTATGCACTCATTAAAACACCTCAAAATCTCCACCTCAGACCTAAAATCAATCATCTACACTTTAAGCACTTGAACAAAGATCATAATATTGATATTAGTGTAATATTTATTATATCTACAAAAATATGAGTGCATAAATAATGGTGTCATTATCTACTATCATTCCATACATGTAAAAATAATACCATGTGATCGTTGATAGAAAACACATTAGTTTTTAAATGATTGCTCCATGAAACCAATAAATAGAATTCTAATTCCCAACTAAACATACTTAAAAAGGACCCCCTAAAAATATCTAAGGCCAACCACCACATAAACATCATGATGGAAAGATTAAGATTCAAACCACAAATGTTAAGAATTACTCATTTCATCTTCAATAATATGATAACTTCACCAAGTAAATCAAAAACATTATGCTAATTGGTGAACTCACAAGTCTCCACAACTCTATTAGCTAGCCAATCAATAAATTTTTTACCCTATGTTCAATCCAATTAGGGATTTGTGTGAAAAACCTTAATACATTCACAGAATTAGAACTATTATATTCTTGAAACTTACTAAAATTAGCAAGCGTAAGGACAAAATAAATAATTGGATAGAAAATGTGCCTCCAAGAGGAATCAAGGTTTGAAACTTGCTATGCAAAGAGGTCTGGTGATTGGAATTAGGGATCTAAAATTAAATCTATGACTAGATAACAATATTAGGAAGAGAACACAAGATAGGCATCATTACTTTCCAACCTAGGGCAATCCTTTAAACTTACAGTAAGGAAATCAAGGTTTTTGGGTTCTTTGTGCCTTCATTTATAGATCTTGTATTGAGTGCGGGAGATTATGATCACTTATGGATATCACTATGTAACTACTTTTCCTTCAAAAACCTAGATCTTGACATGTGAATACCAATGCAAATTAATGAGTAAAAATGGGTCAATATTTGAATTTGGACAAGACCTAAACACCCCATGTGTTGAACACTACCTACATACCAATACTCTAAAGAGAGATAAAACTTTATATATTTCTCTCATACTATAATGGTGTGTGAATAACTGGTGTAATATGATATATGTTAGTGTAATATTGATTAATTAAGTGCCTCAATCATGAATTATGATCTATAAAATGTATTAAAACTTGAGTTCTAGAATACTAGGGCTGTATACAATTAGAATTGAGAGAAATAGGCATTCTACTCTCAGTGTTCAGGTGTGATTCTGGTGCTTTTCTATTTGGAATCCCCCTTATGTCCAAAATGATTTGAAAAGTGTTTGAATGGGTATCATAATGGATATGGGTCTTTGAATTTATAAAATAATTCATTATTTGGTGGGAAGATAGGAAGGGGGGAAGACACTAAGTGGTGCACTATAGTCCCCTAGGACACTCTTGTCCAATGGGTGATTTCATCATGTTGAGTGTTAGGCAGGACATAAAAGGTTTCTAATTTTGATAAGGGTAGGGATAAGTTCACTTGAGGGTCATATATCAACCTATAAAGAGTGTGCAAGGTGGTTAGAAGTGATCAAAAGGGGCCCTAAGATATGTCTAGAGCTAAGAGTTTAAAAGAGTGGTCATAATTACATGATTTTAGCTTAAATGTTAATTGTATATGTCTATATTTTTCCCCTTTTATTATAGTAATGAAAAATAGTGAAAGTACTAGAATAAAATTATAAATAGTGCATACCTAAACTTACATGTGGGAAGGAGTCCTATATGTAGGCCATAACACTAAACTATGTTCCATGTAAACCTATGATGAAACATATGTAATATCGATCTTTACTAAAGATGAATATCAAGAAGTAAAAGATAAAAAGATAGAGAGTGATAAATAATAAATACATTTGACTGAGTACATGAACCATTGTACCTTTTTTGGTGTAAAAATTAATGATTGTCGCATGCTATGCATTTTTATTAATATTGAATAGCTTAGATTAGACTGTGCATGCCCCAATCCTCATCAATAAGTGGGTGTGTTAAAGAAATCAAGTGCTTGACTCCATCATCATCATCATCTTAGAGTAGTGGAGTAGCTTGGGATCCCTATATGAATCTTGATATATATAAGGTGCAAAAATTGGTGTAGATACTAGTGTAAATAGTGAACCATCCACTACAGATGGAATAAGGTTCAATTATGGTAGAAAACTAGCATAAAATTGGTGCAAAAACTGGTGTAAACACTAAGTATAATCTAGGTTTGATGTATATAATGTGGAGAATGACATGAATTATCATTATATCTATGAAACCAGTGTAATGAGGAGTCAATGTGCCACACACATGCCCCCAACTAATATCTAGTGCATATATATTTTGAGACTAAGTAAATAATTGTGATTCTTAGAATAAATATATGTGCCAAATAAAACATGTTGAGCATGATTTCCCCTAAATTGAGAAATTCTAAGATAAATTGTGTAATTCTAAGTAATTCTAGAAACTAAAATCATGAAAATGTTGAGTATTGATATAAATAAATTGAAGTTATAAGAAATAATGGAAATGCCTATTTTTTAGGCATATGGACAATAATGTTGTTAAGGACACTATAGTAGTGTTCTCTTGTCCAATGTGGCACTCCTATCCAAATTGAATTTTTGTGTGATTTCTAAGCTTAAAATTGTTTCAACTATATAACCACTATTAAATCATGTTTGTGTACTAATTTGGGAAGGTCAAGTCTCTAAGACAAACTTATGTGAATTATACCTCTTTTGAGGTGAGTTGTTGAGCCTGCATAATAACTTAACTCAAAATAAAAGGTTATGAGTAGGTTTTTATGATGTAAAAAAAATTAATCTGAGTAATCTTAAGATCATGGAAGAGAATTATAGCATAATTATGTAAAATGAGCATAGTAATAATGTAATATGCATGTGAAAATAAATATTCACAAGAAGTGTGTCTAAATAGATGTGACAATGAATCATGTAAATAACTGAGCAATTGAGTACATAATGTTAATTATAACTACTTAGGGAGGAATATATGATGTTTATTGTGTTATTGAAAGGGTTTAGGTGCATGATGTCCATCATAGCATTCAAATTTGAGCAAAGAATCAAGTAAAGTATCATGGTCATGATGCACACAATCAAAAAGTATACACACAACACATAAAAAATATAATAAAAGACCAAGGGTCAACAAATAAAGGACATGCTCAAATGTCAATCACTCTAATATAAGACATATATAAAGGAATATTCAAATTCCCTCACATGCATATAAGAAAATAATGGAGACTTAGATACACATAGAAGGACATATTCAAATGTCTTCCCACACATGCAATCAAAGAAATAAAGGCTTAGATCCACTTGGAAATGGCATATTCAAATGTCTTCAAAGCAAATAGAGAATTGCATACAATATATGAATCTAGGAAAATCAATATAAAAATCATGTATGATTATGTATTTGGATCAACAAAAGCTAAGTTATAATATGAGCAATATTCAGTAACTGAGATAGGCAATAGTATATCAAAATGTTAATGAGTGATAAATATGATAATATGTAATACAATGTAAATTAATAAGTATGTGAGTAAGACAAGGTGGGAAAATAAGGATAAAATTAATGTTTACCATACCCCCAATGAGTTAGATGATGAATGTACATAATGCAAGAAGCCTGTGTGAAGTCTAGAATTGAGAAGTGATAATTTGAGCTCATTGGGATAAGAGCAGGATGAGGGATACTAGAACATTGCACTCCTATCCTCCCCAACACTCCTCTATAACTATAGTTTTTGAGTGTATAATAGTAAAAACACATGTAACTTTTTCTATAAATGATTTCTATGTAATCTGCAGTCACTCATATACACTTGTGAAGCATGTATGATATAAAACTAGATAAACATATATACAATATTGCGTGAAACTAAAATAATGTATGATAAATAACATATAAGAATGCATAGGTCCTAATTTATTGTAATTTTGGGAAAATAAATTACTATTTTCATATTTGAGCATATTTATGAAAAGAATGTGTACAAAGTGAAGGATGGATACTAACTGATGAGTCTTGTAAAGGAATCACAATCAATAGGCCATGTATTTAAAATAGGGATGATAACTTTGTATGAATGGAAAAATATATATTTTTATGACTTAATTGAACTAAATTTTGAGTCTAAGTACTGATTTCATTTTTTAGAATGATTATAATTGTTTTAATGATTATTCATACTTGTCTACGATGCAATGATTGATATATTGTGCCTCCTTCTCTCTACTAATGCAATATATAAAAAAATTGTTATATTGAGATAACTTTGATGAATTTGTCTCATATTATGCTATTTACCTTTCTAATTTTTGCTTTATAATATTTATTGTGTCTTTTTCATTTATTAATATATAATTACTTGCATTTATTTATAAGCTAGCTAAAATTATGCTTTCTTTCTAATTATTTGGATCTAAATATGTCCCTTCTTTGAAAAAGGATGTGACCTTTCCTTCATAATCAAATGATAAAAAAGATTTTTTGTTATCAATCATTTCTCCTATTGATTTTAACCATGATCCTCCAAGCACAACATTGTAGGAACTTGAATTTGATATAACATGAAAAAATAGGATAACACTCTTTTGAATCAAAATAAACTTTTAACTTAATTTTTTCCATACATGTAGATTCATTAGTTTGATCTAAGTTTTGATTCTTATTTCTAAGAGATGTAATAAATGACAAGGACCAAAAAATGATTTCTTGATATTCTTTAACCTTAAGATCTATAAATTATTTACCATCTATGTGAGTAGTGATAGTGAAAGGGTATTGATATGAGGAAAGGCTTGGAATTCCCCCCTTTGTGACCAAATTTTAAACTGTATCTTTTGTATTTATTTCATTTGTTTGGATTTATTTTGTTATAAATCCTCTTTTAAGAATGTTTTTTTTCCTATCTTGAATTTGATTTGACTTATATTGTAGTAATTTCACTTTCTCTTGATGTAACATGTGCTTTTGGTATGTAATAGAAAATGCAAAATGTCCATAAATCAATCCTAGATCAAATGGGATAAAACACACCTACACTTCTAATTGGGAGGCATACAATTATTAAACAAAAGCATGACTAATGTGAATATATACTAGACCTAATTAGGGGATCACTTGTCACAACACATCATATGAGGTAGGGTTCCAAAGCCTACAGTTTAACACAATCACACAACAACCCTAAAAGAGTCCTATGATTTAATATTTTACTAATCTAATAATAATAAAAGTAAATTTAATATAGTGTACCAAAACTTATGACACAAAGTGGGGGTTAGAAAAAAAACAAATAAACAACTAAACTAAATATGTATAGAAGACATATACTTGTATCCATGTATATGAAATCCTAATACATGAAAGAGAAGAATATAAATGCACTATCTATCTACTCTTACAAAGGAGGAATAAATTTAGGAATACTTTCCTTTGAATATGAACTCACCGAGCCTCAATCTCCACCTTGGCCAAGGTGCTTCACAAGAGATTATCATGGTATGTAAGGATAACTAAGATAAACCAGCTCTAGGCTACACAACCTATATAAGCATACAAAATACTTATCCACAAGACAAGATCATAGCTCTAAATAAATTATTGAACCCTAAAACATTATTCCCCAAGTAGAATGGTCAATAGGCAAATGTTCATTTGTAATTATTTCTTTGCTCTTACAAATGGTGGTAAATGACCTTGTATATATAGTAGTATCTCACCCTAAAATAATTTGGATATATCAACTATGCTAGGTCAACCCGATTGACCTAGCATATTTTTGGGTCTAACTCACTAGGTTTGTGCTAGGTTGGTCTAGAGGCCAACAAACCAAAAGAGAAAAAATTCACTAAATTATACTAGGTCGACCTGGTTGACCTAGTACAACTGACAAGTCAAAGGAGTGATAAGGTAAGAAATGAAGTATAAAACATATCAAGTGATAGAAATAAGTAGAATTAAGAAGAATAATCTTTGGGTTCAATGGTTTTAGGAGGATAGTGTGTGGATGGAAATTGGAAAAAGGAACAACAATCTTATGAAGCACCAATGGTTTGGCCACCCTTTTATTGGTACACCCCTTAAGGCATGCGCTTAGAGAGATTGAGACTTGATAGGTTCCTAAAAGATATGAAGTGTTAGTAAGTGATAAAATTTTGAAAATATTATGTGTATACATACGCCCCAGCCTAAGCTCATCATGTGTCACATAAGTGTAACACGAGATGGTGCTTCAAAATAGAACATGATAACACATAACATTGATGCTAAGTAAAGTGGAATAAGTATAAAATAATATAAATGAAAGAATAGAACTAAAAAATGCATACCTTTAACTTACCTTAATGTCATAGATAAATAACTAGACATCAATAAATGTGGAGGTGTCTAATGTAGACTACACTAGGTGAACCTATAGAAGTTAGTGAAAAAAGATAGCCAAAAATTAATTTTTTGGAAAAATAGGCATATAGTATTTAGTGGAGATAAAGGTTTAAGAAAAATTGGCAAAATAGGATTGTTAAGGCAAGGTTTATAATTTTGAAATCAAATAAATGATAAAAGGATGACAAATGGATGACAAAATATGGGAAATGAATGACAAAATGATTGGCAAAGAAATGACAAATGATGGAAAATAAATGACAAATGATAAGAAATAAATGACAAATGATTGGAACACATAGTAAATCATATTGGAAAACATGTAATAAATGGAAAAAATGGATGTAGAACATACTAAATCACATTGGGAAGCATGCAAAATATGAATGATAAATGAAATATCAATGCAAGAAAACTTGAACAAAGATATGTAAGAGATTGAAAAGTAATCTCACCTAAGATATGCATGAAATAATCAAACATAATTAAAAATATGAAATAATTTCAAATGAAATGTAAATCAAGATGTAATACAAATATGAAGAAGGCATAGATAAAGATAAACATGAAATAATGGCATAAGGGTACGGATTTAGTTGTTCATAATAAAAGGGTAGTACAATAATGACAAATGAAAGAAAAGAGTGATCCATAGTTACTCAAACATGTTTTGCATCAAAAGATAAATAAAACTAAAACAAAGTAGTGATATCATGTTTTTAAGAGGTGAAGAAGAAGGAAACAAAGAAGAGGGAAAATAGATTTGTACTCATAATTTGCATGTCAAGGGGGGGAATGAAAATGGGTAGAGGGGAGAATAAAGGAAAAATCAAGGTATAATAACTCTTTATCAAATTCAAGACACTCAGATTAGGTTTTTCAAAACAAGATACTTTCAGCCTTAATCACTATGAAGAACTTTTCTTAGCTACACAAGTCTTAGGTCAACAAATGGAGTATATAGATCATCCCATGAAGGCTATATGCATTAAAATTAAAATGGACCTATCTCCCCATGATGTGTTCCTTATTATTTAGGACCCCTTACAGAGCCATTAGTCTACTAAAAATATTGGCTACTTATGTGAAAAATTAGGTAGCACTATAGAGTTTTCTAAAATCTCCTATTCCAATCTATTGGCCCACCACACCCCAAAGGACTTTGGCTCTATGTGAAGCTGACTGTGGAATTTGAGATTCGATTAGAGATAGGAGATGTGCTTTCAATCATTTATTTTGGTGTTAATTTTGACTTTTGAGATTTTTATTTTGCCTTTTATATATCATTACCTTATGTTTCAAATGATTTGGCCTTTAACTTTCTTTATGTATTTTTTATTCCTCCTCCATATGGATTTAGAAAACCAAACATGGGTGCTAAAGATGAATTTAATTTCAATATTTAGGACTTACTTGCTAAGAGAGAGAAACTTTAAAGATCATGGGGTTTAAGAGTCGCATAAATCTAGGTATAATAAAAGTGTTATCTTAACTTTGACATTGTTTTATCTAATGAGGAGATAAAAGAAAGGGGAAATCAGGAGGAGTGACACATGGAACAATTTGAATTTCTTCAAATTGCAAAAAAATTGTGACAAAGGGAAAAAAGAGGGATATAATGACATCAAAGTGTGATTATTTATCATAATAAAGAGGGAAATAGAAGAAAACATGATAACATAGATTATTGTGCAGATTCTATCTAGCAAAAGAAGCAAAATCTAAAGTTGAGAATAAGGATCAAGAACATGAAAAGGTGGTAATTTTATAGGGATGTTCGAGTCCTATCCATTATCTTACAAAGCAACTCATAAAATAGAAATCCATGAGGGTGCTGACAAGCAAGAGAGAATCAAGATGAGGGAGCCTTCTTACAAAGTAACTCAGAAAAGAAAAACCCAAAGGATGCAAAACAACATTGGCAAGTAGTAAAAAGGGAGAAAAATAAGTAAAAGATGGTAATTTTGTGAGGGGTGTTGGGTCATATCCTTGGTGTTACAAAGTAATGCACAAAAGAGAAACCCATGAGGGTGCCAAAAGATAAATGTCAAAAGTTAAAGAAGACTATGGTACATCAAGAGGTAAATACTAAATAAAGGGGCAAAAATGATCATAAAGATACTAAGGCAAAGAATGGTATAAAAAGATAAAAGGTAAAAAGATATATAAGGACCAAAAATGAAAGTAAATGTCAAATGTGATGTGTAAGAAGATAAAAGAGTGTAAAGGAAAATAATGATGCTAGTAAAATGAAATTAAAATTATGAAAAATGCATAAAAATAAAGAAACGTGAGACAAAAAGAAAAAGTAATATCTATACGAATGTTTGTATCAAAGATGAGCATGTGAAAGACAAGTCTATAAGTATCAGAAGGTTTGTTGAAGCTAAATATGTTTATTATGATGCATTATAGAATAAGAGTGGGCATCACAAGATGCCCCAAAGGGTAAGTGGATGAAGGGATGGGAATTACAATATGCCCCAAAGTCTGAATGGACATGTGGATGGGCATTGTAAGATGCCCCAACATGTGATTTGGAGTGAGGTAACATTGAAATATTAAAATGATTTTCATTGGGTTGATAAGTGCATTTGGAGATATGTAAATTTATTGGTTTGTTAGATTTTAAGGAGGTTGAATGTGACATATGATGTGTAGGAAAGGTATGAGGAGGTAAAGGAGGAACATGTATGATATGCTTTAGAGTAGGAATTTGAGTTAGATAATCCTTTGGTTCATGTGACTCAAGAGGTTGAGTTTTAATAGATGCCACAACATGTTTAAATTTGTTCATGTGAGTTATCCTTTCCTTACTAGTGTAGGAAGAAGGATCAATTGTGGTTTGAATAAAATTAGTGTATGATGTTTGTTCATTATATAGTTGATGTTGATGTGATTATGTTTCTTGAGATTAATTTTTAGAAGCTTGAAGATATTCTTGATAACATTGTTTTGTGAGAGTATCAAGACTGAAATGTGGACCAAGAAAGGAAGAAATAAGAAATTAGTGAATATCATGAAAAGACTCATGAGAATGAGCTATAGTAGCATGCCACCAATAAAATTTATCCAGATTGTACCATTGTGGAGGAGGTTTGGAAGAATCAAAGTTCATGGGTTTAGAAGGTGGAAATTTATTCTTAAGTTGTTCTAGACTTAAGTGAGGGTGGGTTGGGTTTAAATTGGTTGAATTGGATGCTCCATGTTGAGGTTGGGAGACTTGGATGAATCAATGGTACGAGAAAAATATTGAAAAGTTGCTTTAGTAGTTTATTGAGATGTTCCAAATTGCGTCATAAGAAAATCTTGCCTTTTTGCTTGGTCTAAGGCTTCTTCTAGATTTTTAGGTGAAAATATTCAAACTTTGTATTGAAGAGGAGCTTTAAGAGTAGTGACAAATAGTTTTAAAATAATGTCATCATTAATGTTATGCTCCACTTTATGAGTGAGAGAATTTCATCAGTTGATGAAAGTATGAGTTGATTAATTTGGAAGTTGTTTGGCATTGATGAAATAGCTAAGGTAATTTATAGGAAGATCATCATGTTGGAATTCCTTAACTAGAGCATTAACTAAATCTTCTATTTGTGAGATGGAATGTCTAGGAAGCTAGTTGTACCATTCAAGTGCATCACCAACAAAGGTTTTGGATAAGATTTTGGTGGTAGAAAAGGTGTTAGTTTAGACCCATTCCTTATAGAGATTACCAAAATACTTAAGAAAGATAGTAGGGTGCTTAGTCCCATTATACATGATAGTTGGAGAAATGTTTCCAATATATATGGATGTAATAAATGGGGCTAAAGGCTCATTTTATAGATGTTGAAGCATTTTGTTATTCATTGGAGGTTGAGGAGTGACATTCCCATTGGCATCTAAAGGAGGAGGAGAGACAAAATTTGGATTTTGTTGAGACATGATGACTTGAGGTGGTTGACTAATCATGTTGCATAAATGTGGTTGCATTCTCATCATTTGAGATTGATTGGAATTTTTCATGATGTTCATTTGATTTATGACTTGGGTAAGAAGTTTAGTCATATCAATAGGTGGGTTTAGATGTGGGGTATTAGTGTTGATAGGAATATCATTGATAGTGTTGGTGGGAGGAAGATTCTTTGTAGATGGAGGATTCCCAATATTAGTGTTAATTGTCTTAAGTGTGGTAGAAGAAGAAGGAAGCTTAGTCAAGCCACCATTCTTGTGAGGAATGTAGATAGTATTATCATCAAGGTTTTTGAATATTTGGGAACCATATAGATTAGTATTATTTGTTGAAGGACTCCTAAAATTAGTTTTGGGAGGAGGATTATGATGAAGGATCTCAACTACATTACATTCTGTAGAGAGTGGTTTAGGCTTAGGAGAAAGGGAAGGAAGAAATTAGATAGTTTCATCAGAAGTAATGAAATAAGTGAGGTTACTATCTAAGTCCTTAATAATAAAATGTTATTGAATAATGGAAGGATTCGAATATGTCATCATTATGAAACAAGACTAGATAACCACATAAGGAGAACAAAAAGTGATAGAAAATAGTACAGGGTTGATCGAGTTGACTTAGCATAGAAACAAGGACTGTAAAACTATACAGGGTCGACAAAGTCAATCTAGTATAGTGAATAAAGGTTAGAAAAATTTTTAAAATGGTTTTGGATAGTAAAGGGTTGACAATTTCAACCAAGTACAGTGGATAGAGGTTGAAAAAGACACTAGGTCAACAAGGTCAACCTAGTACAACAAATCGGTTCCTTATTCTGCCTATATCTTTAGTTTTACTTGTCCATTTTTCAAACCATAAAATGTGTTAGATTCATGATGATGTAGAGAATATTATAAATTTGATATCAAGTTAGGAATTAAAATAGGAAAATTTTCAAATAATTAAAATCAATAAGTGCTAAAGGGAAACAAATAGTCAATGGAATTGATGTTGGCCAATCCAATTAATGCACACAAAGCAAAACCTTTCACTAACACTAGATAATGCAAGTTTTTGCACACACAATTGATCAAAGAACAAAAAAACAACTTGAAATTAAAGCTAGCTACTTGGTCAACCTATAATGTTTATTAGATTATTAAGAATGACTTTAAATGTAAAGGGAAGATTGGCTATAAGCAAGGTACTAGATAGTAATCTATGGATAGTTTCAAGTAAGTTTAGGATGAAAGGAACTATAGTGGAAATGATAAAAGCTTCATATCAGGTCCTACCCACTCACTTCACACATTTTAACAATAAGGGTAATGGGTGCTTAGTTAAAACATACCTATAACCATACTTTATACTTGACTAGAGCATCAAGTCAGCTTCCCACTTGGTGATGAAATCCAAGTAGGTAGACCTGGGTAGTCAAATGTTTAAATGCTTGTTTATGTTTATGTTGTTTGTCCATGTGTGTAAAATAATAGATATAGTGAAACTAAGTGATTGATTTAAAATCCCCTAATTAGACTATGTGAACTTATTCCAAGCATACAAACAACTTAAAATAAAGATGTGATTAACATATATGGTTCATTTCAACTTTAAAACAATGTGTAACTAAGAAACTATATGTAAAATCATAAAAAATAGGGAAGATAAGGTCAAACATATACTATGGAATCAAAGTTTGAAAGTAAACTAGGTTGATCAGGTCGACCTAGTTATTCAAACAGCACATAAAACACAAAACTAGGCCCACAGGGTCGACCTAGTTGACTGTGTAGGAGTAGTTTTAAAGACTATAAACTATGAAAGGAAATACAAAAAAGGAAAGATACAGAGGAATAGAAACTAAATTTGGTGAATCATAGATGAAAATAAATAAGATTGTTGATCAAGAACCTTGGAGAAAACTGGCAAAACTTACAAATTGGGTCGATTTGATTGATCAAGCTATATAAGAACCTACTAAAAAAGTGTTAAAATGCACTAGGTTGACATGGTCAACCTTGTAGGCTAGACTAGAAGTCTAGATACCTATAAAAATTGTACTGGGTCAAGCTAGTTAATCCAGTTGGCTAAACAAAATTTTACAAGTTTTAGAAACCTATGTTGGGTCAAGCTAGTCGAACCAGTTACCTATTATTTCAAACCTACACATAGAGATAAATAATTGGGTTGATAGGGTCTATCTAGCACAGTAAAGATATGATAAAAATGATGATGAATATAAATTAAATATCTAAAATAAATCTTTCAAGGGTTTGATTCACATCAGGTTCACCAAAATGTATGCAATCAAATATGCATCATGTCCATAAATCAATCCTAGATTGGATGGGATAGAACACACCTACACTTTTGATTGGGGGCATATAATTTTTAATCAAGATCATGACAAATTTGAAGATCTACTAGACCTGATTAGGGGATCACTTATCACAACACACCATATGAGGTAGGGTTCCAAAGCTTATAGTCTAACATAATCGCACAACCCTAAAATATTCTTATGATTTAATATTTCATTAATATAATAACAAGATAATTAAATCTAATCTTGTGCACACTAAATCTTGTGGAAAAAAGTGGGGGTTAGAAACAAACGTAAATAAATAACTAAACTAAACATGTATAGAATACATATACTCACATCAATGTATACGAAATCCTAATACATGAAAAAGAAGAATACAAATGCACTATATATATATACACACACACACTCTTATAAAGGAGGAATAAATTTAGTAATACTTACCTTTGAAGATGAACCCGCCAAGCCTCAATTTCCCCCTTGGTCAAGGTGATTTGTAAGATATTGTCATGGTATGTAATGATAACTAAGATAAATCAGCTCTATGCTACATAACCTATCCAAGAATCTAAAATACATATCCATAAGATCATATCAAAGCTCCAAATAAAGTATTTAACCCTAAAACTTTATTCCCCAAGTATAATGGTCAATAGGTATATGTTCATTCACACTTATTTATTTAATTATTTTCTCTTAAAAATGGTGGTAAATGACCTTGTATATACAGTAGTATCTTACCCTAAAATCGTTTGAATATGTCAATTATGCTAGGTCAACCCGGTCAACCTAACATGTTTTTGGGTCTAACTCACTAGGTTTGTGCTAGGTTAGTTGAGAGGACAACAAACCAAAAGAGAGAAAAATTCCCTAAATTGTATTAGGTTGACCTATTTCACCTATTACAAATGATAGGTCAAAAGGGTACTAAGGTAAGAAATGAAAGATAAAACATAGCAAGTGATAAAAATAGGTAGAACTAAGAAGAATAAGCTTGGGGTTCAATGGTTTTAGAAGGATAATGTGTAGATGGTAAGTGGAAAAAGGAACAACAATATTATGAAGCATCAATGGTATGCCCACCCTTTTCTCGGTGCACCCCTTAAGGCATGCACTTAGAGAGATTGAGACTCGATAGGTTATTGTAAGATATTAAGTGTTAGTAAGTGATAAAAGTTTTAAAATATTATGTGTATACACTTTTCACATGATTCTCTTTGTAATTTATATTTTTAATCGTGTTCCTTTTATTCTCTTTTTTTTATAAATTATATTTTTGAATCTTGTGTTGTTTTAATTATTCTTTTTCAACATTTTCATACTCTGATTTGTCCTTTGGTAACTTTTTTGTACTAATTCTGATTTTGCCACTTTTTGTACTTTTTCTTGTTACATTATGGGTTGTTTGATTTATGTATCACTTATAGGATCACCACTATCAATTAACTTTTTTATTTTTATTTTTATTTTTAAATCCAAATAATGATCGATATGATGCCCATGCATTATATGATATGCAAAATAGTATTGTGATCTCCTTAGAGGATGTAGAGGAGGTAGTTTCATCAAATTATTTTGAATAATTGGACTTAGAATCTAACTACCCTTATTCTCCATTTTCATACTTTTTGAATCACTTATTGTATATGTATTATATTATGGTTTCTCATTTTAATATGAAATATTGTTAGGTACAACATTGGTAGATGGAGATGTACTTACATGATTAATACTAGTCTATTTTGGATTATTTTCACATGTAAGTTGATGTTCCAATAATGTGATATTTTCACTAACTAATTTTGATTTTGAAACTCTACTAGTAATTTTCTCATAGTGATAATTTGATCTTTTAGAGCTTCACAAACACAAACCCTAGGTTCTTCAGATTAAACATGCATACATACACCTTTGAGGGGAGATGTGGGAGGTGGAAGGGTTTGATGAAGGATATGTTGATTACCTTTTTTTGGATCTATAGGATGGGATACCTTACTTCTTGTGATATTGATAACATGGATCTGGTTAGAGGGAAATTAGCTATCATATCCTTGAGGGTTAATATGAGGAAGATATTATTTCTCATCCATAAAATATGACACTAAAACTTGGAAGAATGTTGCTATAATAGAATATATCATATCTTAAAATCCTAACACCACTAATATAAATAGGAAAATTAATTATATAAACCCTAGAAACATTTGTGGTTAGCATTTTTCAATATTTGAATAAGAGATAGGTTCACCAATATGTTTTATCAAATCTAGGATATGTGTGAAAACCATAAATGACAACACTACTATGAAAAATTAGGATAATAATATAACAATGATAACATTCACTGATTTTAAATTATTGAATTTTTTAAACTCACTAAAAATAATAAAAGTGTAAGGAAAAAATAAATACTTAGTTATAAATTGTGTCTCCAAGAGGAATCAGGGTCTAAAACTTGTTGTGTAGAGAGTCCTAGTGACTTTAATTAGTAATCTAGAACTAAATCTAAGCTTGGACAATAATTCTAGGAAGAGGCACAAGATGTTTGGCACTCATGTCTAACTTATGACACTCATGTCCACTTTTAGTGAGGAAATTAGGCCTTTTGGGTTCTCGATGCCTTTGTTTGTAGAGCCTATATTTAGTGCAAGAGAATACAATCACTTGTGGAGATCACTATGTAAATGATTTTCATTCAAAACCCTAGATCCTTGACATGTGAAGATTAATAACAATCAATGGAGAAAAGAGGTTATCGATTGAATTTGGGTGAGACCTCAACACCCCATGTGTTGAGTGTTACATACATACTAATACTATGAATAGGGATCAAACTTCATTTAGTTATCCCATGTTATGGTGGTGTGTGAATAACTAGTACAATGTGTTAGATGTTGGTGTAATGATGATGTAATTAAGTGCAATCATGACTTGTGACCTATAAAATATATTCATACTTGATCTAGGATACTAGGGTTGTATGCAAATAGAATTGGGAGAAATATGTATTGTAATCTCAGTGTGCAAGTGTGATTGTGGTGATTTTATATGTGGAATCCCCCTTGTGTGAAAAAATGTTTGAAAAGTATTTATATAGTCATATCATTTAAAATTCCTTGAATGGGACTCATTAAGGACATGGGTCAAATTTCCTCTATATTTGATTTGGAAATTTTTCATTATTTGGTGGGAAGATAGGAGAGGGGGTAAGGAAACTAGAGAGGTGTATTATAGTCCCCTAGGTCACTCTTAACCAATGGATGATTTCATCATGCTAAGTGTTAGGTAGGGCCTAAAAGGTATCTAAGGTTGATACAGATAGGGCTAGGTTTACTCTAGGGTCATATATCAGTTAAAAGAGTGTGCAAGGTGGTTGAAATGATCAAAAGGGGCCCTAAGATAATTTTGGAGCTAAGTGTGTAAAATAGTGGTCACAGGTGCATGATTATAGATTAAATGTTAATTTTATATGTCTACACCCACCTTAAATGTATGTTTGATAAAAACTTGTTGAGAGGTGTTGAGGGTATCGATAGTCTCATGAATAATGTTGCTAATATTCAAACATGGAATTTGATTCTTAAGTAGATAATTAATTATATTTAGGGAGTTTCTTTCTATGCAAATATTAAAAAACCAACCTACTTGGAAATTTTTACCCCCAATAAAGTTGTCAAATATTTAGTAGTGTGACTTGTTTGGACACCAAAGTTTCTATAAAAATTCATAATCACTTTGCCTAAATAATCCCTCAAAGCTCCTCTCCCTCCTACTTACCTTTTAAAGAGCCATCAAAATTTATTTTCACCCAACCAAGGGAAGGAGATAACCACTTGGTCAAGAATCTAGCCTATTTTTTGAGGTATAAAGGTTTTAAATCCAAATTAATATGTCAATTATCTATAATTTTCAACTCAATTTTACTGACCATACTATCCTCATTTAGCTTTAGAATATAAACAATCTCTCTTAAAATACTAGACACTTTCAAATCCACAACTTATACTTTATTTTTATTCCCTTAAGAATTTTGTAGTTCCTTTCTTTCCATAAGCCCCAAAATATATGGGGAAGAACCACAGACTAGAAAGACTTAATATTTTTACTCTTAAATGGGTCCTTCATTAATACCAAAGTTATAAAAGAGAAGCAAGTAACACCCAATCCACTCCAAACTTAAAAATAATAGCTCAAATCACCAAAAAGATGAAGGGGCAATCCAACATATTGTGCATAGTGGACTCAAAATTGTTCTCACGGAGGACACAGTGATTGGGAATATATAAACCCATTTTTTGTAAATTATCAATAGTAATAATTTTATTTTAGATATCCAACCAAAATAATATGTTCAACTTAGTAATTATCTTCTTATTAAATCTTTTATCCCATGGGAAACAATCCAAAAAAACCTCAATAGCCACTTTATAACCTTTTTTAATAGTAAAGTGACCATCCACAAATTCTTCCCAAATGAACTCATCTTTCACAGAAGCTCTACTCAAAAAAAAACTTTTTAGAAGGATATTAAGATCATAAAATACCTTGGAATGATCATCATTAACCTCTTTCAAATTTAAAATAATTCACTCTTTACCATTCCCACTATTAAAGGTATAATCCTACACTTTGCTTCCATATTTCCTTTTGACATCTTCACACATTTCATTCTAGGGAGTAGTCTCTTGAGGGGTCGAATGAGAATCCACTTATCCTCCCAAAACTAAACTTTGTCTCCTTTTCTTATCTTCCATCTAGAACTTTTACATAAAATATTTCTACATTAGATCAACCAATTCTAGAAACATGATCCTTGAGGAAGAAACTCCTCCTAAATCCATCCTAAGCTTTCCCTACCATTCAAATATTTAGCCTTCAGCACTTCAATCCATAGACTTTTCTCTTTATGGAATATTTAACCAACTTTAGATGTTAGATCTATATTCTTATTTCAAACCTTACTAATTCCTAGCCCTCATTGATTTATAGGGCAATAAACTTTATCCCATGCCACCAAAGGAAATTTTTTTCTTTATTTAGTTCCAAACCACAAAAATATTTTTTGAATCTTCTCAATTTTAACCTCTTTAGCTTTTAAAAACTTTAAAATGGACATAAGGTAAATAGGAAAAATTTTAATGTTTTTAATCAGCATAAATTCCCCAGCTTGAGATATCAAGGTACCTTTCCAACCTACCAATTTTATTTGATATATATCTAGAAGAAAGTTCTAAGTTTCCATATGCATCTTATTAAGAAACAATTACATGCCAAGGATATACAAGGGAAGATCCTTCACTTTACATCCCAGAATGTTAGAAATCTTATTTTTCCTAACAAAAGGAGTGTTCACAAAGAAGAGCAATCTCACCATATACAAATTCATATTCTTTTAGGATATTTTTTTTGAATCTTCACCTCTTTAACTGAAGCTTGATCCATGATAATTAAATCATCCAAAAACTATTGGTGGGATAAAACTTCAAAATTGGTATTTGGTCTAATCCATTTTAACCTTCGATTAGAGATGGTTGAAGAAAGAGAAGTGTTAATCACCTTAGCAAAGACGTTGAAAAGAAAAAGAGATAACAGATCACCTTACCTAATGCCACATTTACTAAAAATAAGTTGACATGATAACCATTAATGAGGCTATAAAACATATTTGTAGAGATACAAGTATTTAATATCCTTCTAAAATTAGGGATAAAACCAAACCTTTCCAAAATTTATCAAGGAAATCCCATAAAACTCTATCATAGGCTTTGTTCATGTCAATCTTCAAAATCATACCTTCTTTATTTCCTTTTCCTATAGAGTGAATCATTTCATGGACTAAAATAATCCCATCCTAAATTTATTTTCTGCCCATAAATACACCTTACTAATAATAAGTGATGGATGTGAGAAGAGGTTGTAATCTAATGGATAGAAGCTTATTGAATATTTTATACATTGTGTTATATAAATTAATAGGTCTGAAGTTCATGAATTCTTTGGCTCCTAAAAATTTAGTAATGAAAACAATAAAGGTATGATTAAGTTCTCTAAGAATTTGCCCAAAGAAGATAAATTCATCAACTACAGTAGTTACATCCCATTTGATAATTTACTAAAAGTGATAAAAGAAGGTTATTGGAAAGCCATAAGAACAAAGAGCCTTATCTCCTACCATTGAAGAAACCACATATTCAACTTCCTCAACCAATACTAGTTTCATGAGATTATTATTATTATCCTCAAGTTTAATGATCTAAGGGACCTTGTTCAAGATATTATTGACCTCATTACCATTTTTAGAATATTCCTTAGCAAACATATCTTTGAAGAAAAAATAGATTCTTCCTCAATTGTTGTAGGATCAGAGCTAGAATCCCTATTATCCTTTAAAATATTTGTGATTCTATTAGAGCATGTGTGATTATGAGTATATAAATGTAATAATTATGTATTATTTCCCCCTTCTTTAATCCAAATCACCTTGGATTTTTTCCTCCAAAAAGTCTCATCCTTAGTGTTAATGGAATGTTATGCAAAATATGCTTCCCCTTATAAATCATATAATTATTCTTGAATTTTCTTTTTCTTCTCAAATATATTTCCACAAACCTCACTATTCCATTTTTTAATCTATAATTTCACTTCCTAAGCTTTTTGGCTAGTTTAAACATGGATGAGCTAATGATCAAAACTCTCTACCACTCCTTAAATACATCCTTCAACTCATGATGGAGCAACCACATTTTATCAAACTTAAAAAGATCTTTAAGCTTCTTGGTACCCAAACACATATTAAGCACAATTGGATTATGGTCTGATCTTATTCTTGGAAGAGAAGAGAGGCATAAGTTGTGGCCCAATAACCAACTAGGAAAAATAATGAATATATATAAAGTACATGGATCAAATGTTCCCCTAATCTTTTACTAGACCAATTAAAATTTTAACACCTCATCTCCATATTAGATATACCATTGGCTAATAGAAAATCTGTAAAATCTTCCATGCTCCTGTTAAAATCCTATAGACCTCCCTTTTTTCTAAAGGAGAGAGAGGAGTGTTGAAATATCTAGTTATAATTCATCTAAGGTATGTGTTAGGGTGTTTTCTTTTAGTTTAACATGACTTATCCTAGTCACATGCCTAAAGAGAATAATAATTCCAATGAGCTAGCGCACTGACATATCATGCGATAAATGTTCTCACATGCTCACCTAAAACATGAAATTTAAGATCAATTCTTGTTAGTTCTATCATGTGATGGTGTATGCATTAAGCTCACTATACTAGGGTGATTGAACAAACACATAGTTCTATCCATAAACATCATAGTATAGTTATTCCTAATAATTTGATCATTCCATACTTATGATATTCATCAAAGAAAAATATGGGCATAAATCAAGGAAAAGAGTAGTGGTAACATTATTTCCATAGCAAGATTACAAAATATATTTCAAAAGTACAAATATTTTATTCCATTACATATCAAGGAACACCATACACATGTTGAATCACACATCAAGGTTATGAATAAGCTCAAGATTACCATTACAATAATAACATCAACAACTCTTCTAAGTAAAATTAAAGGGTATTCATACATGGTTTTACCTTGATCATTATATTATAATATTAATGTCTATAATGATGACTTGCCAATAATAATTTATAAAAATGAGTTATGGCAAGTGATTAAACTTAATTCCTATTGATTTTGGCCTAATTTCCCCTATATATCCTCTCTATATTAGATATTCATTATTGTGTTCCTATCTTCTTAGGGGTCGGTGCTAGATCCATGCTTGACTATTCTCCTCTGATGCTCAAGTGAACTATTTCCTAACCATTTTTTCCTTTTACACCCTTATCCAAGTCATAGATTAATTATCTAAGTCTTGTTCCTCATTTCCTCTATGTTTTATTCATCATTGTTCCTTGTAACTTGTTTCACCCATACTAAGGTTTAATTTTTCACCCATATCTCCTACATCATATTCCAAAAAGTACTTAGAATAAATCAATACAAACTTTAGGGTCTAACACCACCCCACACTAAACCAATAGTCTATCCTAAACCATGGACATCATCAATTCCATCTAATTCAAAAAAATTAGGTCCTACTTGTTCAACTTGGTGCTTGACTTCTTAGTGGTTGAGGCCAGTCTGTAACATAGAGGTAGTTTCCTCAGCTTTTCCCTTCAATCATATCATCTCCTTGGGATATTCCATAAAGTCACATAATTGAGTCATCAAAAATTTAAGTTTATAATTATCATCCTTCTATATTTTTTCAATCATCTTGACTTCTGTCAAAACTTGCACTTGAAGTGTCATAAAACTAGTATTAAGATCTTAGTGGTGGGCATAAATTTTATCTTCTAGTTCCTCCACATATTAGAATAGTTTTACGTGATACACTCTATCCTTTATTTTTATTACACTCTCATTTAGTTTCTATCATTTATGTTCCTCTAGTTGAAACCTATCTTCTAAAATTTTGGCAATTTATGCCAATTTTACAAAAATCCCATCAGCAATGAGATCTGTAGCACCAACCTTAGCCAAAAATATCTTACATACTTATATAGACTCAACAAATTAATCTACATCCCAAGTCTACTCTTTATAAAGATTCACTTGGTCTTTGCATTTTTAAATAAAATATCTACTAAGGTCTCCAACTTATCAATGGATTCACCTATAAGAGGGAACCCATTCTCAAGTGCAAGCTCATTTTAAAAAATTATCTTACAGAGTTTTAGAGTCCTCACTTGGCACATCATTTCTACTTCCTACTAGTGACTGATATTTTCTAATTCATGTTCAATTCTCAACCTTTTAGTACATTCATATTGTTACAAGGCAATAACTTCTTGGTGTATTCACTATAGTTGGCCAATATCATAGCTATTTACAAAAAAATTCCTAAAGACCATGAGAGCCAAATTAATGAGGGTTGTGCCTATTTGGGATAATGAACATTGTTGGGGATCCACCCAAAATGCCTCAGAAAGATCCACCCCCTATGGTGCTAAATATATGCTTGATGGAAGCTTGAAGTGTCATTTATCATTAAAAATATCCATGTAAAAGGATATTTCACATTGAGTCTAATTAGAAGAGTCTTCCTAAATAAAATACTCCCATTTATGTAATTCATCTTTAGGGACATTTTTTTAGACAACCACAAAAAGGAAGGTTATCACTCATATTTCCTTATTTCTTCTCAAATTCCTCAATGGGCACTTTCCCCTATTAGGATCACACTCAATTATCTCAAAATCTATATCAGCTTGTCATTGACCACTCAAGATAGCATCTTAGTCCTGATGTCTAAAGTTATGCCTTTATCATCTTGTTCTTCACCAGTGGGACACTCAATGTCTATTTATGTATCATCACAAGTACGCTCCTCTTTTGATTCTAAATATTCCTTCTCTGAATTAAGGGTGGCTTCCTTTTGGACCCTTGGGAGAGGTTCCTCCTCAAGCGATACCTCAAGAGTCACCACCCTTTATTCAGATACCCTAACACTCGACATAGAATTCTCTTTTCCTAAATGAATAGCTATCTATTGGGTGGTATTAATACCCTCTTTTTCTTACACTACAGGCATCCCTTAGTATTTTAGAGGTGATGGGCCATCTTTTATCACTTAGCTTACTCCTCTTATATACTTCTAGTGGCATCAGGCCATGTCCTCTTCTATTATCTTCACTACCTTCTTTGAGTTGTTATTTTTGGTGGAAGGGGAAGGGTTTTTTTAGAGGCCTCATGGCTTCTTGAAGCCTTATTCTTAGGATTTAGCATGTAATATATCACATGAATGTTGTCCCTCATAAGAATCTATTATTTGTTGATATCAATGTTATCTAATTCATTCTTCTTCCTATATGCCTTCTTCCTTGAGTAGACATATAATCATTGAAGAGTATGAGTCTCATCATCAATTTTATCAGCATCAATGTGCACCTTGCACACATTAGCAATGTAATTTACAAAATTCTTTAAATACTTGGTAGTGAAAGTATATAATAATTTTAGCCAGCCAAACAAATTATCTATGGGCTCCATCCAAATACACATGAGTAAATAATGTTCCATAACAAAAAATTGGGCTTGAGTTTCCATCTGCAAAGCCAACTCCTTGGGAACATGCCATTTATTTATGAATGTTTCCTTCATCCATCTAAACCATCCTTTATTTTAATATTTTTTGAAGGTGAAATGACACCTGGGTAGGTGAATTATTGAAACCATTCCATAGGGAATTTTTTATCATGTGGGTAAACCCAGTTCAATTCTTTACTAGTGTATTCTAGAACACCAATAAAATAATAATCATGACCCAAGGAAATTTATTATTTAGTATATGGTGGTCCTTCTTGTCATCCTCCATAATCTTTTCAATGATGTACCAGGCATAATTTTACTTTTTTCCTTAGTCTATCTAGCTTTCTACATAAAGGTGAACCATGTCAACTTCTTTCCACCTGACCCCATCCCTAATCTTAGTCATAGTCAATCGCATAGCTACCTAAATGGTGGGATACTAGAGGCTAGAAATATACATGGCATGTCCCTCCTTTTTATAATTTATTGATACCACAACCTTCTCAACTACATCATGGTCATCCAGATCCACATTAAGGTTAATGCCTAAACATTGTAGCTTTGTTACCTTACTGATCCATTGGGTAATGATCTACATCCTACACCTTGAAAATTACAAATAGTCATTGTAGACATGCAAAATAAAAAATCTTACTTCCTCCATGGGCTTCCCAAAATAAGGCAAGTTAAAAATTTGGAACATTTCAACATCATTTAGTAGATTAAATACTATGAGGTCATAAGTGATCTCATACCTAGTGTTTTGGCACTCAAACTTATAGTCACACTATAATTTTCCCTCATTTCTGAGTTGATAGTGATTATAATCAATCACTTGGAAATAATAAACCTTGGACTCCCAATTTTCACCATGTAATACTAACTTGAGGTATTCCATTTCTTTAATTAAAACAAAGGGTGGAGGTGGTGTTGTAGACTTATTTTCCCCTTGTGCTCCATCATTGGTTCCTTCTTGATATATGTATCTACCATTTCTTGTGCCAAGTTTTCTTCTTTCACATTGTAATCACTAGAAAATTCCTCCCATATCAAAATAGGATGTCCCATGTGCCCTCATACTTTTCCTCTCCATGGATTACTAGCAAAGGCTTACTTCTCATGGCCTTCCATTTTAGCTGCATCGCCCCCCAGGATGCCTGAAGGTTGGCACGTGGTCATACGACTCTCTTAAAATAATTACATGTTTCTTACCTTAAAATTTTTCATCCTTCCATTTTAATCTTCATTTAATGGAAGACATTGATACATATAACTTACAAATCTATCCAACACACTTCTATAGTCACAATTCCACACTTTTTATTTTCTCATGATTCTCACCCCTCTTCCTAGTGACAAGTGCGTCTAACTCCTCATTTAACCAATATTCAATTGGTGTCTTATCAACTGGGGCTAGTGTCCAAATCTATCTGCAGTAAGGTATGGGATGGTAGATCTAGAAGTCTACTTATGGGGGTGCTTATTGATCCTATTCTAACTTTGACTTCACTACTTGATTCACGCTTTTGCTGAAAAAGAAAGAAATCAAATCAATCCACTCTTTTGATGGAATAAAAGATCACACTCCTATTTTACGTTTGCATGGAAAGTAAATTCACACTTCTACTTACAAAAATAAATTTGCTTCACATTTCTACTGTAAAAGAAAACATACTTTGCATAGAAAATAAATGAAATAAGAAAATGCTCTTTTTAAACTATGAATTTGTTTTGATGTTTTTATAAATAAATGCAAGTAGTAACAAGATTCTAATTAATTATAACAAAAAATTAATAGAACATAGATATCATACATAGTTCCTAATTCTAAGGAAGAGTGGGCCCTTGCTCCTCTCAAACTCAAGAACAAAGATTAATCAATGCTATAAACTTGAAGTATTAATTCATAGAAATGAAATAATTACAGTCTGATTGAAACCTATATGCTTCTAAAATATCTATTTCTTTATTCTCTATTTTCTTTATATCTTCTTCTCCTTTTCCTCAATCAAAAGTCTTACACTTTATACTAATACAATCAACTCAAAATAGGATGCAAAAGAATAGGACTCCTAGTCGATCCCTTCATCCAAAGATAGGAGATTGGATTTCCAAGAGACCCAATTATTTTGATGAAATAAATATCCTATCCTATAATAGTCCTAAAATATAATTACATATAAATTTATCAAAAGAAAGTCCTTCAAAATAGCAGGCAGTTATTTTCCTTATTTGATTCCAGCTGGAATGGTTCTTTCTTCTCCTATCTGGTCTCCAGCTTCCCATTGTCCTTACAAAATTCTCAAAATTGACCCTATGGAGTCTATAGAAATGAGCCTATGGATTAAATATAAATAATCCTACAGATTCCATAGAAACAAGCCTGCAAAGTCCATAGAAATAAGCCTGTAGAGTCTGTAGAAACAAGCCTGCAAAGTCCGTAGAAACAAGCCTGCAAAGTCTGTAGTTCTGTTGGATGGAGATCAACATGGAATGTTTACTATACATCACCTATGTCTTCTTCCTGAGCATTCTTCACATAAAATATCACTAAAACATGCTATGTATTAGACATTAATGACAAAGTAAAGCTTCAGTCTTTGGTTTAATATAAACAAGACAAATATCTATTTTCCATGTAATAGCTATCTAAAAATATCAAATTTGTATAAGATAATATCATTTGAGAGATGATTTGAAGGAAATAACATGTCAATAATGAGCCATAATTTGAGCTCATCATATCCCCCAAGCTTTACCTTTTGCAAGTCCCATTGTAAACATTTATTAGCATTCATAGCTATGGCTTCTGCTTTCTACACTCTGACTAAAATCATATTGATCAAATTCATCTATTATGTGTCTATTTTAATTGCTGGTAAATCTATGATGTGTTTGAATCATTTGTTTCCATGTACTAAATTTCTCTTCTGATTGTGGAGCCCAACTCTACCATCCTAGAATAGGTATGATCAGCAAATACTGTATCTAATTTATGTACCAAAGATGAGTTGAGATGGTCTTCATCTTGTAATTGACTGATCAAGTTAGTAATGTCAGTTATTTATTGTTGTTCAAGAGCTTGAGCTTGAGAAAGATGAAAATTTAGCTACATAATAGGATCATTTAGATCTAATGATTCACCTTTCTCATTAGTACATACAGTTTTCCCTTTATCTATTACAGTTTCAACTAGGACATGTGGTTGTTCTACCATACTTAATTCCTCTACTGTGTGTGACTCTTCCTCTAGATTTGACTCCTACATTATGATTGGGGAGTTCCTTTTAGAAGGAATGTCTTCAATATCTATAGGTATAGGAATATTCTGATGTATAGGGGAATAAGACACCATTTTAAGACTATCTAAAATATCTACAACTTCTTGTTCATCTTCTATTAAAATGAGCCTTCTCCTTCTATTAGTTACTCTTTGAGCTACACTTGGTTGATTTTCCTTTTCAACCACCAAACCCTTGGTCATCTCAAGTTCTATACCAACCCTCTGTCTCAATTTTATTCTTCCTATCAAAGGAACTGGTTGTACTATAGACTCATGAGGTTCTTGTGGAGACCTTAAAATTTTAGGGTTTTGAGATCATGTGATTATTCTTGAAGAAGAAGGGATTTCTATGGAGATTACAGTCTGAGCTTATTTTCTTGGTGTTGTTTTCTTAGCTGATGTGGCAAATGGAGATGAGTGTTCCTGTGGTACATTAGGGCTTTCTTGTGTAGGCAAATCTAGAATTTGTTGTGTTATATTATTCTAAAATTCCTCCCATACCTCTTAACCTTGCTAAAGGAAATGATGCTGGATAATAAGCTAAATAAGGCAATGATGCCTAAGAGTAGTAGTAGGGGTTGTAGACATAACTTGCAGAGCACCATATAATAAAGATGGGAGGTTAATTTTGTACTGAGAGTTTTATCTCCCATGCTTAAGATGTATTAACATTTTCATGGCATCTCCCCCTAAAAGACTATGTTGCCCTTCACAATTGAAAATTCAAGGGTGAGATTGGTAATGAATTCACTTACCATTGTTTCATTAAAACCGTAGAGATTTTCAATGAAAGGTAGCCAACCATTGGCTCTAAACACTACTACAAAAGCCTTGTCTTTATGAAACTTTGTTGGATCCTTCAGCTCTGATCTTGTCTTCTGTCCCATTTCTATGCAGAGTCACAGTTAGCTCAATTCTTTTAGCTCCAATTAAGGTGTAGATCAGTCTTTTGTTAAAGTCAGTATGCAACAGGCCTTGAGGATTAGCTTCTATTGAAGTCCATAGAAATGAAATGGTTCATTTGAAATGCTACAACTATATGAGTTTGTAGTGTGGTATGATGATTTGATACAGTTAGGTGCCACATGTTTCTATAGAGTGTGTTGACCATTTTCTCTCATTAATACAAGTTATGTAAAATGATGACACATCACATTGATGGTGATAGTGATTCATTACTTCATTTAAAATCCATTTTTATGACATCCCATCATTGTGATACTTGATGACTCAATTGATGATATAAAAGCTGCATACTTATCCATACACCTTTGGTGGCTCAGTTGCATGCTTTTTCATGATTGACATGTGTCATTCCATTTTGGAAGATTCAAATTTAGGTCATCTCTAGAGAATAGGGTCTTAATCAAATTGAAGGTAATTAGTTAACCTTAACATAGATAAATAAAATATATGTCTTACTTACTTTAACCTTAGATGTTATCCTTTGCTCACCACATGTCCTACACAAATAGGTTTACATGGATTAGTTTATTACATGGAGACTACCAATCATAGTGCCATGATGATATTTTCTTATAAATTTTTATTTTTGCCCTTTGGCCAACCATTGCTGGTTTTCTAGCCAAAGCCCTTTTTTTGCAATGCATAGCCAGCCAGGAAGCTAGTTTTCTAAGCATGCATTATCAATAGCATCCATGAAAGGATTTTCACTATTGATATATATATATATATATATATATATATATATATATATATATATATATATATATATATATATATATATATATTTCTGGAGGATTACCAAGGAGCATGTTCACTAGAGGAAGTAGATCTTTCCAGAATAGCTACTTGATCCTTTACTTTTTGAATAAATTCATCTTTATTAAGAGGTTTTTGATAGAGCTTCAATCTATGTCCATTGACTAACAGAGCTCTTCTACTGTCATCAATAGGTATCAGCTTAATAAAACCATTTTCATAGACCTCTTTAATCTCATAAGGTCCCAACCATCTTGTTTGTAGTTTTACTTTGAACTGTTGAAATTTAGAATCAAACAATAGTGCCCAATCTCCTTTCTGAAACTTCCATTGCTTGATTTGTGCATCATGCCAAACTTTTCTTTGATGTTGTACTAGTTTAGTTCTTTTTAGTGCTTCCATCCTCATTTCATCAAGTTGATTAAGTTGTAGGAGTCTTTCTTTTTGTATTCAATTCCTACTTCTATAGCTATTTTCAAAGTTTCTAATTCAAATTCAATATAGAATAAAGGCTTCTTACCATAAACCAAATCATAAGGTGACAATCTAGTTATTGTTTTCCAAGTATTATTATAGGTGCAAACAGCTTCTAGTACCTTATATGCCTAATCTTTTCTACTAGAATTAACAATTTTGGTTAAAATGGTTTCCAATTCTCTGTTGGTGACTTCAACTTGTCTGTTTTCTTATGGATGGTATGGAGATGTTTCTCTGTGATGAGTTTGATACACTTGCATAAAATGCTTTATCATATTTGACATGAACTACAGTCCTTGATCAGAGACTATCTCTCTTGGAGTACCAAATCATTGCATGATTTTAAAATATAATAAATCAGCTAACATCTCCTCTCTTGCATGAGTTAATGCTTCCACTTCTACCCCTGGGTCATGTATTCTATACATACAAGGAGATATTCTTTTCCTCTAGAAGGAGGATCCACTGGACCGATAAAATCAATTCCCCATTTCTCAAATGGTTTTAAAACCAACTGAGGATGAGGGTGTAGAGGCATCTTTATTGAAAGAGTAGGTTATCTAATTCACTAACAAGCATCATAGTGTCTGACATATCTTTTTACTTGCTGATGAAGATGAGGCCAATAATATCCTGCTCCCAAGATTTTATGTATGGTTCTTTGAGCTGAGTAATGACCTCCTCCTGGTTCATCATGACAAGCCCTGATGATATCATAAGCTTCACCATTTTTCACACACTTGTAAAACACATGATTAGGTCCAAATTTCAATAACATTCCATTAATCCATTTAAAAGAAGAACTTTCTTTGATTAAATGTTTCTTTAATTTTTGTGAAAAGTGCAGAGGAAACTTCTATGTGGTGAGGTAATTGGCTATATCAGTAAACCACAAAGATTGTGCTAAAATAGCAAATAATTGTTCATCTGGAAAGTCATCTTCCACTAGTTCTTCTTCACCTGAAGTGTTCATTCTTGACAAGAAATCAGCAACCACATTGGACTTCCCTAGTTTGTCTATAATAGTAACATCAAATTCTTGTAAGAACAATAGCCATCTAATAATCCTACCTCCCATAATTGGTTTGTTGGTAAGATATCTAATATTTGAATGATCTATATAGACAAATACCTTGTAGCCTATTATGTAGTGTCTAAATTTATTTATTGCACAAATTACAGCTAAGAATTCCTTCTCAGTTGTGGTGTAATTTCTTTCAATAGGTGTCATGTTTTTGCTAATATAATATATAGCATACATGTTACCCTCTTCATCCTTTTGTCTAATAACTACTCCTAGTGTTGTATTGGAAGCATCTATGTATATATGGAATGACTTAGTCCAATCTGGTCCTCTCAATACTGGAGCAGTAACAAATTTAGCTTTGATGGTCTTAAAGGCTTGTTGTCAACTATCATTCTATTTGAATGTATTGTCTTTTGTAAGCAAGGCAAACATAGGGGCAGTTATTTGACTAAACTTATCTATGAAGCATCTGTAGTAACCATCATGTCCCAAAAAACTCTTAACTTCAGTTTGTGTTTGTGGAATGGGTAAGTTGGAAATTATTTCAACTTTCTTTGGATCTACTTGAATGCCTTTTGCAGAAATATGGTGTCCCGGGACTATTCCTTCATCCATCATCAGCAAACATTTCTCATGGCTCAAAGATAATTGATGTTCCTCACATCTGATCAATACTCTTTTCAAGTTGGTAAGAGATTATTCATAAGTTTCATCATAAATAGTGAAATCATCCATATATACCTCAACACAATCATTTGTAAGGTTAGAGAATATCATGAGAACTGCTCTTTAAAAGGTTGTTGGAGCATTATAGAGTCCAAATGGAAGTACTCAATAAGCAAAAATTCCCCAAGGGAAATTAAATGTAGTTTTATCTTGATCTTTAGCTGCTACCGTTATCTGGTTATACCCACTAAACTCATCTAGGAAAGAAAAATATTTCTTTCTTGCCAAGTTATCAAGAACTTGATCGATGAAAGGTAAAGGAAAGTAATCTCTTAATGTTGATTTGTTTAGTTCTCTATAATCAACACATACTCTTAACTTTCTATTCTTCTTCGGCATAATTACTAGAGGTGACACCCACTAGCTGTCTGAGATGGGGTAAATAAACCCAACTTCTAGCAACTTTTGGATTTCTGCTTTGACTATTTCTTTTAATGCTAGGTTTATTCTTCTTTGTGGTTGTCTGACTGGTTTGACAAATTCTATGTAAATGTGATGAATGCATTTTCTAGGGTGAATTCCTTTCATGTTGGTATAATCCTAAGCAAAAGCCTTGGTATGTCTTTCTAATACTTCAAAGAGTTGATCTTCCTCTTCATTTGTCAACCAACTATTGATGTTCAAAATTTTTCAGGTAATACCATGATTGGTTTTGTACCTAGGTAGTTAGATTCTATTTTCTTAAAATCACTAATTAATGAGTTTAGAGGACATGGATGAGGAAGTAGCTTACGAAACATAGTTACATTATCAATAAACTCTTTTTTAGGAGGAATCAGTCTTGTTAAGGAACAATGAAATGCATCTAAAAAATGAGTTTGTTGTTGTTCTACCAATTTCCACACACTTTCCTAAATCAATCTATGATCATATGATGAAGAAGTACTAGCAGAATTAGAAGTGGAGGTTTCAAAATTTTCCATCTAACCCAAGAATCCTAAACTAAGGTAGTCCATAGCTTTCAGACTGGCAAAGTCTGTAGTTTCTAGACTGGCATAGTGTGTAGTTTCTAGACTAGCAGAGTCTGTAGATTTTAGGTATATGTCTCCATTCAATTCTTCCAAGTGTTTTTTAACTGTGATCATGGCTAAGGAGGAAATTTTATTTAATGTGTTGTCTGATTCATCCACCCAAAATTCTTGTATGCAATTTGTTGATAGTTTTGCAAGAGGATACAAGGAGATGCATTTGGATTTTAACCCATTGAAAATGGTCATGTCTCCTGACCTGCAATTGATCAATTCTACTACATTAGCCAACCATGGTCTACCTAGGATTATAGGATATCCTAGATTCTTTGTTTTGGGTTGCAAGACCATGAAATCTACTGGATATTCCCAAGATTTTATTAACACTTCAACATTTTTTATAGGTCCTTTTGGTTTCATTACCGACTGGTCCACCATTTAAAGAATGGTATTTATAGGTTACATTTTCATAAGGGATAATGCATGGATAGTATCAATTATCATGCCATTGATTGCTTCTCCCAAATCTACTAAGATGTTAGGAATTTCTTTTCCTCCAATTGTGACTGTGATCACTGGGCTTCCCAGATTTGCATATTTTGAAACTAATAGTTTTCTTGCTAATAAATCAGCAACTTTTCGATCAATATGAATGGTTCCAAGATATTTTACCTTCCTCCCAGGTGTCTTAATATAGAGGGTTTTGATGATATTATTTAATTTAGGTATATACCTAATAGTTTGTAGAAGGGGTATCTCAATATTGATCTTTTGCAACTCATGGACCAAGTTTGAGTCTGGTTTGATATTAGTTTCTCTTAATCTTTCAAGAAAAGGAACTACTGGTGTAGTAGTGTTTCCTTTGTTTACTTTAGGGCTCATTTTTATTTTAGCTTCTCCAGTGCTTAATTGAAATGATTATGTCTTTTTGTTTCCATTAGGTATCTCAGAAATGAGTACTGGAGGTTTTTGTATAGTTTTTCCTGATCTCAAATGTATGTCTGAACACCCAATAGCTCCAACATTGATTGTTTCTTCCTATTCATTAACATAAATAGGTACTGGTTGTTTATTTTTTAGATTTGCTATTGGTTGTGTAGGCATTGAGGGCTGATTAATTTGTCCTTGTTGCTGAATAACTAGGGGTGGCATAATTGTTTGCTATTGAAGTGGTCTTCTTGGTTGGGTGAATTATGACTGTGAGTTCCACTGCTGATTCCATTGTTGATATGGTTTTGGCCTCTAATGTTGTTGTGGTACCCATTGTTGCTGTGGTTGTGACAACATCCATGGAGGTGTTAGCATCCAATCTTGTCCTACCCATGGATTTTGAATTGATAGCATTTGGGGTTGATTCCAAAATAGTGAAAGAACTAAAACATTCCATGGTGCCATCCATGGATTAACTAGATTTCTTGCATTAAATTGTCCTTGAGCCTAGTTTTATGGGGCAAAGTTTTGTCTCTGAATATAATTTACTTCTTCGGTAGACTAAAATTGGGTTTTCATTTGATTCTTTAAAATAGGCAAAAGGGTGCAATATTTTGTATCATGATCTGTTGCATCACAGATCCCACATGATGAAATATTGGTTCTATCTAGGGGTAGTCTCTAAGGGCATGTTTATGTCTACACTTAGGATAGTAGATTGATAAAGGCTCTATTGCATTTACCTTAGCTTGAAGGCCATCCAAAGTATTTTTTAGTGTAACCAAAATATCTGTCTTGAGATTAGCAAATTCTTCCATTAATTTACCCACTTCATTAGATTTCCCCAACTTTTATTTCCTAATTCCAAGTTTTGTTCATGAGTAATTGGTACAAAGCTCATAAATTTGATCAAAATCTAACTTATTTATATCTCCTCCTCCCATCAGATTTAAGGCATCTCTAGTGTCTTCATCTAATCCTTTCTAGAAAAGCAATTATTGAACATCTTCAGTGAGTGGATAATTACTTATTTTATGAGTGAACATGAATCTATCCAAATAATCCTCTAAATATTCATCCTCATTCTATTTGATTTTAAAGAAATCCTCTTTTCTTTCTCACACTTGGTAGTAATCTTGGTAATTGTTCAAGAATTATGTTTCCATGTCATCCCATGTTCTAATAGAATTTCCAGGTAAACCCATAAACCATCTCATAGCTGCATCTTTAAGTGTGGAGGGAAATAGTTTTAATTTTTGGCTATCATTTGTGTAATCATAGGTTTGACATAGCACCTTAAACTCAAACAGGAATTGATCAAGATCTTTTATAGATCATCCCCAAAAATTTGGCAAATTAACTGGTGAAATATTTTTCATGGGGATTTGATCATTAGGATTTACAAAAATAGGAAAGGAAAAAGTCCTTCTTGGTTGTGCAAATTGTTGATTTTTTTGGAGAGCCATTTCTTATTTTGATGATATTTCAAAACCAGGATGATCTTCCCACTGAATGTTTGTGGTCTCAGTTATAGGTTGGTCCAAGTTCTCAAAATTTTCTTCAGTTATGGATCTTTTAAATGCTTCTTCTAAGTCTTTGGCAATCTCTAAATAATGTCTTCCTACAAGAGATTAATCTTGAGGAATTTGTCCTATGGGGCTTGTATGGTAATGGCCTGGTTTCATTCCTAGTTTTAGAAGATTCTTGAAAATAGGTTTCACTTGTCTCTTCTGGTTCACTACTCAGAGATGTTGAAGGAGTGTCCACTTGTGTTTTGGTGGAAACTTTAGAATAAATCATTCTTTATAATCTCTATGATGGTACATCAATTTATTAATTATTTTTGGGATTTTTATGATTTTTACAATTTTTTTTATTTTTACTCTAGATCAATAATTATTATCTTACTAACACCTTATGTTCCCTAGTAACAGTGCCAAAAATGATGAGTGTCATCTAACTCCTCATTTAGCCAAATATTCAATTGGTGTCTTATCAACTAAGGCCAGTGTCCAAAGCTATCTACAGTAAGGTATGGGATGATAGATCTAGAAGTCTACTTATGGGGGTGCTTGTTGATCCTATTCTAACTTTGACTACACTACTTGATTCACGCTTTTGCTGAAAAAGAAAGAAATCAAATCAATCCACTCTTTTGCTGGAAGTAAAAGATCACACTCCTATTTTATGTTTGTAAAGAAAGTAAATTCACACTTCTACTTACAAAAAGAAATTTGATTCACACTTCTACTATAAAATAAAACATACTTTGTGTAGAAAAGAAATGAAATAAGAAAATGCTCTTTTTAAACTATGAATTTTTTTTTACGTTTTTTATAAATAAATGCAAATAGTAATAATATTTTAATTAATTATAACAACAAATTAACAGAACATAAATATTGTACATAGTTCCTAGTTCTAAGGAGAGTGGGCCCTTGCTCCTCTCGAACTCAGGAACAAAGATTAATCAATCCTAGAAACTTGAAGTATTAATTCAGAGAAATAAAATAATTACAGTCTGATTGAAACATGTATGCTTCTAAAATATCTAGTTCTTGATTCTCTATTTTCTTTATATCTTCTCCTCCTTTTCATCAGTCAAAAGTCTTACACTTTATACTAGTATAATCAACTCAAAATAGGATGCAAAAGAATAGGACTCTTGGTCAATCCCTTCATCCAAAGATAGGACATTGGATTTCCAAGAGACCCAATTATTTCTATGAAATAAATATCCTATCCTATAATAGTCCTGAAATATGATTACATACAAATTTATCAAAAGCAAGTCCTTCAAAATAGCAGGCAGTTATTTTCCTTATTTGATTCCAGCTGGAATGGTTCTTTCTTATCCTATCTGGTCTCTAGCTTCCCATTGTCCTTACAAAATTTTAATAATTGACCCTAGGAGTCCATAGAAATGAGCCTGTGGAGTCTGTATAAATAAGCCTGTGGAGTCTGTAGAAACAAGCCTACAACGTCCATATAAACAAGCCTACAGAGTCCGTAGAAAAAAGCCTATAGAGTCTGTAGTTCTGTTGGATAGAGATCAAAATGGAATTTTCACTATACATCACCTATGTCTTCTTCCTGAGCATTCTTCACATAAAATATCACTAAAACATGCCATGTATTAAACATTAATGACAAACTAAAGGTTCAATCTTTGGTTTAATATAAACAAGACAAATATCTATTTTCCATGTAATAGCTATCTAAGAATCTCATATTTATATAAGATAATATCCTTTGAGAGATGATTTTAAGGAAATAACATGTCAATAATGAGCCATATTTTGAGCTCATCACCTAGCATTGAATTTGTTACTAAAATTTGATAAATGCAATCTTATAACTTGAAAATGCTTCATTAGAGCTCTATAAAAAATTTAAATTTAAAATATTTCAACAATAAATTTAAAAAATGAGGACCCTCTAACCTTATATATCCTTGAATACTTTCTTGCATTTATTCTCCCATGCCGTCATTCATCACTTCACTCATTAATTTTCTCAAATGGTATGCCATGATGTTTGTTTGGCATGTTTTCCATTATGCTTAACACTTTTTCATTTCAATACACCTATGTCATCCTCATTATTTTATCATAGTGTATTCCAACTATAAAAATAATTAAACTTATATTTTCTAAAGGTAGGAACTAATTTTCCCATCCTAACCCATTTGTAGTGGCATTTCCCTTGTCATTATTTTTCATATGTTTAGTCATGCACCACCTCCTACATGCCTTTCTATACTTATTTACTTTCACTTGCACACCATTTATGTGCATGATTCCTGCCAGATCTGAATTTAATTTATTCATCTTAAAATTTACCCCACACTAAAAGATGTATGTGGCCCTCCATGAGCATGATCAAATTCAGTAGTGCTAAAATAAAAGAGAACCATGTGATGAAACAATCCTAACCAAAAGTTATGAAATAATGCTACACTTTATTTAAAAACAATCCAAAATGCTAAACTATTCTAGTGGTAAATGCCTTATTGACAAAATTTGAAGTATTCCATGGAATGGTAGGGTCAAAGTTGACTACCATAAAAATGGCATGGAAGAAATTATACATCTAACCATATTAATTTGCATGCACATCTGGGATAGATGATATGAATGATGAATGGACCATCCCAATGTATTCTAAGTTTACCAGAGTGGCATGCAAACTTAGAATCATAGACCAACACATGCATAATAGGAGAGAGAGTTTTGTTTTTGAGATGTCTGTCATCCCAAGCTTTATGTTTTCGCTTTTTACCTCCTTGACTCTAATTTGAAATGAATTGTGTTTCATCTAGTTATAATAAAGTGTTGAGGTTCACTTTTAGGAATTATTATTCATCCAATCATCCAATGCATGTAATACATAAGTAAAGATAAAATAACTCCAATGGTATAACTATTTCAATGCCAAAAACAAGATGAAAATGAGTACTCTTGTTCAATCTATTGGATGTCATCCAATATGCCTATAAGACTATACAAACTTGATCATCCTAGTTAGTGTGATCAATATTTTAAATATTCATTAATGTATGGTGTAGGATTTTATTAAAATATTCAGTAGTGTTGTTATCTTAAGGGTGGTATGGAGTGGTCTTATGGTGCATAATCATGAACTCAGTTAAGAGGATGTGTATAATCTCGTAAAGTAATTGAGTACCATAGTCACTTGTTAAAATTAAATGGCATCCATACCTAGTGATGATATTTTTCAAAAGGAACCTAGTTACTAGCACAACATTACAATCATGTGAGGCACTACTTCAGTCTAGTGTGTAAGATAGTTAATGTTAGTAATGATGTAGTGTGCATCGATTTGTCTTACATCAAGGTTAATGGGCCCAAAAACAATAATAGTCAATTTATCAAATGGTTCATGACTAAGGATTGGATGAAGAGGCATAGCATCCCTTAAATTTGGTTTACCTATGAACTGACAGATATCACAATGGTGTATATAAGCTTTGGCATATTTGAATAAGGTCGGCCACCACAAGCTAGCTAGAAGAACCTTTCATGCCATTGCATTACCAGCATAATGTCCTATGGTGACACTCTTATGGACTTTTTGAAGGACTTATACACACTCATGTTTTATTATGTAACTTCACAATACTTCATCATGATAAATCTTATATAGGTCTCTACCAATAAGTTGGAAAATAGAAGCATGTATTATAAGTTAATTCTTCTCCTACGTGTTGAGATGGTTTGGTATTGATCATGTCATAAGGAAAGTAGTTAAATATTACTATTCTTTAAGCACATGTGTAAATTTAAAAATTTTTACATCAAGTATGACATATTCAATTATTTTCATTATTTTACCAAATTCAATATGTGATAGATGGTTAGGACCAAAATTAACCTTGCCAAGTTTTACTACCAGAAAGAACTAGAATTCTTATAATAGAATAATCCATCGATAGATTCATTCATGTAATATGAATTTATTCAAAAAGTACTTGAGCACATCATGATCCATAAAAAAAGTGAATGGGTGTCTAACAAGTATTGGTAGAACTTCTGAAGTGCATACACTATGGATAATGTTTCTCATTTTGTAGTAGAGTAATTTCTCTCCACTGATGATAGTGTTGACCATTTTTTGCCCAATGGGCCAAAAATTGGTCCCCTTCTATCCCTGCTATTTTGGGCCATTTCATTTTTTGATTTTTCATGAATCTAGTGATTTCTATAGACTCTGTAGAATTTCTATGAACTTGACAAGGACTTTTACGAACTTTACAAGTGTAATCTTTCGGCAATTGAAGAACTAGTCAAAGAGTACAAGGTTTTACAAAGCTTTTTCAGACTCTTGTATGAAGAAATTCACAAGTAAAGTTGGCATATTTGAACTGTTAAACCATTGAACCAATTCAATGCCTTGGTTCAACGCTTAGGTTCAACGCTTCAGTTCAACTACAAAGTTCATCAGCTCAGTTCAAAGGCTTGGTTCAATTTAGTTGGTTCAATGCTTTGACAAAGTTCAACGCTTGGTTCAATCGGAAAAGTTCATCACTTTGGTTCAAATCTAAGTTCATCAACAAGGTTCAATGCTTTGGTTCAGTTCAAACGGTTCAACAGCTTTTGGTTCAATCAAAGGGTTCAATGCTCGGTTCAATGCCTTGGTTCAATGACCGCTTGAACCATTGAAATGATTCTATCAATTGGTTCAATGGTTGGTTCAAAGGAGCAGTTTAATGTGAAAAGTCAAGTGAGCCTTCTGAAGGACAAGTGCCCTTGCAGAGGACACTTGGTTGGCAAAGACACCCTTTGAAAGGGTTGATTTCAATAAACCCAAAGGGCACTTTGAAGGCTACCGAAGGAATTCAAAACATGTAAAAGACTAAGGCATTGAATGAATTATTTCAGACTTTTTGTCTGAAGGAATTCCTTCAGATAAAAATTTTGAAGAAATTTGGAGAAAAAGCCAAGAAATTTCCAAAGGCAAAGCGGCTGAACAATTCTTGCAGACTTTTATCTGTGAGAAAATTATCCACAGAAAAAGCCTGAATAGAAATATCCGTGCAGAAAGCCCACAAGAAAAGGTCAAAGTAAGAAAGCTAATGGAAATTCCAAGGGTGATGGGCCCATGAATGTCAATTTTACACTAGGTAATCTAGAATGTGGAAGGCTCCAAGTGGCAACTACAAAAGGCTTTGACATGCTTTTCTAGGAGTAGTAGAACGTGCCACGTGTCCCCTGCAAGGCTCGGTAGAAGTCGACAAGTGTTAGCACCCACAGTCTCTCTCTTTTATCTCAAAAAAACTATGGTGGGCCCCAGACAAATTGCTAAAGAGAGTAGAATTTGACACATGTCCTCTTCTATAGGACCTTCAAAGGGTGCCTAAAGCTCCTATGAGTCAAGTGGATGTGGCCATGCATCCTGCCCATTTCACAACAGAACACACCACATGTCACTCACTAGAATTGATAAAAAGTGGCCAAGGCAAGTAGGGAGAGCCCAAGGAATGTAGTGACCTACCAAAATAATCCAAAGAGAGAGAAACCAAGAAGAAGACAAGGTGTAGGAAAAGACAAAGTACTCCAAGTGGTGAGGAGAGGTGAGTTATTGCTAGATGGTCATCAAACAATGCAAATAGTGAACAGTGTGGCCTAATTTCTCTATTTGGCATTTATGAGGGGATAAACCACAGTCTATTTGTAGGAAAAGAGTAGTTTGTTTGCAAAAAAGAGGTGCAGCCATGTTTTCTTATTAATTTTGGGACGCCAAAGTCAAAGCAAGAACTGACAATCAAATGGCTTCCTCTACCCAAGGCTCAGAGCACACATGGGCCAGCTTGCAAAAAGAGTGCCAAAGTCTTTTCAAAAGAAGCACCAAGTTCCCTTCTCCTCTTTCTATATATTGTAAGCTTCTCATTTGAGAAAGGATCCAATCTCTCAGCCTTAAGGCAAAACTCTGCCCAAAAATCTCTCAAGCTTGTAAGGCAAAACTCTGTCAGATTTTACCTTGAATCAGGACTTAGCATTTTTACCTCCATTTGGACTTGTACTCAAGCACATGTCTATGTTTACTTTTTATGTTATGTCATTTCCTTTTATGTTTCTCACAGGTCAATTCTAGCATGTCTAATGCATTATGAGTTTCTTTTCTGTAGGTCTGTCAGAAGTGTCTATAGCAAGAATATAGGCACATGTGAATAGGTTGTCAAAGTGTGTCTCAAAACACCTTTGATAGTTCCTCCCTGTATCTCCATGGACCCCTGACTCACTGACATAGAAGAATTTTCCCACATTAGATAAGGTGTATGGGCACTTCTTCTTGGTGAAAAGTGTATATTTCAGGCTTGAGTGGATCAAAATTTTTTGGTGTATCACCTTCTCTTTTTTTTAGGTTTAGGTTCTATTTTAGCATCTCTCTCTCCCTTTTCAACCCCCCCTTTTTAAATTTTTTTGTTAGCAGTAGGAGAAACCAGGGCCTAAAGGATACATCAAAGGGAGCTAGCCCTTATTTAGAGAATCTCCCCTCCAGCCTCGTTGGTCCCATAAGTGAGAGGGGAGTTTCCATTTTGACATGAGGAAGGCAAGAGCTTGGCCTCCTACCAAGGATGCAATATTCTATGTCAACAGTTTTTGGCATGCCTAGTGGGACCAACTAGGACAAGTTATGTCCACAGAGTTGAAGAATTTTTGGTGTGTTCTTTAACTAGCCAGCCTTTGGAGGATTTTACATCAACACCAATGGTGACTCCAAGTTTAATTAGCTAGTTAAGCAACTTAGTGCCATCAAGAAATCACTTTTTATATGTAAAATTCCTTTGCACAAAATCATGGACCTTGTGTTCCTTTGTATGTTTTTAATCAAGCTCAGGGTTTTCATGCAATCCCCTCAAGCAGCTTTCCTAGTTTTGCTCAACTCCCTCAAGTCACTGATCCTAATGGCAACCTCCTGACCTGGGAGGAAATAGTGGAATCATGGGGCAGGAAAGAGGAGAAGAAAGGTTTTGCTCAAAACCTTGAAGAAGATAAAGCTACTCCTACCCATGATTCCTATGATCTCCAAGAAAGGCTCTTCCAAGAAGATATAGCCAGGAGAATTATAGAGTTAGAATCTAGAGAGAGATTCCTCAGCCAATGTGTGATGGATGGTTCAGACCATGTAGCAAATTCCATGTCTGAACACACCCCACCTACACACTTCCAAGAGAGCTATTAGGCCACACCTAATATTGATGAAGTGCTAGCCAAGTGGAAGGAGGAGAATCATTTGATTCAGCTCAAGGACTGCCTCCCCTTTCACATGGTTATTTCACTTCATCCCTTCTCAAGGAAGAACCTGTTCTACAGGAGGCGAGTGAGGAAGAAAAGATCCAATTTGTAGCTCTTCAGGAGGCTATCATGAGTGATAATGAAGAAGAAATCATCATCGATGATCCTTTTGAAGACCTCATCAGTAATGGAGAAGACACAGGGCATGCATACGATGTTCCAGATATATGAGGAGGAACATAAGCATGGTGAGCTCTCTCCCCCTTTGTTTGATGAGCTTCCTTATTGCTTCGATGAGGAGGATGACTATGCAGAGGATCCTAAATTGGAGGAGGACCAGATGGATGCCTTTGAACATCTAGAAACAATGGTCCTTGAGCAAGAAAAGGAAAGACTGATCTTCCTTGAGGAAAGCCTTGAAGAAGAGAGTTTTGAACAAAGAGGTGATGTTCTGTGGGATGAGAAATCAATTTGTGATTCCATTTTAGACATCAAAATTGTCACCCTTCTTCAAGAAGGCCAAGAGGAAGTAGAGGATGAGTTTGACACATTTTTCAATGAAGCAAAAAGAAATTGGTTAAACCATGATGCATTACAAGGGGATCATGCACAACAAAGGTCTTATGGTGATGAGCCAACAGCCACAAATTTCTTGGTGATACGCACCATCATGAAGGACCAGCATTCAAAAAGCTTCCAGGAACAAAAGGAATACATGTATGTTGGAAGCATGTTTGATTCTGATCCACTCAGATGTAGGCCAATCCAGGTGACAGGCAAGAGGAGCAGGTCACCAAATCTCCTTTTCATTTAGCCACTTGTCTAGCACCATAAGTCTTCTTGCTAGGAAGGGGACTTAAGAAGTTTTACCTTTGATCCAAGAGGGAGGCAAATTTTTCTGGTTAGCTATATATAGTAGTTTGCTTTCAGTTTTCTTTCCTTATTTTCCCTAAGTGTAGTTTGCACAAGTAGTGTTTTTAGCCTTGTGTGTGTTTTCCTTTGTGTGTGGGGTAAAAGGCTTCATGTTTGATTCTAAGATCCCTCAAGGTAGTGGCTAACTCTTTCAGAGTTTCATCTGACTCTGTGCCCAATGGACTAAAAGGCAACTGGTCTTTAAGCATAGTAGGCATGCTTCCCTTAGGATTCACTAATTTGTTGACCATTTTTTGCCCAATAGGCCAAAAATCAGTCCCTTTCTATCCCTATTGTTTTGGGCCATTTCATTTTTTGATTTTGCATGAATTTGGTGATTTTTACGGACTTTGTAAAATTTCTACAGGCTTCACAGGGACTTCTACAAACTTTGTAGGTGTAATCTTTCGGCAGTTGAAGAACTAGTCAAAGAGTGCAAGGTTTTACAAAGCTTCTTCGGACTATTGTCTAAATAAATTCACAAGGAAAGTTGGCATCTTTGAACTATTGAACCATTGAATCAGTTTAATGCTTTGATTCAATGCCTTGGTTCAACACTTAGGTTCAATGCTTCGGTTCAACTGCAAAGTTCATCAGCTCAGTTCAAAGGCTTGGTTCAATTCAATTGGTTCAACGCTTTGGCAAAGTTCAATGCTTGATTTAATCAGAAAATTTTATCACTTTGGTTCAAAGCTAAGTTCATTATTAAGGTTCATTGCTTCGGTTCAGTTTAAATGGTTCAACAGCTTTCAGTTTAATCAAAGGGTTCAAAGCTTGGTTCAATGCCTTGGTTCAACAACCACTTGAACCATTAAACCAGTTCTATCAATTAGTTCAATGGTTGGTTCAAAGGAGTGGTTTAGTGCAAAAATTCAAGAGAGCCTCCTGAAGGACAAGTGCCCTTACAGAGGGCACTTGGTCGCCAAAGACACCCTTCAGAAGGGTCAATTTTAATAAACCCGAAGGGCACTTTGAAGGCTGCTGAAGGAATTCAAAATGTGCAAAATACTAAGGCATTGAATGAATTCTTTTAGAATTTTTGTCTAAAGGAATTCCTTCAGACAAAAAGTCTGAAGAAATTTAGAGAAAAAGATGAGAAATTTCCAAAGGCAAAGTGGCTGAATAATTCTTGTGAACTTTTGTCCGTGGAAAAATTGTCCACAAAAAAAGCCTAAAGGAAAATATCTACACAAAAAACCCATAGGAAAAGGCCGAAGCAAGAAAGCTAATGAAAATTCCAAGGGTGACGGGCCCATGAACATTAATTTTACACCAAGAAATATAGAACGTGGAAGGTGCCAAGTGGCAACTGCGGAAGGCTTTGACATGCTTTTCTAAGAGCAGTGAAATGTGCCACATGTCTCCTGCAAGGTTCGATGGAAGTCGACAAGTGTCAGCACCTGCAGTCTCTCTCTTTTGTCCCACAAGAACTATGGTGGGCCCTGAACAAATTGTGAAAGAGAGTAGAAGCTGACACATGTCCTCTTCTGTAGGACCTTCAAAGGGTGCCTAAAGCTCTTGTGAGTCAAGTGGATGTAGCCACGTGTCCTACCCATTTCACAGTGGAACGCACCACGTGTCACTCACTAAAATCAGCAAAAAGTGGCCAAGGCAAGCAGGGAGAGCCCAAGGAATGTAGTGACCCACCAGAAGAATCCAAAAAGAGAGAAACTAGGAAGAACACAAGGTGCAAGAAAAGACAAAGCAGTCCAAGTGGTGAGGAGAGGCGAGTTATTTTTAGATGGTCATCAAATGGTGTAAACAATGAGCGGTGCGGCCTACTTTCTCCATTTGGCATTTATGAGGGGACAAAATGTAGTTTGTTTGTAGGAAAAGAGTAGTTTGTTTATATAAAAGAGGTGCGGCCATGTTTTCTTATTAGTGTTGGGATGCTAAAGTCAAAGTAGGAACCGATAATCAAATGGCTTCCTCTTCCCAAGGCTCAGAGCGCACATGGGCTTGCTTGCAAAAAGAGCACCAAAGTATTTTCAAAAGAAGTGCCAAGTTTCCTTCTCTTCTTTATATATATTTTAATCTTCTCATTTGAGAAAGGATCCATTCTCTCAGCCTTAAGGCAAAACTCTGCCATAAAATCTCTCGGGCTTGTAACGCAAAACTCTGCCATATTTTACCTTGAATCAGGACTTAGCATTTTTACCTCCATCTGGACTTGCACTCAAGCACATGTCTATGTTTTCTTTTTGTGTTAAGTCATTTCCTTTCATACTTCTCATAGATTGATTCCAGCATATATAGTGCATTGTGAGTTTCTTTTCTATAGGTCTGTCAGAAGTGTCTACAGCAAGAAAATAGGTGCATGTGAATAGGTTGTCAAAGTGTGTCTCAAAACACATTTGATAGTTCCTTCCTCCCTGTATCTCCACAGACCCATAACTCACTGACACAAAAGAGTTTTCCCACATCAGATGAAGTGTATGGGCGCTTCTTCTTGGTGAAAAGTGTATGTTTCAGGCCTGAGTGGATCAAACTTTTCCAGTGTATCACCTTTTCATTTTTTTTAGGTTTAGGTTCAGTTTCAACATCTCTCTCTCCCTTTTCAACCCCCACCTTTTTATATTTTTTTGTTAGAAGTAGGAGAAACTAGGGCCTAAAGGATACATTAGAGGGAGCTAGCCCTTATCTAGAGACTCTCTACTCTAGCTTCACCGGTCCCACAGGCGAGAGGGGAGTTTCCATTGTTGCGTGTGGAAGGGTGGGAGCTAGGCGTCTGGCCCCAGGTGCAATCCACTGTGTTAATAGATAGCTTACAACTATAAAAATATATAGGATGTTCTAAATTCCCTTTACTAGGTTATCCAAGGATGATGCACACTTCCATGCTAGAAGCATTTATGTGTATATGACATGGTTTCATCTAGTTTGAAAAATGGAGGATGTGTGTAGTTACCAATTTACCCTTCAAGGTATTGAATGCCTATTGATGTCTTTCAGTCCAAAGAAAGAGGCAAAAATTTTTTAGAAATTTTTTTAATGGAGCTTCTATATTAGCATAACTACAAATAAAATTATGATAATATCTTTTTGGCCAAGGAAGACACAAACCTCACTCTGAGTGGTTGGGGATGTGAGTTGAACAATAACCATAATCTTGGATAGATCAATGAGTAGTCCATCCTAGTAAATGATGTACCTTAACAAAATCTTAAAAGGTATGGTAAAGATGCACTTTTTTAAGGTTAAGTAAATTTGAAGTTGTCAAGAATTCTCAAGCATGAGACACAAATTATCACAATGGTCACACACCAAGGTATACTTGGTCTAATCATCTAGATACACTTGAAATAACTTGTGGATGAAATATTTAAAGATTCTACCACAATGTGAGCGAAGATTGTTGGTGTATTCTTTAAACCAAATGGCATAACATTATATGAAAAAGACCCCCATTTAGTGGCAAAAGTGGTTTTTGCCTTATTTTTCTTATTAATTTATACGTGATGATAACTTGAAAATCCATCCGTGAAGGTATAGATTTCACATCTAGCAACACCTTCCAAAATCTCCTTCATGAATGGTGTTAAGAATGGGCCCATGACACACATGACACTAAGATATGTATAATCCACACAAATTTGGATTCATCTATATCTCTTGATGTTAATTACCATGGGGCTAACCCATTCATATTCATCAATGGGAGTGATAACTCTGGTGTGAAACATGCAAGCAATTTATTCTTTAATACATGCACACAAATAAAGATTCATTCGATATGATTGCTTACTAACTATTTGAAATCGCTCAACCAATTTGATATGAATTCTTCCTAAATATTGATGCACTCCTTTCATCTCTATATATTTATGTGATAAAATGTTTGCATAGTCTTATAGAAGTTAAAATATTTTGGCTAATTTTACTTCAGACTGATAATTTCCTATAGTGGCCATCTTGGGTGCATCTTCTATGCCAATATTTTAATAAACTATTTAGAGTTGTGAAAAATATGGTTTCTAATAAAATTTCATATTACCTTTAACATCACGCACCCTATGTTACATAAGCAAGTTTAAGTGGTCAAATGTTGGCTCTAGAGGATCAGTTTTAGTACCCTCATTAACTTGACATACAACCTTCTTCTTACCCTTTCAGATTTATTCCCTATGGTCATATTCATATTGTGAGTTAGGTTCTAACTGAGTCCTTAAAAAAGTATTAGGTTCTTGGAAGATGTCCAAATCATCCTCAATTACACCATGCATGGTCTGTATTCTATTTTCAATTAGGGCTTGATAGCCTACTACTGATAGAGGGATTGTTTGCAAAGATAAATTTATATCTAAGCATGGTGAATAAAATTCAAAGGTGGTGAGCAAACCACATTTGATGTGTTCTTATGTATCTATATCTCTATAGGTTTCTTGATGAATATACCACACTCTAACCCAAATGTATAGAGTGGCATAAAATGCATGTACCCATAAGGATTTAAGTAAAATTGTCTCATTGGCATTCTAAATATTCTCATAGGTGGTTATATGGTCATCTAGGGACTTAACACCATTATAACTGAGTGTGCACAAACTAGGTATCTCAATGCATACCTCTTCCCATATCAACAACTTATATTGATGAGTAGCCCACCAATGAATATTTATGCCTTAAAGTATAATAAGGAGTGCATGCATACATTCATCTTCAAAAACATAGTAATCCTTTAATTGTTAAAATTATTCTTGAACCTCAATCTAGCCATGAAACATAGGTTCTTGATCTAACTATTAAGATGTTACATTCATTAATCATCAACCAATGATCGAATATACTTATAGAACTTATCCAGCTAGTGTAGAGCATTTATTTGTCAACCAAGTACAACACAAACCCACCCTATTAGGTCATATTCTCCATGTTCCTAGTGTTCACAATCAATGATAGTGGTATCAAATATGTGTTACGTGTCTCCCCATTGAATCATACCATTCAGAGTAGGATATAGATATTCATTTCCTTGTGTCTTGATATTATAAATGTGATTAAGGTCCTCATCAACATCAACTTTTTCTATAAAAGGGGACTTTGGTCAGTATTGAGAGGAATAACCACTTCCTGGGTTTCATTCTCAAAGATAATGTAGAAATTCTTGAAACATAAGTTATCATTATTGGCTAAACAATAGGGTTTACCCAATAAAGATAGAAAAACATTTGCTTTAGCTAGTTCAATTACTTCAAAATCACCTTTGATGAGACACCTAGGATGTTTATGGTGGCATCCTTAAGAACACCTATAAGAACTACCTGAGTCTTGTTATTCATTAATATAAAGTGTAAGGAAGGTTACAGAGTGGGACTTCCCATTTTCCTCCAAGCATCCTTTGTGAGAACATACAATTATGTACTGATGTTAACCTATATATATCGTATCATCCATCCATCAATGAATGCATTCAAAATAACCTCTTTATCTCATTCAATATTAGTTTATACATAAGTCTCTTATCATTGTGCATGGTTAAAATGATGATCTACTAAATTCTTGGTCATTTATTGTTATATCTAGTTCTTAAGGAACATGATGATGTTCTCACAAAGCAGAATTTTATAGATCTCTCTAAATTCATCCTAACCTGAGTCCATTGAGATAGTTTATTTTTTAATCTCAACATGCATTAAGCATCCTTCTTCATTAAAAAGTTGATTTTGAATTTTATTTCATGTACCAAGGCCATCATGGCATGCAACACTTCTTTTTGTGTTTAAGCATTGGGGTAGTGTTGAGCATGAGGTTCTTCATGTTGAACCTTATTTATATGTGGATTTGAAGTTAGTTGGTAATTTGCACCATTTTATGTCATAATATTGACCTTAGGTCCAATTGGTGGGATATTAGGGTATGGTCTCCACTAAAAACTTAGAGTTTTTGTAACATGAATCATTCTGACACCTTTTTCATTTCATTATTTAGTGATATCTGCATATAATTTGGGCCATTCTTCTAGACGGTGTTCATTCTTACAAATGTCACAAGTTGAGTAAATTAGGTAATCACACCGGTAGTGATTTTGATATCCACACTTACAATGAGTCCTAGGTAGAAAATGACCACCCCCATGTCCATTAACACATCCTTGACCATGAAAATATTAAACTCTACCAAACTCGTGATTATTAGCAACATAAGTTTGGAGATTCCCTCTTGTGTGTGCTTCATGGATCTCATTGATTACTTTACAATCATTAGTATCATGTGTGTACATATCACATAGTTTATAATAGAGTGACACTTTATCCTGAGTAGTGTGCTAGAGAAAAGGACAAATATAAACATCATGATCCTCTTGAAATATCTCACAAGACTATTTTGTTATGATATGAACATTCGTATGCAATTAATTATTCATGTTATGGCCATCTACTTCATAATCAACACACCATAGGCCATTACATGTGTCATGAGCATTATTGGTCATTAGCTTCTCTAGATGAGAGGCCATATCAGCAATATGGACCTCCATAAATGGGTTGATCCCCATATCTATACTCCCCACTTATTTGGTATAGAGATCAGCTTCTAATGCCTCACTTGGGTTGGTAAAGGTGTTTTAGGATAGATCTTGATGAATGGAAGTAATAACCCTTTCATAAAACATTGAGCATGTTATGTTGGGTTAATCTCAAATGATAATTTTGAAATAATAATTTTAAAAAGTGCATCATTTTTTGTCTTATTATTAATGAGCTCTTGATTTATATCCTTTAAGGCATCAATTCTTTGTTATTCAAACTCAAAAATGTCAAACTCCTTAAGGAATTAATTTTTCAATATTTCATAGTTCACAACTACTTGTTGAGGATCAAATTTATGGTACCATTTGTGTACATAATCCAATAAATTAGTGGTAAACTGAATAAACTTTTGCAATGAAGAATTGATACCCCATGCTCAATAAATAATTTCATACTTATGAACATGTTTTGTTACATTTTTAACACCTCAATATTCAAGGAGATGAAGCATCATCTTGTAGTCCATCATAGGTTCACTTGGTGGTTGTAAAGGACCATTTTGTGTTATTATTATAGTTCCTTATGAACCCTATGATGGAGTTCTATTATCACCTCTAGCACCATTTCCTGATCCTCCTCTAATAGAACCACCATTGGTACTTCCATGCCTCCTAAAAAAATAAGTGCACAATAAATAGTGGGCATTGAGGAAGGTTTATTTGATATGGTTGGGCCTATAGCTTTTCCCCTAGTTATATTAGGTCCAATTGGAAATTTAAGGTAACCCATAGATCATACTTACAATGGAAAATTAAATGTTAAATGAAAATTGCTATGCTAAACTTGTAATCCCAAATATTCCTCTACTGGCTCAACTTCAAATTCTTCAAATTCTACACTATCAATATCCCAATTTCTTACAATAATTACATCAAACTCAAGTACATGAGCATGTGTTATGGTGGGGAAATTAGGTCTATCTATATTGGGTTCCACTATCAGTGCATGTCCTACTTCCTCTATGTATACTTACACTATTAAAAGGCATGAACCTGTGGTTGGTGGGTACTCATTATGTAATTATATTATCTTATGGATTCCTATATTAATTTTATTAGTTGTTCATTAACCCCCTATCTTGTTACCTCTCATATACTTATACCTAGCCTCATCATACTTTCACTTATGAATTTCCCACTACCCAACCTCCATGTTGAACTCCTAATATCATGCCAATGTATAGCCCTCCATTTCCCCACTAGTTATGTTACTCATGCATAAGAGAGTTTAGCCATACATGGAAAAATTATCAATCCCTAAATCAATCATAAGCCTTTTAAACTCTAAAAGGAATTGTTTGATATACCTTCCATGCAACTCTCTTAAGAAGTTAAATTACTCTTCTTCTAGGAAAGAATATGTATAGACCACATATTCAAAAAAATAACTTTTAAGTATTCCTTTCCATCAGACATATACTACACATGTCTAAGTAATTTCCAACTTAGCCAAGGGGATCTGATGTTCCACCAACCAGGAAGCCTTATGCTCATAATTTATTGAATGGATTTGCACATACATTGAAAGCCAAGCATGTAAGTGCATGGGTAATTATATAAAAAAAATCATATAGAGAATTATATATATGTTACTTTAACCATGTACATGCATAAATTCCTAATTCAAGATATTGGAGCATAAATTTTTATTCTAATGTACTAATCCAGTGCTTAATATTCTCCAAAGAAAGTTGCTCGACCATTTTCCTACCATTATGATAACAAGTACAATGAGTCCCAAAAATAGAACCAAAATTTTGGGGTATTTTCCTTTTGTTTATCATGACTTATCTCATTCATGTGCCTAAAGAGAATAAGAAGCCCAATAAGCTAGCACACTCACATATCACACAATAAATGTTCTTGCACACTTACCCAAAGCACATAACCTAAGACTAGTTTCCATCATTTTTGTCATGTAATAGTGTATACAATTAGATCACTATAATAGGGTGATTTAATAGGCACATAATTCTAACATAAACATCATAATATATAACTAGTCTTAAGAATTCAATCATTTCATACTAATGATATTCATCAAGAATAAGATGGGTGTAAATTGAGAAAAAGAGTAGTGGTACCATTGTTTACATAGAAATATTACAAAATGTATTTCAAATACACAAGTATTTTATTCCATTACATATCAAGGACCACCATAAACATGTTGCATTGCACGTTAGGGTTATGACTAAGCTCAAGATTAAAATTACAAGATTACCATTACAACAACAATGACAACTCTTCTAAGTAAAACTAGGTTTATTTATACATATTTTTACCATGATCATTTTGATATAGTATTAATTTAAATAATGATGACTTGCCAATGACCATTTACAACAATTCTTTTTGGGAAGTCATTACAATGAATTTCTATTTATTTGTAATAATTGTCATTATATATCCTCTCTATGTCAGATATTCATTGTCATGTTCCTATCTTCTTGTAGGATGGTGTTAGATCTGCATTTGACTATTCTCCTCTAATGCTTATGTGAATTGTTTCCTAATGTTTTTTTCCTTTCTCACCCTTGTCCTATTCATATGTTAATTTTCTAAGTCTTGCATCCTCAATTCTTTCATATTTTTTGCATCTGTGTTCTAGGAACACTTGTTTTTCCTACCCAAAGATTTATTTCCATGCCTATATCTCCTATGTCATCTTCCAAAATATACTTAGAATAAATAAATACAAAATTTGGGGTCTAATAATTTGGACAAGATATTTTAAAAGTAGAAAGTTTCTCCCAAAGTTTTCTTCTCCTAGTGTAATTATTAGGACCATATATATTAGAAAATAACCATCTGGGGTTGTCTTGAATATCAATGAACATAATAAGTAAATGATGAATATTTGAAATAAAAATATCACCTTTTAGATAATATTGGTCCCAAAAAGTTACTAAACCACATGAATCCCCAACCACAATGATAACAACATCCATAATTGTTTTCCAAATTCTATTTTTGGCTTTTAAAATCAAGTTAGCTAACATCTTTATATATTGTGTAGCCATAATATTACAGTTATTATTATTGATAAGGTCTTTTACTATTCAATGTTTAGTAGAATTATTAATACCTCTTTTATTCTAATAAATGGCAATCATTTTGAGAAGGATATAGATGTTCTATACATTGCTAGTGTTGTTTGGACTTTGTCAGCTATCTCTTTTTTAGTTGATTTAAGTCCAGACTCCTTTTAATTAGGTTTTCCAACATTTATAACCAAGCCTATATTTTTCATTTTCCTTCCCCCTAAAGATCTCATAATCCTTTGATTCTCTAAACCCAAAGAATATTTAGCTTTAGTCTTTTAGAAAATATCATCTTCAACTTTCTCCATTGGATAACGAACAAATTCCACTTTATCTAGTTCTACATCATTATTTATTTCCTCTTAAATTATAGAGTCTACCTCTCCTATAAATTTAAAATTTGAGGATAATAAAATATCAGTGGATATTTACATACCTTTTGAGGACTTTATTACTTCTTTATCATTCATTCCCTCCATATTTCTTTTGTGATTCAACTTTTTGAGGTCATTTATACCTTATAATAGTTATGGTCTTCCTTATTCTTATTATCACTCAGATCTGAATGTCTTTCCTCTGAGTTCTTCATCTCATTATCCTTGATTTATTTTTTCTCTGTTTTTGGGGAGATCTAAGCATGATCTTATTGGTGCTTATTTTTTTTATTTCCTTTCATGAACCATAATATATTATTTTTTCTACATGCAACTTGATCCTTCACCTTTGTAGGACAGATTTTGGAATTGTGTCCCAATGTAGATTAAATGGTACATTTTAGTGGGGAATATTCATAGTCTATCTTCTAGTTTTAGTCCCCAATAATTTAGTGAAACATTATGAATTCTAGAAATGAACTGCCAATGTAAGCATTAACACAGAATCTAGCATTAATAAGTTTATATTTAGTTATGATGGTTGAATCCATATATATTAATGACCCAAAATATTTATCAATTTCCCCAAATATTTCTTTTTCCAAGAAATCTATGGGAAGTCCTAGCAGAATTATCCAAATGGTTAACATACTTATGTCTTCTTTGTCTGGGTCAAAACAAGGTTCATTTCCTTAGAAACATACCCATTCTTCAAAAGAACTAAGGTCCTCCCATGAGCACCCTAGATAAATATTATTCATTTATGAAATTTTATGAGGAATAATCATTTCAACATGGCTAATATTTCCAAATGACCTAAATTATGCCATTTCCTATCATCCCATTTACGAACATCATCTATATTTGGCCTACTGCCAAGAAACTTGCTTATCAACACATTATCTATATGGGAAAGATATTTTCTAACTAAAGATGTTGAGATATCCAAATGAAAACCTTTATCCATGATATTAGGTTCCAACATGATTTCTTTACCTTCTACAACATTATGCTCTGATATTACTTAGTTTGGCATCTTGATATAACACAATATTGTACATCTAAATATAACATAATATTGTGCATAACTTCCACTGGATCAATTCTAGGTATGTATTTATATGCCTAAACAAATAATTTAGGATAATCATGTAAATATTGTCAAATATATTTGCCTTCATCATTTTTAACATGGCCACCAAGAGGATTGGTCATGTATCCTTTTCGGTACCAAAATGAAACTTAATATTTTCTTCATTAAGTAATATCTATTGATCTTACATATATAGAGATGTAAGAATAGTATTGGGACTTTCCAATTACATTTATGAGAGAGAATTTTTTCTTTCACCAAAATATGTGTGTGTATTTATTTTATGAAGAGATATTCTCTTATAATTGAAGGAAGATCCTTATCTATACCTAGATATTTAAATATAGACTCATCATGCAAAAATTGATCCAATGTCAATATTTGTGGTGATATCATGTTATTGATGAGCTCAAAATACACTAAAAATAGTTGATAAACATGACTAACTTGAATATTATGTTTAAAGTGTATATGCATGGTAGGTAAAAACTTGGGAGATTGATTAACTTGATTAAATCCATGAGAACTAGACTTATCATTTTACCCAAGGCTTGTTTTCCCTTTAATGATAGAAGTAGTAATAGGATAAGAAATACCTTGAGCATTTTTACCCAACCTTTATCCAATGATATATTTATATTTTTATAAGTATTTAAATCCAAAACCATATTGATTGAATTTGATTGAGGATTCATTTGAATTTGGTATAGATGAGGGTAAATTGATATCTAGTAAGACTTCAATGGAAGAAGTCTACATATATGAGACATAAGTTATGATTGAATGAAGATCCTCATATTAACCTAGATATTACAAAAGAGACTCATCATGTGAAAATTTATCCAATGTCGATATTTATTAGGAGATCATGTTATTGATGAGCTCAATATACACTAATAATAGTTGAAAAACATGAATCACTTGATTATTATGGTGAAAGTGCATATGCATGGTAGGAACAAACTTTGGAGGTTGATTAACTTGATTAAATCCATGATAAATGGACTTATCCTTTTACCCAAGGCATTTTTTCCCTTCAATGATAGAATTAGTAATAGGATAATCAATACCTTGAGCATTCTTACCCAAACCTTATCCAATGGTATACTTATATTTTTATAAGTATTTAAATCCAAAACCATATTGATTGAAGTTGATTGAGGATTCATTTGAATGTGGTGAAAATGAGGTTAAATTGGTATATACTGAGACTTCAATGGAATAAGGTTTCATATATGAGACATAAGTATCATTAAGATGGACCATTGGAATATATTTGAAAGGGTCTTGGTCTAAAAGACACACACACACACACACACATGATTGATAACCAAACTTGAGACATGCTTGTAACATATAAGGGATGGATTTCATGTCATGAACCTAGGTATTCTTAATAAATAATTTTAATTAAGATCATTAGGCATAACTCGACATATAGAATCAAGAGTGCATGGGCCCAAAGTGATATTCAACATATTTTGTCCAAGTAATTAACTTGGAATGTTTTCAAATCCATTAGTATTAATATTTGAATGAGTTAGATATTTTTTGTTATTAATAGTAAATTTAGGAAAGAGATGTTAAAAATGTTCAATCTGATCCATTATCCACTAGTGTTATTTTGACCACCTTATTTTTTACAAAGACTTGAATATATAAGGGTAAATATGGATCAATTTTATGCTTAGGGGGATATATTATTTTTTTAAATAAATACTTTATTTTGTCTATCATATAGTATTAATAATAGAATTTACATAAAGAGGTTCAACATTGTTAGGTAAAAGTGTATTGTGTAATGCCTCATATATTATACGTTTGTATATTTGCATTATTTACAAGAGCTATAATAATTAAATTTTGGCATTAGTATTATTTTATTGATAGTTTAATGGCAAATCCCTTAGATTGAGGGATTTTCTCCAATGGAGGGGGAGGAATAACATGAGGGAATTTACCTCATCGAGTGTTAAAAACATGAACATTTCAAGATTGATTGATAACAAAATATTGCATCCATTTTATTTAGAATTTATTAGTTGTTGAAAACAATTTGAATTGAATGTTACAACAATATGATCATATAATTGAGATTACTTTAAAGTAATATTTTGAACAATTTAAATTTTAACCATGTAAAAATGTAATTAATATCATCTTGGAAAGTAAGAGAGGATTTAACAAAAACTTCCATAATTGTATGCAACATGTGAAGGAAAAATTAATTCATTGATCCTATTATGAATACAATATGAACCAAGAAATACTAATGACTATGATTACAATAAAATTAAAAATCAAGGTATAAAGTTGAGAAAGATAAAGGTGTGAATAATTGTGTGGGCTCTCAAATATATTTGTTGGTTTATTGATTAGTGTTGGCACAATATTTCAGATCACTAACTATAAAGGTAGAACCATGTTTGTATCTCATTAACCCTATTTATTAGGGTACGTTGAGAGTAACTTCCCTGGAAAATATGCTCCTTTCAAGTTCACCATAAATCAAATGGCTAAAGGGGGATTCCTATGGTATAAACAAAGGACCTTAGGAATTTATGATATACCATGAAGTATGTGGAAACTAAATTCTATGTTTAGTGTTGTACAATGGCTATGAGTATTGGGGTGAACCCCTTATATCACAATGTTTATAAATAGAATATCACATATCCCTTCAAAATAGTCACTAAGTAATTTGAAGGATTTCATGAGAAATTTTAAAAATATGAGTTAAAAAAGTAATTTGGGTAAATTATTACTCATGGAGGTCATTTGGTTAAATGATTAATATACATGTGTAAAAATCCCATAAAAAAATATCTAGTCACTAATTAGTTTGATAATTATTACAACACAGTTTCTAAAGAAAAACAAAAGCAAATGAAAAATAAACAAAAAATAAAAGTAAAATATTTTTATGTATATAAATCAAAAAATTCAAACCAGGTTTGAAAGAAAGAGCTTCAATGTCAGATTGATCCAAGGTGATAAGATAAACTTATTCGATGTTTATTAAATCTAAGTTTAAATAATTTGAATCATTTTATGTCAAAATTTTATTCAAATTCAAAGGCTATTTTATTTTAGTGTTAGTAATTTATATAAATTAGTGAAATCACTAGACAAAAATCAAGCAAAGAGCAAGTAATGTTCTAAAAAATGTGAGTTCTCCAAAATGTTTAATCTATTTTAAATTGAATGAACTTAAATGAATAGATCTAAACTATTGAAATTGAAATCTTGATATATACAGATCTAATAATGAAATACAATATGCTACAAAAGTTTAAAAAATTAAGAATTGTTTAAATATAATAAATTGGCCTATAGTTATGCAAACCTTCCTAAAATAAAATATATGTTTATGTAAGTTAACTATGACTGGAAATTATCTTAAAAGACTTATGTATTGTGTCATGATTGAATACAGGAATTTAAACTATAATTGGACAAGTCCACAGAATGAGGATAGGACCACACTGCAACATTGTCTACTACTACAACAACATCCTAGTTAACTGTGTGCTTGATTTTTTAATCTGGGTTTGAAAAAATGCCTTTGAGGATTCATTGTTAAATCATGTTTGTGGATTGGGTGCATTTAAAACTTATAAAATTAAAACCCTTATTCCTACAAAAAAGTAATATAGAGATCAAATTCAAATAGGGGACTAGCCTAGTTACCCTCAGAAAACCCTTCTTAATCTAAGCGTTACCTACAAAGCCCAAATGTGCCTCAATCTAATGTATTTATCCCTCTTAGAGTGATTGTGTGATTTAGGATTATGTAACTAAATGAATATAGCTATAATATTGATTGATATGATTGAAAATGGATGCCATTAACTTAATTGATATGAATATATGCTTGGCAATGGGTTCTTTGCAACATAAAATACATCACCTCACCCTAGAGAACAAATTTTACCACACTTAGGTTGATTCTAATGTTATAAATGAAAACCCAATTCCACATAAATTTTTAATTCCCCATTACCCCACAAATTCCACATGCCAAAATTTTATTTGTTTGATGAAATCATTGATCCTATTTATATATTAGATATTTAAGAGCTTCTATGGGAAATTTGATAATAGTTTGATTTTACTAATTTTTTTCCCAAAAGGTTCTACTAAAAACATATTTGGATTGGTTTCATTCCTTAGCTGGTGGGTATTTACATACATATCTATATTTATAAAATACATTTTTAATGCAATACATATATAATAAAGGACTAAGAGTAACATATGAGTGTTTACCTACACTTCAAAAAGGAAAATTAGAGTCAGTTTGTGATTATTGTAGACACTTTTTCTGAATTATTTAGCATCTCAGTCATATACACCTATAAATTACATATCATGGATGTACCTTCACATTTTAGACATGTCCCACTACAAAAAGGCTTGCATGCACTATCTATGTGCCTAATTGCTTATCTCTTAGTGTGACCAATGTTATTCTAATGACTTAGACCTTTTATCTTTCCTATAATGTTATAAACCTTCTTATCCTCTATTTCTACAAGATTTAAACCTGCACCTATTTTTTAACATCCTAAACACTTGTGTCCTAGTCAAACTAATACGTCGAGGTAAGTGTCATATTCCAATATAATTCATCCAATTTTTAAATGAAATGTATTCCTATGGTTGGCCTAAGTGATTTAATGTAATATATTCTCCAAAGGGATTGGTATATATACAAGATTAATACTCATTCATTCCTCACCTAGAAAAGACTAATGAAACTAACCAAAATCATTTTATCAAGCACTCAAGTGAGCAAAGATTCCCATTTTCTCATATTTCAATATCAGTCATAGGGATAACACATCTATAGGTTTAAAATTTTGAGGTATTAGCCCAAGATATATATTTTCTAAGTTAAAAGTTTAATAATTGTTGTAATTTATTATCACACATTGCATGATTCACACACAAGACAACACATATGGGAGAACTGCATAATTATAAGGTCCTCTTCAAAGTATTGGATATGTAGTTAACACTAATTGATAGAGGGGTATTTGGGGCAACCCAATATCATGCTCCCACTAACCCATTTTTCCCATAGCCACTATAAAGATGAAGAACTAGGGTTTTTTATATTTGAAAAGGAGTGACAATCCATGACCTATATTTGAATGCACCAAAGTGAAGGTGACATAGATTATAAAAGCATCCAGGTAGTTAGATCTAATTTTAATAGGTATTATATACTATACATCTATGTCTAAGTTAGACAGTAGTGTCAACACAATCATCCCAGGTCAACTTAAGTGTCTGAGGCTACAAAGGTAAAATTTATAGAATCAGGTGACTGATCTAGAACCCAGATTTATTCTAATATCTACCTATTCACAATCAAGATCAATAATAGTATTAGAACCAAGTATATTGTTTTCATTAAAATATCTAGCATAGTTTCACTTTTTATTTTTATCATACCTCAACATAATAAATATAGTATATGTTTATATGAGTTTCTTAACTAATTGGCCTACTTTAGAGATAGTCTACCATCCTTGTACCATAGGCTATCTCTAATGCCTTTAACCCTATATTTTTTATATCGATATTTTATGATTAAAATTTTGGTGAACCCAATTACTATGAATGTAAATTTTATTGATTTCTATGGTTTTTAGTCAATTGGGGTTTTAGATTGTTGTACTTTTTCATTTCATGTTTATATTATTTTGCATGTAACCTAGGTGTAGCCCTAGATTGGGAGGTGTGCTTATTTAACACATTGAGATTCCCCTCCTAGAAAATAAGATGTCTTTAACCAATGAGGAACCCGATCCTATGGATTTTAATGATACCAATGTTGAGAATGAAAAAAATATTGATGAGGTTATCATAGAAGAATATTCTGGTAATAAAAACCATGAGTATTAATGAAAGTAATGAATATGATCAAATAGATCATGAGTAAGTGCAAGAAATTGCATTATTTTTTGAGTGTATTCAAAAAAATCCTGAAGGTATAAATGAAATTCGAAGAACCATATTAAAAACTAAAAAATCAAAAAGCATAGATGAATAATTAGGTCCATCTATTGATCATTTTTGTATGCATATAAATTTTTTGGCTTCACTTATCATCACTAATATTATTATTAGTTGACACTAACATCACTAATTTCATATAATGATCATTAACCTTGTCTAATTTTATCTAAATCATCCTTACTAATCCTCATAGTCATTTATCTAACATACCCCTTCATTTTTATTCATCCATTAACCTTATTCCTATCCCACTTCTTCATTAATCCACCTAATCCCATATTATCCACTAACTAGTCCCATTTATCTAATATTTTCAAATTTTAAATTCCCATGACCACCTACCTACTTACCCCTAGGCTTTCCTACAAGCCTAACCCCTAATATTCACCTAATCCCCTTCTAATATTCATTTAGTCCTAACATGAAACTAGATGCTTCTACTCTCTATAATCTTCCCTCATCCTTCACATTTTCTATAAATCTCCATTTCTAGAGAACTCTAAGCAATTTTAAATTACTTAAAATTCCCTCCTTCTTTCTAGAATTTTCTTCTCTAGAAACTTCCAATGACTTTTTAATTCATTGGAAAAACTCCCTCCCTTGTTTATTTAAATAAGCCATTCCTCCATGGCCAAAGCTAACTAGAAACTAACTACATGAATCCATAAAATCTCCATGTGATTATGATCAAATAATCCTTGCTATAATAAAAGTCATTGATCAAGCTATCATTATGTCAAAATTTTGAGTCTATCCATCCATAGCAATCCACAAGCAAAACAAAAATCATTAAAAATCCACTTGAAGATCTTGGATAGAGGGTAATAAGAGCAAGGCAATGGTAATAATTTTCTTATTATTTATGATTTTCTTCCATAATCTCTCCCCTTAATATTATTTTGTTTTGGGTTAAATTTGTTATTTATAGTATTTTTTATTTATAGCTCAAAAATACAATCATACAATGTTATTCAAGATATGAGTCATACCCATATATCAACAATCCTCTCCTTGAGCATATTGTCACTTCATACTTATAATGAGGGAAAGGGATATTTAGTTTAACCTTTGATCCCTTAAAGTACTATTGCCAAATCTTATATGGGAAACCTAAATTCTTCAACTAAAATATCAATTTCAATTCCTATATCTAGCCAACCTATAGGTATACCTCCTTTGGTGACTTCTCAAATGCCTAACCTAAAATAATAAGAGTTCCAAGCTCTTGTCCAAATTCTAAAACTTTTGAAAACTAAGGTTACAAATATTGAACAAAATTCTATGAAATATCCTTATTTCATTGATTCATAAGAGTTGTCACATAATCCTCTTGCAATAGAGATATATTTGCAACCCTTGCCAACCAATTTTATTACACCTAAGTTTACATATTATGATGGCAAGGGTGATCCTGAATAACATATTTAATCTCTTTATGTGGCATGTCTCGATTATGCCTCCAATGATAAACTTTTGACCAAATTATTTCCAAGGAGCTTAAAAGACTATGTTTTAGGGTGGTTCTATGATTTATCAACTCAATTAGTAAATTCATTCAAACCTCTTGCATATCAATTTTTAGCATATTTCCCTATTAAAATTTTAAAAAAAATTCCTATGCCTAAATTGTAAATATCAAATAAGGAACCAATGATCTTATTAATGAGTATGTCCTAAGGTACAAGACAATCTTGGCTAAAATGACCAATTCTATGGTAGATAAAGAGCTTCAATATATTTTCAAATAAAGAATTATTACTCCTTTACATGAATCCATTGTATTCAAAAAGTTAAAATCTTTTGATGAATTATGTAATATTGTTCATGATCATGAAATGAAACTTATCTCATTGAACAAACTTAAGTATGTAGTAAATACACTGACTACATCTATATCTAATACCAAGTCTACTATCAAACCAAGTTATAAGATAAAACCTCCTTAGCCTAAAAAAGAAACAACCACCATGGTTTTTATGGTGTGGTGTCATAAAAACCTAATCAGCTTGTCTTATCCAATGTACCATGGAGATAATTTACACACTTACCTGAGTCTCTTGATTAATTACTCATGTGGCTTGTAGAGTGTCATATTATATCTCTCCCTCATACTATAAAGGTTGATATCAGTACACCTCTACCCAAATGGTATGATGTGAATTCTTAATGTGACTATCACCAAGGTCCTAAGAAATCTACAAACATATGTTTTACCTTGAAGCATAAAATACAAGACCTCATCGATTACCAAAAAATTACATTTGAAGAGCCTTCAAAGGAATCAAGTTCACAACTTGGTGACCACCACAAGTATAAAACATTTAATAAAATTTTATAATATCATTCAATTAAGGATATAGTAATGCAAATGGCATATAATAAACACCCTCCTCTATATCATCATGATCACCCATTGGATGGGATCATTAGTACGTATATGTGGCATACACCTTCTATGGTACAAAGACCCTCTATTACTTTTGATGATAGTGAGATTAGGGATGATGACTCAAATCTCCATTCCTTATTCATTTGAGCATACCTTGACCACTAGCCTATACATATTGTTATGATTGATAATGGTGAAAGTGATAACATTTATACCATGACATTACTTATGCATTTGGGTTATAAAAATCATGATTTAGATCTTTTGACTAGCTTAGTTAGAATATTTAATGGGACCTCACAATAGGTTCTTGGTGAGATTATATTACCTTTATAGGTGGGTCATATACATTGGTTATTGAATTCTTAATTATACTCTCTATGAGTGTATTTTATATGTTATTAGGATGACCTTGGATACATACACTTTGAGCAATACCTTCTATAGTGTATGGGTGTGTTAAATATATTCATGATAATTAGGTAATTATAGTTTCTAAATTATATATGACCATCCTCTTGAGTAAGATAAATTTATACCTAGACAATTAATTATCAAACCTCTTACAATGGTAATCAATAGAAAACACCCTTTACCAGGCATCCAATACTTGAGATAACATTGCATCAGAGATCCACAGTGGGTTCCATGGAATCATCATCTACTATACACCATATTAAGATATTCAAATCACCTACACATGTTCCTATTATTATCATTTTACAAAAAACATAGACCATTCAAGCATGGGTTCCACAAACCCTTAATCCTACTATTTCTACTTCATGACCACAAACTCCTATTAAACATACACAGAGCATAACATATCCTATAATGCCAAATATTAAACCTATATGCATTCTTTGGCAATATCACCAGTTTATTACACTGAGTTCACATTGAGAATATATTTATGAGCATCCTTTGGATGAGATCATAGGATAGTATTTTCCTTTCAAATATTTCAATAATACCAAAAAAATCACAAAAACTTTAAAAAAACCAATAAAATGTTTAGCATTTACAAGTTCTATTATCTCCTTAGCATATATGGTTTTTGTTCTATATTGGTAGATGGCATATCAGTATTTCGGGTGTGATATAGGCATATAAAGATACATGATATCTTTTTCACTTTTAGATTTTGGGTTTTTCCTCTACTCACATCACTAAGACATTGTGGGCATACACCTCTATGATCATAATACATACAGGTTGTATCATTCTATGGTCACTTTCTATTATCATGTTTGAGCTCATGTACTTAAACATGCCTTTGTCCATGCTTATATTATTTATAGTTAATTTGATATGATATGTACTTAGCATTTTTTGCTAACACATATATCCAAGGACTAGTATGATATATTTATGTTGGTTGTTTATAATTTCATTAATGCACTTCCTTGAGTGTCTTACCTTATTATTATATTGTTTATTTGATCATTTTAATATGTTCCATTATTTGTGTCCCTCATGCTTTTATTACCTCTTTTACATTTAAATATGTCATTGTTTATTATATGTTCACAATTGAATATGTCATTCTTGCTTTTGTGTATATTTGACTAAGTCATGTCCCTTCGATTGTACAACATTTGAACATGCCCTTTGTTCATGGACTCCTTGGACCTTTGTATTTTGATTTGATTTTGAGTGTTCATGTGAGTGTGCTTGATTTCTTGTTGAGATTTTACTGTTATTGTCTATCCATGATCTACATCATGCATCTTAGGACTTGATGTGATTACATTATGTTCACTTCCATGATATATCTACCTAGATATGTTCCCTCTATATGCTACATGGTCCATTCATGGTTTACTTGGATATATTATCCTTTTGAGGTAAGTTAACTATCAATTTCTACTTCCCATAACCTCAAAAATGGGGGAAATCAATAGGGGCATGCCATAGAGGAATGAATTCCAAATTGCTTCATAGATCCAAAATGTAGTAGGAGCATGTTTTGAAAACATTTTATCCACATTTTTCACAATTTTAGATTCAATGGGGAATTTTTTTTAAAAAAATCTCCACACTTATTTAATATAAAACATACCCATATTATAATGGGTGCATGTTTTGAAAACATGTTCTCCACATTAGCACTTATATCAATTTTAAATTTTCTCCACATTGGCACTAACACCAATTTTTAGATTCATATTGCAGTGTGGGAATTTTTTAGAAACATGTTCTCCACACTTACATCATTTTCAATTTAAAATTATAGTGGGTGCATGTTTGGAAACATGTTCTCCATACACAATTTTAAATTGGCCAAAATTCATAGTTATATAATTCAGATACACATTTGTAGTAGAATTATATACATTGGTACCATTGTTATACATAGTTTAAACCTGAGACATATCTAAGGTGCATATGTTATGTAATTTTCACCTAATATTAAAATATGTATTTCAAACACTTTCAAGGATTGTCATCACCCACCAAGTTGGACTTTTATGGATTGTATTGATCCAATCTATTATAGTAGTTGGTTCACTTTATGGTATGGTTAAGGTGATTAAATAACGCAAAATTTCAGAGTTTATAGGTTTGGAATTGATTACATCATCCAACCTCACCTGATATATATTATGAGTTGACTTGGTTCACTCACACTCACTATGTTATAAGTATGATTAGTTTGCATGATTGAGCTAATCTCAACTGCTAAGTGATAACTCGTATTTTATCTAAGGTTGAGGGCATGTGTCCTCCAATATTTGTCTATCTATTTAAATATATGCACTTTCCATATTTTATATTTGTCTTAATCTCTACTCTAATGATTCATAATGATACATCTTTCAAAAAAAATTACCAAAAGGCAAGATGGTTGCATCGATACACAGGTGTACTCCTAAACCTTGTTCTCTTTCAATTTTAATTATTTTAATGCTTTTAATTTCAGATTATATGCATTACTTATATATTGTAACATGCTCTTATTTTTAGTTCATTCACCAATAAATCACTCAAGTTGGACTCAAGCAAAGATAATGTGTGTTATGGACACCCATGTATACATTTTTTCTCCTTTAATCCAAAAATTTCATTACTACATTAAAGCAGGGGATGTAAACACTATTTATGAATTATATAGCACCTTAGTCTTGTATACTCAAAAAAAGCATATCATGTATGTATCTTCATATTATAGACCTTTTCTTCTACCAAAAGGCTTGCATACACTATATATATGTGCCTAATTTCTTATCTCTTAGTCTACCCAATGTTATTTTGATGACTCAAATCTTCTATCTTACCCAAAATGTTATAAACTTGTTTATCTTTTATTTCTACAAGTTATAGAGTTGCACTTATTTTCTAACTTCTTAGATGATTACATCCCAATCAAAATCATACATTAACATAAGTGTCATATTCCAACACAAGAGTCCAATCCTCTAAATTCATCCAATTTGTAAATGAAATATATTCCTATGGTCGGCCTAAGTGCTTTATGTAGATACTTAATTTTGACCACCTCCATGCCTAAATCAACATTCAGTTCAATTTCTATAAAATGACATATTTTAAGCCTAAAAATCACCTAAATTACCCAAATTTATCTATTTAATAGATTTAATTGTCCAAAAACATCATGAGGCTATCTTAAATGATGTATTACCCCATATACATCACTAGCTTGGTTCGATTCTAACCTTAATCAAATTATGACCTAGTAATTTGGAACTTTTGCCATGTTAATCTATTAATTCAAGACATTCAAATTGATTTCCAAAATCTAAAAAGCACTATGCAAAACTAATTATATTTCAAAACCTAATTAATTTGCCTAAACATAAAATCCAAATCAAATTACTGAATTTCATTTACTAAAAATAAATTTGTGCCAAAAATAAATTCAAAGAGTCAAATGAGATAATAAAGTATTTTTTTATCGCATAAATATTTAAAAATATGACTCACACCTCAAAAATATCCAAAGTGAGTTCTCATACCTCAAAAATATCAAAAACATAGGTGTCAAGATTTCATGAGTGCCTTTAACCCTCCTAGAGTTAGACTGACCTAACCATGGTTAATTTTGACTCAATCCAAGTTAGAATATAGCCTAACCTACCCATGGTTATAGTTATTTATCTAATCTCTAAATAAACATTCATACACCATTGATCTAAAGCTTTTGTGTGTAATATTATTCTACAAGAATACCTTCTTGAAGTCTTTAAGAGTAAAGTTATTATGATAAAATTGTGCCAAACTTCAACACTAAGCCACAAGTGACAGTGGAGAGATGTTATCTCCATGGATGAGCATTTCTAAGAGACTAAAATCATCATAAGTTGAGCATGAACATTCATATGCCAACAAGTAAGCACCATGTGTGACAAGGGAGGTAAGAACTTGTATTGTCTTCATCTCTTTGTTATACTTTTGATTATTTTGTTATGTTTCCCCTTAGTGTTTAGTCATGAAATTTTAGTCCTAATGCATTATTGTTCTTATATATTTTTATTTTGAACTAACAAGAGACTAATCTACATGATTTTTTCCTCTTCAAACTCCTAAGCTTAAAAATGGCATGCCCTATGGGACCATGTACCCCAAAAGCATGAATGGAGTCTCTTGAGAGGTTTTTGGAGCCAAAAATATTTCATTCTAGAGCTTAATTTCTTGATTTATTGTTAACTTTTCTATGTTTGTCTTGTGACTAAGGATTTGCAAATTTGTGACTATGTAATGGTGAATGCAATAAAGTAAACCATGAAATCATTGACCTGATCTATGAATTCATCCTAGAAAACTATGAAATTGCTCTGGTTTAGCCTTAACTCTATAAAACTATGAAATTAGGCCCTTAAATGGTGAAATTATTGAGCAAACAGAGAATTCACTCTAACAAGAAAATGTTTATTATTCTTTGCTTTTTTCAAATAGTTATGAAATTGTATTTCATTTGAAAATTTATTTGTTTGAGTAGATAAATCATCCTTTGTAATAGCAAAATAACATTTTTAGGTAGTGAAATTACATTTTGGAGTTGTGAATTTGTGCCACCTATCTACAAATTCATTCTATTCAGTGGTGAATAGTTCCCTAATAGAAAAATTGACATAAATCCATGAAAATTTTGCTCTTTATCTATATTTTCTTGAAAGTTTTCCAGAATCACAAAATTGTGCACCAAAAACTACAAATTCATTCATTTTAATTTTGAAATCATTCTTTATTTTATGTGTTTTCATGATTTTATTGACTATTTACAAATTTAAGACACTTACTTGTGAATTCATACCCTTGAGTAACGAAATTATTTGTCAATTTTGATATTTTTCTTGAAAGTTTGAGACAGTTATGAAATTATAGACCTAAGTTACAAAATTAAATAGTTGAAAAATAATTTTCCTAAGTTATGAAATCATTTGCCTAAGTTGTGAAATTCTTGCCTACTTTGAGAAATTATTTTTTGGAGTTGTGAAATCATTAGGTTGCAAAATTATAGACTTGAGTTTTGAAATTATAGAAATGAGTTGCAAAATCATTGAACAGAGTTGTGAAATCATTTTAAAATAGTGAAATCATCTACTGTGATTTTTTAAACATTCTATTTTGACTGTGTTTTTATGACAAAAAAATTTCATAGTTTTTAGTTTACTTCATAACTGTGAAATCATTTCAAAGAGGTGATTTTGTGCCTTTTTAAGCAAATTTTCAAGGATATCACTTTTGCCAAGAAACAAGTAAACCCACTAACACTTTTTACAAGACCCAAAGGCCAAGGAAAAACATTTTTTTATCACTTTAATTCTTCAAATCACATTCACATTTGGTGTTTAAAAATCATTTTTTTTTGCTTTATTTTCATTTTTCAAAGTTCACAACTCAAAACAATGCCAAAGGGATAAACATCACATCATATTTTTCTTGGTTCTCTAAAAATTAACTCAAACTTTAGTTAAGTGGTCATAAGAGCTCTTGTTTTCTAATTCTTATTGTGTGTCTATTTTTTAAACCAAGTGTAGCATGTATGCTCTCCCCCCATCCCCTTTAGGGAACTTGAGTGATCAAAAATGATTTGATTATTTCTTTTTCTATTTTGTTAAAATCATGGAAGTAAATTAGATAAGGCACTCCCCAAAATTTGAATGATTTGGGTGATCCCAAAATGACCCTAAAGTCCTCCATTTTTATTTTTTTTCATCTTGGCTTGTGGGTGGGAGTTCATAACCTCCAATGAGTTCTCTAGGGAAGCATCAACCTAAGAATTCATCTCTCAACATAGTTTCAACCCCACTCCATGGTATGGGTATATAAATTGAGTTCAATTTGTTATAATGCTTGTTTGAGTGATTAAACAAGATCTGTTAGTAAGAGACTACCTCAAAATGTAGGTGTAGCTTAGACATCGCACTACACTAAGTAAATTATGAAAGTAGTGGTTTTGAAAATGACAAGACCTTTTCATAATAAGTCAATTAATGTGTATCCAAATGAAATGTTTTGTCTTAGTGTTAAGCACACATATGGGACCATTTATAATGCACAAAAACTTTGATAGTTTTTTATAGACCCATTTGCCATAGATATACTATCAATGTAGGGTGAGTAGCCCAAAGTTCCATATCATCATACAAATTCTTGAGATAATAGGGGGCCTAAAAACCCTAATTTTAATATGCATTTAAAATTTTGGATTAACAATTATATCCTCTCAAAGAATATACAGACATAATGTTACAATATGAATCCATGTTGTCAGCTTTTAGGATTGGGATGATATACTTAGGTGTTTCTGAGTCTTTTCCTTTTTGCTTGTATTGTTTTGAGTCAAAACTATTTTTTTTGTCAATAACATGTCAAAACAAGTCAAAAAACATTTGCATTATCTTGTACACCCCTTTTTCCTAACAAGTGTTACTCTATCTATTTGTTTCACACTTTGTGCCTTATAAGTTTGTTCAAAAACCATTTTTGTGTCTCTTGTTTACACGGGGCATCGTTATGCTATCCATTTCATTTTAAACTTTTGCCTTATATATTCTAGTCAAAATATTTTACCATGCCATTTATTTTAAATCACATCATTACGCTATTTGATTTGTTCCTATCTCTTATCACTTTTGAAACCAAGTTTTGAACCTTTGTTACACATCTCTTATTTCAAAATACACAGTTATGTTGCCTATTTTGGTCTAGCCTTTTGCTTTAGAACATTCAAGTCTTTTTTTTACATTAAATTTGAATCACAACCTTTCAAAGTAAAAATTCTAAAATAATCACATTCACATGAAAGCCTCATCTAATTTTGGCTTAGGTTGTCTGCCTTTTATGTTTGGATTGTGTTACTTGGGTCAGTTTCATATTTAATCTAAAAACCCCTTGCCTAGACCTAGCACTTATTGATTGCTTTGTGCCTTATTTAGAGTGTCACTTTAAGACACATTATTTCCATGTGATTTGTTTGAATTTTTTATGCCAATATTTCAAGTGTCCTAGTCCCTTTATTTCAATAGTTTTTATGAGGCAAACTTTGAGTCTTTAAGTGAGCCAATTATTGATTGTCGTCGGAGCCAATTGCCTTAATTAAGTTTGATTTTCAATTCTTGTTTAAGTTTTATGTTTATAAGTCTATAATTTTTTTAGTATGGTTATAAATAACTTTAGGCAAATTGTTGTTATCTATTGACCCTAGTTTGTAATTATTCTACTTTGTTTAGACACTCTTGTGACTGATTATAACTACCTATGGGAAAATCAGTACTCTAGCCATAAATGATTTTAAACCTTTATGTTACTTTTGGTGATGATTATAACTACTTTTGGGAAAATTATTATCATTTTTTTAGATAGATTTTACATTTTATTTGTCTTACCCTTGCCTAGTTTAGTTGTTTTCCCCTTTGTATCTCTTTTAGAGAGCCAAAGGCCCTTTTTTAGATCTCGATGGTTTGTTACCTTTGGACCCTTCATTTGTCATGTAATGTATCCATGGATATAAACTTGCCTCACTACACATGTAGTGGGACCATGTATAATCTTGGCTATGGGAATTTTGTGACTAATGACCTTTTTATTCAAGAGTCATATGACAATGTCTCATATGAAATAGATATTTATCCATATTATAACTTTCCATAAATTAAATAAAGGCATGAACCTTTAGCACAATGTTTAATAATTTTGCCTCCTTATCTCATCTAAGAGCAAGAGTAAATGTAGCAATACCTTTCTCAAACAATGCATAATGTTGAATAAAACCAACAATAAAATCCCTAGTATGTTATGACTCCCACATAAATTAAATATGATTTGTACTTGTTTGAACGTCATTTAATGAAACAAAAATATGAAGTGCTAGTTAGATCTATTGAAGTAGGTGTCAAATTTATGTTAGACTTCCCAAAAGAAAGTTTGAGTAGTGTGATCAAGACTCTTAGTAATACACTATGAATTCAACCATTTGAACAGGCATCTATTAGTCATAACCAAGATTTGGTCTAAATGCCACAACAAGACCCAAATGTTCTTGCAAAAAGAAAAGGTATTATGGATCACAAATAGAACAATTACAATAAGTGTACCAAAACTATCTCAACCTAGCTCATAACCTCAATGTAAGGGCTATTTCTAACATGGCACTCATTGAGATAAATTGATCAATAGGGAAATAAAGAGATTACTTGGGCTACATATTTTAAAATGTAGACCCCTTTAACCAAAACATGTTTGTTGGTGATATGTATAATGTTCACATTTCAATGAAAGATAATATTGATGGAATAGAAGATACCACCTAAAATTTTATAGATAGTATGCAAGTGTAGTATAATATAAACTAAAATGGGTCTAATTTATCACCAGGTAATACCAAACAGGTTCCTCCAAACAACATCACAAGTGGATTACAAACATAGGGAATAGGTTCACCTTTTTTTCAAAATCAACAAGTAGCCTCCACTCCTTAACCAGTTACTTCCTTAAATGTGCAACATGGGTCAATGAGTCAACAAATACCAACTTACCACCATAACAAGTGTAGAACACTATACCACCTCCACATGTGACATTGAATGTTCTACCATAATAATCATAGACCAATATACCTTATCAACCATAAATGTTACCAAACCAAAAATGTATTCCCATTGGTTTGATTATACTAGTTAGTCAATAGTAATAATTTCCAAATCAACAAATACAAAACCCCAGTAGTTACCAAACTAATAAGTGCCATTTCAATAGTTACCAAAATAACAAGTTCTATCCTAAAAACAAATGCCAAATTAGCAACAAGAGTTGTTTCAAAAAGTATTGATTCAACAAGTGTTTATCTAATAATAAGGTTCTTCTACATAGTAGGTACCAGGTGCTCAATAACAATTACCTTTCACCTAATGGGTATTCCACATGTAATAAGGATCCAACTACCAACACCTTCAATAATAGGGATCTATTCAGTAGCATGTTCCCTATATTCAATAGGGTTTAATAAGTAGACAATAAGTTCCTTCCCAATCCCAATAATACCAACACATTCTACAAAGCCAAATACCATTATCATAGCCATAGTTAACTATCCAAGGTTATATATCCCATTTGAACCAAAATGATCTTTAATAGTAACATATTATGTAGCCATAGTATAAGCATAATACATGAATACATATACCTAGTCATCCGACCAATTCAACTAGCATCCCACAATATGCCTACCCTAGTCAAAGTAAACCTTTTTTTACTATACAACCTCAACAATAAGCCACTCTTGCTAATTTCCTAGCCCAAGAGTTGTAATAGATGAAGGATGTAATTTAAATGCTACAGGTTAGAAAATAAATGAAGAAATTCAAACTTGATGAGATATGCTCTTATCTATTCAACATGGAATATTTACAAATACCATTTCCACCAAGTTATGAACCACCTAAATTTGACAAATACAAAGGCAAAGGGGACCCTAAGGCACATCTAACTAAGTTATTTATCACTTTCTAGCTAATAGCTTATAGTGATATATATCTACTTCTACTCTTTCTAAGGATTCTATCTAGACAAGCCTTAGAATGGATATTGAAATTATCAAAGAACTCTATACCTGAATATGATGATCTCTCAAAGAAGTTTGTGAAAAAAATTTCATATAATCTATAGCATGAGATTATTGTTTTGGATTTAGGCCAAGATAAATAAAATCCTGGTGAGAACTTTTCTACATACTTGCAATGTTCAAGAGCCATAGCAAGTTAGTTTACTCATAATCTTCCAAACAAATAGTTAGTTGTAATATTTATAAGGAGTTTACATAGTGAGATATTTTACCATGCTGAGTTGTAGTGCATTCACACATTCAAAGAGATTATAGCAAAAGGAATCTAGATTGAGAAAGCCCTTATTAACAAAGGCATAATCAATTTATTCTCTTCTAATCAAAACCAAAACCAAAATTAAGGCCAAAACCAAACTCAAATAGAAACTTTAATGCCACCTCAAGCCAACAATAATGAAAGACCTAAACCTTAAAACCATAATAAGAATTTTGTCATCAATAGAGTTACTGGGTCATGCCATATTCAGATAGTGCAAATATAATATATATATACCTCCACCCACTAAACAACCACTTCAACCATACATTCCACTAAGACCTCCACACAACCAACCACCACAAAATCAAAACCAAATACAAAACCCTTCTCTAAGCAGAAGACTACCCATTGCCTATCAATTCAGTGACCTTGGTGAACCCATAGAGTTTGTGTTCTGAAGACTGGTTCAAACTAATATGATCAGTTAGCTTATACTTCTTGAAGATACTCCCTTTCTCAATTGGTATAAGGAAAATGAATTTTTTTAGTATCATCATTTTAGGGTACATTCCATTAGAGGGTGTATCCAACTCAGACATATAATTGAGAATATGATGTAAAATGAGGAGATAGAAAGAGATACCCATGTTCCTCTAATGACCATAACCTGGGTATCTACAACAATCTATTTCCACACCATAATAACCAATAATAAAACCAACAATAACAATAGTAATGGTAGAGAACTCTATCATAAAATTAGTAACTATAATGCCAACCAAAACAATAAAAAAATAGTCAGAACCAAGTGGAAAATGATCAAACCAACCAATGAGGTAATCATGTTATTACATATACCTATCATAATGTTGTGGGACATCTTTCAGGTGGTCATGTTTCCACTATCACTATTAACCCTAGACCTACTACCAATAGGCATGAACCTTCACATAGCAATACCTATTTATCAAATAATGCATACCACTTTCCCAATACTGGTGATTACTTTACAGGATATATTGATAATCAGTCACTATGCTACCCATGAATCATCATTCCAAACCTCCTTACCTACCTAATTAACTATTAAATCCAAGTTCTAGATCAAGATTACACAATCATAACTTGACATGCCAGAGTCATTATCAGAGGACCATAACTAAATACTACCAATGAGTGTAATCAACCTTCCACGCCTATCAAAAATAAATAAACTAAAAAAATTGAGGGGAAAGCCTATGATATTGTGGAACAACTCAAGAAGATGCCTACACACATATCCATCATGGATTTGTTATGAACATCTACCATCCATAAAGACATCCTGAATGGGTATTTGAACTAATCTCTTATTCCAGATGATATCACTCCAAATGAATTCCAAACTAAGGTAGGACACTTGGATCCTAGCCAATGGATTGCCTTTGACCAAAGTGATATATCTTTTTTTAGGACCTCTTCATAAAAACCTATCATACATTAAAGTTGGTATAACAAACCATAGATTTAAATGTGTCCTTGTAGATAATGGTTTGAGTCTTAACATTATATCTCTAAAGTTAGTCAAACATCTTGGATATACAACACTTGACTTGCATCCAGATACCATCGTTATCAAGGCATATGATAATGAAGAATGGGAATCTCAAGGTACTATTAGCCTAATGGTAGTCATTAGGTCATTGACCCATGAAACTTTATGCCATATTTTAGACTTGGATCTTTCATACAATATGTTATTGGGCTGACCCTGGATCCATAAAATCAAGGCCATACCTTCTACATTCTATTAGTTTATAATTTTTTTCATTTAGGAATGGAAGTGACTATAATCACTAATGTTTAGCCATACTAGTATTGTAAAAAGCTTAAGGCTAAATATAAGATATAAAACTACCAGTTTGGCATGAATCCCATGCCCAAGTCAGATAGTGATAAATCCAAAAAATGAAAAGCTATTGAATCAAGCCTAGAGTTTAATGACATTGACCCAAAAAATTTAACCTCTACCTCAGCAATTCCTCTACCAAATATTTACAATCATTTCTATGTCACTAACAAAGGTATTGGAGAATATATCACCCATAATGCATTCCATATAGCCAAATTTCCCATAAATCCTAAAGCTTATAAGAGACCTATGGTCAAAACTAATAGTATGGTGTAGGACACCAAAGGAAAATCTTAGCTGAATAAGACTATTATCTTCAAACTAACTTTTGGCTTAGAACAGGACCCCTTAACAAAATATGATTCATGGCTCTACACCGATGAGTTAGTTGATTGTTACCAAAGTGTAAATTACCCTATTCCAAATAAGATTATGGATCACCTAGCTTATGAAGTCCTAGGCCTCAGGTTACATCAACAAGGAACTATCAAACTAATTTCAATAACTAAGTACAAAAGAACTCATGATATTGGATTCAAACTGCTTGGGGTGACCCCATATACCTAATGTGTATTCCAACATTAATGACTAGTGATGAGGATGTCAAAAATGACACATGATCTGATTATAGCATCTATGATGACCTTGTCACTACAAACTTATTTGTCCCCCATACCATTTTCACCATTAACCCTATTTATAGACCTTTGAACTTAACCTTTTACCATCACCAATTTATAGGCTGAGACCAATAAGAGTCAACAATATCATTAGATGAGTTCATAAATGATGAGGCCATATGTGAATTTCTAGGACTCATGATTCACATACCCCTTAGAGACAACAAGCAGGACTTTGTTATTAGATTGGATCATGTTTCCTACTTTATAGATAGGTTGAACTTCCCTAGCCAAAGACAAAAATAAAAACAAGCACTGAGGTTTGAAAGTGAAAACCATTTTGGGGTGCTTTGTAACAAGGGAAAAAGTAAATAAAAATTCTAATCTTTTTGTGAAAACTAGTTTCTAGTTCTATTAGATGGGCATGTTTACCCCTCTTCCTATAAAGCATAGGAGACATTTAGACCATAGCCTAATTATGGATTAGATATCAACACTAAATAATAGTGAGTTTTTTCATAGATTGTTTAAAACTGCCCTAAGGTATTTGTATCATGGTTGATGCCACCATTAGGATATTCTGATTCATCCTACTTAGGAGTATTAAAAGAGATAGACCATCTAGAAGACTTTGTTATTTCCAATCACTTTAAATTATTGCCAACTATTCTATATGATGGTTCTACACTTCTAATGGAGGACACTTCATAGGTGAATATTGGGACTCTAGAGGACCTAAAGTGGATTAAACTAGGTGCATCCCTCACTGAGGAGGAATGTGAAGCTTTGATAGCCCTTTTGAGAGAATTTGTTGACATATTCACATGAGCCTACTAAAATATGCCAGGCTTGGACCTTGCCTTAGTTGTACATCATCTCATTATACATTCTGATGCTAAGCCTATTAAATAGAAGTTGCATAAGATGCATCCTTGTGTTATTATGTTAGTAAAGAAAGACTTGTAGAAAAATTTAGACATGAAATGCATCAAGCAAATTAACTATTTAGAGTAGATTTAAAACATTGTGCTAGTAATTAAAAATCTAGAGCTGATTCAAATTTTCACTAATTTTAGAGACATCAACAAAGCGTTCCCAAAAGATGACTTTATTCTACCTAATATTGACATGATACTCAAATCAAAGGTTGGATATGAAATTATCTTATTAATGGATAGATTTTTAGGGTACAATCAGATCAGGATAGCACCAAAAGCTTAATATAAGATGACATTCACCAATCTGTGGAGAACATTTTATTATTAGGTAATGTCATTTGGGCTTAATAATGTTGGATCCACTTACCAAAGATCTATGACATCATTCATGACATTGTTGAGGACTATGTCGATGATATTTTGGGTAAATTAAACACCCATAATAATCACCCAACCATGCTACAAATATTCTTTGAGGGACTTCATGAATATAATACTAGGCTTAATTTGAAGAAATGTGTATTTGACATCACTTCTAAAAAATTGTTAGGTCTTATTATCTCTCATATGGGTATTGAAGTTGACCTAACAAAATTCCATGTAATTACATAAATGCCACCACTATCTACATTGAAGTAGCTTTGTAGCTTGTAGGTCAAGATTCAATTATTAGGGGATTCATCTCATAATTAGTTGATAAATGCCATCCATTTATGCACTTGCTAAAGAAAGTTGTTACATTATTCTAGAATGAAGAGTGTTAAAAATTATTTGATCAAATCAAAGAATATATTTCCAACCCACCAATTTTATTGCCACCAATGCCAAACAAGTTATTACTTCTTTACCTGTCAGCAATTGAGAATACCCTAGGGGCACTTTTAGCATAGCACAATAAATATGGAAAAGAACATGCAATTTATTACCTGAGCTAAACTTTGGTTGGGTATGAACATAAATATATGTCGATTGAAAATGCTTGTCTACCTATGGTGTTTGTAGCCCAAAAACTACATCATTATATGCTAAACAACAAGACCATTGTTATTACCAAAGTAGATCCACTCAAGTATCTACGATTCAAATAAACTTTATAGGGTCGTATGTCAAAATGCATCATGTTATTAATTGATTTTAAAATTGAATATGTCAATTATAAATCTATTAAGGGTAAATTACTCATAGATTAGCTTGTTAAATCTCCTCTTCAAGATACTTAACCTTTCACATTTGGATTTCTAGATGAGGCCATTATGACTATTGATGAATCATATGCACCTCCTAAGTTCAAATAATGGAATATGTACTTTGATTGATCCTTCATGATATGTGGATTAGGGGTTGGAATATTTTTTGTTACACCACAAGGGGATATCATTCCCAAGTTTTTTCATATTGGATTTTCATGTACGAATAACATGGTCGAGTACAAAGTGCTCATTATATGGATTCATCAAGCAACATAGTGGAATTTTCAACATTTTTTGGTATATGTTGATTCTTAGTTAATCATTAATTAGGCCACATATCAATATTAAACCAAGGACAAGAAGTCAGTAAATTATAAAGGTATAGTCGATAATCTCAAACATTAGATTGATAACATCCAATTTGAAATAATAACTTGGGCTAATAACAAAAAAGTGGATGTTATAGCCATTATGGGTTCCATGATCTAGATCACTGATAGAGTGAGGGATTATCAATTTATTATTGAGCATCTCTTAGCATCAGCACATGAGCAATCAACCATCGATACGGTTTATGAAATTTCTACTCCCACATCTCCTTGGTACTCTGATATATACACTTATCTTCAAGACCAAACCATGCATCTTGATTTATCACATAAAAAATAAAAAGCCTTCACCTATAAAGCCTCTCACTATACCCTACTTGGACCAACCTTGTATCTTATAATCTATGATGAAACTCTATTTCATTTTTTACCTTCAACAGAACTTAGACTAATATTGAGAGAAGTCCATGAAGGAGTATGTGGGGCCTCTACCAGTAGGGAAAATTTAGCTAAAAATTTATTGTGTATTAGTTATTACTATCCATTGATGGAATTAGATGTAGATGCATATGTAAAAAGGTGTGTCAAGTGTCAGAAGCATGCCAATTTGATGCATTCTCCCACCAAAAAACTCAAACCATTGATTATACCATGGCCATTCTCAATGTGGGGACTCAAACTTGTCAGGAAGACCAATCTAACCTCTTCAGATGGCCATAAACATGTCATGACTACTACCAAATACTTCACTCAATGGGAGGAAGCCATTCCCATTACATCACTGGTAAGTAGATCTCCAAGTTCATATTCAACCATCTCATTTACTGCTATGGCATCCCCTGTAACATTATATTTGATAATGGTAGATAATCAAGAATAAGGAGTGAAAGTACTTTAGTCTCAATACCACATCAAATGACATTTCTCTACCACCTACTATCTACAAATCAATGACCAAGTTGAGGTTTATAATAAAACCATTTTCAATATTCTAAAGAAGATTATCAATGACATTGGTCATAATTGGCACTTGCAACTATTTAACACCCTCTAGGCAAACTGTACCACATTTTGTACTCCAATAAGAGCTACACCTTATTCACTTGTTTATGAAATTGAAGACATTAATCCTATTGAGGTCAAGTTACCTTCTCTCTAAATTTTTTTTTAGCACATCATCGAAGATGAAGACTATAAAGTGGCTCACTTGAAAGACCTAAACTTACTTGATGGTAAATGTTTGGTTACCTTGAATAATCTCTAGCCTTATCAAAACTAACTCAAAAACCACTATAACAAGTGTGTTAAGCATCATGAATTTGATCTTAGTGACTTGGTACTAAAAGAGAATCATAAAAATGTAAATGTCAAATCTAAGAAAAATGGAAAGTTCCAACCAAACTGGTTAGGACCCTATGTAGTTCTTTCCAACTACGGTTCTAGAGCATACAACCTCGCTACACCAGATAGAGATGAACTTAATGAACCCATTAACATAATGTACCTAAAATGTTTCTATGTTTGAGGGATTCAGATTATTTTGTATAAACATCATCTAAATTCTACCACATTATACCTATTATTTGACTATAACCCTTGTTATTTTACCATACCCTTAACCTTTTACTACCATTTATTTTTACCTGACCCTGCCTGTCACATTTGCCCTTGGTTATGATTCATTTATACTTTAAGAACATTTAGTGGTTGATGATGGATTCATTTCTAGTAGTTGTTTTAGAATTACATATTCAAATGACAGTTTATGAAAGTAGTATGACAATGGATCTAGTAATTACATCTTTTATTTATTATTACACTTGACTGGTTCTACTAATTATAACCACTTTTGGTAAAATCAAAGTTCCATCTTGTGATACTAATTATAACCTCCTATAGGAAAATTAGTACCATAAACCCTTTACCATTATTTCTTAAATTATAACTACCTATGCGAAAATTAGCAACAACACCTTTACCATGTATTGTTGCATTACCTTTCCATTACTATTCTCAATTTCCTTGTCATTTGACTTTTACTTGGAACTTGATGGTACTTAATTAGATGCATTTTGTGTAGGCAAAACTACAGTGACTTGAGGTCCTAATGGGACTATGTAGATAGCACTTGATTCATCTTGAGGTCATCTCAGTCACACTTTCACCTTGCTCTCACCATTTTACAAGTTTAGACTGTGTTGTATCTCATAATTCTTGATCAAGTTGAGATACCAAAAACATATGGAAGCATTTCACCACCTTTTGTAGGTATAACTATAATAACTTGAGATCCTAATGGGACTATGTAGGCAACACTCAATTCACATTGAAGTTAACTCAGTCACCCCTTCACCATGATCTAGCCTTTTTGTGAGCAATTTAAGTTTGAACACTCTCCATTTTTTGAGCAACCTAAGTCACACTCTCACCATTTTATGAATTGGACTATTATGTGTCTTGTAATTTTTTATTGAGTTGGGATGCCTAGAAATTTTCAAAAAACATTTCTAACAATTTCAATACCCCTAAACATTTATAAAATGTTTATAAATCCTAAAATTCACAAAATCATGGAAATTGTCTTAGAATTTACACATGAGATATAAATCCATCAAAAAAATTAGGATGGGCCATCTTCTTTGTTCATTTTATTTATAGACCACCTTGGTCTTTTTCCTCCCATTTTTGGGAGAACTACATCGGTTTGAGGTCTGCATAGACTATGTAGGTAGCACCTAGATACATGGGGTATCTAAGGCTACCTTAGCTGTACCTTCCTTTCTTTTTTGACTACTTATTTACCTTAAAGATCTTGGGAACCTTAACTATTTCATGGGTAACCACTTATCATTTAGTTTCCCCATCCTTCTTGGTCTTAAGCCATATACTCTTGCCATTTTACAAGTCAATATTATGAGCATTATGTATTCAAATTTGATACACCAATGACCACTCGGATTCATCTTATGCTCCTTCCATTTTTTTAGTATTATCATCTTATGATCTCACCATTTTGTAAGCTCATTCTCACTCTAGGCCTTATATGTAGTAGACACTATGAATTACAATTCCAGTTCATTCATGGCTACCCTTCTCTTGAATTTTAGTGTGGTTTTAACCTAAACATTACTCTCATGCTTTTTTTATTTATTTGTGTTAACATTTTCATGATGGTGAAATGTCATCCCCTATTCTCGCACCCTCTCACCATTTTATGAGACCATTCCCATATTCTTATACGCATCAATCATATTTCCTTTTCATCAATTTTTTTGGTCCCATATACTAGGAGAACTAAATTTGGCCTAAATTTCACATTGGATCTTCTGTCCATGGAACTATGTAGGCAAAATCCACTTGCCTATTACATATGGAGTCAGATTGGCTATCCCTTCCTTTTCTTCTACTCCCCCCCATGTTGTTTGTCATCTCATTGTGTTGTTGTCTCCTCTGATCTTGGGGCAATTTGTGTTTGTCTTTTTTTTGTTGTTGTTTTCCTATAGCCTATGGGTAACCTTGTGTCAATTATTCTTGTGTTATGATACTTATGTCATTACTAACTAGCTTAGGGGTCACCCTATTGCAAAGATTAACACTTTTATTACACATGCATGAATAATTTGTTTTCTATTTGTACTAACATTATGATTAACCATTATTTGGTCTTGTCATTTGTTTGTTTCTATGTGTTTATAGTAGTTTACTTAACGCATATTTATTTGCTTTAGATTGTTTAGTTTTTTTATTGTTTTGTTCACTTTGTTTATTTTTGTTGTGTTTTTATTGTTGTTTTTTGTGTCTTTATTGGTGTTTTGTTGTGTTTTTGTTTATTTTTATCTTTTTATTTCTTTGTTTGTTATTTGCTTCTCGATTGTCATAAGATTATTACATTTTTTAACACTTAAGTCGTGCATATTCATATCATGTACTTTTGTTTTGAACTTTTGTATTTAGTATTCTTTTGATTTATTTATTATATTTACACTTGGGATTTGATTAATCATATATTATTCCCAAGTTTTTTATCATTAAATTTAAATTAAGTCTTCCATGCTTAAGATATGAATTATTATTTTAGTTATTCATAACTATCATGGATAATATCAAAATCAAAATCAAAATTATGCTCATGAAGTCTTCTAGCAATGACAACATCTCTCTAATGGTCACAAACTAGCCAGTAACCCTCACCCATGCCTCAATTCATGAGTAATAAACAAGTGTAATAAATGATTTATTTTATGTTTATAAAAATGATCATCTTTGTATAAGCATCCATATGAGTCATACAACATACTAAGATGATAATTTCCAAATAACATCTCCTAACCTTAACCCAAGCTTTTTGGGCCTCCCTCTAAGTCTTGTTTCACAACATGATTTCTTAACCTATCTCTCATGTTTGTTCGAATGTGTATCTTCAAACTCACATTTAGGATAGAAATGTGTTGTTACCCTTTTCGAACACTATCCTTTTGGGCCTCCCTATGATACCCATTTCATAAAATAATTTTTTAGCCTATCTCTCATATGTGTTCAAACGTGCATCTTTAAACTCACATTTAGGCTAGAAATGTGTTTTTATCCTTTGTTAAAACCATATTCTTGTGCCTCCATATGAGACCCATTTCACAACATGATTATTATCTTATATCCCATGTTATTTTTAATGTGTATCTTAGAACTCATATTTAGGCTAGAAATGCATTGTTATCTTTTGCCAATGTATGTGTTCCTAAGTATAAGTACCTTTGGGTAAATCAGTATTTCCTATTTTTCTCTGCTTGATTATAAATGACTTTGTAAAAATTAGTGTTATATATTTTGTTACTAATTATAACCACCTTTGTTCAAATATGTATCCATCCCACTTCCCTACTACGGCATTCATCAATGCCACTATATATAATTGCCTTTGGGTAAACTAGTGTCACATCCTTCATTACTGATTATAACTACCTTTGGTAAAATCAATTAATCCACTATTATTAATATTTATAACTAAATTTGGGAAATTCAGTAATCCTACCCCCATTACCATATAGCTTATATCATTTTCTTCATTTCAAGGGAACATTTGATGATTCTATTTTTGTTGCCTACTCCATTGAGGGTGCATCAAGGGCTTACCAACCATTATTTGGTACATTAACCATTAATATTAACAACATATTCATTATTTTAAAAGAGATTATTGTACCTGTGTCTTGTAATGCCTTCTCAAATATGGGTAAACTATAGACACCTAATTTTGACCACCTCTATGCCTAAATCAACATTCAGTTTAATTTCTATCAAACAACATATTTTAAACCTATAAATCACTTAAATTGCCCAAATTCATCCACGTAATGGATTTAATTGCCTAGAAACATGATGAGGCTAGCTTAAATGGTGTGTTACCCTATATACATCACTAACTTAGTTTAGTTCTAACCCTAGTCAAATTATGACCTAGTAATTTGGCACTTTTGGCATGTTAATCTATTAATTCATGACATTCAAATAAATTTTCAAAAGCTAAAAATCACTAATCAAGACTAATTATATTGAAAATCCTAATTAACTTACATAAACACAAAATCTAAATCAAATTACTAAATTTCATTTACTAAAAAGGAATTTGTGTCAAAAATGAAGTTAAAGAGTCAAATGAGAAAATAAAGTAACTTGTTATCTCATAAATATTCAAAAATATGACTCACATCTCACAAATATCTAAAGTGAGTGCCTTTAACACTCCTAGAGTTAGACTGACCTAACCAAGGTTAATTTTGACTCAACCCAAGTTAGAATTTTGTTAGTTCTTTAAGCTATAAATATAAGTTCCCACACCATTTATCAAAAATATTTTGTGTAAGTTTATTCTGCAAGAATACCTTTTTGAATTTTTTAAGAGTAAATTTATTATGCCAAAATTGTGTCAAACATTAACACCAAACCACAAGTGACACTGAAGACATGCTACCTCTATGGATGAGCATTGCTAAGAGACTAAAATCATCATAATTTGAGCACAAGCATTCATACACAAACAATTAATCACCATGTGATAAGGGAGATAAGAATTTGTATTGTCTTAATCTCTTTTTTATACTTTTTCTTATTGTGTTATGCTACCCCTTAGTGTTTAAGCAAGAGAGTTTAATATTAGTACATTATAGTTCTTATGTTTTCTTATTTGAAACTAAAAAGAGACTAATCTACATGTTTGTTTCCTCTTAGAACTCCTAAGCTACACTTTTATGCAAGATATTCTCCAAAGGGATTGGTATAAATAAATATCAATCACCATTCATTCCTCACCTAGAAAAGACCAATGCAACTTATCAAAATCATTCTATCAAGCACTCAAGTGAAAAAAAAATATTACCCATTTTCTCCTATTTGCATATCAATCATAGGGACAACATATCTATCGATCTAAATTACTAAATGATCAACTTAAGAGATATATTTACAAAGTTACAAGATAGGTCATTGTTGTATTTGTTTATCAAATATTTCATGATTTACACACAATCCAACACATAGGGGATAACTACATAAGTCTAAGACCCTCTTCAAATTATTTATTATGTAGGCATTTCTCATTGATAGAGGGGTCTATTGGGTGGCTCAACACTATGTTCCCACTAGCCTATCTTTCCCACAACCACTATCAAGATGAAGAATTAGGGTTTTATTACTTAACAAAGAGTAATATTCCATGACCTAGATTTTAATGCAATAGAGAAAAGGCAACATAGAACCCAAAAGCATCTAAGTGGTTACATCTAGTTTTAATAGTTATTACATACTAGACACCTGCATCTAAGTCAGATAGTATCATCAACACAACTATCCTAGATTGATGCAAGTGTTGAAGGCTATAAAGGTAAAAATTCCATAATCAGATGATTGATCCAGAATCCGAATCTAATTTACTTTCAGTCTATTCTAGATCTAGATCTGTATTGGCATTAGAACTAATTAAGTATCTTAATTTCATTACAATATCTAGAATAGTTATACTTTTCTATTTTTAGCATATCTCAGCATAATAAATTTAGTATGTGTTTATTTAAGTTTTGTAACTAATTGACTTGATTTAGAGATACTCTACCATCCTTTTACCCTAGGCTATATCTAACCCATTTAACCCTAAATTACCCATATCTAGATTTTAGGGTTAAATAATTATATTTTACAATTCAAATCTTGTATGCACCAATCTATATATCAACAAATATATTTTGAAATGCAATATATATTTAGTAGATCCTTCATTCATCCTCTCAAATTAGAGTTTCTTTACGACACTTTTAATACATTTCAAACCCTTTTTCATGAGAATCTTACTTTGGAATCAAAATTGGCACTTAATTCTACTCCAATAAAGGCACATGAAGAAATTAAGATAAAAAAGAAGAACCATAAAAAGATGTTAGATAAATTATTTCACATCCTAAGGCACATTTCTAATCCAATAAATTCAAGTGAATTTTATCAACAAAGGGAAATCATCAGTTTACAAAGTGGTACCCAAAGTGAATGAGTCTTTATACAATAAACAATAACCACTCAAATTTGATAGTTTTAGAAATTGGCCACATGATATTTTACAAACATTATTGGGCAAGAAACTAATCACTTTACCTCCTAATTATTATCATCCTCCTCACCATATTGAGAAGATTAAGTGAAAAACATTTTGTATTTATCATGGCATTAATGGACATCAAGAAAATGATTATTATGCATTAATAAAAATTATTACACAACTTGTAGATATGTGCGTTATTACATTAAAAAAAGTTAACACTTAGTCAACAAGATACGCTTATCCATATAATTCTATTATTCATTTGACAAAGACCAAGATTTATCATATTTAGTAAGTTTCAATCAAAAAAATTGATAAATATACATCTTTAGCATTCTGATCTCTATCAAGTTTTACACCTATTGTACAAAACTTTAATTGTTAAATAAAAAATAGGTTAAAACACCCCTCATAATTACACTGACTAGAATTTGAAGTAATATGTTTTGATTATATGAAATAAGTCTCTATTTTTTTAGTTTTAAGGTAGGGATAGGTCATGTTGAATAAGTAACTCAACAAGTTTGTCAAAATTAGTCCTTGACATCCTTTCAAAAACATGAATGATATCAACAAAGTTTTTATAATAATTAAGAAATATTTTTAATGTGGTAATGACTCTTAATTCATCATAAAGTTGTTCAAAACCTTAGTATATTGTGTTTCTAAGTTTCTAAGTTTTGATATGTGTTCTCCCATATCCACATCATCAGCTAAAGATGATGTAAACAACTGAATATGAATATATGTTTCCTTATGTTTGGTATTTATATGATATAAATCAAATAAATTTTTCCAAACATATTAATTATGGGAGAGTTTTCAATATGAATATAAGTATATCTAGTACCAAAAAAAATTGATTAAAGATAAAAATTTAGAATATCTTAAAATAAATGCATCCAACTCATCTTGGATATTAGGCAACATGGTATTTTCTTCTTCCATAATATCCCATGATTCATTAAAGACAATTTTTTCTTCATTAATTATTTTCAATTAACATAATTAGAAACTGCTAAGCAATCATTGTCAAAAAGTAAATTTTTTATTTTATATATTTTTAAAATAAAATCACACCAAAACAAAAATGATTTACCCAAACTAACACAAAACACACTTTCACACAAAAAATTATCTACATGGTTTGTCACTTAACCTTCACATAGAACATATGGTAGGTTTCTTATGGGTTTTTCACTTAACCTCAATAAAAAACAATGTAAAAAATTACATGATTATATCTCTAATATTATACCTTTGGAATCCTATAGACTCCATTTCACATAATACATGCAACTTGAAAAGAGAATATGTTTGAAAGATTCCCCTTTTAAAATAAGAGCAAGTAAAATCAACTTTTATCAAAAATTATACTTTAGGTGATTTGAACTTTGAACCTCCCACTTTTCCTTGTGACTCATAAAATGCCACCAACCACCTTCTCTACTATAATTTACAACTTATAAAGTGAAAATATTTTATTTAATTAGTTTTTTTAATTTTTTCACATAAAAATTAAATTAAACGACTATGCATATTGTTGGTTGAATATTTTGTCTATCAACATACTGGTAAACAAAATAGGTCTTATCAGCCAAAGCAAGAAGATTAGTCGTCCTAATGTGTAAGTTTATCACATCAGAAGGAGACTTCTCTCTCCTCTCATCAAGGGGAGGTTCCTTGTGGATATGTTATGTATATGTATAAATAGAAAATAATACTCAAGGATAGGACCAGACATCCATCTCTCTTTCTTCAAAGATGATGTATACAAAGCAAAGGAAAAACTTGAGGGAATGACAAACAGGGCTCCTCTTCTTTCAGGAAAAACTATTCAGCCAGCCACAAGAATACTCTTGGAAATTAAAGCAAAATGTAACTGGGAGTATGGTAACCAGCAAATCGAAATAGAAAACAAAGTCTCTATCTAAAATCTCAAGAGTAATATACGAAGGGTAATGAAAGCTCAAAGTCCTTTACACAGCAATGAAAAAGCAAACACACTGAAGGCAGCTATGGGGGCACAAAGTCTCTCCACAGTTGATTTTCTAGGACACCTTTTTGACTAATTTTTACTAATATTGCTTATTAAATTAAATAAATAGAAGATAAATCAAGGAAATAAACATAAGAATAGTTTCCTTAACCACAAAAGAATTCATATAGCACAAAGTCTGAAAAAGTCCCTTGCTTTCTTATTCCATTAATAGAATATGATCAACAGAATGAGCACAAAGTCTCAATGATGCCTCTCAATTTGGGTAGAGTTTCATTTAGATTGTCAAAAAGAAGATCATTTTACAATGAAAGAAAGTACCTTATATAGCCACTTCAAGAAGGACTCAAGAATATTAATACATCATGATGCGTTGGGAAATGTTAGGAAGACAAGCTGGAACTTTGGGGCATTTTACCCATTTGATCTTCTCAATGTAGATAAACAAGTCGTGTAATTGAAAGATTACAACTTTCAATGTCCACCTGGTGATCTGATCTTGTCTTCATTGTTCCTCCTTTCTAGATTAATTGAATCGAGCCCTATATTCATCCATTATTCTGTCTTTCCTTACTTTTAGATGGTTTTTGTCTTGAATTCTGGAAATGTATTCATGTCTGTAAATCAAAGGATCAATGGCTATTTCACTATCTTTAAAATTGATGTTTACATGCCCGTCAATATGCTTCCAATGGCTAGTCAGCTATGCTGAATTTGACGTCTTTGTGGGTGTCACCTCTTGGTCTTCTTTTAGCTTTCGGCTTTCTACTTAGCACTTTTTTGAATTGGACATACCCTTTCGGGCCTTAAGAAATGATCCTTGTCGAGTCAGAAAAGCCCCTTACTTTGGCTGCCAAGAGTCCCCCACAAGGGCACCTGCCCTTCAGGGTCTTTCAGCAGCTCTTTGCTTTGGCAGCTCTTTACTTTGGTAGTCCCTGCAGAGATTTCCTTTGGGCAAATGTTCCCTGCAGACATTTCCCTGGGGATTATTCCTAGGGGTTTGATTTGAAAGCTCCCCGTGGGTAATTCCACAAACATTTGTCTCATGGAAAATTCCTGTAGACAAAAAATCTAGGGAAAATTCCCACAGACAAATAGTCTGTGGAAATTTGTTCTGCCAAGCTCTTTTGAAAATGTCTTTGCGTTTTACCTTAAACAAATCCAAAAGAATTATCTTTCAGCTTCTTTGAAAAATGACCCTTTCAAAGGGTGTTTTTGTGGATAAAGTGTCCTGTGCAAGGGCACTTGTCCTTTGAAAAAGTCTCCTTTTGCATTGAATCGCCCCTTTGAACTTGGTTGATGAACTATTAGTTGAACCGGTTTAAAGGTTCAATGAAGCGTGCCAAGTCCCTTTGAACCAAAAAAGTTGATGAACCATTGGATGAAATTTGACGTTGAACCAATCAGTTGAACCAAGGCTTTGAACCAAAATGGTTCAAGCCAATGGTTCAAGCTGATGGTTTAATGAATAAGACAAGCTGATAAACTAAGCATTGAACCAAACATAATGTACTTGCCTTTGAACCAACAGGAATTTTAATGTTGAAACAATCGATTGAACCAATCTGTTGAACTAGTTCAATAGTTCAATGAAGTGCACCAAGCCCTTTTGAACCAAAAATTGATGAACCATCCAATGAGCCAAATGGTTGAACCAAGTGAATGAACTTGATGTTGAACCTTTCCATTGAACCTAGACGTTGAACCAAGTTTTGCTTCAATGGTTCAAACAGGGTTTGAACTGACTGATGAACCAAATGATCAAACCAAAAGATGATAAAACAAAGGGAATGAACCATCTGAGTGAAATAAAGCATTAAACTGCTTGGTTGAACTGAGCCATTGAAATGTTCCTATGGTTAAACCTACCATTGAACCTTGAAACCGTTGAACCAAAGTGGTTCAATGGTTCAACGGTTCAATCCACCTTGATTTGGCCAAATGTTTGGAAGCCGATGAACTAATTGAAGTGATTGAACATTGAACCTTGATGAAGCGCTTAACTCTTGTCAAAGACATTGAACTTTTTGTTGGTGTTTGCCGATGGAGATTTTTGTTCGAACCAAGGCATTAAAATAATCTCAAAAAATGACTAAGTGTTTGAAAACTGATTCCTTTGACTGAAACCACCTGCAAAAATCTTTGAATCTATATAAATGAACCTGCCTGTAGAATAATTTTGGTCTATAAGACCAAAATATTTCAAATTTTGTCCAAAAAAATGATAGCTATATTTTTGGGAGACAACAACTAGCTCCAGTTGGGGAACTTCTGTCAATTGAAAAACAAATTGAAAGGAGTAGAATCTAGAATCTCTAGTGTCTTCAAGTATGCCATTGGGCTTCGGAGTCATGCTACTAAGTAATGAAAGACATCAAAAAAAATGGAAACAAATAAAACAAAATAGAAATAAAATTGTACAAATATACATATATACAGAGGCAAAGATCTGATACTTCAAGAATTGAAGTGTTTCAAATGCTGCCCATTGTGGGGCAAAGAAAAGAGTGTGCCATCTTGGTATTTCAAAAGAAAACTATTTTCACCCATGTGCTGATGAATTATGAATGGACCTCTCCAAAGGGATTCAAATTTTCCATGCATCCCCTTTGGTTCTCTTCTTTTGTCCCATAGTAGGACTTTATCTCCAATCTAGAAATCATGATTTATGGCCTTCTGATCAAAAAGTTTCTTTACCAAACTTTGATGAACAGAAATTTTGTTCACCACCATGGTTCTTTGTTCTTCCAACTGACTCAGGAAAATGATTCTTTTGTCAAGAGAGCTCTCATATGTCTGATATTCAATGGCCTTCACCAATTTCAATGCTGGCAACTCTAAGGTGATTGGTATCTCAGTGTTAAACCTGTAGAGAAATTAAAAAGGAGACATACCAATTGCCCTCTTTGGCGTAATCCTGTCAGCCCACAGAGCATCAACCAATGCTTTATGCCACATCCTTTGATTATCATCTGCAAGATTTTTGATAATAGTTACCAAATTTTTATTGCTAGACTCAGCTTGTCCATTCCCTTATAGAAAATAATCAGAAGAATGAGAGAGCATAATTCCATAATAAAAATAGAATTGCGTAATTTTTTGAGAGGTGAAACAAGCTGCATTATCAGTAACAATTTTGAGTGGGACTCCAAATCTAGAAATGATATTCTCTTTCAAGAAGTTGCATACAACTTCTAAAGTAGCATGCTTTGTCGGGATTGCTTCTACCCACTTAGTGAAATAATCAGTCACTGTAAGGACATAATCATGTCTAGCACTTGAAGATGGATTTATTGTCCCAATAAAATTGAGTTCCCACTGCTAGAAAGGTTCCTCTATGATTACTGGCTTGAGAGGCAGGGCAGCCAACTTGGGTTTTCCAACAAATTATTGACAAAGTTCACATTTCCTCACCCATTTATGTGCATCTTGGAAAAGAGTCAGCCAATAATACTTGGCTTGAAAAAATTTGTGAGCAGTCACAGGGGCAAAAAAATGTCCTCCACATGCTAGATTATGGAAAGATTTCAAGAGCTGGGTTTGTTGTTCTTTATCTACACAGTGAAGGAAAACTCCATCTATGCTTCTTTTGTATAGGCTGTTGTCCCAAAAGACAAAATTAGCAGCTTTCAATCTGATAGTTCTCCTCTCTTTGTAAGACAAATGAGTAGGACATTCACCATAAGTCAAAAAATATGCAATATATGAGTACCATTCGTTGGTAGTGGAGACAAAAAGGACTATTGGCATATTTTCAACCTCAGCTTCTTCACATTGTGTATCTTCAGGCTTATTATCAGCCATTAATTGGCAAAGGCCTTTACCTCTGACCAACTTTGTCAGCTTGATATCTAGATCAAATTCTTAGATATTTTCAATCCAATTACCTCTCTTTATGCCAAACTCCTGTTGAGTTAATATAGACTTGATTGTACTATCAAAAACTAAGGCAGTAGTATGTGAATTCAGAATATAGAAGTGAAAGTATTTGACTACTTTTACTAGCGCATAGGCGTGCTTCTCTATATTTGAATACTTCATTTCATGAATTTTCAAAGGGCAGCTCATGAAAGAGATAGGGGATTCCATAGCTTTTTTGTCTTGTTAGACAAGAATCACTGAAAGAGTATGCTCAGATGCATAGCTGTATATAATGAAATCTCTGTGGTAATTTGGGCAAACCAAGGTAGGGGTGTTAGCAATAGTGACCTTGATATCTTGAAATGATGCTTTGCCTTCTTTGGTCCAGCTATAGGTAGTCTTTCCTTTCATCATGTTTACAATGTGTCTTGTCTTCTCAGCAAATTCAGGGATGAATCTCTGTAAGAAATTCACTTTTCTGAAGAAATAGTGAACAGCATTCTTACTTGCAGGCAAATTCAGCTCTTGAATAGACTCGACTCTGTCTGAGTCAATATTTATGCCTTCTTTGGACACAATGTGTCTAAGGAGTTTCCCTTTTGTCACTCCAAAAATAGACTTTTTAGGATTCAAATAAATACCATTCTACTGGCAGCGCTCTAGCACTTGTTATAAGGCATACATGATCAGATTGATGCTTTGAAAAAACATTTAAATCATTAAGATATATTACTATAAATTTGCTAATCTCATCTTTGAAAGCCATGTCCATATCTCTCTAAAAAGTAACACCAGCATTTATTAAGCCAAAACGCATTCTTTTGTATGCAAATGTTCCCCAAGGCATGGTGAATGCAGTCTTGTGTTGGTCAGCTTCATCAACTTCAACTTGGTTATAACCTGAGAAGCCATCTAGCATTGATAACATTTCTAATCCTGTTATTGTTTGAAGCACTTGGTCCATGATTGGCAAAGGGTAATTGTCTTTCAAAGATGACTGATTCAAATTCTGGAAATCTACACAAATGCAAATTTTGCCATTTTTCTTTCTTAAAGGAACTATGTTCACAATCCATGTAGAATGATGGATTGGAAAAATAATTCTAGCATTTAACATTTTCTGAATCTCAGACATAATTGTACCTAAAATTTTCAAATTATATAGTTTGGATTTCTGCTTGTAAGGCATTAAATCAGCCTTGAGAGGAATATGATGGTAGATTTCATCAGGTCTAAGAGACTTCAGATCTTCGTATGAATATGCCAAGACATCAATGTATTCACGGAGCAAAGAAGTGAATTTGAATCTTTCTTCAGGTGTACAGCACTTACCAATGTTGACCATTTTTGGATTTTCTTTGTTGGTCAGATTCACTTGGTCAAATCCCTGAGAGAGATTCAAATTTGTCTAATATTGCTTGACGAATCTATCATGTTTGTTGAACAGCTTCTCAAGAGAAACTAGGCCTTTAGGAATTTTGTTTCCTTTCAGCTATAGAAACTCTTCATTTACATTTAAACTAGATTCAGAAACAAATTTAGACTTCTGAGATTCGTTGCCTTCAAAATACAGTTGTTTAAAATTGTCTTTTCTTTCCAAGAAGGCAATGATCTGATGATCATCATTGAAAATTTTCCAATGATCAGCATTGTCAGGAATACAGCCTATAGACCAGCTCAATGGTATATTTGGCTTCTTTAAAATCAAAATGAGGAACTAAAAGAGTTCTTGAAACAGCAAGTGCATCAACTCTATTATTGGATTCTCTTGGAATGAAAGAAATGTTGAAAGCATCAAAGCTTTAAATTTGGTCCCAAACCAAATTACGATAATGGCGTAGCCTCTCATTCTTGGTCTGATATAAATTTCTCACTTGACATACCACTAATTCGACGTCCCCTTTAGCATGAAAAAACTTGATGCCTCTTTCTTGAGAAGCCTTCATGCCCAGCAACAGTGATTCATATTCAGTTGTATTATTTGTGTTGTTGAATTGTAACTTATAGGATGAAGGAAATAAATCTCCTTGAGGAGATATCAAGACAATTTTGGCTCCAGAACCAGTAGAGGAACAACTACTGTCAAATTCTAGAGTCTAAATCTCATTAGACACTGTCTTTTCTTCAGATTTGCCCTCATCAGAGATGGAGGGTCTTTCTTCATAATCTATATATAAAAAGTAATTACCCATACCTATAGATTTAAAGAGGATTTGAGCTTCAGGAGCTGACGTCTTGGTAACTACATACTTTGCTTCCTTTTCAGGAAGTAATTTTTCATCACGCCTTGGACAGGGATCCTTGCCTTAGATAGATCCATGTTCAGTTCTCCTCTCACGTCCTTACAAAAATTCCATCCAAGCAAAATGCCATAAGATGTTGGGATGTCAGCCACTAATACAGTCATTTTAATCCTCTTGTCTGGAAAGGCTGCGAATGCAAATTAAGCATCTTTGATTTGCCCCAGCAATGGCACTTGCTTGTTCTCCATGGAGAAACATCTCTCAAAAGTTTTGGTCAATGTGAGACCAAGAGACTCAGAGACTTTAGCAGGCATAACATTGTCAGATGTGCCTGAGTCTATTATACTGTTACTCAGCTTGTGGCCATTGATTAACAGGGAAACATAGAAGGGTTTTATTTTTCCAAAAGCAGCTAGAGGAGTAATGATTAGATTATTTGGAATAGGTGTATTCATTGAAGAATCAAAAGTTACTTTTTTGGCTTTTTGTCCTGCAGGGATGGTCTGATTTTTAACATATTAGACCAGCTTGATCAATTGATCCAGATTGGATTACAAGTATTCAAATTCAGACATCTATATTTTTGTCTTTTTGACATGATCAATTATGTCAAATGACTGAATCGAGCTAGGTACAGAGAAAGATACTTTAGCTTTTTGAGTTTTAGGAGGGATGAGAGGTGGGTTGGTTTGAGAATTAGAAGTAGAAGGGGAAGGTGCAATAGATGTATTTACCTTGAGTAATGACCTGATCTTTTGATTGAAAAGGTAGAGCTATCCCACGCTTGACAATTGTGACTATTGGCTGTGATTGTTCTTCTGTCTTTTCTTTATCATCATGTTAGACTAATTGGTTCTTAGACCTAGTAAACACTGCATATGATCCATCTGAAGCTTCTCCTTTACTTTTGGGTTCATCCTGATAATTTAAGAAACCAATGTGGGAGTCGCTAGTTGATTCTTCTTGACTATCTTCAATGATATCAGCATCATTTTCTTGATTTAATTCAGGATGATAAGAGAATTTTGACTCTGTTTCAAGGTACCCCATTGCTGAATTGGTTGGAGGAGCTTCTAAGGCAAGTTTTCCTTGTGGAGGAGGAAGGTTATTTTGTTGTCCTTGGTTTCTGGCAACATTGCCTTGATATGACTGATTTGGGAATGTCCTTCTGTATGTAGGAGCAGAAGACATTCCTTGAGCCATTTGCTTTTTGAGGGCAAGGAGCTCATTTGTTAATTTTTGCACCATTAGATTTGTGGTGCTTGTAGATGCAAATTCAGAAGATGATGAAGCTCTGTTTCTATTGGGATCTCTTTTTATTTTCCCTGCTAAGATGAGATCATCTTCTACTTTAGTGGCCAAAAGTTGAGTTGCAGCTAGATCTATTTGGCCAGCATGTCTCAAGAGGAAAGTGACTTTAGGTAGCTGAGAATTAATGAAAAATCATTTGAGATTCTCAGCTGTAGGTCTTGCAATCATAGGAATTCTATTTATCAACTTGTCAAATTTAGCTATGAAGTCTCTCATAGGCTCATGCAGCTCTTTTCTCATTTGTGTAAGTTGAGCCAGAAGTGTATGTGCATCTTCTATAGGTTTGAATCTGGCTTCAAACTTAGCCTTCAAGGTATTCCAATTAGTCACAGATCAAGCCTGTAAATGGTAAAACCAATATGCAGTAGGACCTTGTAGTGTTTCAACAAAAAGTCTGACTGCTACATCTTCAAACTCTACTCTGATTACTCCACAGGATATACTGAATGTTGTAATGTGTTCATCAGGATGAACTTTCCCATCACCATAGAATTTAGGGAAATTCTTCCTAGAACTACATGGAAGCTCATGTAGAGGAAGAGTAAGATTAAGAGGGCTAAAATCATTACCCCAGGGGCCTTGAACTGCCATTATAGGATACTAAAAAGGAGGGATAACAAATCTCAAAGGGGTAATTATAGGCATAGCTTTATTAACAGCAGAAGTAGATATTTCATCTGGTAATGGAGATCTGGCTTTAGTAAGAGGGAAGCTATTGGTTTGTTGGAGATGAGATGGTGAAGGAAACAGATCAAAATCACTTTGTTGTACCAGCTCAAACATAGGATCAATGACACCTTTAGCCCTTTAGCTTTGTGTATACCTTGAATCTGCCAGATTGTAAAACAAAAATTAAAAAGATTTGACTTTGCTTTAGTTCAAGCTTAGGGCTTTAAATTGTCCATTCTTTCCCTACTGGTGTGGAGGTGAATGGAATGGATAGACTATAAATGGATAATGGGTATACCCCCAGCAGAGTCACCAAAAACTATTCGTTGAATATTTTGTCTATCAGTGTACTGGTAAAAAAATAGGTCTTATCAACCAAAGCAAGAAGATTAGTCATCCTAATGTGTAAGTTTATCACATCAGAAGGAGACTTCTCTCTCCTCTCATTAAGGGGAGGTTCCTTGTGGATATGCTATGTATATGTATAAATAGAAAATAATACTCAAGGATAGGACCAGACATCCATCTCTCTTTCTTCAAAGATGATGTATACAAAACAAAGGAAAAAATCAAGGGAATGATAGATAGCTCTCGTCTTCTTTCAGGAAAAACTATTCAGCCAGCCATAAGAATACTCTTGGAAATTAAATCAGAACGTAACTGGGAGTATGGTAACCAGCAAATCAAAATAGAACACAAATTCTCTATTTGAAATGCTCAAGAGTAATATATGAAGGGTAATGAAAGCTTAAAGTCTTTTCAAAGTCCTTTACACAGCAATGAAAAAGCAAACACATTAAAGGCAGCTATGGGGGCACAAAGTCTCTCCATAGTTGATTTTCCAGGACACCTTTCTGACTAATTTTTACTAATCCTGCTTATTAAATTAATGAAACTAGAGATAATTCAAGGAAATAAACATAAGAATAATTTCCTTAACCACAAAAAAATTCACATCACAAAGTCTAAAAAAGTCCCTTGCTTTCTTATTCCATTAATAGAATATGATCAACAGACTAAGCACAAAGTCTCAATGATGCCTCTCAATTTGGGTAGAGTTTCGTTCAGATTGTCAAAAAGAAGATCAATTTACAATGAAAGAAAGTCCCTTATATAGCCACTTCAAGAAGGACTCAGGAATAGTAATACATCATGATGCATTGGGAAATGTTAGGAAGACAAGCTGGAACTTTGGGGCATTTTACCCATTTGATCTTCTCAATGTAGATAAACAAGATGTGCAATTGAAAGATTACAACTTTCAATGTCCACCTGGCGATCTGATCTTGTCTTCATCATTCCTCCTTTCCAAATTGATTGAATCGAGCCCTGTATTCATCCATTGTTCTATCTTTCCTCACTTTTAGCTGGTTTTTGTCTTAAATACTATAAATGTATTCGTGTATATAAATCAAAGGATCAACGGCTATTTCACTGTCTTTAAAATTGACGTTTACATGCCCATCAATATGCTTCCAATGACTAGTCGGCCATGCTGAATTTGACATCTTTATGGGCATCACCTCTTGGTCTTCTTTTAGCTTTTAGCTTTCTACTTAGCACTTTTCTGAATTGGACATACCCTTTCGGGCCTTAAGAAATGATCCTTGTCAATTCAAAAAAGCCCTTTACTTTGGCCGCTAAGAGTCCCCTGCAAGGGCACCTGCCCTTCGGGGTCCTTCAATAGCTCTTTGCTTTGGCAGCCCTTTACTTTGGTAGTCCCTACAAACATTTCCTTCAGGCAAATGTTCCTTGCAGATGTTTCCCCAAGGATTATTCCTGGGTGTTTGATTTGAAATCTCCCCACGGGTAATTCCATAGACATTTGTCCCATAGAAAATTCCTGCAGACAAAAAGTCCAGGGAAAATTCCCGCAAACAAATAGTCCATGAAAATTTGTTCTGCCAAGCTCTTTTGAAAATGTCTTCGGGTTTTGCCTTAAACAAATTTGAAAGAATTATCTTTCAACTTCTTCAAGAAATGACCCTTCCAAAGGGTGTTTTTATGGATAAAGTGTCTTGTGCAAGGGTACTTGTCCTTCAAAAAAGTCTCCTTTTGCATTGAACCACCCCTTTGAACTTGGTCGATGAACCATTAGTTGAACCGATTCAAAGGTTTAATGAAGCGCGCCAAGTCCCTTTAAACCAAAAAAGCCGATGAATCGTTGGATGAACTTTGACATTGAAAAAATTGGTTGAACCAAGGCTTTGAACCAAAATGGTTCAAGCCAATGGTGGAAGCTGATGGTTCAAGCTGATGTTTCGATGAATAAGACAAGCTAATAAACTAAGCATTAAACCAAACATAATGTACTTGCCTTTGAACCAACAAGAATTTTAATGTTGAACCAATCTGTTGAACCAGTTCAACGGTTCATTGAAGCGCGTTGAGCCCTTTTGAACCAAAAACTGATGAACCATCCAATGAGCCAAATGGTTGAACCAAGTGAATGAACCTGCTATTGAACCTATTCGTTGAACCTAGACGTTGAACCAAGTTCTGGTTCAATGGTTCAAACAAGGCTTTGAACTGACTGATGAACCAAATGATCAAACCAAAAGATGTTGAAACAAAGGGAATGAACCATCTGAGTGAAATAAAGCATTGAACTGCTTGGTTGAACCAAGCCATTGAATTGTTCCTTTGGTTGAACCTGCCATTGAACCTTGAACCCGTTGAACCTTTGAACCAAAGTGGTTCAATGGTTCAACGGTTCAAGCCACCTTGATTTGGCCAAATGTTTGGACGCTGATGAACTAATTGAAGCAATTGAACTTTGAACCTTGATGAAGCGCTTAACTCTTTCCAAAGACATTGAACTTGCTAATGGTGTTTGCCGATGGAGATTTCCATTCGAACCAAGGCATTAAAACAATCCCAAAAAATGACTAAGTGTTTGAAAATCGATTCCTTTGACTGAAACCGCCTGCAAAAACCTTTGAATCTGTATAAATGAACCTGCCTGTAGAATAATTTTGGTTTGTAAGACCAAAATATTTCAAATGTTGTCCCAAAAAATGATAGCTATATTTTTGGGGGACAACACATATTCAGTCACATATGAATAATCTTTGGACAACTTTTAATGCTTGGAAATTTTATTTTATTATAGTTTCAATGCCATATTTTATATTTAATCATTTTTATTTGATATATGCTTCTAAATCCCTTATTATCAATTTTTCAATGCTTCTTTATTTGTCCACCAAATGATTGATCAAAACACACTTTCAAGTTGTTCAAAACCACACTTTAAAAATCAAATCTTCAAAATAAAACAATATGCTTGATTGTTATTCAACATCATCAATGAATCTTATCTCAAACAAAATCTTATGGCATATATTATTCAACAATATTTATTTATTCATACTAAATTTTACAAAGCATTTCTACAACTTTTTTTAAATCCCTATTTTTTAAAATAAAAAAATATTACTCTCCTTGTTTATTTTCACCTGGATATTTTTCTCTTTACACTAACAGTCTTTTATTCACATAGGCCCACCACTTTGGCTTCACACACCAAATATATCATACCACTAATTGCGGGTTTAAGTTAAATCGTATTCCCACTATGGTGGGTAACAATCATTTTATTAATTTGGTAAAAAAAAATACAAGAGTGTATTTACTTCATTAACTCCCAACAATAAAGAAAATCATTATTTATTTATTTACCATGGACCTGTAAATCAATTAATTTATAACTTCTTAGCAACCTATTTCCATATTAGAATATTAACCATAAATCTAACCAACCTACTAACATATTCACTGATATATTTAATAACATTATTTGGAAGATGGTATCTTTTACACAAATAAGCATTCCCCTTTTAAAATATTATTATTAACTTATGATAACATTAATGGATTTTTATTTAGTCCTAACAATAAATTTCTCATTATGAGACAAAGATATAACTATAGCTAGGCAAATTGAGAAAGTTGAGTATCACCTGAAAAAGTAGTTTCATTTAAGGACTTACAAATAATATCCTTGCAAACATTTGATTTGGTAAGTAATTATAGAATGGATATCTCTGCGTTAAATTCAATATTATTGAGTATATTTAAAATTTCACAATATTTATCTACTTACAATCTAATCTTATGATCTCGAGAAATATTAGGAGAGATGTTTTGGCTATTCCCACCTTGAAATTGAGAAGGATTAGGAGGTGTTATTACATTCTTGGATCTATATTTATTTTCCATAGTGTGGTTGATCCCATAATGTATCATCATGCATTGATAATTGGTAATAGACATTTTTACATGATTTTTTATGATGTTTGAGCATATGAATTCATGTACAATCTTGCATCAGTGAAAAATATGTTAGTTAATGAAAATAGGCTAGGTTTTTATTTGAAAAAGTTTATAATAACACCTATGATTTTTTTTATGTTTATACAATCCTTGAGGTGTGTGTAAGCCTTATTATGTTGTTTTGTGCCACCTTTTAGTACATGCATGTTTTGTGTATTTCTTTACAACTTAGGAATGTGTATGTGTTTAGTGTTCATAATATTATATGTGTTTATTGTTGCACATAGTTATCACTTTTTTTATCAAAATAATCTTGAAAAGATTTTATCAAGAAGTAATGTTGGTATTTTATGCAATAAGATAATTTCAATGATATGTGAAGAAATATAAAAATTATATGACATCTTTTTGAACATCAAATCTTTCATTTGGGTCACTGCAGAGGTTAATCCTTTTCTACAGAAGTAGTAGAGTTGATGAGAGTTATTGGAGGAGTTGGTTATTCAATGTGTAATTACAATGATGAATTTAGAGTCATTTTTAAATATTTTTTTAATGTGTTTTCATGTTCTTATAAAATATCTAGATCAAGGTCCAAGGGTTTTCTAGCACATTTTTTGTTTCTAAAGTTTTATAACTTTCATGAAACTTATCTCATGCATAGCTTGTTTGGGTGTATATATTCTTATGGTGTATTTTAAGAAGGATCCATTGCATTTAATCCCTTGGATCATGAGAATTTTATAAGGATTCATTTAATATTTCATGTGATCTAGTAGGTTATAATGTGGTAAGTTGTAATGTGTTATGGTGCCTTGGAATTGTGTCTAAAATTTAATATTTATAGCACACTTTAGTGTGTTAAATTTTGTTATTGGGTATAAATCACTTAATATAAGTAGGTTAGTTTTATGTCTTTATAATAAATCCCATACACTTATGTAAGAGATGGTTATTTTATTATCAAGAGTTCTACCCTGAAAATAATTTTATTGATTATTTTGAGAAGAAGATAAACTTGTAAACATTGTGAGTAAACAATCATAAATACATAGATATAATATTGTAATACATCTCATTGTGAGATTTTTTCTGTGGTTGTATGCGTCTATTTTAATTCTTGTGTTGAAATCAAACAAATATTTGAGTTGTGTTGATGCATTTCATTGCATATTTTATTGTGTATTATGAGGGTTATGTGCTCTAAGGCATATGTTAATTGAGACTTCTAAAATTGATTGCATCACTCTATGGATCTTCGATCATTGGAAAGGGTAGAAAGACATAAACATAAAGTACTATCAAAATTGTATGAAAATTAAACATGTCTTGGAAAATATTCTAACATTCTATGATATAATATTGAAACTAAAATTTTTAACATGCATGAAAATACTTTCAAAACTAATAATAGCATAATACATAATAACATACACAAGATATAAATATGCCATTTAAATAAAAACATTTGAAAATTATGCCATAATTAAATAAAAACTAGGAATACTCTTATCCATAATAATATATCAAATACATTAGTGATATGATATTAACAATGAAATGAATAACTAGGGTTAGGGAGGTATGATGTTAAGTAAAAAACTATGAAGGAAAAAGTGATAAAACAATTAGATCTAGGGAAGTCTTAAAATGTGGTAACATAAGCCCTATGTAAATGTGATACTATGGAAAAGCAATATCTAGCCCTAAAGAGGGCATGGCACGTTAAGGGTCTATAAAAATGTAAATAAAATTTATATCCACCATCAAAAAACAAATAATATCTAAACCTAAAGGGTGTAATAAAATGCGGGTTCACCAAAATGTAGTATGCAAAATTGCCTTTACATTAACATGCAATACATCTAATCATAAAACATGCAAACTAGGCCTGATCATATCTAAATAATAAATTTGACTTGATTTACATAAATAAACATTATAGATTATAGCAATAAATGACAAGGTATTTTAATAAGAATATATTTTTTGTCATAAATATGGAGACAGACATCAAAACTAAACAATGTAAAACATGTCTAGATGGTGAAATGAATGAAACCTAAAAAAATCAAAGAGATCAAAGAGTACTTGGTAGTGTACTCTTTCAAAAACATCAATACAAGGTCCTATAAACTTTCATATAGGTGAAATATGATTTGAATATCTTGTTCATCTACTTTAGGGATTTGAATACCTCTCTCATATTTTAAAATTTTCACATGAATCCCTAGGAAATTGATATCCTTAAAAACCCTAATAGAACATCATAGAGCATAAAAAATAGGGGATGTATTTGGATTTATGTTATCCCTCAACTATTATAACACTTCTAGGCATGGAAAAAAATGAACATTTAACACTTAGTGCATTTGTACAAGTAGTTCAATGAGTGTAGGACCTATTCATATCTAATTTTTTGTACTAGGATGAATGCATGGAAAATAAATAAATGATTCATATTTTAAATGATTTTTTCTCTTATAAATACTCAAATTTGGTATAAGCCTTGTTTCATGTTAATTTTTAACAACTTTTCATGTATCGATCTCAAACTTGTTAGTGTAGGTTTTTTCCCACTATGTGGTTTTACCTACACAATCTAATTAGCTTGCTTAGATTAATAATAGGTCATTAAGGGAAATGTATTGTAAGTCATTTTTTAATTATGAGTTGAGTTATTTACATTTTGGGTGACCTAATTCCTCACCATATAATGTAACTTCTTATTTACTTTTTGGATAATGAATGAATACTCATTAATACAACTTTTTATTGTGAATACAAACTTCTTCCTCTTGTGAGTTGCTCTTCATATTTCACTACCCCATACAAATTCAACCTCGTGCATTTGATCATATCTATTGATACTTGATTGTGGCCCAATCTAACATGGTATCAGAGCTATGTTGGTAGATGAATCCATAGATTTTTTTGTGAGATATTTCCTTCTTGTTTGTTTGATATTTGCATTGATTTCAATTTTTTAGGGTTTGGTGGGGTTTCTCATAATCCATGTAAATCTACATACTTAGATTCTCCAAGTAAAAAATGGATAGCACCATTGGATTTATAAGGTGTAAAACCCTAAGAATGGCTATAAATATGACCTAGTTTTTATGATAATCCATTTTCAAATATTTTTTTAGGGTTTTAAGGCCATTTTTTTAATTTTGTAAAAAATTGAACGTCTAATGACTTTGAAGAAAAACTATTTTTAGGTTTTTTTGGGATTGTCAAAAATCCAAGTGTGTCTCTTTTAGATTTTGGAGAAGCCATACAAAATTCACATTTTTGGATCTTTTTCCAATTCAACTTTGTTAAAAAACCAAGTGGATCACTTTCAAATTTTGGAGAAGCCATACAAAATTCACATTTTTAGAGATTTTTCCAATTTGATAGAATTTCTACCCCTCATTGGTAGTTTTCATAGTTGGTAGACCTTTAACAGTGAAAAAACAATTTCAAAAAAACATTTGGGTGGTTGTGTGCACTCTCAATGGACTTTGACACCCCTATCAAAGCCTAGGTAGAATTTGACCTCTCAACAGACATTTGCCCCTGCATGACCCTTTATCAGGCTCAGACCATTATATAAGAACCTACTAGGTTTTGACCATTACATAAGCACTTTGTGGGTTATAATTATTGATTAAACATTTGTTATTTTCCAACCCTTACTTAAACACCTACTGGGTCTCAATGCCTACTCAAACACCTATCAGGTTCTTATGCATGCTTAAACATGTTTTGGGTTTTGATGCCTACTCAAACATGCCCTGGGTTATGGTGTTTGTTTAAACACATCCTTGGTTTTGACACCTATTCAAACACCCCTTAGATTCCATCACTTACCTAATCAAACCTATAGTTCTACCCACCTTTCCACTTATCTACAATGTCCTAGTGATCATCAAATTTAAAATAGTGAAAAGTGACACTATTCTTTTGAAAAGAGAGGCATTTCTTGGGTGATATCACTCCCACATCAATCACATCAATAAAAATTGAGGGAGGGAGAGCACTCACAAAAGGTCTTAACCCCTTGTTCATATGGTGTGGTCACATAAGGGGCTTAAATTTTGATTCGTACTAATGAGGGATTAATTCTAACACCCAATCCAAGCTTTTGCACACCCAATTTTTATAAAATTTTATAAAGTAGAGATTGTCCTTGCCATCCAGAACTTCAAATGCATATAAATTTCAGATTGTTTCTCTTTTTTAGGTGCCTTTTTTTAAAAGTGTAACTTGTTTTTAGCTCTACTTATTGGTAATATCCTAGTGCCTTGTAAATTTAAACTTCTATAGATTCAAGGGATTTACATATTCCTAGTCTTTTAGCACTTATAGTTTAGCACATACTTCATTTTTGCACCATGGATTTGAGTTTAGTTCCAATTCTTACACCATTCAACTATCACAAATGGAAATATAAAGTGAAAATCTTATTGAGGAGTAAAGACTTACACTGAATCATGATGGGTACCAAAAAGACCTAATATTTGAGGTAGAGAAGGCGAAGTGGTATAATAGAAGTGAGGAAGCCTATGGTTTTGTATGCATGTTTATGTCTCTTGACCTACTCTTTCATATTAAATATAATAGTACTCCTAATGAATTTTGGACCATATTGAAAAAACTCTTTTAGAAGCAGGACACAATGAGAGGTCATGAGTTGGAGAATGAGCTCATCAATTTGAGCCCAAGAGATTTTGATATGGTACAAAAAATATTCACAAAGTTTAAATCACTCAAATTGTAATTGAAACTATGTAACATTGAAAAAAAGTATGATCAATTTATTCTTTTCATATTTACCAAGTTGGGATCTAACTATTCTACCTTCCATGCCACTAAGTGTGCCCTTAGAGCTACATAGACCATGTCGTCCTTAGATGAATTTGTTGTTGAATTAACTTAGGAGTAAAATAAGCTCATTAAAATGGGTACATTGAATTCATTTAAATTGCATGTCTTAATTGTGAGTCATGACAAATAAAAAGCTTTTAGTAGCAAGGAGAAGAAATAGAACAAGGACCCAGAGCAAAGAAAGGGTCAAAAATCTGATGCCAAGTCAAAAGCATCAAAAGAGTCCTCCTCTTCAGAGGGGAAACCCAATACAGAGTGACTCACATCTATCTTATGCAATAAATATAGGCATGATGAATCTAAGTGTATGAAGAACCAAATTTAGCAATTGACTAAGATACTCGAGAAGCACAATATCAGTGTCCTTGATTATTCCAATCAGAGTTCATTAGCATAGAATTATTCTAAAGCCAAAGAAAGTTAGATGGGAAAATCACTTATGTTAGTTGCATCCCAACCTTCCACATGGGTAATTGATTATGGTGATTTTCACCACATGTCTTCATCATAGGACATGTTCTCATCCTTAGAGTCTTGTTATATGCCTTCCATCTTGTTGGGTGAGGATACTATCATTGAAGTTAATGAGAGTAAATCTATTAAAGTAAATGATGGGGCATTTCATGATGTTTTATGCATTTCCTCTTTATCCACTAATCTCGTATCCATTTATCAGATCACTCACATCAGTTCAAGAAATAAAATTGAGCTCACACCCAATTCAATGGTTATTAGGTAAGTAATTAGTGACTCTACTATTGCATTTTGAAAAGTAAATCACTAGTCATGATTGTATACTTTATCACATTTTTCTCTTGATCAACCATTTAATACACTACTCACTCATTTATATGAGGTGAGTAAATTATGGAATGAGTGATTCAACCATTTCAATTATCACTACTTGGAGAAACTTAGCTAGCAAGACATGGTTTTAAGGTTGCCACGAGTTACATTTTCTGACAGTGTTTGCTAGGATTGCATACTTACTATCTTGAAGAGAATTATGACAAGGGTAAATCAAAGAGAGTTAAATAGATATTGGATATTGTCTATAGTGACATTGTTGTTCTATTTCCAAATCCTTAATTCAATAAGGCTAAACACATGCCTACTTTCATTGATGACTTTTTGAGGCATACTTGGGTGTATTTTCTTAAGTATAAATTAGAGTTGTTTGATCACTTTTAGGACTTTAAGGCACTTGTAGAAAAACAATTAGGTAAATTTAACAAGATTTTGTGCACTGATAATGGTGGTGAGTATGTTAGTAACCATTTTGAGTATTTTTGTACATCAAAGGGGATTGAACTACAATGTATAGCTCCATAAAGTCCTTATTAGAATGGTGTTGTAGAGCACAAGAATAGGTCATTGAAAGAAATATCCAATTGTATTCTACACTCTAAGTATCTTATGCCTCGATATTAGGTTGAGTCCATCAAATATATGTGTTATATCCAAAACCATGTTCCTTATAAATAACTGAAGGGAGTCACTCCTTTTGAAGTTTGAAGCCATCAAAAACCCATAGTAAAGAACTTTCAAGTGTTTGGATCTCCTGTTATGGCCCATACTCTAAAGAAGAAATATAAGGCAATGGAACCTTCGAGTTAGTCTTACATATTCATTGGATATCCTAAGGTTATTAATGGATACATGATTCTTCATCCCACCACTCATGATTTATTCATTTAAATGAGTGTTTTCTTTCAAGAGGGTCCTCCAAAATTTGCACATGACAGCCCTCCCTCTTCCTAAGATGCATTAGGATTTGATGACAACTCTGATTATTCAAATCTACTTGAGTAACTTCATGATGGTCTAGATTATTCTTTTAATTTTGATGATGAGAGTAGTGACAAGGATTCACCTCCTCCTCACAATATCTTCATAGTATGAGGAATCTCATCTTAACTCTTTGATCACTAGTCTTCTTTAGGACAGATAGACACTATAAAGCATTGGCTAATATGTTAAGTTTGTTTTCTTTACATAGGAATAACTTTCCTTATGTGCATGGTGAAGTGACTAAAAACCCAATGTGTTGGCATACTAGCATTTCACATAATAATGAGTTCTCGCACACTCACCTAAAGCATGTAGTGAGGGACCAGTTCTCATCGGTTTTGTCATGTGAGGGTGTAATAACATACAAAGGTTCTTGAACACATACACATGTTACTCAATGATTAATTGTAAAAAGAAATAAATGGTAACTATGGAGCTAAACTCAACTAACCAAACAACATATAATATAATCGACATTATTATCTCCATGGTCAAAACAATGACATTTAAGTAACACAAGTTCCATTCATCATAATAATAAGTGATTCAAAGGGAACATAATCAAGTGTATGGTGAAACTCAATCATATAACTCTCAATTATATCTAGTTGAGTATAATAGAAACAATATCACAATATTATCCTCAATCACATCAACATAATGATAACCAATAACTTTACAAAGTTCTATCCATGGGTGATGTTGAGAATTTTTTCGTCAAAAATATCATTACATTCATAAAACTAAGGGAGACCCCATTTTTTTTATAAAAAACCTTTGGACCTCCAAGAATCCATTTTTCCTTTGCCTCATAGAATCTATAACTCTAGATGTAATTTGCACCATTACAAATTACTTCATGGGTTTCAGGTCACGTGAGGCACCAAAATCCAAATTCCATAGAATCCAAAACTCCTCATGCACTTTGCACATTTTTGAACATGAAAAATGCATGGTATGTTTTGAATCCCACCATGCACCCATCTAGTGGAATCTAGAGCTTGATATACACATTACACATTTTCACAACATCCAAAGTGCATGGCGAGCTTTAAATCTTGCCAACCACTAAAACTCCCTAAAAAGAGTGGACCTAATCCAAGCATCCTAACTTCCATCATCACACCTTCACCCTTTCTCATGGGAAGTGGGGCTTAGAGTGCACATTGCACATTTTCACAAGGTGTAAAGTGCATGTTGAGCTTTGTTTCCTACCAATTCATTAAAACCATCCATGAAGGGTGGACCTACCTTGATAAGGTCTAACCTCTACCAAGATAATTTCAAACCTTTTCATGGGGAGTAGAGATCAAAATGCACATTGCACATTTTTCACAAATGTACAAAGTGCATGATGATTCCCACCTCTCACTGAGCCATTTTAAACCATAGAGAGTGGACCTACTCTAAGAAAGTCCAACCTCTACCACCTACCACCATTACCCATATTAAATATAGGGTTTTTTATATATAATCAAGGGTTTTTATAAAAACATTATCATATTTAAGATTTCTAAATGTGTTTTAAAGCTTAGGTCACCTTCACCCTCACTGTTGAACCTCAAGCTCTGTGTATACAAGTTGTATCCTAGAAAATGATTGTGAATTCTAAGACACATCACCCATGCAAGTAAAATGGTACCTCCTTGTGTTATTTTTTATTTGATATTTTATTTTCATAAAGGTTTTGGAACTCTTGAGTTTTTTCATTTCATTTTGGGAGTTTTTGTTTAAAAGGTATGGTTTAGGGTTTGTAGAAAATCAATTTGCATATCTAGGGTAGTCCTAGGCAAACTAGGGTTTCAAAAGCTCCAAATTGAGGTGCTTTCATTTCAAAATTTCTCATTCTCCCTCATGTTTTTATTATCAAAATCTCAAATTTATAGCTAGCCAAATCGAATATTCCCTAGCTTATACCTTATGTTCAAAAACTAAAGAATATTCCCTATCAGATTCCTTTCCCTCCGATTACACTGTGGAAGGTGAACGTGCTCCAAACACCTCCCATATCTGTCAATAATTTGACATATTTGAATCACCATAGAAGGTTGACCCACCTTAAGCATGTCTTACCTCTACTAGAGATTTTTAACTTTCACACACCGTAGACACTAGACATGTTCCAAACACCTCCAAGTTTTGCTAGAAGGAACTTGTGCTCCAAACACCTCTAGGTACCATTAAATTCTGAAGTTCACTATTCAAAGGACTTTTCTATGATCCCCATGCTTTCCAAAGATATGAAGTTCAAATTAAAAGGTCCTAAAGCAATTTCTTTTCTAGAATCCAACCTCATAGAGATTAATGATATAGACTTAGGTCATAATGACCTAGGAGACTTTTGGGCTAGCATTGGGGTAGATTTCAAGAATGACTAAATATAGAGTATTTATAACTTTAAAATCCCATTATTTTTAGATTTTCCCTTGACTATTCAAAGTCCCAATTTGATCTTGATGATGGATCAGTACTATGACCCCAATAGGAGATAGCTATATAATGATAAGGAGCAAAAGATCCTAGACCTTGACCCTAATTACATCAACTCAGTGTTTTCCATTCCTAAATTCAAGAGTTATTTGGATATAATTCCCAAAAAAACTACAAATTTATATGAAGAGAAGAGATATGGATGTTAGAAGATAATCAATAAATAGTCGCTTAAGACCCCTAAACACTCTTCTACCAGATTACCCAAGATAATGTATAGGTCTAATTTCATAAAAGAGGTGGGAGATGTTATAACATTGCTACATAAAGCCACTTACAGTCTTGATTCCTAGTGCTATGAATAATAGATGTATCATTATGTATGTACTAGATGAGATAATAAAAAGTATATACATTAGGCATAATTGATCAATGATTCTCTCCATCAATAGTTGCTGGAGGTTCAAAACTCAAACAAATTATACATGACCTTGTATATTTTTTATATTTTGGATAAGGGTATATTATTCCTAGGTCTAAATGTAGTAACTAAAGAAATAACAAGAATTTAAAAATATTACCCTAACCTCACCCTTTAGGCTAGTAAGAAATAATTTAAAAGAGTTAATGATGCTTTCATCTATAGCATCATCATCATGTCTGATTCATATCTTAATAAGGAAAGGTTTTCCAGAGAAGCAAAAGAGGAAATTACTAAATGGGGATCATTATTTATACAATTTCTCACATATTCCTACATTAGGGTAGCAGGATTTAGTGGCTATCCCTACACCCTTCCCCATTATGTAAGTGATAAGTGGGTATTATTGGAATTGGTGAGGTAGCTAGTGGAGGCTCAAAAGCTCCTCTCAGATAGACATAAGGTAGGGATCCACTTCCCTATTTTTATTAGATATTATACATGCCAAACTCTTTTTAAGGCCAAATATGTAGAAACAGAGATGAGCCAAGTAACATTAAAGACCTTGGAGTCTAGGCCATAATTTGACCCTTATGGTAAAATCACCCATTTATTAGATTTTTCATCATATGAGCATGTACCATACTATGAAGATTAATGGGAGGATTTTGATAATGAGGAGATGGTAAGAATGAGGGATTACTCAATAATGTCCCTATAGAAAATTAAATGTTATGATTGGCACCAGTTCTCAATAATTTGGAAGATGATACTTCTAGAGTGGATTTGCTATACCTCACCCAAGTCATTATGAAACCACTACCACCAATTAGGTTTTCAATTCTTGAGTCATTTTATCTCTTTGATTTAACAACCCATATCATCAATAGAAATATTAATTGGATAAGGAGTAAAATAGTACAAGTAATAAGATAGACCATAGGAGTCAAGGAAAATCTTTGAAATTGAAAACTAAGGGTATAACACCAATATCAGAGGGCCCTGTTGAGTCACCACCAAGACTTGAACAGAAGAAGAGGAAAATAAATACTAAGGATAGGAAAAGAGAATAGAGTAGGGAAGGGGAAGCTAAAGATGAACCCATAGAACTTTCAATAGAAGATACAGCACTAATAAAATCAGGGTCTACTACTTTGGATCCTATAACACTAGCTCATATAGCCATTATTCCGCCCTCTCCTAATCCTATAATTCAAGAGGCTTCAACACTTACACCAATTACCTCTTCTCCTTAAGCACCCTAGGTTCCTATTGTATCAAAAGTTGTATCTCCTCTCCCTTCACTCATTCCCACTTCATCTACCTCTCCACTCACTTCAATTAGCTAAGTGCAAATAGTATAATAAGTCTAGGGAGCACTCAGGGTCCCCCTTTAGTGGGAGTCCAAATTCCTACTTCACCTTCCCTTCCTCCCACTTATCCTTCCCCATTTGATCCACTCTCACTTTATATTCTATTCACATTTCTTTTTTTTCATCACCTTTGATCCCTAACACCACTCAACAATACATTACCTCAAAGTCAGTTATCTTGTCTACCATTTCATAGGCCACTCCAACCTTTAGAGTGAGTACTATTCCCCCCTCCTCTCAACCCACCATTTTCACCTCACTAACCTTGAGTGGTCTTATGCACCTAATTGACATATTCATTGCCTTGGCTTCCACCCTTCCACCAGTTCTTAAATTCACAATCCCCACTTCTATTACACCACTTTCCCCCATTTCCACTATTTCATCCATGTCGTCAGTTGAGCTTGGAGTAAGTCAAACACTTGGTGTAGAAATGGGTTTGTAATATATTGGTAAGGATAAGCTTTCACAAACACCTCTTGAGTAGCCTATAATGTCATCTTACTAAGAGTCTTCATTGGTCATAGTGTTAGTTATTATAGCTACATCAACTATAGATTCTTTGGTGACTATGCTAGATATGCAGAAGGCTACCCCTAGTTGGTTATCCTAATCAGTAAGCAAAAAGAGGAAGATAATGATTGACCCTATCACCTTAGACTTAAAAATGTCAAAATTAAAGAAGACAAAATCTACTCCCAAAACCCTCTCAAGAACATTTACTGATAACAAGGGAGAGATATGTGGATATTACAGTTCCCCCACTAGACAAACCAAAAAGAGATCTTGTGGCGGTAGATTATCAGGTCTCTCAAATACACCTTGGTCAAAAAATGAGATAAGGACTCAAACATGATGTGTAGTCAGGTATAAACTCTCTCTTCCAAATAATTGATAATGACAAAGCCACCAAGGATAAACTCAAAAGGAAGGTTGATCAGTTTACCAAAGCACTCAACCAATTCATAAAGCCTAGTGAAACATCACAGCAACCACAAGCAGTGTAGCCAATCAGTCTGGATCATGCTACAATTGATTCCACATGAGATATTTCTCACATAGGAAGGGATACTAAATAATGGTTTGAAGAACTAATAACAAGTGGAAACAGGGCCCTCACAACAATGCTAGAGCATTATGGCATCATCATGGAAAGGAAGGAAATTTTGAAAGTATAGATTAGTAGATATGAAGAAGAAATTCAAAATTTGAACATGTATTATACCAAGTTGATATCCATAAATTTAATAAATATGAATACCTTCATTGTTGAGAATATATTGAAGAACTCTGTTGAGCATGAAGAATTACATAGGGTTGCCTAATTCCTGATATGAATATTGATCGAGTCTACTAAGTGATCTAAGAAGGCTCATGATAAAGCTATTGATGTACTATATGAAATTGATGGCATGATGAAATTAATGTCATGATGACAAATGGATGATACTGGTATTCTCTATCATGCAAAATAGGTTAAGGAACATTTTAAGGTAATAGTTGAAAAAGAGTCTGGAAAGGACACAGTCTTTGTTTTAAGTTCAACTCATAGGTTCATAAACTATGAGAAGGAAATTAATCAAATGAGAACCAAAATGTAGGGTACTAGGACCTTCCAAAGAGATATATTTAATGTATAAGTAAACTACACAGCTTCTAACCTTTACTCCTACAGACCAGATGAAGAATGAATATAAGAAATATTCAAGGCCTTTGATGCCTACTCAGAGAAGTAGTGAGAAGAAAATGACAAGAAATCTAAAGCTATCCTGAAGACTAATTAAATTTTCCCTCTATTTTGAATATTTTTAAATCTTGATATCATGTGTAGTTTCATTTTGAAGACATTTTAATTGTATTTTGTAATTACAAAGTATAGTTGTGTATTTTTTGTAACTCTTTAAAAGAAAGATAAAAACATGTATTTTTCACATTATATCTTTTAAATGTGGAATTTGTAAAAATCAATTTACAAATTTCACTTTTTATTTTTATTAATGTGAAATGAAAAAGTGCAAAGTCATAAAATAAAAATGCACACCACCCCACCTTTTTGTAAAAAGTGATTAAGGCTTGAATGTTTAAAAATATCACTTTAATTTTGCATGATAGGGTTTGTATGTAAAAGTGATTTGAAAATTTATTTTCAATATTCTCTTTTCTTTTTGAAGACCAAGTTCTTTTTTAGCATTACTTCTTGCATGGAAAGTTGTTTCTAGCTATCATCAAAGAAGCCTTGCATGAAGATTTCTAGCTATGCCAATACCACTTCCAAATCAACACAAAACTTGTGTATGCCATTTTCTAGCCATTCCAAAAGTTTAGAAGCACCATAAGAAGAGGAACTGACCTCCTTTGCATGAGGGTTTTAGATTTGCATGATCTCCTTCAACTGAGAATTCAATTTTTTTTAACTACATGTCTTCTAAGATGTTTTTGTATAAATATGGGCAGAACCCATGGTCCAATCTATCTTTTGTTGTTATTTAATATTTTTTTTTTCATTTTGAATGTATTTACTACAAGTTGTAGTCTTTAGAGAGAAATAAAGTTAAGTTTTGCCTTTCTTGTCTTTGGAATCTTTGTGTCATATAAGTTATTTATTTCTTTGTGGAAGTTTTTATCTTTTATTTCAGTTTCAAGATAAATCAGCTATGGTATTTTTTGTCCTTTTGATTATATTTTTTGAAATAAATATCTTTTCCTTTTATTGAAGAATAACTAAAATTTGCCTCTAATTTCAACTTTATATGTTTGTGCTTAATATAAACTCAATCTAATTTATACCCTATTATGTTTTTCAAGCAAGCATCTAGATCCACTATATAAATTTGGTGCAATCACCTTATTTCTAGTTTTCTAAAAGTTTCAATTCTTCAACCCTTTTCTCATTAGAACCCTAGTTTAAGATATAAAAGGCACTAAAGAGTGAGATTTTCACAAGACTTATATCTTATCAATTTGCATTAGATTTTAGTGAGAGGAAGCTAGACTTCTCTAGAGATTAACCTCAAAATTACCAAGGTCCCACAACTTTAGAGGTTTTTCCATTATTTCATTAGGCACTTGCACAACAAGTTACAGAATCAAGATAGGTGTAATCATATGTGATAATAGTTTCTAGCATGTCTGATGGGACCCAAAAATTACATAGAGATCGATACTAGTCTCATTAATAATTGCATTAATTTCAAGAAAATATCAAAGCATCTAGCAAATCCACTAGCTTACAAACTCATTAGCTCAAGGTGATGTATGAAAATAAAATAAACAAGATTGTCTACCAAAGGTAAAATGGCTAATTTTTTAGAATTGTCATTTCCATCAAAGAAGAAAACAAAATAAGTCACCCCTTAGCCTAAGGTATACCCTATGATTTTATTCCCATCCCCTTTCGTCACTCCAATCAGCTCTATATCCCCTAAAATGCCTAGAAATCAAAATTTCATATCTTTTAATATAGGTAGTCCACTCATTTTGGCCCAACATGATGATCTACCAATCTTTGCCTTAAAAAGTCTACCATATTTTACTGGTGAAACTTATACCACCACTTCATAACATATATAATACATTGCTAATCTCTACTCAATTCATAACATGATCGAAGATAATGTTGTAATCAGACTCCTAGTCTCCTCTTTTAAGGGAAAATATTTACAATGGTATAGAAATCTCATTCCCACCTCAATCAAAGATTGGGATGAGTTAGGTGTTGCAATGTGTTCCCACTTTGAAGACAAGTGTGACCATCTTCTTTGGTTGAATAGTTGACTACTATTCAACGAGCCCCTCATGAACAAATGACTGACTCCAATTACCACTTCTAGAAGACCTAGAATAGAATTCTAATTTTGATTAAACCCACTACCAATAATGCCTTCTTATATTATCTAAAATCCTCTAATAGTGATATAGTTGTGATGATTCAATCAATGGGTGGTAACATGCTTCTTGCATCTTATGATATTATAATAAAGGCTGAGAATTATTTGATTCAAGTCAAGAAAATTGTGTCACAGCCCCCAATGCCTCTATTTCCATAAATATCCCATATTCCCCCACCTGCACTTACTATAATCCCTACCATGAGTAAGTCACCTACTCTAACTCCTGCACATATGGATGAACTATATGAGGTCAAGTCATTACTCAAGAGTTTTGGAAATGAGTTAGTGGTGATGAAAAGGCAACAAGAACAAAACCATAAACCTTTTCATCCATATAACCCTACATACCAAGGGAATAAGAAACCCTACCAAGGGGATAGGTAGCCTTATCAAGGTAACAATCAATAGAAAAGATAAAATACACAGTAGGGACCTCTAAACACTCATCCATTATCAGCACCTAGGGCTTCCAAATCTATTATCCTAGTGTAAAATAACTTGGCTCAATAATATTGGTGGTGATATCCATGTAATATACCTCATAAATAGAATACTTGTCCCAATGGTGTTATCAGTCAAGCCCTGATGGTGCAAGGTGTAGTGAATATGCAAGAATAACAAGAAGGGTCTACTTCACAATAATTAGACACAAGAACCTGCTCAAAGTGAAACAACTCTTCTAAATTGGTAGGAGGATGATTTCAATGGAACAAACCAAGATGAAGCATTTTTAATAGTTCAAGCCTTGTAGAAGCTAATACATACTCCAAGAAAATAGAAATAGAAGTTGATCAACTCCCTAAAGTGAACCAAGCTTCAACTTCTAAAGTAACAACAGAATTGATAAAGAGTAATGTAGTGCAAATACCACCCTTTATACCTAATAATCAATTCAAGGCAAAGGTGTTAACTCCAAACCTTGTGAAAGAAGACGTAGCCCCTACAAAATTACCAACAAGTGTTGGTAATATTCCCTTCAGTATTATTGATCAAATAAAGAAAACTAATTTGAATATCATTATGTTAGAATCCCTATCTATACCAACACAAAGGGACTTACTACATGAGGCCTTGAAAAACTTCCAAATATCAGAGAAGGCTCCAACCAAGGGGCCTACACCTGTAGTGAAATTATGTCAGCCTTAGACTGATAACAAAACAAGTAAAAATGGTAAGCCTCCTTTTTACCTTTAACTTATAATAGAGAAGCATATGTTACATAATTTCATGGTGCATTCAGGGGCTAGTAGCTTCATAATGCCTAAGAAAATAGTTCATGATCTGGGAATAAAATATACACTTATTAGTAAAGGGGTAGTGCAACTAGATGGGACTGTTGTTCAAAGGGTAGAAATGATAAAAAGACTAGATCTCACTATTCATGTTTGTCCTAGTCTTTCAATTACTCAAGACATTTCAGTCATAGACCTCCTGTCATGTCCCCTTTTCAATTAACATGTTCTGAGTTCATGGTTAGCCTATTATCAACCTTCGTAGGCTAATAAGATGGATAGAGGGTCATAATGGAGCTTGGCTCGACTTTGATTCACAGGATTTCTACATTTGATTTTCATTCAGGGTATTTCAGACACATTTGGCCTGAGCTCCTACTTTTTAGGGATATTCGATATGCAGCGGAGCGCCTTTATTATGGTATGGTTATGTGCGGAATCACTCCTTGATTCACTAGCTTCGATCGGTTCGTGGATCCGACATGTATTGAGGGAGATATTAATATTTGATTGATTTAATCAAATATTAATTATTTAGCCTATTTTTAATTAGAAACCCTAATTCTAATTTAAGAAACCCTAATTAGGGCAAGCATATCTTTTGAGGGTATAAGGGTTTCTCATAGAGGCCATTGTTCATTATGCTATTGATTATTGACTATTGAAAATTGAAGAATTTCTTCTGTGAAGACTGAGCCTAGGGTTCAAGGATTCCATTTGCATTGGAGAACGTTCCCTCTTCAGTGTGTGCAATTAAGAGGCTGTGAAATATCAGCTGATCTATTGCCAAAGTGAGAGATAGCTTCATCCAGAAGTTATCACAGAATTTCAGGTTTGAGAGATAACTTCACACAGAAGTTATCACAGATATTCCAGGTATTTATTGCTTTATGTTTTGATTCAATAAATTATACAGCTAGAGATCTACTGTGCTAGAGACAGATATCTTCAGATCAGGGGTTGAAAACAGGGAAGTTGTGCTTAATTTACGGCCATACAGAATTCGTACGGGTTCGTACAGACCAGTGCAGGAACCGACCTCGGCAGGCAGAGGGTTTTCAGCGACCGACATCAGTCGACTGAAGACCGACGTCGGTAGGAATCGACCGGCAGAGACCGACGTCGGCGAGATATCGACCGACGACGGCGACTGTGTGTCGACACAGAAGGGCCGAGACTTTCCAGAATTCAATTTGCACTTCCAGATTTGCAAAGCCAGGGTTTTCAAGACTGTATTTCATACTTATATGCATATTAGAGGACTGCAATTGTAATAATTTAGAAGGACAAGTGATACAATCTGTAATTTGTTATTAAGAGACTATATTATTGTGATCTTTCTGAATTTATTCCACAGCGATTATATCTTGGTTCAGATTTTTTGTGTTGCTATATTTCCTGTCTGAAGGGGATATTACAGTGGTATCAGAGCTTATTGTGCAGATAAAGGAGCCCCTAAGTGAGGGACATCACAGTGGTATCAGAGCTTTTGTGCAGATAAGTGAGCCCCTAAGTAAGGGACATTACACCTCCCCCATACTTGACCATTTATCTATTGAGAGATTTCACTGCTAAAATAGGAGGATATTTATCTATTGATTGGTCTCATATGCTACTTAGAACAAGATATGAGACTAGATTAATAATAATAGTTGAGCCAATTACAAAGGACCATATCAAACCATAGAGATGAACTATACCTTGTAATACCAATAGGGGGAAGAGGTGGATCAAGAAAATGTAACACCTATAGAAGAAATCCCAAACACTCACTTGGTGAGTGGGGATCAGACCTATAATTTTATCCTTATGACTATATACAAGAAACATGGTTAGGGATGTATTATATTCATGAACAAGATGCAATCATCCAATATTAAGTCAAACTATTTGAGGATCTACAAGGTATGTGGTAGTTATATTTTGATAGTTTATGAAGTAAAAATAGTGTAGTTGTGGGAGTTGCATTGATATTTCCACACAAGGAATGTTATTTATATTTGTTTAGACTCTAATTCAGTTGCACCAATAATGTAGCTAAATATGAAGCATTAATTGTTGGCCTCTAATTGGCTAAGGATAGAGGAATCAAGTTCTTATAGTTATTTGGGGATAGTGAACTTATTATTCACTAGGTTAGATCAAGAAGTGTGACCAAAAACAATTTTATAAGGTCATATAAGCATAGGGTTTAGGACTTACTGGAGGAATTCACTACCCTAAATATCTAAGTAGTACCAAGAGCATAGAATAAGGACGTTGACCACATGGCTTCTATCATGTTTTAATATAATCTACCAGTTGAGATAGCAAAGGAAAACAACCAATATGTGAGGTTGATTGTAAGGCCTTCTATCCATGATAACGTGATTAATTGGTAGGTCTTTGATAGTGACAAGTTGATCATGATTTTTTTAAGAGAAGAGGTTGAGTTTTTAGAATGTAATCAACCAAGGTTTTAAGACCAATATGGTGGCTATATCATACAACTAAAAAATAATAAGTTGCCCATGGGTCTCATTACATAGTAAAATATATTTAACTTGAATGACCAATTGAAAAATGAGAAGAAGAATATTATCATCAATGAAAAATATTGTGAACCCATCACTGTATCATAAGGTAAGTCACTCAAGATAGGCAAGGTATGCAATATTTTAGAGAAGCATGATTTTGTTCAATTGTGTTGAGAGTTTGATGATAACTTTTCCTAGAGTTATCATGATTTGAGGGGGTTTAGCCCAAGTTTAGCATAGCATACTATCTAACTAGATCCAAATACAAAAGCTATCAAGTAAAAATAGAGACCCATCAATCTAAAGATTCAACCCTTGATGAAGAACGAACTTTGTAAGTTGATAGATGATAATATAATATTTCTAATCAAATACTCATCTTGGGTGGTGAATCAGGTTCATGTCAGAAGAAATAATGGTGAAATTTGTTTGTGCATGGATTTTAGAGACTTGAACAAAGCATCACTAAAAGATCATTATCCTCTTCCTCCTATGGAACAAATTTTGCAAATAGTGTTAAGATCTAAGATATTTTCTCTTCTGGATAGTTATTAAGGTTATAATCAAATCTTGGTATAAGAATAAGACAAATTTAAGACTGCCTTTACCACCAAATGGGGCATGTACATGTATAGGAATATGTCATTCAATCTAACAAATGTAGGGGACATTTTTCAAAGAGCTATGGATATGACATTCAAAGGTATAATAAATGATATAATCTTAGTGTATCTAGATGATATCATGGTCTATTCAAATCACACTAGTACACATCTCTATCACCTAAGAAAGATCTTTGAAAGATGTATATAATTTAGCATGTCTCTTAATCCAAAAAAATGTGTGTTTGTAGTACACAAAGGCAAACTATTGGGACATATAGTGTCCAAAGAAGGTCTTAAAATAGACCTTGAACAAGTCAGAGCCATATCTGCATTAGCATTTCCAAGTCATAAAAAGGGGTTACAAATCTTCCTCGAGAAGATTAACTTCATGAGGATATTTGTACCAAATTTTGCATCCTTGGCCAAACCACTTACTGTAATGTTAAAAGAGGAAAATCTTTTAAGTTGGATGTAAGATGGGAAAGAAATCTTTGAAGATATCAAATAAGCTATCTCCCAAGCCTCGACCTTGGTTAACCCAAAATATGATAAGCATTTTATCCTCTATGTGTTTGGAGGGGAGGGGAGTATCTCAGTGATTCTAACTCAGAATAATAATGAAGGATTGGAGTAGATAATATTTGAAGGGTTGTGAAGAGAATTATAGCTTCTTGGAAAAACAAGTTTATGTGGTAGTTAAAGAAATTAAGAAATTTAGACACACAATCTCCAACAATAAAGTGTATCTAATGGTTAGTCATAAAATTTTCAAATAATTTTTGCTAAGTAGGGATATAAATAAAAAGTGACTGGGATGGATTACTAAGGTCATGGAGTATGACAAATATCATGATCACAAACCTAGTAAGAGGAAAAGGACTATGTGAGCAACTAGTTTCCAACATCAAAACTATTGAACCCATTTTTGACATAATATATGCCCAAAATATACCTCACCTAGACAATCTACACTCATTTAATAGCTAGATTCAAGACATGAGCCATTTCTTACAAACTAGTGAATATCCCTATGACTTCCAGCAGTCAGATAAGAGATATTTTTTACTCAAATCAATACCTTACATCCTTAGGAATGGAATTTTATTCCAAAAAGATTTGAATTGAGTCTTGTTAATATGTATTGAGCATGAGAAAGTCCCCAAAGTGCTCAAACAATTACATGATGTACCATCAGGAGGACACTTTTCAACAAGAACTATGGCCATCAAAGTTATGAGAGGAGGCTACTATTGGCCTAAGTTATTTAAGGATGCCCATCAATGGGTAAAAAACTATGAGAAGTGTGATTAATTCACTAATAAGCAAAGGCTACCTACATTTCCTCTCAAACTAATTCAAGCAAATCAGCCATTTGCCCAATAGGGCTTAGACTTCATCAACATGATCAATCTGCCATTAATCATGGGTCACAAGTGGGTTCTTATAGAAATGTATTATTTCACATTATGGACTGAGGTAGTTTCTCTAAAAGATGCCATAGAAACATCCATTTTGGATTTTATGGATAACATAGTTTCAAGGTTTGGTGTTCCTCACACCATCATATCTGATAACACTAAGGATTTTATGGGAACTCAAGTTAGTGAATGGGCTATAAAGCATAATGTGTACCTGAGCACATCTTCAAATTATTACCCTCAAGGTAATTTCCTCACTTATTCGACCAACAATAATTTAATTTAGGTCATTAAATAAAAAAAGGAAGATAACCAAAGGACACAGCATATGAAACTAAGATCAGCACTATGGGCTAATAGAATTATACCAAAGAGAGCCATTGATAATTCTAAATTTATATTGGTGTATGGAAGAGAAGCCTGAGTGTCACTATCAATCAAGCTACCATCCCTGGAGCTCAATCACCTATTGGACCTGATTGATAATGATGAAATAATGACAAGATTAGTTGAGCTCATGGAAGTCAAATAAATTATATGTCAATTGATGAAAGTCTTGGAGGCAAATTAAGCACAAGTCAAGAATACTTTCAATAAAAAGGCAACTACAAGAAGCTTCAATGAGGGAGATATGGTCCTAAAGTGGGACACAAATAAATCAAAACTAGTCAAGCATACCAAATTTGATGCAATATGGAGTGGTTCATATGTCATCACTTAGTGCAAACGGCTAAATGCATTCCAGTTTGCCAAGATTGATCGTGAAGGATTACCAATCCCAGTTAATGGGATATACCACAAAACTTATTTTTGAGGAAAGGAATAGTTCCAAAGTCCTAAAAAGTTGCAAATACTAGTGTTAGTTTGTGTTTTCAATAAGTTCTCTTATACACACCTTAGTATTTAAGATTTATTATTTGGTTTGTTTCCCTATTTGGTTATTTGTTTTATTTCCATGTCTTGGTAAGCTTAACTCTTTTCTATCTTAGGTTATAGTTTTTTAAGAGTAGGGTCGACTCTATGCCCAATGTCTTTCAAGGCTACTAGTTTCAAATGATTAACATGCAATCATCCCGTAGAGGTCACCAAAAATGTTGAGATTTTTTGCCCCAAAAATCTCCTTACATTCATAACCCTAAGGGATACCCCATATGTTTTTTAGAAAAAAACCCTTGGACCTTTAAGAATCCAATTTTCCTTTGCCTTGTAGAATCAGGAACTCTAGATGTAATTTAAACAATTATAAATTGTTTCATGGGTTTTGGGTCCTGTGAGGCACCAAAATCCAAAGTCCATGGAATCCAAAACTCCCCATGCAATTTGCATTTTCTTGAACATGCAAAATGCATGGCAGGTTTTGAATCATGCCACATACCCATTCATTAGAATCTGTAGCTCAATATGCACATTGCACATTTTCACATGTAAATTTACATGGTGGGCTCTAAATCTCACTAACTAAAACTCCCCAAAAAGATTGGACCTACTCTAATCAATTCCAACCTCCACCAGCACACCTTCACCCTTTCTCATAGGAAGCAGGGCCCAGAGTGCACATTGCATGTTTTTACAACATGCAAAGTGCACATTGAGCTCTATTTCCCACAAATTCATTAAAACCATCCATAAAGGGTGGACATACCTTGATTACGTCTAACCTCTACTAAGCCAATTTTGAACACTTTCATGGGGAGTATAAATCAAAAGGAACATTGCACATTTTTCATAAATATGCAAAGTGCATGATGATCCCTGCCTCCCACTAAGCCATTTCAAGTTATAGAGAGTGGACCTGCTACAAGTAGGTCCAACCTCCACGACCTACCACCATTACCTATATTAAATATATAGTTTTTTCTATATAAGCAAGGGATTTTGTAAAATAATTATCGTCATTAAGATTTCTAAACACATTTTGATGCTCTAGTTACCTTCACCCTCATTGTTAAACCTCAAGCTCTATGCGTAAGAGCCGTATCCCAAAAAGCAACTAAAAATTCTAAGACACATCACCTGTGTGAGTAAAATGGTACCTCTTTATGTTATTTTTTCTTCAATCTTCTATTTTGGTAAAGTTTTTTGAACTCTTGAGTTTTCTCATCTCATTTTGGGAGTTTTCTTTTAAAAGGTTTGGTTTAAGGTTTGTAGAAAATCAATTTGCATGTCTAAGGTAGTCTTGGGCAAACTAGGGTTTCAAAATATCTGCCTTGATGTGCTTTCATTTTAAAAAAATTCATTTTCCCTCTTGTTTTTCTTATCAAAACCTCAAATTTATACCTAGCCAAATTGAATATGACCCAGCTTATACCTTTTATTCAAAAACTAGAGAATATTCCCTATCAAATTCTTTTCCCTCCCATTACACCATGGAAGGTGGACATGCTCCAAACACCTGCCACTTCCATCAAGAATTTAACATCCTTAAAGCACTGTGGAAGGTGGACCTTCCTCAAGCATGTCCTACCTTCATTGGATATTTCTAACTCTCACACATCATTGATACTAGATGTGCTCTAAACACCTCCAGGTTCTACCAAAAGGAACACATGCTCCAAACACCTAAAGGTTCTACTAGATTTTTTAGTTGGCTATTTAGAGTATTTTTATATGACTCCCATGCCTCCCAAAGAGATGAAGTTCAAATCAAAAGTTCCTAAATAAATTTCTTGTCTGGAATCTAACCTTACAGAGATCAGTGATACATAATTAGGCCATATTGACCTAGGAGACTTTTGAGCTAAGATTGGGGTAGATTTTAAGAATAACTAGATACATAGTATTTATGACTCTAGACTCCCACAAGCTACAACTTTTCCCCTGACATAACTTAGCACTATGACCCTAATAGGAGATAGGTATTTAATGATAAGGGGGAAAATATCTTGGACCTTAACCCTAATTACATAGACTCAATGTTTGACATTCTTGAATTTGAGAGTTATTTGGATATAACTCCCTAAACATCTACAAAGTTCTATGAGTAGAAGAGAGATAGATGCTAGAAGATAATCAAAAAACAATGGCTTAAGACCCCTAAACACTCTTCTACCATATTTCCCAAGATAATGTATAGGTTTAATTTCATAGAAGAGGTGGGAGATGTTATAACATTGTCACATAGAGTCACTAGCAGTCTTGATGCTCAGTGCTATGAGTAATGGATGCATCAATATGTTTTAACTATATGAGAGAATAAACAGTAAATACATTAGGCATAATTGATCGGTGATTTTATCCATCAATAGTTTTTGGAGGTTCAAACCTCAAACAAATTCTACATGACCTCGTATGTTGTTTATATTTTGGCTATGGGGAGATTCTTCCCATGCCTAAATGTGGTACCTAAAGAAATAACACATGTGTACAACTACTACCCTAACCTCACCCTTCAATCTAGTAAGCAACAATTTAGAAGAGTTAATGATGCTTTCATCTAAAGCATCATCACCATGTTTGATTTAAAGCTTAAGAAGGAAAGGTTTTTTAGAGAAGCAAAATAGGAAATTACTAAATGGGAATAATTATTTATAAAATTTCCCATATATTCTTACATTAGGGAAGCAAGTTTCAATGTTTGTCCTTACATTGTTACCCATTATGTAAGTGATAAGTGGGCATTGTTGGAATTGGTAAGCCAGCTAGTGGAGGCCCATAAGCTCCTCTCAGATAGACATAATTTAGGGATCTACTTCACTATTTCTATTGGCCATTATACATGCCAAACTCTTTTGAAGGCCAAATGTGTAGAAGCAAAGATGAGCCAAGTAACATTAAAGACCCTTGAGTCTAGGCCATACTTTGACCCTTATGGTAAAATCACCCATTCATTAGATTTGGTATCATATGATCATGTACCATACTATGAAGATTACTGGGAGGATTGTGATGATGAGGAGATGGTAAGAATGAGGGACTACTCAAGAATGTCCTTGTAGCAAATTAAATATTATGACCTAGCATCAGTTCTTGATAATTTAGAAGATGATACTTCTAGAGTGGATCTGCTATACCTCACCCAAGTCATTGTGAAACCCCTACCACTAGTTAGGTGGTCAATTTTTGAGTCATTTTCTCTCTTTGATAGAACATCACATGTATTCAATAGAACTATTAATTGGCTAAGGGTTAAATGAGTACAAGTTACAAGAGAGACCATAGGAGTCAAGGAAAAGCTCCTAAAATGGAAAATTGAGGGTATAACACCAATAATAAAGGGCCCTGATGAGTCACCAATAGGACCTAAATATAAGTAGAAGAGGAAAATAAAGACTAAGGCTAGGAAAGGAGAATCAAGCAGAGAAAGGGAAGCTATAGATGAACCCATATATCTTATAGCAGAAGAGAGAGCACCAGTAGTATAAGGGTCTACTTAGGATCCTATAACATGAAATCCTAAATCCATTGTTCCCCCTCTCTTACTCCTATAGTTCAAGAGGATTCAACACTTCCACCATCTTCCTTTCCTCCTCAAGCACCCCAAGTTCCCATTATATCACAATTTTCATTTCCTCTCTCTTCACTCATTCCCACTTCTTCTACCACTCCACTCACCTTAATTAGCTAAGTGCAAATAGTATAAATATGTCTAGGGAGTACTCAAGTTCCCCCTATAGTGGAAGTCCAAATTCTTACTTCACCTTCCCTTTCTCCCACTTCATGTTCCATTCATAATTCCTTCTATTTCATCACCATTGATCCTTAACACCACTCAAAAGTACATTTCCTTGAAGTCAGTTATCTTGACTACCATTCTACAAGCCACTCCAACTTCTACAATGAATATTGTTCCCTCCTCCTCTCAACCCACCATTTTAACCTCACCAACCCTGAGTGGCCCCTACACACCTAATCAACACACGTAGTACATTAGCTTCCACCCTTCCACCAATTCCTAAATTCATAATCTCCACTTCCATTGCACCACTCTCCCCCATTTCACTATTTCATCCAAGCCATGAGTTGAGCTCAGATAAATTCAAACACTTGGTGTAGTAATGGGTTTTCAATATATTGGTAAGGAGAATCCTGCACATACACCTCTTAAACAGCCTATAATGCCATCTTCCCATGAGTTTTCATTGGTCACAGTGCTAGTTATTATAGTTATATTAGCTACAAATTTTTGTGTGATCATGCTAGATACATAGAAGGCTACCCTAATTGATTATCCCAATTAGTAGGTAAAAAGAAGAAGATAATGATTGACCCCAAAAAATAGGACTTTGAAATGTCAAAAGTCTAGAAGAAGACAAAATCTACTCCCAAAACCTACTCAAGAATATTAATTGATAACAAGGGAGAGAGATATGTGGAGATTTTAGTTCCCCTACCAGACAAACCAAAAGGAGATATTGTGGTGGTAGATTACTAGGTCTCTCAAATACACCTTGGTCAAAAAATGAGAAAAGGACTCAAACATGATGTGCAGTCAGGCATCAACTCTCTCTTTCAAATAATTCACCATTACAAAGCCACCAAGGATGAACTCAAAAGGAAGGTTGATAAGTTGATCGAAGCACTCAACCAATTTTTAAAGCCCATTGAAACATTGTAACAACCATAGGGAGTGCATCCAATTGGTCTAAATCAAGCTACAATTTATTCCACAAGAGAGATTGCTCACATGGGAAGGCATACTAAATAATGGTCTAAGGAACTAATTACATGTGGCAAAAAGGCCCTCACAACAACGTTAGATCACTATGGCATCATCATGGAGAGGAAGGAAATTATGAAAGCATAGATTATTAGCTATGAAGAAGAAATTCTAACTCTGAACATGTATTATCCCAAGTTGACAACCATAAAGTCAATAGATATGAATACCCTCATTGTTGAGAATATATTGAAGAACTATGTTGAGAATGAGGAATTACATGGGGCTACCCAATTCTAGATACAAATATTGACCAAGTCTAATGAGTGAGCCAAGGAGGCTCATGATAAAGCTATTGATGTACTATATGAAATTGATGGCATGATGAATTTAATGCCATTTGACCACTAGATGATACTAATAATCTCTACTAGGTAGAATAGGTTAAGGAACATTTTAAGGGAATAGTTGAAAAAGAGTCTAGAAAGGACACAATCTTTGTTTTAAGTTCAATTCATAGGTTCATAAACTATAATAAATAAATTGATCGAATGAGAACCAAAATTTAGGGTACAAAGGCCTTCTGAAGAGAGTTATTTGACATACACGTAGACTATGTAGCTTCTAACATTTACTCCTACAGTCCAGATGAAGAATGAATATAGGAAATATTCAAGGCCTTTGATGCCTACTTAGAGAAGCATCAAGTAGAAAGTGACAAGAAAGTTGAAGCTATCCTGAAGACTAATTAAATTTTCCTTTTCTTTCAGATATTTTTAAAATCTTGCTATCATGTGTAGTTTCATTTTGAAGACATTTTAATTATAATTTGCAATTACAAAGTATTGTTGTGTATCTTTGTAACTCTTTTAAAGAAAGAGAAAAACATGTATTTTTAACTTTATATCTTTTAAATGTGGAAGTTTCAAAAATCAGGGTGTAAATTGCACTTTCTATTTTGATTAATGTGGAATGAAAAAGTGCAAAGTCATAAAATCAAAATGCATGCCCCCTTTTTGTAAAAAATGATTAAGGCTTGAATGTTGAAAAGTCTCACTTTAATTTTTCATGCTAGGGTTTGCATGTAAAAAAGATCTGAAAATTTATTTTCAATATTATCTTTTATTTTTAAGACCAAGTTATTTTTTAGCGTCACTTCTTGCATGGAGAGTTGTTTCCAGCTATCATCCAAGAAGCCTTGCATGAAGATCTCTAGCTATGCCAATACCACTTCCAAATCAACACAAAACTTGTACATGCCATTTTCCATCCATTCCACAAGTTTAGAAGTGCTAGAAGAAGAGGAACTCACCCCCTTTGCATGAGGGTTTTAGATTTGTATGATCTACTTCAACTGGGCATTCAATTTTTGTTAACTACATGTCTTATAAGATGTTTTTGTACAAATATGGGTAGACCCCATGGCCCAATCTATCTTTTATTGGTAGTTAATATTTTTTTGCATTTTGAATGTATTTTCTATAAGCTATAGCCTTTAGAGATAAATAAAGTTGAGTTTTTCCTTTCTTGTCTTTGGAATCTTTGTGTCATACAAGTTATTTAATTATTTGTAGAAGTGTTTATCCTTTATTTTAGATTCAAGATGAATCATCTATGGTATTTTTTTCCTCTTGATTATATTGTTTTAAATAAATATCTTTTCCCTTTGTTGAAGAATAACTAAAATTTGCCTCTAATTTCAAATTTGCATAAGTCTATGCTTAATATAAACTCAATCTACTTTCTACCCTATCAATATTTTCAAGCAAGAATCTAGATCCACTATATAAATTTGGTGAAATCACCTTAATTCTAGTTTTCTACAATTTTCAATTCTTCAACCCTTTTCCCGTTAGAACCGTAGTTTAGGATCCAAAAGGCACTAAAGAGAGAGATTTTCACAAGACTGATATCTTAGCATTTTGCATCATATTTTAGTGAGAGGAAGTTGGCCTTCTCTAGATATTAACCTTAAAATTGCCAAGATCCCATAGCTTTGGAGGTTTTTCCATTATTTCATTAGGCACTTACATAACAAGATATAGAATCAAGATAGGTACAATCCTATGTGATAACAGGTATTTATACTTTGTTTTCCCCAACCAAGTAGTTACAATCATAATTAAAATCATAGTGACTCACCAATGATCATCAACACAACTTGAGTCATGACATCCAATTACATAGATTCCTAAGGAACTAGGCCTTTGAGCCCCTATATCCTCTCTTCGATGTCAGATCCTCATAACCAAGTACTTATCTTCCTTTGGGCTGGTGATATATTTTTTCTTGACTTTATCTTTGTCATCCCTATAAATTACTCCCTAACCATCTCCCACTTCTCACATGCTCCCCAAGTCTTCTGCTAGTGTTCTAAGTCCTTCATTCTTGGGTTCTCTATTTATTAAACACATTTATTCAAACTTGGTCCTCCTACACCATGATCTTTTGCATTGTGATTTTTTTGCATTGTGCCTCTTTTACACTAATTATTCCAAAAAGGACTTTGTCAAAATTTGGGGTCCAAAATCACCCCACATTATGCCATTAGTCCATCCTAGACTAAGCATTGGTGTCAAACTCTACCAAAAAAATTAGACCCTCCTATTTGATTTGCTTCTTGACACCTTACCAGTGTGATAAGCTGTTTAGTAGCTTAGTTTTTATTTTTTCAATTGTCAAGTTTAGCTTCTTGGTCTCCTTAGGTTGGTTAAGACACTCACCTACTTGATTTACCAAACATTCAAGGGATGTGGAAGCATCCTATGAATGCTCTCAAATGTAGTGACCTTGAGAATAACCTATCCTTGGAGTGCCCTAAAGTTCAAATTTGTTTCTTATTTATGGGCACTTATTATTTCTTCCATAACCTCCACATCTTTAAATTATTTAGTATACTACGAGCAGTGTTTTATTAATAGGATTTATTAACCAACTATTGTTGTTAAATCTCTTATGCTTAAATTCAAGCTTCAAAATTTTGTTGGGCTACTCTAGATTCTTAAAAACCCCATCTAAAATGGGAATAGTATCTCCAACTCAGTACAAGACTCTCTTTTACACCTCCATAGCTTTCATAAATTGTTTTGTCACCCAAATTTTCCAATCCCAAGGGCCAGTGTGTTCTTTACATCATTTCAAAAGGAGCTCCACCAAGGTCTCCAACTTATTTATTGTCTCACTAGATAATGGGACTCTATCTACTAGCATTAGTTCTTAGCTCAAAATTTTCTTACATATGTTCAATGTTTTAACCTTGGCAGTTGTTTCCACCTCTAATTATCACTTAAGCTTAGCCAACTCTTCTTCTATCTTTATCCTAGATACAACCTTATTATTATACATCACCACCATCTTAGCATGTTTATTTTGGGCCTATCATGCATCATAATCTTCAAAGGTATTCTGCCTTGTAACCTCAAATGCCAATTTTAAGAGTGCTAAGTTAATATGTATAAAAGTAAGCTATTATATATCTACCCAAAAGGTGTCATGTAGCACCACTAATTTTGGATCTAGTACAACATTATCAAAGGGAATCTTAAACTGATGTTCTTCATTATACATATCAAGTAAAAATGACATCTCCCATCAATTCTATTTAGATGCATGCTTCTATTCAAAATGAGAATGCATATACAATAGATTATTCGGTATTCCCTTATGGTATTGGATGTAGAGGTTCATGGTTGCATCAGTATTTTTTTTTGTTCTCAAAATGGAGTCATCAATTAGATCCTTCCCCTTCAAGAGATCTCACTCAAGTATCTCAACATCCATGTCTTCCTCTTAGGAAGTAGTCCTGATGTCAAGTCCACTCAGTCTCAAATCCATTTTAGAACCATCCCTCTCTTTACCAAGTATATCTTGAATCTCTATCTATGCCTCCTCGAGGGTTTTATGCTAAATCATTAAAGGATTCTTCTCAGAGTTGAGAATGACTTGCTCTTCTTCCATAATGACTCTTTTCGGTGTCGCATTGAGAAGCTCTACCTGATCTTTTATATCACTATCCTTAGGTACCATTATATCCTATTTCAAGGGAATAGTCTATGTTATTGTCTTTGAGCCTTCTAGTTGACTAGCTAGTAGATCCTTCTTTAGTGGTGCCTAGGTTATCCTTTGCCTTTCTTAGGGTTCTAGATGAGTGCTTATAATCACATCATGCCCTAGGCACTTTTTCTTCTTTTTCACGTTATATCTTTAGGGAGTCTCTCTCTTTCATGTTCTGCACTTCTTAAATATTTATTCTTGGGTTTTAACATATAGAATAAATAATGAATAAAATTTCCCATAAAATTTTGTTGAACTTGTATTTCAGTTATGTCAGACTCCATCTTTTTCCTATAGGATTTTTTCTTAGGATATACATATAGTTGGTAAAGGGTGTGAGTCTATGAATCTATCTATTTTGCAGTAATATTTATTAACTATTAATTATGTATTTAGATACATCATTCATGAAGTATCATGTTGTGAAATTGTATGGTAGCTTAATCCATGTAGATAACAATCGCGAGGGAGCCATCTAGATGCATGTAGGGGAGAAATGTTTATTAATAGAAAAATTGGATTGGTCTCCAACTTATGTAGGTAAGTACTTTGGAATGCACCATTTGTTCCCAAAGGCTTCCTTCATCCCATCATACCATTCTCTCATCTTGAATTTGTGGGATGGAGTGATTAGACTAGGCAGGTGAATGCCTTATACCACTCTGTAGGGGATATATTCTCATGAAGGTATGCCCTTTTAACTCTCTATAGGTGTAGTTAGATACACTAATCTCATAAAACACCATCAATAATATAAATTTTCCCCATGTAAACCTATAATTAGATACCTTGTAATCTTTTTATACATCCTTTATGATCTTGGTATCAAAGGAGTGTACCTAGTTATACTTTAGCCCCTCGATAACTTATTATGAAATGTATAGGTGGGCCATGTCTACCTATTTTCACTTATCTTTGCCTCCAACCTTTATCATTATGATATACAAGGCCACTCTAAGGGTAGGATCTTGATGACTCATGTTGTGCATGACATGGCCTTGTTTTTGGTACTCAAGCACCATGGCCATCTTTTCTATCTCATCCTAGTCTTCCAAGTCATAGATAATGTTTGCACCTAAGCACTACAACCCTAATTCTTTTCTAATTTATTCTATATTAATTTGCATCTAGTTCCCTATAATCCTCATACACCCACAAGATCAAAAACTTCACTACTTCAATTGGATTTTCAAAAGTCAGAAGAGGCTAGCATTATCTAAAGCATTGAAAATTTTCAAGTCATAAATCAGCTCACTCTTGGAATTTTGTCACTCTACCTTGTAGTCATGTTTTATCTCTACTTTATTACCAAATTGGTGGTGTATTTAATCAAATAAATTATAGGTTGACACATTGGACACCAAATTTTTTGTGCATAGTACTACCTCTAAGTACTTATCTCTTCAATAATCAAGGATGGTGGATGAGGCATAGAAACTTTTTTCTTTACCTAGCCAACCATTTCTATCTCTATTTATCTCACATTCACCCCAAGTTATTTAGGTGCTTCTTCTCTAATCAATTCCTTCTTTCCACCCATACTCAACTCTCCCTCCTCTAGAATCATAGGAAATGGTTCACTTTGTTGAGCATTTTTCTCTAGCCACATCGCCCTTCATGGAGCCTAAAGTTTGAGGTGAATTCATTCAATTTTCCCAAAGGAATAAATGATTACTTGTGTAACTACTTTGTCTCTCTTGTTTCAATGCTCTACAATGATAGACATCGATGTTTGTAACCTAAAACTCTATAAATTCCACATATCTTTATAATTCTATCAACCCTCTATCTATTCATCTTACCTAATACACCCTAAAAGACCTTAAAAAACCTGAATCCATTGTTTTATGCTCATCTAGAAGTTTGGAAATCATTTTGCATTAGCTCTAATATGTTCCTTCAGCTCTGTAAGTTCATAATTATACCAATAGTAAAAATTAAAATGACCCCAATTTATCCTTTTATAGGATCGAGGGGGTAGCTTGCATTTACTACCCACCCTCCTTGACCATCACTTTATGTAATAAATGTAAATAATAGTATTGACATAATTCATTTTTAGCACACTTTTCATTACCATTATCCTTTTTGTATTAATTGTATGTCCATTCTCACACTTTTCTTGAAGTACATGATAGTTGTAAAGAATTTGAATGTTTTCCATACCAAAGGTAGGAACCTTTCTTTACCTCAACTAGATTTTGGTTATGTGCCACATCCTACCTACCCTTTTGTCCTTATGAACTTCCACTTATACACCTTTGTTCTCGTCTACACTCATATAAACCATATCCTAGTGGTTCATAGATATAACACCCCTACCCTACACTGAAAGTTATTCATATCCTCCATGATAATATAACAAGTAAAAAACCCATGTTGACTTAACAATACACAATGGTACACAATGAGAGGTTTGATTTATTTAAAATAAAGGAAATCCTAGTCTAATCTAATGACATGTGCCTTATTAGTACAAAAAAGAAATACTATTTAGAAAAGTATGGTCTCAACTAATAGCCAACTGGTCATCAAGTCCCTTTAACCTTGATGTGCCAATGGGATGGATACTATGAATGAAAAAGGTGTCATCCTAGTGTACACAAAGATTGTTGGAGTGGCATGCGAACTTGGTGTTGTATACTAAAACTTACATGCCAAGGGAAAAAGTATTATTCTTTAGATGGTGATTGTGTCATGCTTTATGTTTGAATTTCTCCACTCCCTTACTCCATTGTGTGATAAATCAAGTTTTATCTAGTAGAAATAAAGAATTGAGGCACACTTTCAATGATGCTTCATCATCTAGTCATCCAATGCATATAATGCAAAGAGAAGGAATAATAAACTCCAATAGAAGAATAGATTCATTACGAATATATGACTAAATGGTGTGCTCTCAATTAGACAATTGTAAGTGGTTTGATAAGCCCATATAACTATAGATACATAATCATCCCAATAAATACATCTAATATTACATATCTTGGTCAATTTAGTACCCAATATTTTATTCAACGCCTCAATTGTACCATTAGCCTAGGGATGATACGGTGTTGTCTTATAGTGGGTGATCATGAACTCTCCTAATAGAACATAGTCTTGTTAAGGAAATGGGTACCTTGGTCATTAGTGAAACTCAATAGACATCCAAACCTAGTAAGGATATTCTCCTAGATTAATCTAGCAGTAGTGGTAGTATTATAATCCCATGTTGACACAACTTTAGCCTAGTGAGTTAAATAGTCATTAGCAGTGATAAGATAGCATGTGCTAGTACACCACCCCATGAGGTTGATGGGGCCAACAAAATAAATGGCCCATTTTCCAAAAGATTTCTAAGATAAAATAAGGAGTATGGCATCCCTCTTATTTGGCTTTCTCATGCACTAGCAAATGTCAAACTAGTGTACGTAAAACTTAGCATCCTTAAATAAGGTAGGTCACTATAAGCCAACTAAAAGGACATTTCATACAGTAGCCTAACTAGTATAGTGTCCTCTAGTGACACCTTTATGGAATTTGTGAAGTACCTCAACATGCTCATATTGCATAATGTAATGTTGGAGTACTTTATCCCAACCAAGATTATAAAGGTCTCCCCCTATGAGCTAGAATGGAGTAGCTCAAATAGCTAACTAATTATTTTTTGGAGGGTTGAGTTGAGTTGGTACATAGCTGATATTCAAAAAAGTGGTGATATCTTCCAACTCCTCAATAATGCATGAGACATGGAATAACTACCTGTCAAGAAAATCATCTTCTATGGCATGCACTACTTCAAAAAACTCAATGCATGAAATATGGTCAAGATTATAATTGGCCTTACCAAGTTTGACCATTACTAAAAAATATAATTCTTAAAATAGCACAATCCATTGGAAAATTTACCCATGTAATATTAATTTGTTGACTAAGTACTTGAGTGCCTCATGATCTATGAAGAAATAAATGGACTTTATAACATGCACTAATAGAACATTTGGAGGGCATAAACCATATGCAATGCCTCACACTCTATGTTTATATAGTTTTGTTTAGCTAGAGTAAGCTTTCAAATTTTAAAATATATAGGGTGATCCAAGTTTCCCTCACCAGGATGAGCAAGTATAGCACCCACCACCATGGCAAAAGCAATGACATGGATGTGAAAAGGATTTGTCTAGTTTAGAAATTAGAGAATGGGTGCAGTGATAAGCTTATATTTTAATGAATCAAAGGCTTCTTGGTAAGCATTGATATAAATGAATTGACCATTATGTTTTAGTAACTCTTCTAGAGGTGTAAAAATATTAGAATATCCATGAATAAACTTTCTATAATATCTAGTAAGCCCTAAGAAGGCATGGACCCCTCCCTAGGTGGTCGACACTAGAAGTCAAAGGATGAAAATGATCTTGGTTGGGTCTACTAAAATTCCATCATGACATATGACATGACCAAGAATAATTCTAAATGGGGTAGGGTAAGTGCACGGAATTGGGGGACAATTCTATGGACATTTTACATAAAATGATCATGTTTTAGATTAAGGTAAAAATAGGTTTTGAAGGGACCCCAAAACCCTTTAACAAGTTTAAAAAGATAGAGCAATTACAAGCACCAGGATAAGCAATCCTTGAGCCTACTAAAAAATAGCAGCAAAAACAAGGGCAACATCATTAACCATTTTATAATCCACCCCCTAAATTCCAGAAAATGATTTTTTATCTATTTTTTAGGGGTAAAATCTAAGATAGTTGCCTGCCTGCCGCCAGCGATATTCTTCTTGCTTTCTAACTCTCTATTTTTCTTTGTGGATCTTCTTCCCGATCTGTCTAGAGAGCCAACATCCGGTTTCACCTTTAAAGCCTGTTCGTCTCCTTTTCCATATTTATTCATAGTAGAAGCAGGATGTTTCACCTTCAATTTCTGGTCTTTTTTGTTGCTTCTTGTTTCAACCCCCTTAGTAATGGTCTTTTTTATCGGCCCTTTTCTTTGGTTTAGAAAATGCTCTAAGTTTTCTCCAATATCATTTACATTAAGCTCCTTCAAAGGGGAAGCACTCTCAGCCTGAGTCTCCCTGGACTGAGAAAAAAGAGAATCTCCCTCCTCTAAATCATTTTCAACTTCATCCAAGAATTTACCTTCCTCCAGCTCAGTTTTATCTTCTACATCTCCCCATCAGTCTTCTATCTTTTGACAGAAAATGATTTGTTTTGATAAATCTATCAAATCATCTATTCTTTGTATAGGCATTGTAGTTTCTGATTGCATCCCATATCCTTCTTTCTCAGAATTTTCTTTCTCAACAGCAAACTCTTCATCCGCCTCTGATTGTGGATCTTTGGGATCTTCAATAGAAATCTCTTTCTCCTCCTCAGCATATATAGCTTTTGAATCTTCATTATTCTTTAGTTCTTGTTGATTATTTTCTTTAGGTATCCATACTTTTTTGTGCTGAACCCTAAACTTTCTATCATCCAAAACACTGCTTGGATAATTTTTTCTTTTGTAAGGATAGTTTCTGGCCCAATGCCCCTATTTTTTACAAACATAGCAAGAGTTGGGCAGATCTTCAAAAACAAACCTTTGAGTTTTTTTGCCATGCTTAGAAATTAAATCAACTTTTTTTGGGAGATTATTCAAATCTGCCACTTTAACATAAAGTCTGGCATTTTGAAGTTTGGATCTGGTAGTCGTTGCATTATCCAATGCCACTAGTTCACCAAAAGAGTTGGCTATACCTTTAAAAATGTCTTCATGCCAAAACTTTAAAGGGAGGCCAGGGAGTCTTACCCAAATGGGAGTGTTTAAGAAGAAAGAATCTAAAAGATCCATATTAGGCTCCCATTTTTTAATAGTTAGAGAACATTTGCCAAAGGACCACGGTCCTCCACATAGAACCATATTCATGTCCTCTTTACAGTTGAAATTAAACAAGAAGAAACCATTCAACATTGGTGCCATTTCAACCTCTCCTCTTATTACCCATTTCCTTTTAACCATTTTAGTTAGGGATTCTATATCTGGTCTTGCCCCTAAAAATTTTCCCACAAGGGTGAATTCCAAAGAAGACACAAAAAAATCTATTAAAGGATCTAGGATAAATACTTAAAACCTTTCTCCCAACAAGATTTTGTAATCACCGGTGGGAAGAGAAGTTTTCCATTGGGTTTCTTGCCAAATAGAGAGGACCACTTCTTTTGTTCTGAATACTCTACCTTCAGCACTTCTGAGGATTTTTCCTTGTTTAAATGCACATTCTCTTTCTCCTTTTCAGTCTTCTGCCTCAACACAGCAAGAGAAGAATCCTATTGGGATATATTGATCCCACAGAAAGGATCAAATCCACTCAAAGGTTCTCCAATCTTTTCATCAGTAGGAAATTCAGACCCATCATTTATTCTTACTTCTCCTACTATCCCTCCCTGGTTAGAACCTCCTTCCTGGTTCTCCACAGCCAGTTTTCCATTTACCTTCAATTTTTCATTTCCCCCTTCTGAAAGGGCACATCAATCACTATTTAAATAATGCAATGATCATGTTATTGACATAATGCAATGACATTATTTAAATTATGGATCATCAATCACTTAGACATAATATGATCGCATTAATATATAACATAATCACATTAATAGATAATGTGATCATGTTATTATAAAAAAAATGTGATCATGTTACTATAAAAACAATAATACGATCGTGTTACTGTTATTTATCACATTAAAGTAGTGAACATGTAGATGGAATAAATCTTAGCTAATAGATAACATGATCACATTATTGATAACATGATTGTGTTCTTATTATTTTACACATAAAATCATGTGGATATGCACATGAGGCCAACTTTGGCTAGAAGCTTATATTTACTATTCTAAATGTTAAGCATAAGGAAATAAATGTAATAATAGAAATGTAATACTTTAAATTTATTTTAGTAAATATAATAAATCAGGTTCACTCTACATCTAATAGAGTTGGTCTCATAACTACATGCCTTATGATGTGGAAAATAGTTTTTCAAAATCCAATCTAGTCAATACTTAGGCATTTTCATGGTCGAAGTATTAAACTTAAGGATTTCATGACACAATTTTTTTAATTGATGTCCATTTTTGGTAAACATATATTCATTTTTTAGGTTTGTGTGCCTTCTGGATTTATTCTTAACATTTCAAGGAGTCATAATTTTGTTAAAATTGAATTTTTCAAGCCACTCACATTGAAATTGATGCAAAGTGGTGTAATTGGGGTAGCATAGGTCACATTGATGACCTACACACATCAATGACCACTTTGTGTTAATTTAACTTGTTCATCATCCCTCTATCCCTGATCACTTCCTACTCATGTCTCATCACCCCTAATCACTCTCTCATCATTCCTTTATCTCTAATCACTCCCTCATTGACCTTCAATATCCTTAGTCATCTCTAATCACTACCTCATCATCCCTGATTACTCCCTCATGGACCCTCAATATCCATCATCATTCCTCATCCCTCATCACTCCCTCATTGACCCTTGCCATCCCTCATCATCCCTAATCACTCCTTCATTGGCTCTCACCTTCCTTCATCATCCCTAATCACTCTTTCATCATCCCTAATCACTACTTCATCATCCTTAATCACTCCCTCCTCATCCCTAATCACTCCCTTATTTAACCTAATCATTTATAATCACTCCTTCATTATCCCTAATCACTCCCTTATTGACCCTAACCATCCCTCATCATCCCTAATCACCACTCAATCATACCTCATCATCTCTAATCACTCATTCCTCATCCATTATCACCCATAATCACTCCCTCATTAACTCTCAACATCCTTCATCATCCCTCATCCTCCCTAATCACTCCCTCATTAACCCTCACAATCCTTCATCATCCGTATTGACTCCCTCATCATCTCTACTCAATTCTTCTTCATCCTTCCTCATCCTTAATCACTCCATCCAATAATTTTATGGTGTTATTTTGATGGGGATTTAAAAATTTTAGAATAAACAAGTGGAGAGTTGAGTGCTATCATATAATATAAGACATAGTGATCAAAATGATGTGGAGGCAAATTTGAAACATAAATATTTAACACCTATGAAAAAAGAGCCTATTAAAAATGATGTAATTCACAATTGAAAAGTTGCTATAAAAAGAGAAATAAAATCAACATAGCACCAAAAATGGGTAGTAAATACATGAAGATCACCAAGTTATGTGATTTCCTGAAACCAACCAATTGCTTTCCATATGAGGACACTTTATGATCCAAATAATTACATTGAAGGCCTTCTATTTGTATGTCTATTAATTGATTCATCATACCAGAGAGTGGAAAATAACTTTCAAATGATTATAATAAGTAGTCCAAGATTGGAAAGTGGTGCTTAATTCATAACTTCAATAATCAATTTAATGAAGAGTGTCACATTATGAGCTCTCTACTTACATATCTTAAGAAGTGGGTATAAGTTACCTAGAAATATAAAAAGGTAAGTTGATAATAGATTATAAACCCAATGATATGGTTGATACTAAAAATATATCTAATTTACCTAACAAGAAATTATAAGAATTAAAAATATTATTTCATTAATAAATGTAGATCAATGGTGAGCCAATACACTTCATCATTTATAATATAAGTTAGAATAATTTTATTTAACCTAAAACATATTTTCAAAAATTTAACTTAAAATTTATGCATCATCCATAACCATATGCTAGTGTATGGTCTAGTGTAGGCCTTGAGAAATGGATTACCTAGTAGTGTCACTTGGTGTACAAAATCAAACTTTTTAAATATACAATCCTTTGTCACATCTCACCATTAGAGGTGTGTGATGTTTTAAATATGATTAACCATATATTTACCATTGACATGTAGTCTATGAATTAAATACTTAAAATTTTGTGATAGATTGTCATGATGTGAAATACCATATATCATAGTTCATATTATTTCAGTCATTAGTGCCAAGAAGTGCAAAAATCTTTTCATTTCTAGTAAGAATACTCTTGATGGTAATAAACAAATGTAATATCATCCTTATGTCACCATATCATAGTGTGGTTTATCCAATAATAACAAAGACAAAATAATTGAACCATAAACTAGATTAATACAAGGATATCTTTTGATCACCAAAATAAGTTCCTACATATTATATACTAAACAATACTATTGCTTTGATCCCTTAACTACATCTACCTCAAACCTCTTTATACACAATATCATTTCTAGAGAATGAATGGATCAAGTGGTAGATCCATAAAATCATGGACAATGGACACATCATGCCCAAATAATTACCTTGCAAAAGCTTAATTGTGTTTGTGTCAAAGTTATGAATTAATTTTAAAAAATTGACAAGATTAAAGTGAATAACTATTATCCTCATCTAAATATTAAGGCATTTTTCTGCCATATCCATGGTGTAGAAGTCTTTTCCAAAATTAATCTTAATTTAGGTATCATCATATTCATGTTGAACCTCTAGACATTTGGAATATAGTCCTAAAAATAAAGGAAGGATTGATTGACTAGTTGGTTATACCATTTAGGTTGACTTATGTAGTGAATTCATACATTGAGATGTTGAACAACATCCTCAGGCCCTTTACATATGCCATTTTTTAATACACCCTTATGACATCTTAATCTTTAGAAAACATGGGATAAACATCTACACCATGTTGAAATAGTATTTCATATTTTTTAGAAACATATTTTTATGATAACATGAATAAATGTTCATCTTTCATGCAAGAGATAAAATATTTAGGATAAACTACACACACAAGGAGTGCATGTGTGAACTTGACCAAGATTCAGGTCATACAAGAATGGGAAACACTAAATAAATTTGCATTTGATTCAAATATTCTTAGAATTAGAAAATTATACAAGATATTTGTGTTTAATTTTTATCTTTTGAACTAATCTACCAAAGGTGGAACCAAATAAAGTTTAATCTAGTCAATTTCACAACAAAAATAATTATATGAACTAAAACTCAACTCTATTTTGTGTTGGTACTTATGTTACTTGACTATAAATTTAAAAGATCATCCAATTCTTTTAGTAATAAAATTGACTATCACAAATGGGTATTCACAACATAACAAGTCCTAGAAAAGAGTTAATTTCTAGTATAATGTATTAAACAACATATGATTGGAATCAAAGATATCTTTAGAGTATATACTTACGTTAGATGATGACAGAGTGATTAGGGATGGTAAGGGATGGTCAGGGATGGTTAGGATGAATGATGGAGTGATGAAGTATGGTGAGGAATGGGTCAATGAGGGAGTGATGAGTGATGATGAGTGATGAGGAAATATTGATTAGAGATTATGAGGGATGAAGAGGGAGTGATTAGGGATGATAATCTTGAGTGATTAGAGATGATGAGAGATAATGAAGGTCAATGAGGGAGTGACTAGGGATAAGGAGATCTAAAGAGGGAGTGAATAGGGATGAGGAAGCAATTAAGTATGAGGAGGGATGAGGAAAGAGTGATTAGGTATGATGAAGGATTGGGATTGAGTGACTAAGGATGATTAGGGATAGTGAGGGTCAAAGGAGGAGTGATTATGGATGATAAGGGAGTGATTAGAGATGACTAGGGATAGTGAGGGTCAATGATGGAGTGATTAGGGACAATGAAGAATGATGAGAGAGTGATTAGGGGTAATGAGGGATGAGTAATAAGTTATCAAGGATGAGGGAGGGATTGTGAATAATTGAAATTAACACAAAGTAGTCATTTGATGTGTGCAGGTCATCAATATGACCTACACTACCTGAATAAAACCACTTATTAGAAATATAGAATTTAGAGAAATAATAATAAAATAAATACATAATTAAAATTTAGAATACATAATAGAATAGATACATAAATTTAATGTGGTTCACTTAATATGGGTTACATCCACACAAAAACTGCCAATCCTTATTATTCAGTCCAACTAATGAAGGGAAAAACCTGCAATACATCCACTGTAATATCATCTTCACTCTCACACCATTCCACCTAATTAAAATTCCCTCATATCAAATTAGGGTTAAAATTTATAGCAAAAATGCACTAGCTTCTATCATTAGATCTAAAATCTAATAGTAAATGGTCCATATTAATTATGAAACTATAATATTTTATAATACATTTTTCATAAAAATTTGCTTCAATGGCATTGCCCCCAAACCCCCACAAAGGGGTGCTCCAAAATAGGTCATCCCCCCCTAGACTCCCATGGTGACCATAGTGGGGGGGGATTTCCCCCCCCCCCACACCCCCTTGTCAGGAATTGGGCATTAAAATAAGATCAAGCAACACCATCCAACAATCTCCCACTTGTAGACTGATTGTTGTGACTCCACTACTACAATTCTTACTTGGAATTTTATTTAAACTTTGACCCTGGCATGTTTCTCATATTCCTTGTTATCTTTGAATACCTATTAAAGCTAAACAAATCTCTAGCTTATCTTTAGTGACTGTCTTTATTAGCATATCTATAGGATTTTGACTTGTATGAATCTTTTCCAACTTTAATTAACCATCCTTCAAAAATGAATGAATGAATGAAGTGATACCTAAGTTATATATGTTTTGTTCTTGAGTGGAATGTTGAGTTATTTATTGAATGAATTTCACTCTGGCTATCTTTGTATAACCTACAATCTTCTTAATTATGCCTCAACTCTTCCATGAACTATTGTATCCATATCATCTCCTTGCTAGCTTTTGTAGCTATAACATATTTTGCCCCTATAGTTGACAAAGAAATTATCTTATACAATTTTGAAATCCAACTAACTATTATATCACCAATAGTGAATACATAACCTGTGGTGCTCTTTTTTCCATCTAAATCTCTAGCCATGTCTGCATCAACACATCCTTTTAAGGTAACATCTAAACCTTCATAGCATAAATGTCTATTAGTAGTCCCTCTAAAGTACCTAAAAATCCACTTGACTACATCCCAATGTTCTTTTCTTGGATTATTCATAAACCTACTATAAACTCCCACTGCATGAGCATTATCTGGTTTAGTGCACACCATAACATATAGTAAACTTCTAACTGTTGAAGCATATGGCACTTTGGTCAAGTATTGATTTTTTCATGTGTTTTAGGACACTGTTCCTTGACTAATTTTAAGTGCCCTACCAAAGGTGTACTCATAGGTTTTTCATCTTGCATATTGAACCTGATTAACACCTTCTTGATGTATTCTTCTTGAGACAATGTCAATTTCATATTTTTCCTATCTCTTGGTATTCTCATACCAAGGATTTGCTTTACAGCACCCAAATCCTTCATTGAAAATGAATATGCTAGTTTTATTTTCAACTCATTTATAGCATGCATGTTAGACCTTGCAACAAGCATGTCATCTACATATAATAACAATATAATATAACTACCATTATCTAATCTCTTAAAGTAAACACAGTGATCAAAAGGACATCTACTATAACCTTGTTCTATCATAAACATGTCAAATTTCAAATACCACTATCTTGGAGCTTGTTTTAGGAAATACAAAATCTTCTTCAACCTACACACCATTTTATCCTTACCTTTGACATCGTATCCTTGTGGTTTCTCCATATATATTTACTCTTCCAAATCACCAAGAAGGAATGCAATCTTCACATATAACTGTTCAAGGTGAAAATATTCTACTGCTACCAAACTTAAAACATTTCTTATAGAAGTCATTTTAACTAATGGAGAAAATATTTCATCAAATTCAATAACTTTATTCTGTGCAAACACATTTACAACAAGTTTGGCCTTGTACCTCTTTTTTCCTCCATCTTCTTCCTTTAACCTATTGTTCCCAAAATTTGTCACTCATTTTTGGGGACAACATAGCAACTATTTTGGTCCTGTAGGCCAAAATTCTCTCGTCCCTTCTCAAAAAAAAAATTGAGAACTCCAATTCTTAAATTATTCAAGATTTTTCAACTAAGGGACTCACAGGTTCAACAGGTTCAATGACTTCAACATGTGAGCTTTCACAAAGGAATAAGTTCCAAACACTTAGGCAATTTCAAAGTTGGTTCAACGTTGAGGTTCAACCAAAAGTTCCATTGGTAGGCTTCAAAAAAAATATTGAACCATTGAACTATTGAACCCTGCCTCCAAAGGTTCAAAGGTTCAATGACATCGGCAGACTTAAAGAGTTAAGCGCTTCAGCAAGTTCAAAGTTCAACCACTTTGGAAAGTTCAACGACTTCAAAAGACTTAAATGAAAGAAGACTTCGAAGAAGAAAGATTGAACTGTTGAACCATTGAACCTTGAACCAAAATGGTTCAAAGGTTCAAGGTTCAATGAGTTCAATAAAGTTTGAGAGACTTAAAATAATAAAGGATTCAAAGAATAATGAATGAACCATTGAACCTTAAACCAAAAGAGTTCAAATTTCAAAGGTTCAACGAGTTAAATAGAAAAGAGAAGGATTCAAAAAGTTTGAAGGACCAAAGGATTCTGAGAATGAACTATTGAACCGTTGAACTTTGAACTGAAATGGTTCATAGGTTCAAATGGTTCAAAGAGTTCAACCAGTTCAAGATGTTCAAAGTTCACAGAGAATCTTCGAGTGAAGGAAGGAAGTGTAATATTTCAGAGACAAGTTCGAAGAGATGGTTCAACCGAAGAGGAAAGAAAGCGATTGAACCAAAGAAGTGATTGAACCAAAGAAGTGATTAAACCAAAGAAGTGATTGAACCAAGGAGCCAATAGGGCCATCTGAACCATTGAACCAATGCACTCTCATGGTTCAAGGTTAAAGGTTTAAAGTGGTTTAAGTGACCAGTGACATCCCTGCGGATGTCAAATTTAGGGTAATGAAATATCTATTGATTTTTAAATGTGGCTCAAACCTGAGAACAAACTCAGTGACCAATTGAAGAAGGAGCTGAAAGAGCCATCAAAAAGGAAAAAGATAGCTTGAGAGCTCAGATCATGAGGAAGAGATAAAATGCGTTAAAACAAGAGGGAAAGACCAAAAATATCTACACAAGAGTTATTTCTAGTTGGTGAAACAGTCCACCAGGTGGACATCAGAGAGTGGGAACACTCAAGGACATGGCCTATTTTTCTCCATCGAGTAAAGGCGAAGTGGAAAGCTGCATAAATATTAGTCAGATGACCAAGTGGCCTATACTTTGGAGGAGACATTTGAGATGAATTGGCATGCCACAGTTAAGGCCAGTGCCCTGTTCTAGCATGGCCCCTTGACATAACTAAAAATGCATTCAAGGCATTGAATGCAGCATGGGCCATTCCATAAAACAAAGCACCAAGTATTTCTTGGGTGTTATATATTTTAATCTCTTATTTTATGAAAAAAAGATCTCTCTGTTATAGAAGCAAAACTCTACCCAAATTGAAAGGCATTTCCTGAGACTTTGAGCTCAGATTGTTAATCATATTTCTTTATTTGAATGAGAAAACAAGTGACCTTTCAAACTTTGTGTTGGAATAGCTTGTTTTATTTAGGAAATTTTTTTTATGTCTATTTTCTAGAAGAATTCTTTTCCATTTAATTTAACAAGTAGAACTAGTGGAAGTAATCAAGAAGGTATCTTGAAGCCAACTGTGGAAGACTTTGTGATGCTACAATTGTCTTTAGTGTGTGTTTTCTATTTCTATGTAAAGGATCTTGGGATGACTTTGTGCCCCCATTATCCTTTGTATATTTCACTCTTTGGCAGTCGAGGTGGAGACTTTGTGATCCACTTCATCCTACGTCTAGTTACTTTTACTACCCAGGAAGAAATTTGGTTGTTGACTGAGTATTACTTTTGAAAAAAGAGAAGTACTTCCAACAATCACCTAAGATTTCTCCTTTGTCTGTGAACATCATCTCTAATAACAGAGAGATGGATGGTGTTTTCTTACCCCTGAGTGTTATTTTCAGCTTATATATATATTATATAGCACCTCATAGTTATAGAGAACCTCCCCTTGATGAGAGCAGAGATTTGTCCCTTTTTGATGTGGTAAACCTGCACATTTATCCAATCAATCTCCTTATGCTATGGTTGAAACAACCTATTTTTTCCATCAATTAGTTGGTGACAAAATATTCACCCAACAGTTTTTGGTGACTCCACTAGGGATCATTTTGTGCAGTTTGAAGCCTCAAGCTTCAAATTGAAGCAGTCCCTATACTTATCAATTTTAATTTTACACTCTGGCAGATCTACAGTATACACAAATATAGAGAGATAAAGGGATTTTTGACCTTATTTTTGAGTTGGTACAGCAAAGTGATTTTGACCTATTTTCTTCTCCGTCTCACCTTCAACGAACTAGGAGTTTTCCTCCTACAAAAGTCAAGTCTTCATTACTAGGCAAAGCATCCATTTTTACTGTTAGCAGAGCTTTTTCAATACATACCCCTTAGACATTTTTTATCCCTTCCTTTAGTAGTTAAATCATGACAGTTCAAGGCCCTTAGGGTAACTCTTTTGATCCACTCAATTTAACTCCACCTCTACATGAGCTACCATGCAGTTTAAGGAAGAATTTCTCCAAATTCTTTGGTGATGGGAGAGTTCATCCTAATGAACATATTTCATCCTTCAGCATAGCCTATGGTGTGATAGGCATGGAGTATGAGGATGTAGCAGTCAAGCTGTTTATGGAGACATTACAAGGTGCTACTGCAGACTAGTTTTACCATCTATTGGCTCAGTCAGTGACTGACTGGAACACTCTCAAAGCCAAATTTGAAGCTAGGTTCAAGTTTGTAGAATATGTGCATGCCCTATTGGCTCAACTCACACAAATTAATAAGGAGCCTCATGAACCTATGAGGGACTCCATAGCCAAATCTGACAAGTTGGGGAATAGGATTCCTACCATTACTCAGCCAACAGCTGAGAATCTCAAATGGTTCTTCATCAACTCTCAATTACCTGAAGTAAGTTTTCTACTGAGATGTGTTGGCCACATAGACCTTGCTACAGCGTAGGATTTGGCCACTAAGGTGGAAGATGATCTTATCTTGGCAAGAAAGATAAGAAGAGATCCTAACAGAGGTAATCTTCTTCATCCTTTGAATATCCATCTACAAGCACCATTGATCCAATGGTGTAAAAGTTGGCAAATGAGTTGTTAGCTCTTAGAAAGCAAATGATGCAAAGGATGTCTTCTGCTCCTTCATACAGAGATATACCAAGGAGGACATTCCCCAATCAATCATATCAAGGCAATGCTTCCAGGAATCAAGGGTAGCCAAATCATCTTCCTCCCCCATAGGGGAAACTAGCCATTGAAGCACCTCCAACTAATTCAACAGTTGGATATCTCAAAATAGAATTTGATTTCTCCTTCCAGCCTGAGTTGAACCCAAAAGATGACGCTAATCTCTTCACAAAGGGAGAAGAAGAATTAGTTGGTAACTCTAACATTGGTTTCCTGAACTACCAGGATGAACCCAAAATTAAAGGTGAAGTATTTGATGGATCATACGCTATATTCACCTAGTCCCAGAACTAGTTAGCTCAGCAAGCTGATAAAGAAAAAAAGGAGTGATCTCAACAAGCAATTTCAATTGCTAAGTGGGGAAACACTCTACCTTTTCAATCAAAGGACCCAGTGATCCCTAAAAAAGTAAGTACCTCAAGTATGCATTCCCCTTCAACTTCAATTTCATAGATCAGTACCCCCTCTTAAAAACTAAAAGGATGAATTGCCTTCCCTTGTTCCTAATTCATTTCAGACATTTGATATAATTGACCATGTCAAGAAAAATAAAATTCAAATGTCTAAATTTAAATTCTTATAATCCAACCCTGAGAAATTGGATAAGTTGGTTCAATGTGTGAAGAACCAAACCATCCCTACAGGACAAGATGTTAGAAAGGTAACTCATGATCCTCTAAGGAACATGTCCACCCCAAACAATCTTGTCATTACTCCTCCTACTGCTCCCAGGAGGACAGAACCATTTTATGTCTCCCTACTGATAAATAGACATCAGCTGAATAATTGTATCATAGATTCAGGTGCATCTGAAAATGTCATGCCTGCTAAAGTAGCATAATCTCTTGGTATCACACTAACCAATACCTTTGGGAGATGTTTCTCCATGGAAAACAAACAAGTGCCACTACTGAGACAAATCAAGGATGCCCAATTTACATTTGCAGTATTCCCAAATAAAAGGATCAAAATGATAGTCCTAGTGGCCGACATCCCAGCCTCATATGGCATTCTTCTTGGGCAAAAGTATTGCAAGGATGTTGGTGGTGAATTAAGTATGGACCTTTCTGAAGTAAGGATCTCAATCAAAGGTGGCATGTAGAGATTGCTCCTTAAGAATGAGGTAAAATATGTTGTCACTCAAACATCAGCGCTTGAAGCTCAAATTGTGTTTGAGTCTTCAGGCATGGGTAATTACTTCCTGACTATAGAGGATGTTCTTGTCCTCACTGGTGAAACTTTTGAATATAAAAATCCAAAAATTGGTTCAAACAAAATATTAGAAGACTTAATAGAGCATAGTGCAAGCCCAGAGGAATCCTCCCATCCAAATGAAGAAAAATCTAAAGAAACATCAGTTTTTAATGATGTCTGGATTCTGGAATTCAATAGCAGCAATTCTTCTACCAGTTTAGGAGTCAGGATCATGTTGATATCTCCTCAAGGAGATATTTTCCCTTATTCTTATAAATTGCAGTTCATCAATACCAACAATACTACTGAATATGAATCACTACTACTCAGATTAAATGTTGCTTAAGACAGGGGTATCAAACTCCTTCATGTCAAAGGAGATGATGAGCTAGTGGTTTGTCAGGTGAGGAATCTATATCAAATCAAGAATGAGAGATTATGACATTACCATAATCTAGTTTGGGATCAAATTAAAAGCTTTGATGCTTTAAAAATATCTACAATACCCAGGGAATTTAATGACCAAGCTGATGCATTAGCTATTTTAGCGACTCTCTTAGTTCTTCACCAAGATTTTAAGAGAGACAGGTACAATATCAAACTAGTATTTTGACTAAGTGTTCTTAACAATGCCAATCATTGGCAAGTGTTCAATGGCAAAAACCAAATCATTACCTTTTTAGAATAAAAAGATAGCTTTGAACAGCTTCACTTCGAAGGCAGTGAGCCTTAGAAACTTGAATCAGCCCCTAAAACAAGTTCAGACGTGTTGGTTGAATATTTTGTCGATCAGCGTACTGATAAACAAAATAGGTCTGATCAGCCAAAGTAGGAATATTGGTCATCCAAATGTGTAGGTTCACCACATAAAAAGGGGACTAATCTCTCCTCTCATCAGGGGGAGGTTCCTTATAAATATGCTATAAATATATATATAGAAAATAATACTCAAGGGTAGGATAAACCATCCATCTCTCTTTCTTCAAAGATGATGCGTGCAAATCAAAGGAAAAATCTCAAGGGAAATGACAGAAAGCACACCTCTTCTTTCAGAAGTACTATTCAGCAAACCACAAGAATACTCCTGGTAGTAATTGCAAAATGTAAACAAGGATGTAGTAACCATCAAATTGAGATGTAGCACAAAATCTCCACCTGAATTGCCCAAGAGTGAGATACGAAGGACAATGAGGGCACAAAGTCATCCTAAGATCCTTTCCAAAAAAAGATAAAGAAAACACACTAAAGGCAATTATGGGGGCATAAAGTCTCTCCACAGTTGGCTTCAAGACACCTTCCTGACTATTTTTGCTAATTCTACTTATTGAATTAAAGGAACAGAAAATATATTAAGGAAAAAGACATAAGAATAGTTTCCCCAACAACAAAGATATCACAGCACAAAGTCTGAAAAGTCACTTGCTTTCTTATTCCAATAACAAAATATGATCAACAATCTGAGCTCAAAGTCTCAGTAGTGCCTTTCAATTTTGGCAAAGTTTTATTTTTGATAATCAGAGAGAGATCCTTTTCACTAAAAAGAGAGTCCCTTATATAGCCTCTTCAAGAAGGACTTGGGTATAGTAATGCATCATGTTGCATTTAATTTTGTTAAGAAGACATGCTAGAATTTAGGGGCATTTACCCATTTGCTTTTCTCAATGCAAAGAAATGGGTCACGCTATTAAAAGTTTGCATCTTTCAATATCCACCTGGCGGTCTACTTCTAGAAACATATCTGATGCACAAATGTTTCTGATCCTTCCTCATCATTCCTCCTTTTTTGGTTAATTAAATTAGGTCCTTGATTCAATTTGATGCTCTGTTCCTTAGTCACTTATTGTTGGTCTTGGCCTTAAAGCCTTTGAATGCATTTGAGTCTGTTTTGGGTCAGGAAGAGCCCCCTGTAAGGGTATCTGCCCTTCAAGCAGTCTTCAGATGGCCTTCAAGCTTCTTTTGATGGGTCACTAAGTTCTTTGGCTCTTCTTTAAGGCTTTTCAAAATCAATGGCTATTTTATGAACCTTGAAATTGACGTTTGCACACCCATCACTACATTTGAATTTCCAATAGATAGTTTGATGTTCTTGACTTTGACGTCTTCAGGCGTGTCACCCCTTAGACTTTCTTCAGCTTTCTCTTGATTTAGCCTTTTCTGCTACTTGTTTCCTTCATATTTCTTATTTTGCATCCTCTCAAAGGGAAGGTGACCATTCAAATTTGGGGAAGTGTCCTTTAATTTGGCAGCTGAGAGTCCCCCGCAAGGGCACCTACCCTTTGGGGTCCTTCAGCAACCTTTTGTCTTTAGAGTCCTTCAGAGCTTTCCCATAGACTTTTTCTGTGAACATTTTCCCACGGACAAAAAGTCTACAAAAATTGTCTCGAATGCTTTGTCTTTGGCCTTCAAAAATTCTTTCAGGCTTTCCTCCCACAGCTTCCCCAAATTTCTTCAGACTTTTTTTTCGAAGGAATTCCTTCAGACAGAAAGATTGAAAGAATTTGTTTCTTGCCTTAGTCAATTTTTTTTTAATTTTAAATTGTGACACGTGGCAACATCCACTGAGTTCTATCAAGTTTTTTCTTGCTGCCCTCTGTAAGGGTTCTAGGTCTTGGTTCACCACCCTCTGCAAGGGTTGTTTGATCCTTTGGCTTTGAGGCAACCCCTTGAACCTACCGATTGAACCAACTTTGGTTCAACAGTTCAATGGTTCATTCCCTTTGACTGCTTGAACCAAGATTCTTTTAAAAAAGCCTTGTTGAGCCCATTGAACCTTTGAACCAAAGTGGTTCAATGGTTCAACGGTTCAATGGTTCATTCCATGAAAATGACTAAGTGTCAAAAACTTGTTCTTTTGATTGAACCTGCCTGTAGAAGCTTTTGAACCTACTGAACCTTAAACCCGTTGAACCTTTGTTCTTTTTAAGCTCTTTGATCTTCATCGCACTAGTTGAACCTTTGAACCTATGAACTCATTGAACCTGTTGAACCAAAATGGTTCAAGGTTCAATGGTTCAATGGTTCAATCGGTTCATTCTTTTTATTTGGCTAAGTCCTTTTGATCTTTTTTAACCAAACGTGTTGAACCATTTGGTCGTTGAACCTGTTAACCTTGAAATTTTTGAACCTTTAAACCAAAGTGGTTCAATGGTTCAATGGTTCAAGCCTCCTTCTCTTTGAAATTGCCTAAGTGTTGAGATCTTGCTTCATTCCTGTAGAGTCTGTAGAAATCAACCTGTGAAGTCCGTTAAACTTGGCCTGCAGAGTCTGTAGATTTTCTTCCTGCAGAGTCTATAGATTTAAGCCTACAGAGTCCATAGATTCAAGCCTAAAAATTCCATAGATTTAAAATTGCAAATTTTTTATATTTAAGCCTGCAAAGTCCATAGATTTTTGAGAAGCTTGAAAAATGAGGAACTTGAATGCTTAGAACAAATTTCGAGAAGGGTAGAGATTATTTTGGTCTGAGGAACCAAAATAGTTCAAATGTTGTCCCAAAAATGAGTGATATTTTTGGGGGGACAACAAGACGTAGGTGAATAATTCCTATAGCTAAAAGGGAATAAAATTCCCACATGATTAGTTTTCTTTGAGAAACTATTTGACAAGCACGACAGATTTATCAAATAGCAACAAATGGATTCAAGCTCCTTGTAGGAGTTTGATCAGATAAATTTGGGTACTAAAAAAAATCCCAAGAGGGTGAACATTGGGAAGTGTTACACTCCTGAGGAGAAGCTCAAATTTACTGCCTTATTTTGCCATTACATGGATGTTTTGGCGTACTCATATGATGATCTGAAGTCGCTCATGCCTAAAAAAATTTGCCATGAAATTCCTCTCAAGAGTGATTCAGTGCCTTATAAGTAGAAATCTTGGTGGTATAATCCAAAGATATCAGGTACTATTCTATCTAAAATATAAAAAATGCTAAATGCTAGGATAATTTTCCTAATCCATCATTCCACATGGATTGCAAACATAGTTCCTGTGAGAAAAAAGAATGGCAAAATTTGCCTCTGCATGGATTTCAGGAATTTGAATCAATCCTCCCTGATACAAATTTGAATCAATCCTCCCTGAAGGATAATTACCATCTACCCATCATGGATCAAGTCCTTCAGATGGTGACTGGTTCAGTGATTGCAATCAAGAGGAAGTTGGTGAAGTAGACCAACATAAGACTGCCTTCACCACACCTTGGGGCACCTTTATGTATCGAAGAATGTCATTTAGCCTGATAAATGTTGGTGCCACTTTTCAGAGAGAAATGGACCTTGCTTTCAAAGATGAAATGGGTAAGTTCATTGTGTTTTACCTTGATGATTTAAAAAAAATTCCAAGCATCATTCTAATCATGTTAGCCATCTGCAACAAGTGTTGGAATGATGTTGCTAGAATGGCATTTCTCTAAATCCCAAGAAGTTTGTTTTTGGGGTAACAGAAGGGAAACTTCTCAGACATATTGTATCCTAAGAAGGCATAAATATTGACTCAAAAAAGAGTCAAATATATCTAAGAGATTACTTTTCCCATGAGTAAGACTACAGTTCACTCTTTCTTTAGAAAGATGAATTTTTTATGAAGGTTCACTCCTGAGTTCACCAAGAAGACTCGCCACATTGTGGACATGATGAAGGGAAAGGCCACTTTCAACTGGACTAAAGAAGGCAAATTAGCATTTCGAGACATCAACATAGCTATCACCTATGCCCCAATTTTGGTTTGTCTAGATTACACCAAAGGTTTCACAATGTACAGTTATGCTTTCGAGCACACACTTTTAGCAATTCTGGTCCAACAGAACAAAGAAGGTGTGGAATCTCCCATATCCTTCATGAGTTGTCCTTTCAAAGCTCATGAACCAAAATATTCAAATATAAAGAAGCATGTTTATGCAATGGTAAAGGTAGTAAAGCACTTCTATTTTTACATCCTGAATTCACACATTATTGCCCTAGTTCCTGATACCACAGTCAAATCCATATTAACTCAGCAGGAGTTTGGAACCAAAAGGGGCAATTGAATTGCTAAAATCTAGGATTTTGATCTTGTTATCAAACCAACAAAGCTTGTATAGGGAAGGGGTCTCTACCAATTTATTGATGATAACAGACCAGAAGAAATAGGCCATGAAGAAGCATAAATTGAAGGCATGCCAATAGTCCTCTTTGTCTCCACCATGAATGAGTAGTATTCAAGTATTGCTCATTTTATTACCTATGGTGAGTGTCCTACTCACCTATCTCATAAAGAAAAGAGGACTATTAAGTTAAAATCTATCAATTTTGTCCTGTGAAACAACAGTCTATCTAAGAGGAACCTCGATGGGGTGTTCCTTCATTGCATGGATAAAGAGCAGCAGAACCAACTTTTAGAGTCCTTTCATAATTTGGCCTGTGGAGGACATTTTTCTCTACCTATAACTACTCATAAGATTCTGTGAGCTAGGTACTACTGGCCTGCTCTATTTCAAGATGCATATAAATGGGTACGAAGATGTGAACTATGCCAACAGTTTGTTGGAAGACCCAAGTTAGTTGCTTTGCCTCTTAAGCCAGTGGTAATAGAAGATCCATTTCAGTAATGGGGAATCGATTTCATTGGTGTTGTAAACCTATCTTCAAGTGCTAGACATGATTATGTCCTCACAGCCATAGATTACTTCACCAGATAGGTGGAAGCTATTCCAGCCAAGCATGCTACTTCAGAAGTAGTATGCAATTTCCTCAAGGAAAACATCATTTCTAGGTTTGGGGTCCCAACCAAGATTATGATAGAAAATGCAGCTTATTTCTCTTCCCATGAGATTACTCAATTTTATTTTTATTATAGGATTACCCTCTCCCACTCCTCTGATTATTTTCTACAAGGGAATGGCCAATCAAAATTGAGCAACAAGAACCTAGTGACCATCATCAGGAAGCTAGTGGATGAAAACCAACAAACCTGGCATAAAGCATTATATGATGCTTTATGGGTAGACAGAATTACACCCAAGAGGTGATAGGTATGTCATCATTCAAACTTTTGTATGGTCTCAATGCAGAGATACCAATCACCCTAGAATTGCCAGCATTAAAATTGGCAAAGACGGTCGAAGATCAGACATATGAAAGCTCCATAGACAAAAGGATCATGTGCCTGACTCAACTGGATGAGAAGCATATTATGGTGGTTGACCAAATCACTGTGCATCAAATTTTGGTGAAGCATCTCTTTGACCAGAAAGTAAAAACCCATGATTTCTAGATTGGAGATCAAGTTCTGTTATGAGACAAGAGAAGAGAACCAAAGGGAATGCATGGGAAATTTGATTCCTTATGGAGAGCCCTGTTTGTTATTCATCAGTTCAGTGGTAAAAATAGTTTCCTACTAAAGTATCAAAATGGCACACCCTTTTCTCTTCCTCACAGTGGGCAGCATCTGAAGCACTTCAATTCCTGAAGTATCAAATAAGTCTGGTTGTACATTTATATATTTGTATAGTCTTTAGTTCTATTTTGTGTTATTCATTTTTATTTCTTTTTGGCACCTTTTTTTTTGGGTAGCATGACTCCGTAGCCCAATGGCATACTTAAAGGCACAAGAGATTATAGATTCTACTCCCTTTGATTATTTTTACAATTGATGCAAGTTCCCCAACTGGAGCCAGCTGTTGTTCCCAAAATCTATCACTCATTTTTGGGGACAACATATCAACTATTTTGGTCATGTAAGCCAAAATTCTCTCTTCCCTTCTCAAAAAATTTTCTAAGCACTCCAATTCTTCAATTATTCAAGCTTTTTCAACTAAGGGACTCACAGATTCAACAGGTTCAATGACTTCAACAAGTGAGCTTTCACAAAGGAATAAGTTCCAAACACTTAGGCAATTTCAAAGTTGGTTCAACATCAAGGTTCAACCAAAATTTCCATTGGTAGGCTTCAAAAAAAATATTGAACCATTGAACCATTAAACTCTGCCTCTAAAGGTTCAAAGGTTCAATGACATTGGCAGACTTAAAGAGTTAAGCGCTTCGGCAAGTTCAAAGTTCAACCACTTTGGAAAGTTCAACGACTTCAAAAGACTTAAATGAAAGAAGACTTTGAAGAAGAAAGATTGAAATGTTGAACCATTGAACCTTGAACCAAAATGGCTCAAAGGTTCAAGGTTCAACGAGTTCAATAGAGTTTGAGAAACTTAAAATAATAAAAGATTCAAAGAATAAAGAATGAACCATTGAACCATTGAACCAAAAGAGTTCAAAGTTCAAAGGTTCAACGAGTTCAACAGAAAAGAGAAGGATCTAGAATGTTTGAAGGACCAAAGGATTCTGAGAATGAACTATTGAACCATTAAACTTTGAACTAAAATGGTTCATAGGTTCAAATTGTTCAAAGAGTTCAACCAGTTCAAGAAGTTCAAAGTTCACAGAGAGGCTTTGAGCGAAAGAAGTGGAAGATTCCAAAGACAAGTTTGAAGAGATGGTTCAATTGAAGAGGAAAGAAAGTGATTGAACCAAAGAAGAGATTGAACCAAAGAAGCAATTGAACCAAAGAAGCAATAACACCAAAGAAGAGATTGAACCAAGGAGATGATAGGGCCATCTAAACCATTGAACCAATGCACTCTCATGGTTCAAGGTTCAAGGTTCAAAGTGGTTCAAGCAACTAGCGACCAGTGACATCCTCGTAGATGTCAAATTTAGGGTAATGAAATATCTGTTGATTTTTAAATGTGGTGAAAACTTGAGAACAAACTCAGTGACCAGCTAAAGGAGCTGAAAGAGCCAGTAGAAAGGGAAAAGATATCCTAAGAGCTCAGATCATGAGGAAGAGATAAAATGCATTAAAACAAGAGGGAAAGACCAAAAATATTTGTGTAGGAGTTATTTCTAGTTGGTGAAATAGTCCACCAACTAGACATCAGAGAGTGTAAACACTCAAGGATGTAGCCTACTTTTCTCCATCGAGTAAAGGCAAAGTGGATAGCTATGCAAATATCAAGAAGAGGACCAGGAAGCCTATACTTTGGAGGAGACATTTGAGATAAATTGACATGCCATAGTTAATGCCGATGCCATGTTCCAGCATGGCCCCTTGACAGAACTGAAAATGCATTCACGGCATTGAATTTAGAATGGGCCATTCCATGAAACAAAGTGCCAAGTCTTTCTTGGCTGTTATATATTATAATCTCTTATTTTATGAAAAAGAGATCTCTCTATTATAGAATCAAAACTCTGCCCAAATTGAAAGGCATTTCCTGAGACTTTGAGCTCAGATTGTTAATCATATTTATTTATTTGAATGAGAAAATAAGTGACATTTCAAACTTTGTGCTGGAATAGCATGTTATTTAGGAAATTGTTCTTATGTCTATTTCCTAGAAGCATTTTTATCCATTTAATTTAACAAGCATAACTAGTGAAAGTAATCAAGGTGTCATGAAGCCAACTATGGGAGACTTTATGTTGCTACAATTATCTTTAGTGTGTGTTTTTTGTTTATGTGTAAAGGATCTTGGGATGACTCTATGCCCCCATTGTCCTTCATATATTTCACTCTTTGGCAGTTGAGGTGGAGACTTTGTGCTACACTTCATCCTACTGTGTTACTGTGTCTAGTTACTTTTACTATCCAGGAAGGAACCTAGCTATTGATTGAGTATTACTTCTAAAAAAAGAGAAGTACCTCCAGTAGTCACCCAAGATTTCTCCTTTGTCTGTGAACATCATCTCTAAAAACAGAGAGATGGATGGTGTTGTCCTACCCCTGAGTGTTATTTTTAGCTTATATATGTAGTATATAGCACCTCATAGTTATAGGGAACCTCCCCTTGATGAGAGGAGAGATTTGTCCCCTTTTGATGTGGTAAACATGCACATTTGGCTGATCAATCTCCTTATGCTATGGTTGAAACAACCTATTTTTCCCATCAGTTAGCTGGTGACAAAATATTCACCCAACATAACCTATAAACCCATTTATTCTATAATTCTCTTTTACCTACAGGAAATTGAACTAAATCCCAAGTTTGGTTGTGTACCAAGGAGTCCATCTCCTCTTTCATGCCTTTCTCCCACTTCTTTCTAGTTTCTACTTGTATTGCATCTTCATATCTTTCTATCTCACCACCATCGGTTAATAATAAATAATAAAGTGAAGGATAAAAATGTTCAGGGAGTCTACTTACTCTAATATATCTTCTAACTACACTTCCAGGAGTTTGAGGTACTTGTAGTTATTGTATATTTTGATTTTTTGGCACTTTTAGAATTTTATTTCTAGTAATTTTATCAAGTACTACATATTTTATATTTAAATTTTCCTATTTCTTTTCCTCCAACTGATCTTTATACATGACCTTTTCATTAAAGATCACATCTCTACTCCTAATGATTTTGCAATTTTCAATATCTCATAAACGGTAATTAAATCATTAGCTCCATATCCAATAAAAGTACATTTCTTAAATTTTGCCCCAAGCTTGGTTCTAATTTATATATCAATATGGACAAATGATTCACAATTAAAATTCTTTAAAAAGGAATAATCTACCTTTTTACCTATCCATGCTTCCTTTGGAATGCCACCATCCAAAGGACTTGAAGGCCCTCTATTTATTAAATAAATAGTAGTATCCATAGCATCTACCCAAAATTATAAGGGCAACCCTACATGTAATTTAATACTCCTTGCATGCTCCATGATTGTCTTGTTCATCCTTTCTGACACACCATTTTGTTGTGGTGTTCTTGGAACTATATTCTCTCTACAAGTCCCATGCGATGAATAGTAATTATCAAACTCCTTGTTATAGTATTCACCTCCATTGTCTAACCTGCCACACTTCAACTAATTTCCTATATCATTCTCAACCAAAGCTTTCTATTTCTTAAAAGCATCAAAAACATCATATTTATTTTGTATGCAATAAACCCAAGTTTTTCTAGTTACATCATTGATAAAAGAAACATAATAAAAAGAGACGCAAGGGATGATACCTGAGCTAGTCCCCATACATCTATATGCATAATCTCTAACTTTGCATCCTTATTTGTCCTCCCGACTCTAAAAATTTTGACTCTCTTATGTTTTCCATACACACAATGCTCACAAAAATCCAAATACACTTTCTTCAAATCTGGCAATAAATTTTTTGAGTGGAGAACTTGCATCCTCTTCTCACTCATGTGCCCAAGCCTGCGGTGCCATAATTTTATATCTACTTATGTAAAAGCTAAATAAATAGAAGATTCAACATCACTATTAGATAAATATAGTGTACCTACCTTATCTCCTTTATTCTATTACCAATGAACCTTTAGTGACCTCCATGAAGTTTCTACAAATGTAACTATGCAGCCCTCACTTCCTAGCTACCCTACTGAAATTAGATTTCTTCTCAACTCAAGAACATGCCTCACCTCTTTTAACAACCATTTGTTTCCATTTTTTTATTTTATTTGTATCTTACCCTTTCCTATAATTTTATAAGGTCCACTATCACCCAAATAAACCTTCTTAAAATCACCTTGAATATAGTCTTGAAAATATTTTCTATGAGGTGTAGCATGAAATGAAGCCCCTAAATTTAACACCCAATAATCATTAATATTATCTAAAGAAATGATTAAAGCAACTTGTAACACATCACCTACTACATTTGCTTCCTAGTTTTGATCTTGTTGTCCATCTCCTTGTTTTCCTTTTCAAAACCAATAATCTTTCTTTAGGTGTCCTTATTCCCACAAATCCAACACACCAATGTTCCTCTATATTTAGATCTACCCTTTTTAGACTTCTCACAATTCCCTAGGCCCTTTATTCTATCCTTTTGTCTTCCCCTATTCTCCATAGTCAAAGCATTACCTGATGTCTCACCTATGATTTTTAATCATATTTCTTTGCTAAGGATAACACTAATAACATCATGAAACTTTAAAGTGTTTAAGCTAGAGATAGAATTTCTCACAGCCATGACCAAGCCATTCCATCTTTCTAGCAATAAGCACAAAATTAAAATATCCCTAACCTCATCATCAAAATTTACTCCTACAAAGCTTAATTGATTTGTGACCGTGTTAAATTCATTTAAATGGTCAGCAATAGACCCACCTTCTAACATTTCTATATTAAATAAATGTTTCATAATAAATACCTTGTTATAGGCTGAGGGTTTTTCATATACTCTATCTAATGCCTTTATAACATCCACTATTGTCTTTTCTTTTGAAATATTGAAGGTTACTAATGCTACTAGGTATAGCCATATTGTTCCTAGTGCGTTTCTATCAAGAACCTCCCAGTCTACATCCTTCATAGTCATTGGCTTCTTTGTTATTCTGCCCAATGGTAGGAAAAGATCCTTCTGATATAGATAGCCTTCCATTTGTATCTTCCATAGCTAGTAGTTTCAGCTGTTAAACTTCATGACCTTAAACTTTCCTTCTTCCACCATTGCTCCCACTTGAACTAGGAAACCTCTTTTCCTACAAGTTTATCTAACAAATAAAACTTTGGCTTTGATACCAGTTGTTAGGAATATAGAATGTAGAGAAATAATAATGAAATAAAGATAGAATTAAATTCATAAAACACAATAGAATAGAGACATAGATTTAATGTGGTTCACCCAATATAGGCTACATCCACACAAAAACTACCAGTCCTTATTATTCAGTCCAACTAATGAAAGGAAAAAAATGCAATACATCCACTGAAATATCCTTTTCACTCTCACACCATTCCACCTAATTACAATGCCCTCATATCAAAGGAGTGCTACAAATTAAGGTAAAAATTTACTAACTTAATTTCTTCTATTAAATCTAAAACCTAATAGTAAATGATCCAGATTAACTATCAAATTATAATATTTTATAATGCATTTTTCATAAAAAAAAAATTTTGGGGGCACCGCCCCTAAACCCCCACTAGGGGGGCTCCAAAATAGGTTGTTTCCCCCTTGGACCCCCATGGTGACCATAGTGGGGGGGCATTACCCCCCACACTCCCCCTATTGGAAATTAGGTAATAAAATAAGATCAAGCTCCACCATCAAACACCACTTTAGATCAAGTTCAAAGTGAGTAATTTTAAAACTTCAATTTTGACAAACTTAGGAGTCTTATAAATTATAAGAATTAATCTATAAGGCATAAAAACCTTTAAAATGACTATATATTTAGCAAAAATTGATATCAATTATAAAATATATGTATTGAAATCCCTAGGTTTAATACCTAAACCCTAAAAATGCCTAAGTATTGACCAGATTGGATCACATCATAAGGCATGAAATTATGAGACCAACTCTATCAGATGAAGAGTGACCAAATCTGGCTTGTGATACCATTATCGATAATGTGATCATATTATTTGACCTATTTATACTTAACCATTTTTTTTTAAAAATAGTGTTTTGGAAACTAGACTCAAAATTATACATTTCGTGTTTTTACACCATCTTTAAATTTGGAGTGTAGATATCCCAAATTATCTACAAAATTTCATATTTATGAAATTTTAGGTAAATCATGTCCATGGGTAGGCCACTTTTTATCCCCCAACTTTGTGCACTTACTTAGTAGTAAAAAGATATTTCTTCAAATTGAGATAAATTTTAATATTTTGGCAGTGCTCAAGCATGAGCCATAGATTTAAACAATGGTTCCACACTAACCCATAGACTTATCTAGATAAACCTATAGGAACTTATGGATAAAGTCCTTGAAAGCTTCAACTGTGATCCAAGAGAACACAGAAAGAGTATTCTTTAACCTAAATGGCATCACATTATATGCAAAGGATCACTATTTAGTTGTAAAAGTCATCTTGGGTTTTTATTATTCTATGATCTGAACTTAATGGTACCCAAAAACTCTATCTTTAAATTTATTAATCTCACATCTAACAACACCTTCAAGGATCTCTTCAGTGAAAGTGGTCGATAAAGGGTCAGTAATGCAATAAGAATTAAGTACTTTGTAATCCACATAAATTTATATATGCCCATATTTATTTATACTTATAACCATAGGACACACCCACTTAGACTTATCAATAGGAGTAATGACTCCTACATGCAACATGATATCCATCTCTTCTTTGACTTGAGCATGCAAATTTGGATTCATCTAATAAGGCATTTTTTTGATTGGTTTAACTTCATCTACCAACTTTATGTGCATTTTACACAAATAATAATGCACAACTATAATCTCACTATAGTTCTATGAGAAGACATCCTAATACTATTTCAATAGTTTAAATACCCTAGTGATCTCAGTATCAGAATAGTAATCCCATACTATAACCATCTTGGGTGCCTCCTCTATGCCTATATTGCATTAAATGGTCTAGAGCAACTCCAAATATGGGTGTTGTTTATCCAAAATGGTGTTGCACACATTATAAGTACCATACTCTATGTGCATATCCAAATGATTATTTTATAGGTCAATCGGATCAATTCCAGCACCTTCATCAACCTAATACATAACTTTCTACTTAGCTTTGTGGATTTCTTCTCATAGTGCATGGTTCAATACAAGTTTAGGTAGTGAAAAAGGATACCTACTCATTAGGTTCATGAAAAATAGTAAAGTTTTCATACCACATGCCATTTATACTTTGAATCTGATCTTGAATAAGGGTTGGGTCACCTACGATAGCTTGATGCATGATTTTAGTGTAAGGCATAAATTCATCAAGGGGATGAATATGATAGTGCAATAATCATATTACTCTTAAGCAAACACCAATAAATTTTATCTATATGGTGTTCTTCATACACATACCAAACTATAGCCTAAATGTGTAGAGTGCCATAAAATGATTGAACCTAAAGGCACTCAGACAAAAAAGTTGCATCTATTATCCACATTGTCTCACAATCTTCAAGGTGAGGTTCAAAAACTCAAATACCACTATAACTGATAGTGTCACATATTCATTTATCATGGTGAAATTGATGGTGAAAAGTAGAATGAATGTGATCCCAAGTAAGAAAATTCTCTCGATGAGTCCATCACCACCAAGAAGTTATGCCATCAAAAATATGAATGAGTGATCATCCCTGATCAATGTCAGAGTCATAAAAAGCTTCCAACTACTATAAAAATTCATATACTTCCATTTGACCATGGAACCTTGGAGCTTTATCGAGTCTTGAAAGTGGAGTAGCCATGATTTGTCCATGAAGGAGATGAATAAATTTAGTACATTTTTTATACTTTTATCATGTATCATCAGAACTACCAATAGCACCACATATTTTCTCGTAAGATCATAGTCACCTTGAGCACAGTAGTCATAAACATTATTAGTAGTATCAAAAAGAGATTATGCATCTATCCATCATAAAATACCATCTGAGGTGGGGTCATGGTGTTCATTACCTTGAGCTGTGACATTATAAATGTGGTTGATGTCCTCATTAGCATTGACCAGTTCAACATAGGGGGGGCCGTGAGCATGGTCCAAAGGAATAACCATGCACTCCTAATCATTTTCAAAGTTGATTTACTACTTAAATCTCAAATCATCATTATTGGCATAACACTGTGAATAAATTAATAGAGCTAGGAAATCATCAGCCTTGATCAATTTTATGACTTCAAAATAAGCTTTAAAAGTGACACTAAGGATATCCACAATGGCATCTTTAATTACATCGATCGGCAAAGCATGAGTCTTGTTGGCCATAAATAAAACATGGGGTGAAGGTTGAAAAGTTAGGATCGCCATCTTCTATTAATAATACTTTATGATAACATTGACTCAGCATCAATGTCAACTAAGATATCCTAGATAACCCATCCATCGATGGTGGTGTTAACTAGTATCTCCTTGTCCCCTTTTAGGTTAGGCTAGATGGGAATGTCTTGTCATTGTGCATGGCTTAACCAGTGATCTTTAGTAGGCCTAAGCATATGGTGCCTTGGATATTTGCATAATAATGAAATAATATCCTCATCTAGTAGTCATTTGCATAGCTCTTTAAATTCATCTCGCACCATGTCATGATGGTCTATAGCTTTATGCATATCGATACATTGAGAAGCATCACAATCCTTAAGGAACTGGATCTTTCCTTGTAATTCTCTTACTAGGTTCATAATGTCATGGATCACCTCATTTTACTACTGAGCATTAGGATATTGAGTAACATGAGGCTCCTCACATTGAACTTTATCAATAGGTGGATTAGACATAAACTAGGACTGAACAGCACTCTATGTTATATAGGGTATGGTTTCCATTGTGGTTTTTTAATATTTATAATAATGGAACCCTTTTCATTTCTTTCCTTCATAATAACAATGTAAAATTTAGGTCACTCCTCTAGGTGGTGCTCATTTTTACAAAAGGCACATGTAGGATAGATCAGGCAATCACATTAGTAGTGCTTAAGGAAATCATACTTATAACAAGTTTGTGATAGAAAGCATCTATCTCCACATCCTTGACCTTGACCTTATCCATGATAACCACCTCCATTCTCTTATTTATTTGAAACATAGTTATAACACATACCATGCATGTGTGCCTCATAAATTTCACTAATGAGATGGTAATCATTGGTATCATGAGTGTATGCATCACATATCTTAAAATAGGTTGATACCTTTGACTAAGTAGCACATTTTAGTAGGGGACAATCCTGGATATCATGTTCTTCTTAGTAGATATCATAATATTACTTCATCATGACTTGAATGTTCTTATGAGGACAACTATTTTGGATATTACCTTTGGACTCATAGTCAACACACCATAAGCCACTACAGGTGTCATGAGAATTGTGTGTAGTAAGCTTTTCTAGTTGAGATTCCATTGCAATGATCTAAACTTCCATGATGGGATTTATCCCTATGTCAATACTTCCAATAGATTCAATGCAAAGGGAAGCTTCTAAGTCTTTATGTGGATTGGTAAAAAAAAAATTAGATAAGGTACATCTAAAGGGGAGAAACAAACCTCCCACAAACCATTGAGAGTGTTGATCAGTGTTTATCTTAAATGAAATTTTAGAGAGAAGTGTCTTGAAATGTGCATCATACTCATGTACAATCTTAGTGAGTTCCTACTTGATATCTTTCAGGGCAGCTATACTTTATTGTTCAAACTTTAGGATGTAAAATTCTTAGAGGAATGCTTCTTTAAGCTGATCATAATATATTATAGCTTGTTGAATATCATACTTATGGTACCACTTATGAGCATGGTCTAGAAGGGTAGTTAAAAATTGGGTGTATTTTTTTTAGAAGAGGTTATGCTACATGATCACTAGATAAGTTCACACTTTTGAACATGCTCTGTGGCATTCTCTACACATCGATACTCTAGTAATTGGAGTGTCATCTCAAAATATACATTATGCAACTAAGGTGCTTGAAATGGTGGTTGTTGAGAAGCACTTATAGTCCCTCCAATACCTTGGGGGAATTCTACCACTTCCTCTTGTACCTCTAAGTCCTCCAATTGAACCACCATTGATTATGCCTCTCACAATAACAAAATCACTTAAGACATTGGGTGATGAGGTAGGTTGAGTAACTACAGTCAAGCCAATACTTTGCCCACTAGTTATGTTGGGTCCACTAGGCATTCCAAGTTAGGCCATAAAATTACTTTTTAAATTAAAATACATAGCTAATAAACTACTATCTAAAACTTGTTCTACTAAGGTTTCTCTCATAGGTTCAACTTATGACTCTACAATATTTGTATCTTAGTTGCATACAAAAATATCATCTAACTCAAAAGTATGAGCTTACATTGTGGGTGGGTAATTGGGCCTATCTAACTTAGATTCTTCAGTCACCACATCTTGGCTTGCTTCTCTTGCATATATTTGAGTTAGCATCAGATTTGTTCCTATGGTTAGGTAGTCATCCTTATGTTTTTTTGCTTCCCTATGGACCTTTACATCACTTCTTGAGTCCTTCTATCCCCTTCCTAGATCACTTCCACTCATAATCCTTCATCCATATTTGTCATATATGCCCTTCCAAAATTCCCATTGAATTGTTATCATACTAAACCAACAATACTCCACATGTACCCCTACATTCCCCCACCAACTATGTTAATCATGCAAGAAAGAGTTTAGCCTTTCATAAGGAAATCTCAAGTCTAGAATCTATAAAGAACTTCTTCACCTCAAGCAAAAAGTGTCTGATGTATCTACCAGATGGTTCTTAGAATAAATGGAACTAAACTTCCTCTAGAAAATAATAGGTTAAACTAAATATTCTAAGACATAACTATTCAAAACTCTACACCACCAAACATTAATAACACATGTTTAAGGGACTCCCAATTGTGCTAGAGCTTATTAACACTCTAGTGTCCAAGTTGTCTTATGTTCATGGTTTCTCAATCAATCTTGAGGATAGGCCACAATCCAAGCATGTAGTTAAATAGGTATCTCTATAAAGAATGCCTCATACAAAAAATTATACAAATTTTATTTGACCCATGTGCATGTAGAGATTCCTGGTTTGAGAAATGGTACTTCAAAATTATTCTTAATGTTGGTAACCCATCACTTAATATTGTCAAGGGATAATCATTTGATCATCTTCCACCAATGTGCAGGCAATCACTATGGGTCCTAGCAATAGAACTAAAATGTTGGATTTATTTTTTCTACTTAAGCATAACTTTCCTTAGCGGTGCATCGAGGTGACTAAAAACCTAATGTGTTGGCATGCTAGCATTTCATACAAGAATGAGTTCTCATGCTCTCACCTGAAGCATGTAATGAGGAACTAGTTCCTATGTATTTTTTCTCTTGAGGATGCACTAACATATAAAATGCACTTTAACACATACACATTACTTGATGACTATCTAAAAATTTAAATAAATGGTAGTTATGGACCTAAACTTAGTTAACCTAACAATAGCATATAATATAACCAACATCATTCTCTCCATGGTCACAATAATAACATTTAAGTAACACAAGTTATATTCATCATAATAATAAGTGATTCAAAGGTTACATAATCAATTGTATGGTGTAAATCAATCGTATAACTCTCAACTATATCTAGTTGAGTACAATAACAAAAATATCATAATACTATCCTTAATCACATCAACACAACAATAACCAAAAACTTTACAAAGTTATATCCATGGGTATTTATAATTTGTTTTCACTGACCAAGTAGTTACAATCATAATTACACTCATAGTGATTTGCCTACGATCATCAACATAACTTGAGTCGTTTCAGTTAATTACATAGATTTCTTAAGGACCTGGGCATTTGTGCCCCTATATTATCTATTTAGTGTTGGATCCTCATCACTAAACACATATCTTCTCACAATTTGGTGCTAGATTCATGTTTGAATTTATCTCTATAATCCTTATGAATCATACCCTAACTGTCTATCACTTCTTGTGCACTCCCCAAGTCTTCCTCTACTGTTTTGAGTCCATTCTTGAGTTCTCTATTTATTACACACATTTATTTTGACTTTATCCTCCCATGACATGATCTTTGACATCGTGACTCTTCTATGTCGTGCTTATTTTTCATTATGCCTCTTCTACGTTGTGCCTCTTCTACACTGATTATTCCAAAAAAGACAGCCAAAATTTGGGGTCCAACATAATAATTTGGAGATCCATCAAACACTAGGTGAATATGTTCATAATTATAAAATGCCCCACATGATTTCATAGCATTTGCTTCTAATCCATAGTCATTTTGTGAGGCATTGGGCACTCTTAAGTGGGATACTATTATGGAAGAGGAGTATGGTTCCTTACTAAGGAAAAACACTTGGGATTTCATCCCTCTTCCAAAGGGAATAAAACTTGTTCGATGTAGCTAGATCTACTAAACAAAATTTGTAGTAGATAGGTTTATAGATAAGTTCAAAGCACATTTTATAGCAAATGGATTTTCTCAGGTACCCAGAATTGACTATATCGAGACGTTCACCCCAACATCCAAAATGAACTCAATTCAACTGACTCTCACCATTATCACAACACATCCCTAGGATGTTCATTAAATGGATGTGAAGAGTTCTTTTCTTCATGGTGACCTCAAAGAGGGAATAAACATGGAGCAACCACAATGATTTGTGTAATATTTATCCTTATTTTTAAACTTTAAAAATCTATCTATAGCCTTAAACAAGCTCCCTGAGCTTAGTATTCCAATATAGACTCCTTTCTTATTTTTGTTGGTTCACCAAATGCCATTCTGATCTTAATGTCTACATTTTATGGCAAGATGACTCACTATTGATTTTTTTTATATACATGGATGACCTATTGATCATAGGTAGTTTTTCATCCACCATCACAACAATGAGAATTGCTTTGACTAATAGGTTCTCAATGACTGACTTGGGCTTGTTACATTGCTTCCTCAAGATTGAAATTTCTTAATCTAGATCTACGATCACAATTGCACAATCAAAGTATGCTCTTGATTTTATTGCATGATTTAACATGTTTAAATGTAATCCAAATATGAATCCTTTTTTATCTGGTGTGAATTTTGAGTCTAATTTTCCATCTCATTTGGTTGATGTTACCTCGTATCAATAACTTGTTGGTAGTCTCATCTACTACTACGCCCCTAACCTATCACATGTATGAGGATAGTATTAGCCGACTTGTGGCTTACTTATCCCTCTTTGACATTATATTGTGGCCAAATTTTGGCTGACTTGTGGCTTTATTTAGATTAGTAGGTCGGCCTATGGAGTAACCATGGCCTAGTTAGACTATATATAGGAGGTAGTGGATAATCATTTATCATCATATTGTGAATTCTGCTCTTATTGAAGCTTGTGTAGGTTGCCCCCTCGAAGTGGCTTATCTATTATCATATATTTGGATATATTTCAGTCATATTTGGATATAATTCTGCTGTTATAATTAATTCTTGAAGTAATTTCATTACAAGTGGTATCAGAGCTGCGATTTGGGCAATCTTGTGGGTGAAACACTAATTTTGTGATATATAAAAAACGGTTGTGAATTTCTCTGAAATTTTCTTATTGGAGATGAGAAATAATCACATTAATCTTCCATTAAAATTTTAGATAATTTTGATCTATTTTTCAAAATTTATCTCTATTTTATGGTTTTTCATAAAATTGATCTATCATGCGCAATTAAAAGAATTTTTTTGAGATGTTTACATTTTTGGAAATCTTAGAAAAAATTGGATATGGTTTGTTCTTTGTATATTTTTAATTGAGGCCGAAATAATTCCAAAATCACTTGGTCAAAGTTGGGTCAAAAGTGTCAATAAGGGTCGACATCGTAAAACCCTTTTATGGCAGGTCCACAAACTCGGGGCCGAGGAAAGGGTGTTGAAACTCTAAGAAAAACTCCTAACAAAGATGAGATGGATTTAGAAGGGGGGTGTAATAGACCCTTTGTACCAGGGTTTTCTGACATAGATCACAAAGTGAGCCAGCTTGACTATAGTGTGCAAGGCATTCAGAGTGAGGTGCAAGACATACAATCTAATATGCAATCCATATAAGATAGTTTGGGACATATCATGATGGCTTTGAATATTAATCAATCAAATCATCAAGCTAACTCTATTTCACAAACCCACCAGGGTGGTTCTCCTAACCAGTCTACTTCAAATCCAACTCCATGGCCACAGAAGAACCTATTACCAAAAGTGGATATGCGCAAATTCGATGAAAAATATCCACTCAACTTGCTCAACCAAATGGAGAGTTTTTTTGGCCTACATCAGATTCCAAGTGGATAGAAGGTTACCATGGCATCCTTGTATATTGAACCTGATCAATTCATTTGGTATCGATGGTTGTGTGCTCAAAAGAAAAAGATGAGTCTCAATGTCACCTGGTCAATTTTTACAGAGCAACTACAATTACACTATGGCAATAGTGTGACAGATAATTACTTCAGCCAACTGGTAAAATCATGATAAACTAGCTCTGTCAAGGATTATATTCATCATTTTCAGAACCTATCCTTACGTGTGGAGACAATTTCTGATGCAAACTTGAATGACCTATTTTTGGGTGGACTCAAGGACCACATTCAACATGAGGTACACATGTTTAATCCACTTAATATTTCTAAATATATTATCCTAGCACATAGAGCTGAGGAAAAATTCATAGCCAACAAGAAGCAGCCATTCACTCACTTCAAAGATCGTAGCATATCATCATCAACATTTCCTCCACCTACTAGATTGACCCCTCAACAAATTGAAGAAAAGCGTGCAAAAGGATTATGTGTTGGTTGTGATAGCAAGTGGAGTAAAGGGCATAGATGTACTGAGAAGAAGTTATTCTACATTGAGGGACCAAATGAAGATGAAGAAGCAGATGATGCCTCCAATGATGATGAGGAAGATATAGAGGAGGTACCTGAAGATTCCCAACCTACAATCTCTTGTCGTGCACTTGCAGGTATTAGCACTCCACAAACTCTTAAGGTGGTGGGTTTCCTCAAGAAATAGAAGGTGACTGTGTTGATTGATTCAGGGAACACACATAACTTTATAAACCATAAGTTGGCCACTCGATTGAACTGTTTCATCTACCCAACACCAGAATTTCAGGTCATGATTACAAATGGCAGCATAATTAATTGTTCAGGCAAATGCCATAGTATTAAGCTTACTATGGGTGGGTAAAATCTTGACTCTCCTATGTTTGCTATTCCCATGGGTAACACAGACATTGTTTTGGGAGTCTAATGGCTCACAACCTTAGGTACCATTGAGATGAACTTCCAAGAACTATTCATGTGCTTTCATTCTGAAGGTAAGAAAATTGAACTACATGGATTACATGCAAAATTTCCACAATTGGTTAGTTCACATCAGATGACCAAGATGCTAAAAAAGGGGGTAGAGGGAATTATTGCACAATTATGCTCTATATAATTTCAACCCTCAAAGGTATCTACACATCCTTATCTACAAATAATTATTGAAGACCACTCATTTATTTTTGGGGCCATGCCAAAAGGACTACCACCAAAAAGAGAACATGATCATGCCATTCAACTAATTCTAGGTAGTCACCACCAAATATCAGACCATATAGATATCCATATGCACAAAAGAGTGAAATTGAAAATATGGTCCATGAGACGCTGGAGGCAAGGATCATCAAGCATAGCCAAAGTGCATATTCATCACCAGTGGTCATGGTGCAGAAGAAGGATGACACATGGAGGATGTGCCCCGATTATAGGGAACTCAACAAGTACACCATCAAAGATAAGTTTCCTATTCCAGTAATTGATGATTTACTTGATGAGTTGCATGGTGATAATTATTTCACAAAATTGGATCTTCGCTCGAGGTACCATCAAATTAGAATCAAGGATGAAGATGTTCATAAAACTGCTTTTAGAACACATGAGGGCCATTATGAGTTTTTGGTAATGCCCTTTGGTCTTACAAATGCACCATTTACTTTTCAGTGCTTGATGAACACTATTTTTAGGCCTTTTTTAAGGAAGTTTGTGCTAGTTTTCTTTGATGACATATTGATTTATAGTCAGACATGGCAAGCACATCTGCAACATGTGAAATAGGTATTGATAGTTTTGGAGAAGCACCAACTTTATGCGAAGCCATCTAAATGTGCTTTTGGAGTAGAGGACGTAGAGTACCTTGGTCACATTGTTTACCATGAAGGGGTCAAAGTTGATCCTCATAAGATCAAAGCGATAATGGAATGGCCCATGCCAAAAACTCTCAAAAACCTTTGAGGTTTTCTTGGACTAATAGGTTACTATAGAAGATTTGTGAAAGTTTATGGTAGCATATCAGCTCCACTCACTGCATTGCTAAAGAAGGATGCTTTCCATTGGAATGATGATGTCACCAAAGCATTTGAGAAACTAAAAGTAGCTATCTGCACCACTCCAGTTTTGGTTACTCCAGACTTCTCACAAACATTCATTGTTGAATGTGATGCTTCTGGGTTTGGATTAGGGGTAGTACTAATGCAGGAAGGAAGACCCATTGCATTTGAAAGTCATTAATTCAAAGGTAAGAATGTACAAAAACATGTCTATGAAAAATAAATGATGGCTATTCTTCATGCAGTTAAACAATGGAGGCCTTATCTGATGGGTAGACACTTTAAGGTGAAAACGGATCATGATAGTCTCAAATACTTTTTGGAGCAAAGACTATCATCTGAAGAACAACAAAAATGGGTAGCCAAAATGTTGGGTTATGATTTTGAAATCATCTATAAGAAGGGTAAAGATAATGTAGTAGCAGATGCACTATCTAGATGGGAGGCATCCATAGAAGCATTACTTGGTGCAATGTCCATATTGCAAGCAGATTGGGTGGATGAAGCTAGGTTAGAATGGGAGCAAGACAAGGATACACGAGTTCTAATTCAGAATCTCTAGCAAGGTAATTTATCCTCTGACAAATTTGAATGGAAAGGTAATGTCCTATGGTATAAGGGTAGGTTATATTTGTGCAAAACTTCAGAGCTTAAGCATAAGATTCTTGCAGAGTTGCATGCATCTCCACTTGGGGGACACTCAGGGTTCTTGAAAACTTATCATAGAATTAAGAAAGAATTATTTTGAGAAGGACTAAAGGGAGATGTACAAAAGTTTGTGGAAGAATGCATGATATGCCAACAGAATAAAGGTGAAATAGTTAAGACCCCAGGTTTGTTACAACCATTAGCAATTCCTAGTCAAAGGTGGGAGGAGGTTTCCATGGATTTCATCACTGGGTTGCCTTGTTCTGAAGGTAATAATGTTATTTTTGTCATTGTGGATAGGCTTAAAAAATATGCCCATTTTTGTGCTCTCTCACACCCATTTTCAGCAAGTACAGTCGTGGCTATTTTTATGGAAGCAGTTCTCAAATTACATGGAACCCCAAAAATAATTGTAAGTGATTGTGATACTATTTTCACTAGTAATTTCTGGACTAAACTATTTTCTTGTTTGGGTACTCAGCTAGCTCATATCTCATCTTACCACCCCCAATCTGATGGACAAACTGAAGTGGTTAAAAAATGTTTAGAGGGGTATCTCTATTGTTTTATATCAGATAAACAAGAACATTGGGTTAAATGGCTACCACTTGCAGAATGGTGGTATAACACATCTTTTCATACCTCTTCTAAAATATCTCCATTTCTAGCACTATATGGTTACCATCCACCTTCCATCACTTCTTCATTAAAGGTGCACACCAAGGTTCGAGATGTGGAAGAGCACATTCAACATCAACAAGAGGTTTTGGCTAGTTTGAGAGAGAATTTAGCCTTCGCACAAAATAGGATGAAGCAACAAGCAGATCAACACCGGAGTGAGAAAAATTTTGAGGTGGGTGACTGGGTATTTGTTCGTTTGCAACCTTACAAGCAGATGTCCTTGAAGCAATAGAAAAAGGACAACAAACTTGCTCCAAAGTATTATAGCCCTTATCAGGGTCTACAAAAAATTGGAAGTGTGGCTTAAAAGCTCAAGTTACCTCATTCATCTCACATACACCCATTATTTCATGTTTCTTGTTTGAAGAAGGTCATTGGACAGAAAGTTTCTGCCCAGACAGAGCTCCCAGAACTAGATGAAGAAGGATGAGTCATTTTGGAACCAGAGAAGATCCTCCAAACATGTACTAAGAGGTTGAGAACTAGAGAGATTAAGGAATATTTGATCAAGTAGAAAAACCAAAGTAGTGAAGATGCAACTTGGGAAGGTGAAGAATTTTTGCAACAACATCCACAATTGTTCAACGTTGAGGACAACGTTGGTTTGAAGGGGAAGGGCATGCTACACCCCTAACCTATCACATGTATGAGGATAGTATTAGCCAACTTGTGGCTTACTTATCCCTCTTTGACATTATATTGTGGCTGACTTGTGGCCGACTTGTGGCTTTCTTTAGATTAGTAGGTCGGCCTATGGAGTAACCATGGCCTAGTTAGACTATATATAGGAGGTAGTGGGTAATCATTTATCATCATATTGTGAATTCTGCTCTTATTGAAGCTTGTGGAGGTTGCCCCCTCAAAGTGGCTTATCTATTATCATATATTTGGATATATTTCAGTCATATTTGGATATAATTCTGCTGTTATACTTAATTCTTGAAGTAATTTCATTACATCTACTTTATGCACACTAGAACTAATATTTCATATATAGTGGGCATGGTCTCTATATTTATGTAGGAACTACATGAGTTTTAATAGAAATTATCTAAGTATATTCTCCACTACATTCAAGGTACTCATATTTTTGAGATTCACTATGAAGTAGGCATTGACATTGATTTGATTGGTTATACATATTCATATTAGACTAATGATATTTAAAATTGTAAGTCTACTTTAGGATCCAATTTCTCCCTCAATTCAAGTATGATTAGTTGGTCAAGTAAGAATTATAATTTTATTACTTTATCTTCTACTAAGGTAGAATATAGAAGAGTTGTTAATGTTACCATTGAGGTTATTTGGCTTCAGGGGAATCTCACTAAGTTTGACATCCAATTTCTAAGACCAATAGTCAACTTCTGTGATAACCAAAGCACAATTCATATCTATAATAATCCAATCCTCCATCAACAAACAAAGCATATCAAGATTCACATACTCTTCATTTGATATTTAAGCCATGATCAAGTCATTGATCTTCGCTACATCCAAATAATAGAGCAGATTGTTGATGTATTTACCAAACCCTTAACTGAGAGTAAGTATCTTCATTTGTGAGCTCTTTTTAGGGTTTAGGTAACTCCATCTTCTTCCTCCTCTAGGGGATCATCTCTATGTACTTGGGTACCTCATCAATTCTTTATATTGAGACCTAATTTTTCTACCCACCTAAACTACATTTAAGGCAGGGGTGTTAGTGTAAGCTTTTTCCCACTATGTGGTTTTACCTATATGGTATAATCAACTTGTTTAGGTTAATAATATGTTATTAATGGAAAAGTTCTTTAAGTCATTTTGTAGTTTTTAGTTGAGTTAATTAATTTTTTGGGTGACCTAATTCATCACTATATAATGTACCTTCCTATGTACTTTTTGGCTAATGAATGAATGCTCATTAATGTAACTTTTTATTGTGAAGACAAGTTTCTTCCTCCTATGAGTTGTTCATCAGATTTCACTACTCCATACAAATTCAACCTCATGTATTCAACCTATCTAGTTGATCCTCAATTGTGGCCCACTCCAACAAAACTAAGAACTAAGCACTTAGTGGTGATTTTATTTTGATATTTTTATTGTCTTTTTTAATTGTATTTGGCTGTACGACCACCTTTTTCCATTATAACCAATTTCACATGATATATTACAACTATCACCAACATTTCCTATCACTCTTGTATTTTTTAAGACCCTAGTTAGTTCTGATATTTATAATTAGTATCGGTTGTTAGTACTAACTAAAATCAAAGGAACTAACCTATGTCCCCTTTTAATTCCTTTTGGGCATGTATCATCTAGTGACCATTATTTGGGCAAATTTCAGCTTCTTTTGTCAACTTTTGGGTGCCAAAAAGTATTTTATTCAAAGTTATATTCACATAAATATGTAAATTAATTGTAAGGCATTTATAGATAGTCATACTTGCATTCAAGAGCTAGACAAGTTTACTCATTTTCACCTATGGATTTGATAGCACTTTTCAAGTTTAAAAGGGTCAATTCATATTTTCAAGCTTATAACAAGGGAAAAATAGGAAAAATAAAATATAGGCTTACATACACAATTACACACATACATTACTAGGATAACTACATTTGATTTTGAGCCCTATATGAAGTATTGGCAGTGTAGTATAGTGCTTGGTATTTCAAATGGGATTAACCAAGGTCACTCCAACTCAACCTTTTCTTCTAACACCCCACTTTGAAGTTGGATATATTATGTAGTATTAGGGTTTTACATTTAGGTGCCCCTGTAAATATTTAGAAAAAGATAAAGGCAAGAATAGTCATTTTAGGTACAATCACACTATTTTAGAAATAAATAGTCATCCATTGTGTATAGAGTAATTTATAACCATACAGTCTTTACCAACTATTGATATCGACTAGGTCTATTGGAACCAACTAGATTAGAATAGGAAAATATAGAGCATAGACTGATTAGTAATATTGTCCCAATGTGCATAAATCAGACAATCAAGCTTTATATCCACATGGTAAAAAAGCTAAGAGTTCTCTTACCCCTTTTGTCAATTAATCATTGCTACATTTAGTATATTTTATTGTCACAACTGTTCATTTGAATTTTATTTCAAATTTCCATCTTAATTAGGTTAAACTTACTCTTTAATAAAAATTAGGGTACAACATAATGGTGAACCCATATATATCAAACATTATAAAATCCTTAGATCTTCCTTTAAGGTCTTATCCCACATAGGGTTTCATATATGATTTATAATTTCATGTTTATTTATTTACTTGGATTAATATATATATATATATATATATATATATCAAACATTATAAAATTCCTAGATCTTCCTTTAAGGTCTTATCCCACATAGGGTTTCATATATGATTTCTAATTTCATGTTTATTTATTTACTTGGATTAATATTTACTTATTTTTAAATAATTTGTCTATAGTTTAGTAGGTCATAAATGGATTATCAGTCAGAAATACCTAGTTATTATCATCTTATAGAGTTCATATTTGATAAAAGCTTCATTCTTTATGATTATGATAATAAATGGATAAATAACCAAACATGTGTAATTAATAATGCAATTTATATGCATGAAGAATACAATAGTGATGGATTGGATTATTTTGGATATAATTATAATGATCATAAACAAGAGGTGTGATATGATAGTGAAGACTTTAGTGAACAAGAAAACTAACCCACTATTGTAGAAACAAAAGAACCTTCTTCTCATATTTACCCTATATGTTATTATACAAATTATATAATTCAACAAGATAATAAAGATACTAATGAACATGTGAATGTTTCTACCATACCTTATGAACTAAGAATTGAATATGCCCTTCCTAATACACCTTGATTATCTTAAAATTTTGCCAAATCATGTAATCTCATTAATAGCTTTAAAATATAAAAACATAAATCTTGTAAAGAAATGGCAAAATAATGTGATGAATGTGAAATTATTACTCTCTATAGAAATAGTAAAACAGTGTGATAAATTTGAAATTCCTACTCTCTTTCTAGAAACAAAAAAAATGTGTTAAAAGTGAAATTCATATTCTCTCTCTATAAACTACAAAATAATGTAATGAATGTGAAATTCATATTCTCTCTCTCTTGAAATATAAAAATAATGTGTTGAATGTGAAATTCCTACTCTCTCTAAAAACAAAAAATAATGTGATGAATATTAAATTCCTAATTTCTCTCTAAAAATGGCAAAAGAATGTGATAAATGTGAAATTACTACTGTCTCTGGAAACAAAAAAATGTGAGACTCTTTATCTCTCTATAGAAATGGCAAGTAAATGTGTGGAAAGTAAGATTATTTATTCCCCTTTATAAATATTAAATGATAAAAACTTGTGTGAATTCCCTTTCTTCTAGTGAAATACAATGTCAAAATGTCTCTCTAAATGAGCTCGTTGTTGAAACAAAATGTGATGACAATATAATGATATGCAATGATACATCTTATTAATTTGAATCTATAGAAAAATAAATTATACATGAGTGTGATGATTCTTCTCAACCTACGCTTGAGATACCAAAAATAATCTAGACCTCCTTCACCTATATGCAATAGTATACATATGGCAAATTATAATGAAAAGATTCAACCATTTAATGAACCTCTTAAAAATATGAACATACCTTACTAATAATTATTTTCCTTAATTCATGTTGTGGGTTCCTTACAATACAAAATACATCACATCACCCTAGAGCACAAAGTTCACCACACTTGGGTTTATTCTAATGTTATAAATGAAAACCCAGTTGCACACAAAATTTTAAATGCTCCATTACCTCACAACTTCCATAAGCCAAATTATTTGATGAAAGAATTGACCCTTATTTACATCTTAGAGATTTGAGAGCTTCTATGGGAAATTTGATAATGGTTATATTTTACTAAAAAAAATCCCAAAAAGATTAACTAAAAAATATTTGGATTGGTTTCATTCCTTGCATAGTGGGTCTTTACATACATATCTATATTCATAAGAGACATTTTTAATTTGAGACATTTCGAATAAGGGACTAGAAGTTAGAAATGAGAGTTTACCTTCTCTTCAAAAAGGAAAATCATAGCTAGTTTGTGATTACATTTTACAATTCAAATATTGTATGCATGAATTTATATATCAATCGATATATTTTGAAATACAATACATATTTAATAGAGGCCTCATTTATCCTCTCAAAGTGGAGCTACTTTATGACACTAATGATACATTTCAAGACCTTTTTCATAAGACTCTTACTTTAAAAACAAAATTGGCACTTAATTCTTCTCCAATAAAGGCACATGAAAAAATTAAGCTAAAAAAATAACTATAAAAGGATGTTAGAACAACCATTTCATCTCCTAAGGCACGTTTTCCAAATAAATAAATTTATGTGACTCAACAAAGGGAAATAATCAATTTACAAAGTGACCTAAAGTGAATAAACCTTTTTAAAGTAATAATAACCACTCAATTTTGACAATTTTAGAAATTGACCACATGATATTTTACAAACATTATTGGACAAGAATCTAATCACTTTACCTCCTAATTATTATTGTCTTGATCACCATCTTGAGGATATTAATGGAAAACCATTTTGTATTTATCATGACATTACTATACATTGGTAATATGATTGTTATGTAGTAAGAAAAAATATTGCATAACTTGTAGATGTATGGGTATTTACATTCATAAAAGTTGACACTCAATCAACAAGATACACTTCTCCATCTACTTATATTATTCATTTGACTCAGGGCATCCCTCACAAGGAATTAATGGCTTTTCAAAATTATACAAATGATGTTTCTAGGAGATGATATTATTCTAGTGCACATTATACTATGATTGATGTATCTTGAGACATTCCCATTGTAGACTCATTGGTCAGTCAAGCTCTACCTAGAATAAAAATTAGAGAAGGCAAAGTTGTAAAGGATAAAGTCCAATATAATACAAGGGTAGTTACATCCCCATATAAACAATTATGGATAGCAAAGGTAAATTGAGAAACTACAAATTAGAAGAAAGTGTAAATCGATAGTATATCACAATAATAATAACAAAAAGAGAGTTATTCAATTTTTCCAATAAAAGTATCAATAAAAAATTACAAAATATTATAGTAATTTATTATTACCCAATAGATGAGGTAGTTAATATTGAGTATCAAGATAACATATAATACCATCATGTCAAATAGATATAATCAAAGATAACATAAAGTCATATTAATTAAACATGTGATATGAAATGAGCCATGATCAAAATGCAAAAATTAAAACCATATGTGATAATTAGTATCCATAAGAGATAAATAACTGAATGCATCATATATGTACATGGATCCAAGTTTATAATACAATCAATCAATAATTGGGGAAACTTCCCCTAATATGTATGAATCCTCACTATAGTTATGTCTACCCTCCCTATAAGTAGAAGCTCAATTATATCCTCCCTGACCGCATGATTTATAATTATATCTTCTCATATGCTCTCAAAAAACTCATAAATCCTCCTTCGTATCTTTTCACTATGCCTGTAAATCACTATAATTATCCAATATGTCTCCAATAGGTCACTCTTTGGCAAAGCTACTAGTTTTTAATCTAACTCAACCTAAAGATAATATCACTCATTAGAAACTATAGTTTATGTGGTATAAGTAACAACAAGATCAAAAATGGGTACATGAACACATGTTATATGGTATACTCTCTCGAGTAGCACATTGTCAATGATATAAAAAGGTGTATCTCATGTCAGGGTATGAACAAATGTATCAAATATCATCAACTAATACTTATCACCTGTATAAGAGAATTAAAATATATTATAAATATACATACAATAAAATTACATACTCAAATTAATCATAAATAACTATATATCTTCACAACAACTATAACAATGATACATTAGTAGTTGCATCATCAGCTGGAGCTAGCTGAGGGGCAGCCTGACCTACTCTTGTATTTCATCATCTTTAAATCAAATCCACCCTAGCCAAATCTATAATTATAATAAATTTAATAGGCCATATAGCCATTATCCACCATTGGGCATATTCTATAGTGTATCCCACATCATCTAAATCTAAAGCCACAAGTGGAGGATCAATGTCTCTTGTAAGTAATTGTCATAAGTCCACATCACTTGGCCTTGGCATATTATGGGGATGATGAGTTGATATTATCATCCTAGTCCATAGATATGTGGTTGGAGGTATATCTTGCTATATAAAAATTTTAAATGTAACCCATTCAAACTAAAACTACTTTAAAACTCTAGTGAACTGATCATGAAGAAAAAACTCACACAAAAATGGTGCAACTATACTAAATCCTTAAGCCATCAACCATAACCATGATATGGTCTCCATACAATGTCAATAGGGGTGATTCTATCAAGTATAACATGATACTCCACCATGTTAATGACCCAATGTATCTCTAATATTCATTGTTTTTTAAATATATGAGGGTAGATCCAACTCCCATAAGATCCTCCAATACATTGAATAATAGTAATGTGTTCATAAGGCCAGACATGAATCAAGGTCACTACATCGATTCCTCCATCATTACCCTCTAATGTAAATATATAGAGGTCCCTATATAAATAAGACACCACGGTGTGACCCCATGAATATATAGTGCCTCTCCCTTCGATGGCATGCATGAAATCATACATGTAGTAGGAAATTGCTAAAACACATCCATACATGGCAATGAAAAAATAAGTAGGTAGCACATAAATTTATATAATCATGTAACATCAGACATAATAATGTCTCCAATAAAAATAGTAGAATCATTTACCTTTTAATAATCTCCATGAACATGGATTTTCATATATCTATGAGCATGAAGAATATATCCATGTCCAACATTAGCTCACACTATGACTCTCTCTCCCTAGCAATAGGTAGCCTCAGAATCCATGATACATCCTCCAATGTCATTATCATCTCCCATGTTGGAATCTTAAATGTACATGTATTGGGCTTCCACCTCTTAGCCAAGGTGGTCATCAAGTGCATGTGATATGGGATCTACCCTAAATATCTATTAGTCAATGTCCACTAAACCAAGATCAATCATAGAATCCATATGTCAACCATAAAAAAATTCCATAGCATGAAATTCCCTCTATAAATATATGAAAACAAAATAAATATTAGTTACTATCGAATATCAAATGTGTATAAAATATGAAAAGAACAATAATTATAAAATTTCAATACCATCCATACATGTTCAATAATGTCAAACATTAATGTCATGCATAGTTTGTTCCATTGGTTAGCACTATCAAAATAAAAGATGATTATGTCACATGCCTAACAGTACTAACCTCAAAGAATCAATATCAAAATTACTCTAAAACTATCCAAAACTACCTAACAATAGTTATGCAATAAAAATTAAAAAAAACTCAAAAAATCAAAACTTTATTTTATTTTTTTTTAAATTGAGATTTTGAAACACACTATATCCTTGAGCTATTATGCTTATATGGTAGTATATATATAATTTAAATGGTGAGGTATGGCATCTCGGTAGCTCAATATGATGATATCTTAAAGCTCAAGATCTTAATTAGAAAGTGCAAATGAATTGCAAAAATATAAAACTCAACCTATTTATATGATTGACTTTTAAATTATGCAATATACCTAACCTAGCTTCTAAACTAATTCCTTTGAATATTTTGTGTAGAATATCTTGATAATTGTATATAGATATCACTCCTCATCAATTGTGTTGGAACACACATAATGCGTTCTTTCACAAGGTAATATTTTTTAGACCATTTATGATAATTCATAATATGCCAAAATTTCCTCGTCACTACCCTATCACACTAACATGATCTTAATTTTTGACTTCGATATAATTCATTGGATTTGTAAATTATTCTATGAAAACATATATCGATATATGCTCTTTATATGCCTCACTATAAATAGAGTCAGGCACAAATCCAAAATAAAGACACAAATTCATACAATGAATATTTTAGATAATCAATGCAAGCAAAACCATAAAAAAATAGGGAGATTGTCTAATCACATTTATCTTTTAATATTATCAATCCAATAGTCACATCCCTCTTATCAAAATGGGGCCATACATTGGAATTATTACAAAATTTTAGATTATTAGATTTTGGCATGATTTAGGTTATTAGAGTTTGGCACATTATACATGATTTAGATTATCATATTTGGCACAATACACATGATTTAGATTATCATATTTGGCACACTACACATGATTTAGAATGGTTCAAATATTAGATGATTCAAATACATGACCTTTGCATATGATGGTGGAATGAACATTGTCAATTTCGATCATGCATTTTTTCTACATTGAGCAAAACTACACAATCAAAACCTATGCATATAATGGTGGAATGAACATTGTCCATTCCCTTGTGATCATGATTTATTGTTTTAACATAGATCACACTTTATCAAAGTATATTGAAACATTACATTTGAGTCTATAACCCATATATAGTGTCGATTCATTTTAGTGATTTGTTAAGGTTTAACAACACTTAACACACCATACCTTAACCCAACATAAATTTTTAATTCCATCTTGGAAATATTAATCAAACAACCACTTGTAAAATTATCCATTTCCTTGGCCAAGTTATGATCAAAAATTATATGTTCCCTCTTCTTCTCCATGGGTTAACTTGTAACCCTCAACATCTCCTCTCTTTCCAAAAAGAACACACTCCATGAGTATTACCATACAACAGGCATATAGGTGTAGTTGTTCTTTGAATATGTTTATTAATTATAGCTACATATTTATTTATATAAGATCAAAAATCTATCTATCCCACACATTGTCTTTTATAGGAATGCTCAAATAACATTGGAATGAGTAAGTAGTCTAGATTCACAATCACCCATGTAGGTTTTCATCCTCTTTACCCTTTTATCTAGTATTTATTGTTACACTAAAAATGCTAGATTAAAGAAAGGGAAATATAGATACCCATATTTACTACAATTTTTGTTTCATAATACCTTTTAGCAACAAACTATGAACTAAGCACATAGTGGAACTTTTCTCATGATCTTTTGATTGTATTTATTAATTATATCTAGTTGTGTGGCCCTTGTTTCCCATCATAATTAATTTCACACAGCACATTATAGATATCTATGGCCCTCCTTGGCACTCTTGGATTTTTTTAATCCCCTGGTTAGTTCTGATATTTATGGTCAATATCGACTATTGATACTATAAAAAAATATTAAAACTAGTCCATATCCCCTTTTTAATTCTTTTTTGGTGCATTTCATCTTGTGACCATTGTTTGGCCACATTTTATCTTCTTTTTTAGGATTTTACATGCCACTAAGTCTTTAATTCAAATTTAGAGTCTCATATAAATATAAAGCTACTATGAGGCATTTAGGGACAAACACACTTGCATTCAAGAGCTAGACAAGATCACTCATCTACACCTACAAATTTGCTAGATATTTTCAAGTTTACAAGGGTCGATAAATATTTGCATGTTTTTACCAAGGGAAAAATAGGAGAAAGATTATATAGGCTTACATGCACAATTACACACACATTACTAAGAGAACTACATTCGAGTTTGATCCCTTTTTGAAGTATTGACAATGTAGTGTAGCAGATGGTCTCTCAAAAGGGATTGATCAAGATCAGTCCAACTCAAACCTTTTTCTCGACACTCCATCATTTGATGTTAGATATATTGTATAGGAATATGGTTTTATATACAAGTACCCCTCGAAGATCTAGAAAGAGATAAATGCAAGAATAATCATTTTTAGTGTAGTTGTACTACTGTAGAAAAAGAAATAGTCATCCATTATGTATAGGGTTAGTTCTGACCATGCAGTCATTACCAACTATTGATATTACCAGATCTGTTAAATAAACCAAAGTAGAATAGTTGAAGATAGAGCATAGATAGATCAGTAACACAATCTTAGTATGCATAAATTAGGTAATTGAGCTTTAAATTCATGCACAAATAATCTACGAGTTCTCTTACCTCTTTTGTCAATTAATTATTACTACATTTAGTATATTTTGTTGTCAAAGTTATTGATTTAAATCTTATTTCAAAGTTATATTTTAATTAGATTAATCTCACACTTTAATCAAAATTAGGGTAAAGCATTTATAAATGTTTGGATTAACTTCTCTTGCATCTTCACAATAGATTCCATCAATAAATGTGTATCATTTATATTTTTTCATGTTCTATATACACTAATGTAAGTATGTATTTATAAACTTCTCAGTTTATAAAATTAAGACTTTAGTGGCATGCAAGATAACATCTAAAAAAATGCCAACAAATCTAGCACACAAGGCATGAGAGACCCCAAACAAGGGTCACAAATGCCCACCCTAAAACCACACATTGTAGAGTTCTAGTTCCTTAGAAAACCATACACAATATGGTTCTAGGAAAAATTCAAGAGTTTAAGGAAAATAAGGAAAGGAGGAAATAGAAAGAGGGGAGAGAATAATGACGTGAAAAGAAACATGGAAATACTCAGAGATTAAAAAAATGTGTCAATAAGAACCTAATATGCAGTGATAATCGATAAATACATAATTACCCTAGAATCATGTAATTCTAAAACTAATAGCTACCTAATTCTAGAACTAATAACTACCCTATATTAAAATTAGCTATTTGATGGCCATTTTTGACCCACATACCAAGCTCAGCAGGTTTCATATGGAAGAAAAAGATCAAGGCTTTGAAACAGGTCTAAGTCTACAAATAAAGGGATCTTAACAGGTTCTCATATGCCCCAAGCTTTCAAGAGCATGGACCAAGTTACATGAACCCTAAGAATCCATCGTAACTTTGAAGCATTGATTACAGAATGAGTTATGAAATTTTTTGGATTAGACCATCACCAAGACGTCACAAAGAAACTAATAGACCAGTCCAACTTATACAATTTTTATCTTACTCAAAAATCCCAACATGACAAGTATATTAAGTGTAAATATAGATCTACATGTCAAGAACATCCTCAAAAAATTTCAAGCCCACACTAGCTTTTTTACTCAAGTTACAAGATTTCAAAGTTGGACCTATGAAGTACGACGTTCATGCCAACATCAAGTTTAAGCTAAAATAAAGCATATCCTTTTTAGCTAAAATTTGATGATCATGCGAACATCAAGTGACATCCTATAGATTGTCAACTTTAATCTTGTGAACTAGACATTAGCTTTCAAACAGTAGGTCCTAGTAAGATCAACGGTCCTTATTCGATCATACATTTTGATCTAACAATATGAGATGGGTCAAATGGTTAGATAGCTTGAGAGGCCACCACATGGTGTAGGTGTGGGGGCTGGTAGACTGACACAGGATCCTAAAATCAAATGCACATTTGCCAAGTGGTACCAGTGGGGCTAAGGTTGATAATTCAAAGGTGGATCTGAGGTTTCACATTTTTTTGTATCCAGAAGATTCAACAGAGTAAATGAAGGTCAATTATCTGAGCAACATTTTAGGCAACAATTGGGGTGATGGTTCTACCCCAATTGGTGGAAAAATATTTGGGAGCCATAACTTTTACACCATAGCTCCATTTGACTCCCCATTTGAACCATTGGAAATCTAAGAATGAAGAGAATGTGATGAGATGGTATGGAGATATGCTCAATGGTTTTTGACCCCCAAAATCCCCATGGAAGTGTCCTAAATTTCAATTTTAATAGTGTAGTCTAAAAATAGTAAGTTTCTAAAAATAATAATTTATCGAATTTTGTAATGTTGTAAATTGTGGAATTCAAACCACTTCATCTCCCTTGAGATTAGTGACCTTCCACATCCTCCTCATAACTTCAAAGTATGTATAAAAATAGATGTAGCCTGAAAAGGCAAGGATACATCTCTTCTCAAAGATAGGCATATGTTTGGATCTGCAAATTTGATCAATAAAACATCTCTTCTCAGAGATAGCATTATTACAATTATCTCATTCTTATTTTTTGAATTATATTTCAACCAAACCTCCTGATTTTTGGATCAGTCAAGGGGTCGATGAGTCAAGCTAGATTTTTGATAGCTAATAAACATAAGGACCGAGTTGAGATAGATTTGACTAGAGTCAATGGAATAGCTTGACTCAGGAAAAGAAAATAGATAGACCTGAGATCAAGCTCAAATATGAGAGAAGTTGGACAAGAGTTCATAAACAAAGTACCAAACATTACCATCAGGGTTCTATAGAGATAAATTAGGTCTTTTAGACCTAACATAGATCAAAGGTTGACATCTTGTTGACAAAATAGGACTAGGTATCGAGCAGAGTGCCATTTATATGGACTATAGGAAAACTAATAATCTTAGATTGGTTTTCCTCTATAGTAAATCCAAGTCTAGGTTTCAAATCATGGAATAGGTATGTACGCTTAACAAAAGAACATCTTAAACTGTCTTCTTGACAGATAGCTGCCCAAAGTGGAGATAACCAAAGCTTAGATAAAAGATAGAGATATGGTGGTTGGATAAGCAGCCTAAGCATTTAATATATTTTCATAGTGCCTAAGAGTCCCTTTTATAAATAGGATCATGACTCACCATCTTTGTCAAAGCTCTTGTCTTCTAGTGTATTACTCAGAGGCTATTGGAAAAAATGCAGGCTATCTTGTCCATGATGGATTTTATCCTGATTAGACCAAAGTGTGATGGAACATCGCTTAAAATATGGTAGCTCATTAATTATTCTCAAAGCATGCTCCCTCTTCTCTCTCTCCCTTCTTTATATTATCCCATTCTTTCCATTTGTAAAAAGGGTTCTAAGATTTTAGAATTTTTACCTTTCTGAGAGACAAGGATATTCTTTGGGATACTACAAAGTATGCTCAGCTTGATTAGGCTCAACCCTATCAAGCATTTGTAATAACTACCTCTTTATGTAATACAAGGACTTTATTCACCTATCTCTTTCTTTGGATCTAGTTTTGTGAGTTGTACATGATGGCATTGTGTAAAGGAGAATCTTCCTCATCTATTATCCTCCTTTCTAACCTTGTTTAGGGAATTTTCAATGTTATTTGTAGATTTAGATTAGTGTTCTACTTTGAATCTCTTCTACAAAATACTTATGTAAGTGGTTTTATTTTGAGTTTGTGTGAGCTAGTATTGTCCTTTGATGATCTAGTGTGGCTTTAAGCTCATGGGAGTTTCCCTTTTAAGTCTGGTGCATCATCTAGTTAACTTTCTTAGGAGCCTTTATTCTCTTTCTAGCCCTTTTCTCTACAAAACATTAGTCTAGAATTAGTTTAGGTGACCATCAAGATAAAGTTGGCCTTCTCCAAAGGTTCAGCCCTACCATAGGTGACCCATAGCCTGGGGTTGTTCCCATAGTTCTTCTCAAGTTTGAAAGAGCTTGAAGAAACCTCTTCCAAAGGGTGTAAATTTGAGCCATAACAGTTATGGCACGCTCGGTGGGACCAAGGTCCAAAGTAGTGGAAGGGTTTTTGATGTTGTTCTTCTACATATTAGTCTTTGCAGGCATTCTAAAAACATAAATGATGACTTACAACATCTATCATCTGGTTAAGCAACCTATTTAAGTGCCTAATCATCATAATCTGGTGTGTACAATAAGTCATGTTTTGATCATTATGTTTATCTTCTACCTCAGCATCATACTTATTAGGCAAATAATGTATATGTGTTCCCCCAAATGGACCTCAAATAGCCTATCAATCCTATAATAATCCTTGTCCTCCTTCTAACCCTGCATATGACCAAGGTCAGCCTCTTTTGCATTAAAATTAGTCCTCTACTTCCCCTTGTCAAGATGAGGCTTACACTATTACATCTTTATCAGGATTCAAGCAATCATTATCAGTTTATATTGAGTTGATAAGGGACATTGGTAAGGGTTTATATTTTTCTCCAATTTTCCCTATCCATGTTCTACAAAAGGCAAAGAGTTTTCTTTAGTTAGTCAAAGATAGATGGTTAGTTTGAGAGGGTTCACAGTGGTCACATTTTAAGAATGGAGATATAGCAATGATAAGAAGCATGGTCCAAAATACAAATAGTATGTTAATATCTTATGAAGGGAAGTAGGCTCATTTAGACTAGCCTTATGTGTCTTCATCCCTCCTAGAGCCTCAAGCTTAACCTTCAAGAGTCCCTGATCAACCCCCTAGTCAACCTTGTCAAAGTCCATCCTTGTCAAATCTAGAGAGGAAATATTGGACCAAGGAAGAACAATCATGAAAATCAAGGAGGGGGTCAAGCTTGGACAAGAATTCCCTATTCATGCCATGGAGGGGATAAATATCTTCTTGTAAGAGTTCTAGAATGTATGGGCATCCATTGAAGAAGATGACTACCCACATGTTGAGAAGCAAAAGATGAAAGGGTGGGTATTATCCTTTAAAAAGGTGTTCAAGTAATGGGAAAAATAGTATGTCAAGCCTGAGCCGATCAATTTTCCCTCTCCTACTCCTATGCTCATTTCCACTTGAGAACATGAATTCATCCCATCATGGATCTTCTCCAAAACTTTTGACCCTGGTTATGTCATGCCCTCACTTGTAAGGCCACCCTCTCCTATAACCATCTAAAAGGAAGCAAAATTTTGTGTTATATACTCATTTCCGTCATGGAAATTAGTTCATAAGGGCATAAATAAGGAAGAGGTGTCAATTGAAGCAGTCCAACAGCCAATCCTAGTAAAGGAAAGGTTAGTTGTGCAAAAAATAAATCAAACAGCCATAGCTTATCTCAATGATCTTGGTGTACAAGAGTTTTAATACTCTCTCTCTCCTTCCCTCAAGAGTTGCCTAAAAGAGCCTTCAAGTTCCCGAGTTGGAAGGATACTCTCCTATGCTGGAAGCAAGGTGAACTTCTTTACCCTCCCACCATCTCCCTCATGAAGGAAGAACCTATTTTACAAAGGATAGAAGAGGAACTTACAGTCATAGTTGAGCCTAAAGAGGATAATGTAAGTGTCTATGATGAATTCATCATGATAGGCAGTCCATTTCATCAAAAAGGAGAAAATTTAGGTTTGGACTAGCCTTTTTGGCATGGATTTGACACTAACAAACTAGAACCTGATAAGGACAACCCTTAAGATGAAAATAAAATAAATTTTGAATGGGCTACTGAAGATTCAGATTATCAAGAAGAGGATCAAGACCAAGTGTCAGAGGTGGGTACACTTTAAGATAAGGTGCCAAACAAAGATAGCCCTGATAGTTTAGAACAAGAGGAAAGTAGATCAGAGCATAAAATTGGGTAGGTCAAGTGTAAAGTTTTGGACCCTGCATGGTCAGATCAACCCTCATGTGTAGTTGAAGAGGAAGATGAAACCTTAAATGAGGTTGATGAAGAATACATCTCAAGTGCTCAAGTGATGTAGTTTGATGAGCATACCATTAAATAGCATCAAATGCATGATGAATTCTACCTTGCTTACAAAGATGAACCTCCCCTCTCTTTAGATGAAGAAGACCAATCTAGTTGTTATAGATTGAGTCTATAGGATATTGAGATTGGTATCACTACATAAGACCAAGAGGAGGCTACCTTCTGGGACAAACTTGAAGATTTATGTTCAATCTTGGATGACCAACTTGTACCTTTGGGTAAGCAGTCCCAAGAAGCAGGTGGTCAAAATGTGCATTATGAACATGATATTAATAAGTTATTAGAGGTTTTAATTGTAACTATGGTCACATTGGAAGACTTGTTTAAGGTCTTAGAAGTAGGGTATGTTCCTCTCCAACGAAACTATGATTTGTTTATGCCTGAGGAGCATAATGATGGGTCATAAAAATATAAAAGCTAGGTAAAATTTGATTGCTCAATGATCATATTGACAAAAGGATGCCCTATTAGGTACTTGGCTCATTTGGAGGATGACAAAGAGGAGCCATCACAGGTTGTGCTTCATTTAGAACACAAAATTGAGCCATCAAATGAGAAGGTTGCAGATGCTTCTATAGTCTAATATGAGGTAGGCCTTGAAGAAGTGGACTAGTATGTCTATATTGGAGACATATTTGTCTCATTTCATCCACTTGAGATCATGCCAAAGGGATCAGCATTCAGGTATCTCAACTCCCATATTGGGAGCTCTCAAAAGCAAAGTATTTTTCATCTTGTTTTATCACAAGTATATGACACTCAAAGTTTTCCATTTGACCCAAGTGGAAAATATCTATGAATTTTAACCTTGTATATATATTAGACTAGGTTCATGATATTTTCTAAGTGCATTTGTGCATTTTTGTTTAGTATGTTAGTTTTTCTTTATTTCTTGTAAGTGTCTACATAAATTTGCCTCTGTTGTTTTGTTTTCGTCCATGTTGTTTTAAGAGGGAGTTGTTAAGAAAGGTTCAACCTTGTATTATCTTCATGATCAGCTCAATTACAGAGACATATAAATCTATGCCCAATAGACTAGACTAAGCATATGTTTTGGGTTCTTTTGCATAGACATGCATGTAACTCTGTGAATCATCAAAGATGTTGGCCATTTTTGGCCCACATACCAAGCTAAGCAAGTATCATATGGAAGTAGTAAAATCAAAGGCTTTAAAATAGGTCTAAGTCTATAAATAAAAGGATCTGAGTAGGTTCTCATATGCCCTAATCTTTCAAGAGCATGGGCCAGGATACACAAACCCTAATAATCCATCAGAACTTTTAAGGATTGATCAAAGAATGAGTTATGCAAGTTTTTGGATCAGACCGTCACCAAGACATCATAGAGAAACTAACGGACCAGTCTAACTTCTACAATTTTTATCTTACGTAAGAATCCCCATGTGACCAATAGATCAAGTACAAATGTAGATCTACATGTTAAGAACATCTTTTAAAAAAATTAGATCCATGTGAGCTTTCTAGCTTAAGTTACAAGCTTTCAAAGTTGGACCTATGCAAAAAGACATTCATGCTAACATCAAGTTTAAGCTCAAACAAAATAGATCCTTTTCAGCTTAAATTTGATTGTCATGCAAATGTTAATGATGGTCACACAAACATCAAGTGGCATCTTATAGACTATCAACTTTAAGCTTGTGAACTAGCCATTGGCTTTCAAATAGTGGGTCCCAGCAAGATCAATGATCCTTGCTCGATCGTATATCTTGATCCAATAGTGTGAGATGGGTCAAATAGCTAGATAGCTTGAGAGGTCTTGATGTGTCATAGGTGTGGGGGCTGGAAAACTGACACAGGATCCTAAAATCAAATGCACATTTGCCAAGTGGCACTGGTGGGGACAAGGTTAATAATTCAAAGGAAGATCTAAGGGCTTGTATTGGTTCATATCTAGAAGATCTAATAGATTAAATGAAGGTCAAGGGGTCAATGAGTCAAGATAAATTTTTGATAGCCAATAAACATAAGGACTGAGCTGGGATAGTTTCAACTAGATTCAATAGAATAGCCCGACTCAAGCAAAGAAAATAGATAGACCCAAACTTAAGCTCAAATATGAGTCGAGTTAGACCAAAGTATATAAGCAAAGGACCAAGCATTGCCATTAGGGTTCTGTAGAGATAGATTAGGAAATTTATACCTAACAAGATCAAAGGTCGACATCTTATTGACAAAATGGGACCAGGCATCGAGTAGAGCACCATCTATATGGACCATAGGAAAACCAATAATCTTAGACTGGTTTTCCTCTATAGTAAATCTAGGTCTAGGTTTTAAAGCATGAAAAAAATATGTACCCTTAATGAAAGAATGTCTTGAGTCATGATCTTGACAGATAGCCACCTAAAACAAACATAACCAAAGCTTAGAAGATAAAAGATAGAGATATGGTGGTTGGAGAAGTAGCCTGAGCATTTAATAGATTTTCATAGTGCCTAAGGGTCCCTTTCAGAAATAAGATCATGACTCACCATCTTTGGCAAAGCTCATGTCCCTAGTGTATTACTCAAAGGCTATTGGAAAAAAGGTAGGCTATCTTGTCCATCATGGATTTTATCCTGATTGGACCAAAGCATGATGGAGAATCCCTTGAAAGCTAACAAATCATCAATTGTTCTTGAAGCATGTTCCTTCTTCTCTTTTTCCCTTCTCTATATTATCCCATTCTTTCCATTTATAAAAGGGGTTCTCATATTTTAGACTTTTTATCTTTCTAAGAAACAAGGATATTATTTGGGATACCCAAAGTATGCTCATCTTGATTAGGCTCTACCCTATCAAGCATTTATAAGAACTACTTCTTGATGCAATACAAAGACTTTCTTCACCTATCTCTTGCCTTGGATCTAGTTTTGTGAGTTGTGTATGATGGAATTGTGTGAAGGAAAATCTTCCTCATCCATTGTCCTCCTTTATGACCTTGTTTAAGGAGTTTTCAATGTTGTTTGCAGGTCTAGATTAGTGTTCTACTCTAAACCTCTTCTATGAAATACTTATGCAAGTGGTTTGATCTTGAGGTTGTGTGAGCTAGTATTGTCCTCTGTTGATCTAGTATGGGATCAAGCTCATGGGAGTTTCCCTTTTAATTATGGTGCATCACCTAGTTAACTTTCTTAAGAGCCTTTATTATCTTTCTAACCCTTTTCTCTACAAAGCACTAGTCTAGCATTATTTTAGGTGAGCATCAAGAGGAAGCCGACCTTCTCTAGAGGTTCAGTGCCACCATAGGTGACCCACAACCTGATATTATTCTCATAGTTTTGCTCAAGTTAGACAGGGCCTGAAGAACCCTCTTCCAAAGGGTTTAAATTTGAGCCATAATAATATATATAATAACATTATAGATTGATAAACGATTTTATTACCTTCTTCATAAATTTAGTAAAGTTAGTTGACATAAGATATAGAGAAAAGTGATGGCTTGCACAAATTTCTGAATGAAAAAGAATAGTGGTTGGAGAGCTTATACTTTATGGGGTTTTTTTTTCATTTTCCCTTTTTTTAAAAGATGGTAGTTATAGTACACCAATCCCAAATGTCAATTTACATAAATATGTGTCCAGACATGAATCAAGGTCATTACATTGATTCCTCCATGATTAACCTCTAATGTAAATCTATAGAGGTCCCTATATAAATGAGACACCATGGTGTGACCCCATGAATATCTAGTACCTCTCCCTTCGATAGCATGCATGAAATTATACATCTAGTAGGAAATCATTAAAACGCATCCATACATGGCAATGAAAAAACAAGTAGGTAGCACATAAATTTATATAACCGGGAACATCACAAGTAATAATGTCTCCAATAAAAATAGTATAATCATTTACCCTTTAATAATCTCCACGAACATGGCTTATCATATATCTATGAGCATGAAGAATCTATCCATGTCCAACATTAGCTCACACTATGGCTCTTTCTCCCTAATATTAGGTAACCTAAGAGTCCATGATATATCCTCTAATGTCATTATCATCTCCCATGTTAGAAGCTAAAATGCACATGTATTGAGGTTCCACCTCTCAGCCAAGGTGGTCATCAGGTGCATGTGATATGGGATCCACCCTAAATATCTATTAGTCAACATCCACTAAACCAAGCTCAATTATGCAATATACCTAACCTAACTTCTAAACTAATTCCTTTGAATATTTTGTGTGAAATATCTTGGGCATTATATATAGACATCATTCCTCGTCAATTGTGTTAGAACACACATAACACATTCGTTCACAAGGTAATATTTTTTAGACCATTTATGATAATTCATAATATTGCAAAATGTATTGGTCACTACCTTATCACATTAACATCATCCTAATTCGTCAAAACTGGGGAAATGATTTTTGACTCTTGATATACTTCATTGCATTTGGAAATTATTCTGTGAAAATGTATATCAATATATGCTCTCTATATGCCTCATTAGAAATAGAGTCAACCACAAATCCAAAATAAAGACACAAATTCATACAATGAATATTGTAGATAATCAATGTGAGCAAAACTATAAAAAAAAATAGGAATATTATCTAATCACATTTATCTTTCAATATGATCAATCCAATAGTCACATCCCTCACATCAAAATGGGGCCATACATTGGAATTATTTTAAAATTTTAGATTAATAGATTTTGGCATGACTTAGATTATTAGAGTTTGGCACATTATACATGATTTAGATTATCATACTTGACACACTACACATGATTTAGATTATCATATTTGGCACTCTACACATGATTTACAATGGTTCAAATATCAGATGGTTCAAATACATGACTTGTATTGGCATGTCGATACAAATTATAAGGGTATGTGCCATGTAAATGCATTCACTTTATAAACATAAAACATAGATTCATACATACTGGGGTGCACAAGCATATGCACAATGGTTTGCAAGAATAGAATTATGGGTCTCACATACATGTACATTTGAGATACAATTTTTTAAATACAACATATAGATACATGGTGTCTTATATTAGTTGGTACATATTCATGAGGCATGATATTTGTTCATGCATATATACACTTATAGATTCAAGGGGCATGTTATCAATTCATGCACATATACATGTGCAGATTTATGGGGCATGATGTTGGTTTATGTTCACACTCAAAATAATACAATTTACATTTGAATGGAAAATGGTTGTCATTCCAATTCACACTTATAAAATTTGAAATCATGATGGGGGCATGTATATGGTCCATTCTCTTTCAATCATGCATTTTTTCTACATTGAGCAAAACTACACAATCAAAAATTATGCATATGATGGGGGAATGAACATTGTCCATTCCCTTGTGATCATGATTTATTGTTTTAACATAGATCACACTTTATCAAAGTATATTGAAACATTACATTTGAGTCTATAACCCATATATAGTGTCGATTCATTTTAGTGATTTGTTAAGGTTTAACAACACTTAACACACCATACCTTAACCCAACATAAATTTTTAATTTCATCTTGGAAATATTAATCAAACAACCACTTGTAAATTTGTCAATTTCCCTGGCCAGGTTATGAATAAAAATTGCATGTTCCCTCTTCTTCTCCATGGGTCAACTTGTGACTCTCAACATCTCCTCTCTTTGTAGCAAAAGCACACTCCACGAGCATTACCATACAATAGGCATATAGGTTTAGTTTTTCTTTGAATATGTCTATTCATTACAGCTACATATTTATTTATATATGAGCAAAAATCTATCTATCCCACACATTGTCTTTTATAGGAACACTCAAACAACATTGGAATGAGTAAGTAGTCTAGATTCACAATCACCCATGTAGGTTTTCATCCTCTTTACCCTTTTATCTAGTATTTATTGTTACACTAAAAATGCTAGATTAAAGAAGGGGAAATATAGATACCCATATTTGTTACAAGTTTTGTTTCATAATACCCTTTAACAACAAACTATGAACTAAGCACATAGTGGCACTTTTCTCCTGATCTTTTGATTGTATTTATTAATTATATTTGGTTGTGTGACCCTTTTTTCCCATCATAATTAATTTCACACAACACATTATAGATATATGTGGCCCTCTTTGGCACTCTTGGAGTTTATTAATCCCCTAGTCAATTCTGATATTTATGGTCAATATTGACTGTTAATACTAAACAAAAATATTAAAACTGGCCCTTTTTAATTCTTTTTTGGTGCATTTCATCTTGTGACCATTGTTTGAGCACATTTCATCTTCTTTTTTAGGCTTTTACATGTCACTATGTCTTTAATTCAAAGTTAGAGTCTCATATAAATATAAAGCTACTACGAGGCATTTAGGGACAAACACACTTGCATTTAAGAGCTAGACAATATTACTCATCTACACTCATAAATTTGCTAGATATTTTCAAGTTTTCAAGGGTCGATTGCATGTTCATATTAAGGGGAAAATAGAAGAAAGAGTATATAGGCTTACATGCACAATTACACACACATTACTAAGAGAACTACATTTAAGTTTGATCCCTTTTTGAAGTATTGACACTTTAGTGTAGCAGATGATCTTTCAAAGGGGATTGATTAAGGCCAGTCCAACTCAAACCTTTTGCCCGACACTCCACGATTTGATGTTGGATCTATTATACAGGACTATGGTTTTATATGCAGGTACCCCTTGAAGATCTAGAAAGAGATAAATGCAAGAATAATCATTTTAAGTGCAGTCGCATTGCTTTAGAAAGAAACAATCATCCATTCTGTACAGGGTCAGTTTTGACCATACAATCATTACCAACTATTGATATTGACCAGATCTGTCAGAACAAACCAAAGTAGAATAGTTGAAGATAAAGCACAGACAGATCAATAACACAATCTTGATGCACATAAATTAGGTAATTAAGCTTCAAATTCAAGCAAAAATAATCTAAGAGTTTTCTTACCTCTTTTATCAATTAATTATTGCTACATTTAGTATATTTTATTGTTAAAGCTATTGATTTGAATCTTATTTCAAAATTATATCTTAATTAGAATAATCTTACTCTTTAATCAAAATTAGGGTAAAGCATTTATAAATGTTTGGATTAACTTCTCTTGCAACTCCACAATAGATTCCATCAATAAATGTGTGTGTATCATTCATCTTTTTTCATGTCCTATATGCACTAATGCAAGTATGTATTTATAGACTTCTTAGTTCTTCAAATTAAGACTTTAGTGACACGCAAGACAATATGTAAAAAAAAAGCCAACAAATCTAGGGCACAAGGCATGAGAGACCCCAAACAAGGGTCACAAATGCCCACCTTAAAACCATACATTGTAGAGTTCTAGTTCCTTAGAAAACTGTACACAATATGGTTTTGGGAAAAATCCAAGAGTTCAAGGAAAATAAAGAAAGGAGAAAATAGAAAGAGGAGAGAGAATAACGACGTGAAAAGACACATGGAAATACTAAGAGACAAAAAAATGTGCCAATAAAAATCCAATATACAATGATAATCGACAAATACATAAATACCGTAAAATCATACAATTCTAAAACTAATAACTACTTAATTTTAAAACTAATATCTACCCTATATTAAAATTAAGTATCTATAATGATAATCTAGATTGATAAACAATTATATTACCTTCTTCATAAATTCCCTAATGACGAATAATAAAAAATATCAATATAATTATACCACTATATCAAAATTAAAAAAAATCTGTTAGATTAAAAAATGCTCCTCTTCCTCCCGATTTTAGCGTAAATCCTTGGCTAATTAAAAATCTATACTTAAAGAACCTTCCGAGGCGGCCCCTAGGACAAAATAATGCTTCACGATCTAAATATCTTACTTTTTGTAAAGTTAGTTGACTTAAAAGATAAAGAGAAGAGGTGATCGCTTGCATTAATTTCCGAATAAAATAGAATAGTAGTTGGAGAGCTTATATTTTATGGTTTGTTTTTGTTTTCGTTTGCCCTTTTTTTAAAAGATAACAGCAGTTACACCAATCCCAAAAGTCAATTTACATAAATATGTGTGCAAATATTTAAATTCTAATGTGAATTAAAAATAAGAATTTATAATTTTTATTTATTTATTTTTTTTAAAAGGTTTACCATGACTTTTAATTGTGGAGGTTGGTTCTTAAGGGCCTATCTATTGTGATTCAGGTTGGAATGATAGTCAATAGCAGGTCATCTTTTGATTGTTCATACGAAAAATAATAACATTAAAGAAGCGAAGCTTTAATAGTTTTTAAAATCAAGGGGAAATATTTTTTAAAGAATTATGTAGATTTTATTTGATTTTTAAAATTTCGGATTGTTACATACAATTTATTGTTATAATGTAAAATAATATTACAATAAATTTATTGATGAGATGTGGGTGAGTTGGTTAAGTGATTTAGTTGTTACAAGCGTTATCCATGTTCAAATCTCAAATAGTATTGGAGGCCGGTTGTGGCTGATCGTTGGAATTCTAGATCGGTTGTGGTTGTTGATGATATTCTTGTTGGAATTCTGGATCGGTTGTGGTTGTTGATGATATTCTTGGCCCAATTATGACCGTTGTTGGTAATTCTGGTACTTGTATCATCTAAAAATATATATTACAGTGAACTCTTCAAATTTATTTATTTTTTCAATAAAATGAATTGTAGATTGTTAGATGCATGCAAGGCCACCAAAGCATTCTTCAACGGATAAATAGTACATAGATAAGTACTATTCGACGATAATGATTTTATTATAACACTTACGAAGTAAAATCTTTAGGGTTATAAAATACTCTAAAGATGTGGTCTCAGCGTCTATTTTTATTATGAGATTGGTCTTATAGAGTTGAAACAATATAATTATTTAAATAAAATATTTATTTTTTATAAAAATATGAGTACCGTATTTTTAGTTAAGAAACTTTCCGATATAATTAAGGAGGGGATTGATAGTTTTTCCCACCAGCATTTCTACCATGACAAGATACTATAAGTTTCACTTGGGACGAATAATATTAATCAACAAAACAATTAAAAATAAGAATTTTTGTTTATTATTGAAATTTTAAATGTTTATCATAAATTTTGGATCACAAAAAATCTAAAAAATAATTTATTTACAATTCTATTGGTTAAAAAATATCAATATAAACATTTTTAAATATTTTAGTAATACAATTTTATTTTTTTTTAAATAATATATATATTCTCCATTGATTAATAGCATTTAATATTTTAAGGTGGTAATTGTGAAAGTGATGTCTTAGTTGCCTTAATAACTCATCAACACGCAAATAAAAAGAGGGATAAGAGTTTTACACAATTTATATTCGAATCCATAATATCTACGTACGAATGTTTAATAATTCATGGCATTAATTATTAAAAATATAAAAAGATTTACTTTAATGTGGATGTGATCACCTTTTATATAAGTGTTTAATAATTCATTGCATTGATTATTAAAAATAAAAATTTGTCCTGAATAGTATGGGTCCCATTTCACTTTTATACCTTTCACATTAATATTTTATTAAATATTATTTGCATTGTATGTTTTGTGCACCAAGTACACATGTATGCGGTCACGTCATAGGTCACAATAATGTGTATTTACTTATTTATTCCTTATTTACACGTTGCCATTGCTTTGTGCTTGTCCATAAATTTAACACAAAACATGCAAACTAGGCCTATCATATCTAAATAGTAAATTTGATTTAATTTGTATAAATAAAAAGTCAAAAGGGGTTTAAGAAGAATATATGGTTATATATATATATATATATATATATATATATATATATCAAACATGTTTAATGGTGAGATGAATGAAATTCGAAAAATTAGAGTGAATAAAGATTAATTTATAATATATTGTTTTGAAAATGTCAATGTATGATTTAAAAGATTTTCATGCATGTAAAATATACGTTGATGATATTGTTCATTTATTTTGGGGTTTTCAAAATCTTGTTTGATTTTCAAATTTTTTACAGAAATTTATGATACACTGATTTCCTTCAAAACTCTAAAAAAATACCATAGACCATTAAAAAAGGGGGTGTATTCGAAGGCTTGTTCTTCATCGATTATTATCATGTTCCTAAGCATGAAACAAATTCGACAATCAACACTCTATACATGTCAACGTGTAGTCCAGTAAGTATAGGGCCTAATCATATATGACTTTTCATGCTAGAATAAATGCATGGAAAAGAAATAAATGTTTTATGTTTTACTTGAATTTTGCTCTAAATGCTTTATATTTTACTTGAATTTTGCTCTAAATGCTTGGATTAGTTTCTTTTGCATCTTCACAATAGACTCCATTAATAAATGTACAATTATTCTTTTTTTTTTTTTCCGTGTCCTACATACACTAATAAAATTATGTATTTATAAATTTCTTAATTTTAAATTAAGTTTTATTGGTACACAATCCAACATACAACATACAAAAAGGCCAACAAATAAAAAACACAAGGTAAGAGAGACCCTAAACAAGAGTCAAAAGTGCCCACCCTAAAATTATATAGTGTACAGTTTTAGTTCCTTACAATTGTACACAATACATTTTTAGGAAAATTATTAGAATTTAAGTTAAATAAGGAAAGAAGGATAGAGAAAGAAAAAGGAGAATAACATGGGGACAACTAAAGGCATAGAAAAATGTGTTAATGAGAATCTAATATAAAGTGGTAATCGACAAATACACAAACTCTCTAGAATTATGTAATTTTATAAGTAATAACTACAAGCACATTAAAATTAGATATTTAAATTATAATATCTATTAATTAACTATTCCATTACCTTTTTCAAAATTTTCTTATTAATAACAAATAATATCAATATAATTATACTATTATATCAAATTTAAAATATATTTTTAATCAAAAAATCTTCTTCCTCAAAGTTATCTCTCAAAAAATCTTTACTTAGAAGGCCACTTTCCATAAAGCTTCACAATCTAAATGTCTTTACCTTAATGAATGGTTGTTGGTTTAATTGGTGAAATTGATTAGCTCACAAAAAACTCACCAAGAATCAATTTTTGTTGTTAGTAAAATTTAACACGTAAAAAGGGACGAGACCGAAATCGTTTTCTTAACAACTTTAGTGAAATGAATACTCTTTAATATTTAATTCTTAACTTAAAATTACCGCATAAAATAATGATTCATCCAAAAAAAAATCTGATCTTACCTTAAATATCAGAATAACAAATCCACATCAAAATGGGTTATTTTTTTCCAACAAAGTTACCCCACGCTTATTCAAAAGATAAAGGAAAGAATGATTGCTTAGAGAAGCAAATGCATAATTTTTGGGAATAAAATAGTTAGCTAAATTTATTAGTGTTTGGACAGCTCATAAAACATGTATAATTATTTTTTATTGGACATTGATATTTTATGGTTTCGTTCTTAAAATAATCGCCAAAGACAATTTACATATATTTAAATTCTAATCATGACCCTCACCAAGTAAAATATTTACGTGGTTAAGGGCATTTTAAGGGACACGTTTCCATGGAATTGAAACAATAACAATATATTTATTGGGATAAAATAAAATAAAAGTATAAGATAAGAGTATCATATTTTCAGTTAAGAGATTTTTATGTTGTTCCCTGTCGAGGAATGTAATTATAGTTTTTATTTTTTAATTATTATTATTATTTTTAATTAATGAAAAAGTTTGAAATATATATTATTTTAATAATTATAAAATTTTATATAAAAATTAATATTGAAATATTTTGTAAGTATTATTTAAATATATTGTAATATAATTTTAAATATTTTTTATTTAATAATTACAAAAATATGGTTTAAATTATTTCTTTTATAAATGTTTAACATATTATATTTTTCTTGTTTTTATGTTCGACAACATTTTTATATAATAACACTGGTCATTGTGGAAAATGTGCCCTCCATCATTATGCACCACTCTTATTATATTGTAATAAATGTAAACGGACTACCAATTTTTTAATCTATTGTACGATGCAATGACCGATTTATTTATCTACGTGCAACCAAAGCTAATTTTGAATTTATTTATTTTTCTATATAAATTGTTATTTATTATAAGTATAATTATAGAAAATACACATTTTCGGTTAAGATACCTATAAGAAGTCACAATCAATATAGCCATTTGCCTCAATCTAATCTTGGGTTCTTACATATTTAGTTTGTCGTCGTATAAAATAACTTACAACAAACATAATATACATCATCTTTCATATTTTATTTTCTCAAACATAATATTAAATGTCTTACAAGAACCATAATTTTCGGTTTCTTAGATAATTAGTTTGTCATTGTATAAAATAACTTACAACAAACATAATATACATTATCTTTCATATTTAATTTTCTTAGACATAATATTAAATAATGTTGAATGCATATATCATAAGGTAGTCAAGAATAATATTGAATGGCTTAATAGTAAGCATATTTTACAATGAGCATAATATTGAATGCCTTATGACAAGTATTTTTTCATGTAGATTGAGTGTTTATTTTATTTAGACAATGCCACATGATTCTAATTTTTAGTGATAATGTCGATTTTTGACATATTTACCATTCAATAATGCTTATTTAGTTGATGTAGACTAATGTTTCATTATTATGTAATCCTTAACTTTTCAAAATCCATGAACATTATAAAATTTACCTATAACTAATACAAAATTATTCTAGAACAATCATATGTGGAGGCCTACATACCCATCACCTAATAATTGTCGACTACCTTTGAATGTAGCTTCTCTATGTTTCAATGATTGTTAAAGTCACTTTCAAATATAATTATTATCACCATGTTTATTTCAATACATGTATAATTTTATTTATCCTATTTCAAATTAATGTTTCCCAATTTTTTAGTTTTAAATTAGATGTAAGTTACACTCGAATTTAGTTTTTGACAAGTTGACCTATAAAAACTTACAAATATCTTGTTAGTTCCTACCAAATCTTGGGTTGAATAACTTTCATCCTAACAAATAATATTTTGACTCTAATTACTCATAAACTAATCCTAGTATATCATTCACTCTTATGTTGAACTTATATTATAAATCTATATATAAACTCAATCATAAACAATTTTCAATATGAAAACTGCAACTAATCGCTATACGATCTTCATTAAAGAAAGGGTTAAAAAAATTCTCTCAAATGCAAAAAAAAATATCCACAAAATATTTTAAATATTTTTTAATTTCCTTCATAACAAAATACTATAAAATTCACTTGGAACATTTTTAAAAATAAATTAATAAATAATCTAATGAAAAATAAAAATATTTATTAATATTAAAATGGTGTTTCAATATCGCCAAATTTTACATGTGAATGCGATTGCTTAGACCCGAATAGACTATAAGGTGAATTTGGTAATCATACTATCCACGTGGCTAAATGAGGAAACATATAAGGTTTTATATTGATGTGGACGTGATAACCTTTTATGCCAGTGTTTAATGATAATGATTCATTACATCTGATTATTAACACAAGTAAATGTGTTGACATTTAATATTGTGGGTCCCATTTCATTTTTATTCATTTCGCATTAATATTTTCTTACATGCTATTTGTATTAAATGTTTTGTTACATATGTATGGCGTCACATTATGTGTCACAATGGGTAATGATTATATGATAAATATAACGCAATATAAATAGGTACGATGTGTGCATAAATAATGCGATAAAAGTATATTATATATTTGCACACCATTTTATAAATATATATTTTTTAAATGTGATATCATTTTATTATGAAGAATTTAAATTATTATATGTGTAAAGTAGTAATTAAATATAAAGTTTAAGTTTTTAAATTATTGACAAGTTTAGTAATTAGCAGCGTCTTTCAACTTGATACATTGATTACAAATGAAATAATTATTAAAAAAATTTAAAATCCGAACCAATTTTATTGATAACACGTATTTCCCTTGAAAACTATTTGAATTTATAATTTACAATTTACAGGGTACAAATAAATATTACCAACCTTTTGCAAAGCTATGCATAAATTGATCTCCTCGAATATAATAAATTCTTTAATTATATTTATATTGATATAATATTTTAATTAACATGGATTGTCAAACTTAACACACAAAATGCCATTGACCATTTGGAGTTGTTATCATTGCCAAAATGCAATTGGTCATAGTCTAATAACTTGATAGCCCTCTCCTCGTAACTATACCATCTAATCAAATATCACACTATCAAATGTATTTATCAAGACCTAAAATCTCGTGTTTGCATATTTGCAATAACATTAGGGCTATTGAACTTCTTCAACTCAAGCAGGAACACCTTATAATTCATTATCGTTTTAGGCATTGTTTGTTTTTTAAATAATGTATGTTGACGATACATGTGATCCCAGCTCATGCAATTTATGAGGTTATTTAACTTTACCAAACAATGCTGACATAATTTTTCCTCTCAATGGATATGATTTTCGTCTCATTACAATTTTCTACTCTCTACTGACCAACACAAAATACTTTCCAACAATTATGACAAGAACTAGCCACCATGCGACCCTTATTTTTTTAGATTTTAAAATCTATAAAAATATGGACTATCCATCTGCATAAAGTTCTTAAAATTTCTCATGACATTAGAATTAAAATTTTATAGAACCACTAATCTGGGAAAGACTCCAAAATTTTATCAATAAGCATATGTTGAGAAAATTTAGTAAGCCTCCTACGTGGGACCATAGCCTAAGAAAATCTCACTCCTACCACTTTATACTTTTGTGCTTTGTTCCCACCTTCATTTATTCAAGAAATTGGAAGATGTTTAATATAACTTGTAGACACATAAAAAGCCCTTAATGTATTTATTAGTTGTTAAAATATAATTTTTTTGAATATTTTTATACTTGTCAATTATTGATTTAAATTGAGTATTTATTGTATATTTAAATACTTTTAGTGGTCCTCGTACTTTCTCTCAGCACCCTCTAGATTTCATTTTACTTCTCTCCAAGTTTTATAACATTCTACCTTCCCTACATAGAGTGTGATATCACACTTCAGACTTGTTCAAAGCATGCAATTACACTCCAAACATGTCTAGAGTGTAACTACATAGTCATGGTAGGGAGAATGGGGGCCCATCTTGCCTTTTCCCATTTTTATTATTGTATGTTAGTTTGTGTACCAAAAGGGTCTTAATTTTAAGTTACTTCAAAAGGGTCTTAATTTTAAGTTACTTTGTCTATAAGTACACTAACATCTTAGTGCATTCAAGTATATAAACAATATATAAAATTCATCTGAAAAGCATCTAGCCCTTTGAAAAAAAATATATTTTTTGTATGAGAATCTATTGCACATCTACAAGCATTTAGATAAGTCAAACAAACATTAGAGCATTCAATGTAGCATTGAAGTTCATGTTAGTGGCACACTGCATTGTATTAGTTTGCCAAGATAATAAATTAATGTAATTATTAAAGTTTCTTTTTGATATTGTAACCATTAAAGGACTTGCATGTATCAAGATATCTTAGTTATTTCATGGTACAATATTTTTTTTTTAACTTAAGGTTTTCAAATCTAACAACCCAGTCAAGTAAAGAAGTCTTGAAGTCCATGTTCCTAATGATGTGAGCAAAGACACAAAAACCCAAGTGAGGTTTTTGGGCCCCCAAATTAGACCAATGTAGTAATCAAAATATATTTATCCTAAGTGAAATTTTATCGGGATGGAACTTAATGGTTTAGACATCTTCAATTTTTGAATTTGATAGTTTGTACATCATTCTTCAATCATCGTGAGCTTTTTGGGTTATCTTCTAATCATCATTGAGCACTATTTTGCACTATCATATTCTGAGGACTATCATCTAATATATTGATATTCAAAATATATTTATAAACCATACATTTATATTTATTTCTATGGTTTTAAAAATTATCCCATTTGAACTAATGTTTACATTTAATTTTTGCTTAGTTCACTGTGTACAAGTATTTGTATTGCAATTTAATTAAAATTTATTTAACCATAATACAATTTTTTGAACCCACACTTTATTGCATGGTTCTTACCCCTCTAGGGTTATTTCTTGCTTCATATTGTGATACTTAGGCTCAATTTTTTGTTTTCTTTCCTAGTGTTAGATCTTGCCTCCCATAATGTCAAATATGAATCTAACTTTTCAAGGGTTAACTCCATTGCATTCTCTTAGATATAGTACCTTACTTTTGATTTAACAGATTCCAAACATGAGGTCATTCTCAAATTTTTGAAACTCTATTTTTAAAACCTAGTGTGCTTGTCAAAAATATTATTGCTTATGTACCTACTCTTAGGGTTTCATTTTGAATCATATTATTCAAACCTTAACCATCATTTATAAAAATTATTGTCAAATCATTATCTCTATGTGTGATACCTCTCTTGTTACGGATAGGCATATTATTTTATTTAGTATAAATCTTAGAAGTTCTTCCATTATGTCATGATTTCAAGTGTATAAATCTACATGTGATATAACCCTAGCATGTGTTTTCTTGTTGTGTGTCATGATAGTAGTATTGTTTAATGCTATTATTAATGTTCAAGTAAAACATTAGAATATATTCCAAGAATATTAGGGTTTCATAAAATTATGGCAATACTTAATGTTTACACTTTTCTTCCTTTGCTAAGATAGACAAGCCATAGTGCCTTATGTAAACATGTCTTATGTTAATATAGAGACTCCCCAATGTATGATGAATTATTATGAAATAAATTGTGTTATGCAAAAGATGGATATATCGAAGAATGTAATAGTTCATTCTCATCTTATGCAATAATCCCTCCTCATGTTACTTAATCCCATGGTATGAACAACTAAACCATCCCTCCTAATCTCCCTCAATATCCTAAGCTTACATTTGATGTTGAAAAATATTATAATATTATGGATCAATAGAAAAATACTCAAGCCAATATGTCTATCATTGAATTACTTACCATATATTAAAATGTGTATAAGGATATTATTTACAAAGCAATATAAAATACAACATTGTCAATTCATACTCAACCATCTCACTTCACTTCTACTTTTAGATTTCTAAAAGACAATGAAATAATTTTTTAATTTAAGGAATTATAAGGTACCTTCAAAAGATGTTATTGATCAACATTTATCTTTGCACATGAAATTTTAAATTAATAATATAATGAATCAAAATAGCATTTGTTGATAATTTTTCACCATTAAATATTTGTAATGAAACATTTATTTCAAAATTAAGTATTAGAATAAACGCCTTTGTTAATTTAAATATGATCATCAAGGTATTTGATAACCAAGAAAGAAGAGCTCTTCAAGAAATTTCTTTATTATTACTGCTTGGACCAAAAATAGTAGCTACAAAATTTCAAGTCATATAATGATGATATCTACAATATTTTACTTGGGAGACCTTGGATTCATGACATGGAGTTGTTCCATCTACTTCACATAGATGTTTGAAATTCATACATACATGTCTTGTAGATGATGTGCCTTTTATATTTTAATAGATAGTTGAACTTGAAAATAATCTAGTGTGTCACTTGGATAATAATCAAGCAATTATAGTGGCACCTTAAAAATTTATGTCAATGGACCAAGTAGCAACATTTGAAATTTTTTAAATTAGTAATTCTAAGGAAGATAACGATAAGAATGATTATTAAGTTGATGAGAAGTTTTCAAGCTACGTTTTACATTAACATGTCCTAGCAAATATAGAGATGATATGAATGTATTTGATATTGAATCTCTTTATATAAAAATAAAAGATTATGAAAGACCAACCCACACACCACTAGTTATTGCAGTCTAATCAATTGATGTTAAGGTTAAAAGGTGTATAATAAATGATTTTTGTAATATAAACAAATAAAAATCTTTAGGCTTGTTTAAATGACTTCAACAAAATATGGATTTAGGCTCAAATATGCAAAAATATGAGTTATAATGGTCAAGGCTTAGGAAAAATTGAACAAGTTAACATAAACTATATTCTTGGAACTATGCATCTAGATAAAAATGATTTAGATACAATAATGATGAGTTAAAAGATACATAATGTTAAATTAAAGTAATACATTTTGGTTGGATAATAGATATTTAAGAAATAAAAATCATGAAAATATTACCAAGAAATCAATAAATCTTCTCTTGATTAATTCAAGAAGTCTGTAATGAATCATTTTCAAGAGAAAAAAATATTACGCATATTATTGATCGTGTATCCAATAAGAATAGAAAATAAAAAGAATTGATAGTTATATCTTCTGGATTAATTGATCATACCACAATATAAAAGATACCTTCTCTTGATATTTCTTGTAATGATAAATCTATAAAATAATATTTTTGCATTAATAGAGAATTTCCTACGTATTATCATAAGAATTCATTCCCTTTTAGTTTGAGTTAGCATGAATATTTTGGGAAGGAAAGCCCTAAAAAAATGATGAGGAGGTTACTTTCAATAGTTTGGACACTTTCCATACCACACTTAATGTGAAGGATAGATCAATATTATTAAATAAAGATCTAATTGATATTGATATTGGTACCAAAGATACACCTAAAACTTGAAGTTGGGTAATTATTTAACATCTAAAGATTATGTACTAAACTATTGGTTTTGAGAATTCAACCCTTGCTTGACAAAATTATTTCTCCTGCTCAAAAAGGTTTCATCCCGAGTAAACAAATTCTTGATGCTGTGATCACCACACATGAGACTATCCACTCCATGGATAAGAGCAAAAACCCTGGGATGGCCCTCAAGCTTGATATATCCAAAGTTTATGATAGAGTCTCATGGACTTTTCTATTCCAAGTGATTAGAAAATTTGGGTTTAATGGTAAATTGTCTTGCTTATTATGGAATGCAGTCTCTTCTGCTAAATTCTCAGTGCTGGTTAATGGTGTTTCGAGAGGGTTTTTCTCCTCCTCGAGAGGAATTCATCAGGGAGACCCTCTCTCCTCGTACCTATTCATCATTATCGCTGAGGCACTGGGAAGATACATACAAGCTGATATAGTTTCAAAAAAGCTAGTAGGCATCAAACCTGCCTCTTCCCTTCATCCTATGGTTATACAGCAGTTTGTGGATGATACCATCTTATTTGGCATCTCATCAGTGATCGAAGCTAGAAGATGAAAGAATATACTTAATGATTATGCCAGAGACTCGGGACAAAGAATAAATTTCCAGAAAAGCAATGTGTACTTCTTCAACACTCCCAATGAACTTAGACATATAATCATTGATATCTTAGATTGTGTTGAGGTTGGCCTACCAGCTACCTACCTAGGTCTCCCACTCTCGGTTAAAGAGGTATCTTCAAGTTTTTGGAATGGTATTGTGGAACGTACACAGAGGAAACTTCTTGGGTGGAAGGGGAAACTACTCAGTAGTGCGGGTAAGCTGCAACTTCTTCGGGCATCCTTGTAAGGTATTCCTACTTACTTCATGTCTCTTTTTAAAATTCCTATGTATTTTGCTAAAAAGCTGGAACAGATCCAAAGAAAATTTTTATGGACGGGAGTGGAAGACAAACAGAGAATGTCCTTAGTCAGATGGGAAAAAGTGTGTCTCCCAAAATCTCATGGTGGACTTAATATAAGATCCATCAGGAAAATGAATAAAGCCCTCCTCTCAAAAGTTAGTTGGAATCTGATTCACAACAACAGTGAGTGGGGGGAAATAATGTGTGCCAAATACGTGCATAGCATTGATGATTCCAACTTTCTTCAACAGGCAAGATTACCCCAGGGGTCTGTGATATGGAATAAAATGCTAAAAAGTAGAAGTCTTCTCAAACATGGAATTAGGTAGAAGCTTGGATATGGCTAGCAGATTAAATTCTGGGAGGATAATTGGTTAAGGGACAAGCCTCTCATCTCCCAAGGAAACTATGGAGAAATTATAGACCTGACTACTCAGTTCTTTGGTGATAGGGTTAGTGATTATATGGAAAATAACAATGGGATAAGGTGCTGGAAAAACATTGTGGATTGTTTTCTACACAGGCCTGAGCTTATCCCAAGAATTCAAGAGATCCAACAATGTGTTCAGGAGATCAAAATCTCGCTCTTCCCTTGGGAGGATGAACAATAATGGTGGTCGGATAAGAATGGATCGTTCTCTGTCAAATCTGCCTATCATCTGCTTACACCTGAAGCTCAGAATAAGGAGGTATGGAAAAAGGTTTGGAATCATAAACTCAATCCAAAGATTAACTTGTTTTGGTGGGCTGATGCCCATAACAAAATCCTTACTCAGGACAACCTTCAAAAGAGGGGGTTTACTTTGGTCAACAGATGTTTTATGTGTGTTTCTAGAGAGGAATCAATTTCACACCTATTCATACACTATGAGTTTACCCAGGATTTATGGGGCACAATACTTAACAACTTTGGCATTGAATGGGTTTGTAATTCTGACCTTAAAGAAGTAATTCTCAGCTGGAACTCAACCTTCACACATCCCTAGATTAAGGAATTATGGAAGCAAGCTTTGCCATGCTTGAGCTGGACTTTATGGAAAGAGTGAAATCACAGAATTTGTAGGGACACTGCTCGAAATGTTGCTCAAGTGTTTGACTCCTTTGCTAGGACCATCTTGGAAAGTGTTACAACAGCTCATATTAGTGTTGCGAAGAAACCCCTATCTGAATTTGAAAGTCAAATTGCTGCCAAATGGAAGGTTTTAAACCTTATCCCTGGGCATGATAATTCCAAAATTCTTCAAAGACTTCATACTAAATGGATACCACCTAAACCCAATTGGATGAAACTCGATTTTGATGGGGCATCCAAGTTGAGTGGTGAAGCAAGTGGAGGAGGAATAATAAGAAATGAAAAAGGAGGGATGTCTGCTGTCTATGCTGGTGGCATGGGTTGCCAGAGCAATAACTATGCTAAAGCTATGGCCTTACTTTGGGGATTAAAGTTAGCTATATCCCTAAGAATTAAAAATTTGAATATTCAGGGAGATTCTAAGTTGGTCATAGATGTCGTTAATAAAGCATCTAACGTTGGTATCCATCTAAAAGACATCATTATGGACATCCAATTTCTTTTATAAAAGTTTTTCGAAGTTGAGATTACCCACACCTACAGAGAAGGTAACAGGGTCGTTGATGCTTGTGCCAACCTTGGTTAGCAATTCTTAGGATGGAGGGTATGGTGACAAGGGGCTCATATACCCCCAAACATTAGAGAGATCATTTAGAAGGAGATGATGGAGCATGAATGATGCACATTGATGACGAAGATAGCTTTCGAAGGCAGTCCACATGGAGAAGGCCATTACGAATCATGGAAAATGATAACCTTAGTACTTCCTTGATTGTCATGATTAATTCCTTGTATCATGAGGTGGAGGTGTGAGAGTCGCATCATGAAAACCAAGGGGGAATTATTTTCAAGCATGAAAGTAGACGTCATCGCGATGGGCCATTTTGTAAAATGAGCCTTCACATCTGCATTCAGTGCAAATGGAACTGAGGGCTTGTTACTTGTTCGAAGCTCAAGGCGGTAATTGGGGTATGAAGTGCCAAAAATTCAATAAATTTTGGAGGACACTGGTGGGAAACAGGCTTCTCAAGTTGTTGAGGTCACTGAAGTGTAGGGCGTTGATTCTAGGGGAACTGCTGATAATAAGAAGAAGATGCATGTAGAAGAAGCTGGTGAGGGTTCAGAGAATGAGAATGATTGGAAAACAGATATTGGGGCCTTGAAGGTCTTCATTCAAAAGCTAGAAAAGGTCTTCGCCAAAAGCCTTTGAAATAACATTCTGTTGAATATGACTATGTTGGAAGCGGTGGGTAATCCAGGGAATGCGGACAATGAGAATCTTAAGGATCTTGTTAATTCTATAGTTATGTAGTTTCGTCCTTTTTGACTCTGGTCTTTTCAGTGTTTTATTTTGCTTCTAACTTTGTTTCTCGGCTGTGCCATTGGTTCGGTGCTAGCATCTTTTGTTTGCCAGCCTTCCTATCTTTTTTGACTGTATAGGGTTCGACCCCTGGTTTGCCGCCTTAATTAATCAAAAACATCTAAAGAATATAAATCATATATAATTGTTAATAAATTATTAAGATATTTTTTCAAGGTCTTATGTTGATATTTGTAGAATGTCTACTTCTATTAAGGTACATAATTTTATTGGAAAACTTAATGTTAAACCTTTAAATCAAAAGGTTATAAAGATAAATCCTAAAGTGGCTTTACTAGTTAAGGAATAAATACAAAAAAATATTGACATTTGTTTTATTATGTCTATTGATTGTACTTCGAGTGGATTTCTAACATTATGTCAATTGGTAAACCAATTATGGAGAACTATGATGGATATGGATTTTTCAGATATTAAAAATGCATGCCCCAAAGATGACTTTTCATTACCTAATATTGATATAATTGTTGATTCTAATATAAAATATGAGATATTTTATTGTATGGATATATTTTTAACTTACATAAAATTAATATAAATTTAGTGATCAATATGAGATTGTCTTTACAACACCTTGGGGTTCATTTTGTTATGTGGTTCTTCATTTTTGAATAAAAAATGTAAGAGATATGTATCAAGGAGATAAGGCACATATATTTCATAATTATATGTATGACATCTTAGAGTATTATATAGATGACATCCTGAATAAATTAATGAAACAAAAAAATCACATGTATGATTTGATAAAAATATTTAAAAGATTAAAACAATACAAAATACAATTAAATCTCAAGAAATATTTTCTTAATATAACTTTTTAAAAATTATTGCATTTTATTATTTATATAAAAAATTATAAAATTTGATCTAAATAAATTAGAAAATATTATTAATATGTTTCATATTAAATAAATGATAACTTTACAAATAAAAATGAATCTATTCAAAGCTTTATTACTCTAACTTACAGATAAACCCCAACCTTTTGCTATATTATAAATATATAACATCAAATTAGAATGGGATGATAAATGTTATATGTATATGAATGCAATTAAATGACATATAGCCAATCTTTTTGTTGTGATCTCCCACTTATTTTAGATATTTTATTGTTTTTGGATATTTCTTCAATAAAACATGTTTTGGATTATTTTATTGAACAAAGTTATGAGCTAATAAAGAAAGAGAAATTTATTACATCAGTAATTTTTTTTTAATTATAAAAATAATTACAAATTAATGGACAAATTCTTTTAGGATGCAGAGTTTTCAATTTAAATTTTTTGATAATGTATGCTTTTAACAATAAAACATGTGTTTGTTAAAATTGATCATTTAAAATACATTATGTCTAAGCTTTACCTATCAGGAATAATATTCAAGTTGGTTAATAATATTCAAGTTGGTCATATTAATATAATTTGATCTCAAATTTTAACACAAATTATTAAAATGTTGAGTTATTCTAATAAGTTAACTGGAGCTTCTTTATTCTATCATACTCTTTTAAATGATATATTTTTTAAGGAGTTTATAATAAAAATCGATAAGAATAAGACTTAGACTATATATTTTGATGGTTTTAAGTGTACTTCGAGAGTATAAGCCATAATTGTACTTACTCCCTAAGGGGATATTATGGCATTTACATATAGATTGGGTTATCATATACTAACAATATTACATAATATTAGATACTTATTCTAAGTTCTCATGCATCATTAAAGTGACATTTACTAATATTTATGGTGAAATTTTGGTTAATCAAGTAATGGGTGTTTACCAAAATTTTTAAAAAAAAAGTTTATTTCATATATATGTGGTACAAAATATGATTTTTCAATTTGATAAATTTAAGACTGATAATATTTTTAAATAAAATAATAGATATATAGATGATATGGCTAAAATTACGTTCTATTGATAATAACGACTCCCATTTTAGATTAACTATTAATATATTATAACAACCTGCAACTAAACTATAAAATATGGAATCATTAAATATCTTGGCAATATAAAGTGGTATATAAAATCTAGAATGGTATGAAAATTCTATTAATTATTTACCAAAAAAAATATTTTTTCTATAATTTTTTAAAAATGATAGAAATAAGTTATATAAATATAAAATTAAATATATCATTATTAAAAGTATAGTTTTTAAAACATATATTTATAAAAAACTACTTTAAAATAATAGAAATAACTTATATATATATATATATATATATATATACACATATACACACACACTCAAATATGTCATTATTAGAGGTTTAATTTTCAGAACATGTATTTATAGAAAATTACTTAGATGTCTTGGTACAAAGAAGCTAGAATTACATTACAATAGGTTTATGAAAGTGAATGTGGATGGCATTTAAGTGGAAAGGTCATGCCATATAAGCTTCATAGAATGTGTTATAATTAGAATTCAACGAAATGTGATTGTCATGAATATGTTAAGATATCTTAAAATTACAAAAGATAGTAATTTTACACATGTTCCATCTCGAGAGTTATAGTGTTATTTTACCTATTTTGAGCTATGACAAATAAATAATGTAAAACTATATATTAATCATATTATATATAATACATAAATAAATATACTAATCTAAATTGAAATGAAGAAATAGATGTTGCATTGTTTTGATTGAGAGTTGACAAAGCAAGAGGGGAATAATGTACTTAGTTGATTCTTATTATCCTTCACTCACAGAAAGTGTATTTATATGTGGAAATGCCTTGTAATTGATTCATCAGTTGCTTAAGCTTGAAATAGAGGTTAAAGGCCTCCTTGGATGTTGCTAATAGAGTTTGACCCCTACAATAGCTGGAACTATCTAAAGGATATGCATTTTTTTAAGTTTACAACTCTTGAGAACTTTACGCCTACACCTAAAAATAGTTCATGTGTGCATGCGTGCCTTTGGTCCTATGCGATGATGTTTATTTTCCTTATATTTCCATCTAAACCCTTATTATGCTTTTGACCACAAGATACTCTTTGAAAATGGGTTAGTATTTTGGGTTGGAAAACCCCCCACCAGTCTCTACTAAATGTCTAATTGTTGTGATGTAGAAAAAAGAGGTCAACCTTCCAAAGGTCATAACATTTGACCTATAACTTTGTTTCGGCTCTTCCATGCACCAAAACGATCATATCAAAAATTTAAATTTTGACCTAAGTTTCTCTATCTACTTAGATTTGATTTCAATATTTTTTGAAGGCCAAACATGATCATCTAAGGGTCCAAAATTAATGTTTAATGATTTTTTCAAAAAAAATCTATTTTTAGAAATTGTATATTTTTAGAACCAAAAGTTAACTTCAGTTGAATTTCATCTCATAGGATAATTTTAGTATTTAAGTTATTTCAAGAAATTTTTAGAGGCACATGCACTTGCATGCAAAACTTACTATAAATAACGACTGCTAAAAATAGACCTTTTTTTTTAGATTTTAGTTTTTTTTTAATTTTGCATGTAAACTCTGATTTCTAAGTTTAAGCTTATTTAAGCATGGTTTGGGTTTGTTATATATTTCAAGCAATCAATACAAATCAATTCTAAGTATTGTTTCAAGATCTTGGTCTATTGGTAATTTTCTTATTCTTGATAATTTTGGGGTTCATTATCTAGTATCAGAGGAAGTTTGAATCTTGGAGGAGTAAAGAACGGTGAGAGGATGAGGTGTTACATAGATGAACTAGACTATACAAGAGCTATAGAGGCAAGTTCAATAATTAACAGAGGTTATCACCAATCAACAAAGAAGACAAGGTGGTGATGAGGAAGACACAGATCATGATGAAGAAATTCAACAAGAAGAAGAATAATAAGAGCAGCCACCATCGATGGAAGAGAGGATGGTTTAAGCTTTAGAAGGAAGAAATGAAGGAATCAATTTGATGTTACAGATTATGGAGGCATTTTAAAACCAGAGGATTTGATAGATTGTATGAATAACATGGAGAAGTTTTTTGAGTGGAAGACTATGAGATAAGATAAGAAGGTAAAGCTTGCATGCATAAAATTGAAAGGTCATGTAATGATTTGGTGGGATCACCTGCAGAAAGAGAGACAAAGAAAAGTTAAAGACAATATTAATTCATGGAAAAATATGGAGAAGAAGCTGAGGGAGAAATTTCTTCCTGTGGATTATGCATAAACCCTATATAGAAGATTTCAAAATTTAAGGCAAAAAGATCATAATATATAAGAGTATACAGATGAATTTTATAAGCTTTCCATATGAGTAGAACTTGATGAAACAGAAGAGTAGATGATTATAAGGTATGTAAATGGTTTGAAATTTTCTATTCAAGATGAATTAATCATGCATAAAATACTTAACATGGAGGAGGCTTATCAATTAGCTTTGAAGGCAGAAGAAAAATAAAATAAACAGAATTTTAGAAGGACATCTACTAGTCCAAGAAGAGGCGGATCCCCTTTAATAAGGGGATGAGGTGGGTTTAATACCACCAGAGGTGGATTTAATTCCAATAAAGGTGAATCATCATGTGGTGTATAAAGGCAAGATGATAATAGGTAAGGGTTTCAATACCAACAAAGAGGAAGAGGATTTCAGAGAGGACAAGGTTATGGTGGTGCTAGAGGATGGTTTCCAAATCAACATAGATTTCAATTTTGTTATAAGTGTGGATAAGAAGGGCATAGATAATTTTAGTGTCGAAACTATCAAGATCTAGAAAGGAGGCAAGAAGATTACCCAAGAGTAAATCTAGTTGAGGCTGAAATAGAAGAGCAGAATACTGAAGTTGCACTAGCTGATGTTGGAGAGAATCTCATGATGAGAAGAACCATGATCACTCCAAGGAAAGATCAAGTACAAAATAAATAAGGTGGTGATCCATGGATATGATCAAATATTTTTTGAACAAGATGTACTTTGGGTGGAAAGGTATGCAAAGTAATTATAGATGGTGGTAGTTGTGAAAATATGGTTTATAAAGAAATGATTGAGAAACTAAATCTATAATGTGAAAATCATCCTAAACCCTATCAGATTTCATGGCTTAAGAGATAGAATGAGGTTATAGTAGATAAAATGTGTTTAATCAAGTTTTCTATAGGAAAAATTTATAATGATGAAATATGGTGTGATGTTATTCTGATGGATGCATGTCATGTGTTATTGGGGATATCGTGGCAATTTGATAGGAAAGTAGTTCATGATGGAGCAAAGAACACATAAATTTTTTTGGAAAGGTGGTACAAAAGTAGTTTTTCTATCTTTTAAAGAGGAAGAGAAGACATAAATCATACTCTCTACTAAAGAATTTATCCAATATACAAAGGTAGTAGGTCATTATTATGCATTAATAGCAAAGAATGAAGAAATAGAAATGGTGCCAATACCAATAGAAGCAAAAAGAATATTGAAATAATATGCAGATCTTATGCCTGATGAGTTACCAGATGGGTTACCATTGAAGAGAGATATTCAGCATCACATTGATTTGATTTCAGGATCAACTCTACCCAATCAAATATCTTATAGGATGAGTCCAACAGAACATTCAGAATTAAATAAATAGGTTACTGAATTGCTAAGGAAGAAGGTGATAAGGTAGAGTATGAGTCCATGTGAAACACCATCTTTGCTAACTCCAAAGAAAGATAGAGGATGGAGAATATGTGTGGATAGTAGGGCAATCAATAAAATTACAATAAATTATAGGTTTCATATACCTTGTTTAGATGATATGATGGATGTGCTTGCAGGAGAAAAATATTTTACCAATATTGATCTAAGGAGTGGTTATTATCAGAGTCAAATTCATGAAGGAGATGAGTGTAAAATTACATTCAAGACTAGGGATGGCTTATATGAGTGGATGGTGATGCCATTCGGATTATCTAATGCACCTAACACATTTATGAGGGTGATGAATATAGTGTTACAAGAATATATTAGAAAGTTTGTGGTTGTTTATTTTGATATTCAATAAGACTAAAGAAGAACACTCACAAAATTTGAGAATGGTAATGGATTTGTTAAGAAAAAAGTTGTATGCAAATTTGAAGAACTGTAGTTTTATGTAGAACAGTTTGGTATTTTTGGGATTTGTAGTTTTAGTAGATGGTGTAAAAATGGATGAAGAAAAGATAAAGGCAATTATTGAGTGGACTATTCCAAAAATCATTATAGAGATAAATAGTTTCTATGGTTTAGTAACTTTTTACAAAAAAAATATTAAAAATTTTAGTAGTATTGTGGCACCAATAACATATTGCATGGACTGGAGTAACCACAGAAAGCTTTGAAATTGTGAAGAAAAAGATTATAGAAAGGCCAATTTTAGCATTGTCGGATTTTAACAAAATGTTTAAGGTTGATTGTGATGCTTCATTTGTGGAAATTGGTGCTATGGTGAGTTAAGAAGGAAAGAAAATAGCATATTTCAGTGAGAAATTTAATGAGTTAAAAATAAAGTATTCTACTTATGATGTTGAACTTTATGCAATTTTACAAGCATTAAGACATTAGAGGCATTACTTGGTGCCTAAGGAGTTTATACTATTTATAAATCATGAGGCTTTAAAGTATGTGAATACACAAAAGAAGTTGAATAGTAGGCATGCAAAGTGGGTTTCTTTCTTATAGGGGTATACTTTTGTATTGAAACAGAAATTAGGAAAATAGAATCAAGTAGCCGATGCATTGAGTAGGAGGGTAGCGTTATTAACTATTATTATGAGTGAAGTAGTTGGATTTGATGCTATTAAAGAATTATATGACACTGATCCATATTTTAGCAAGGTAGTTGAGCAGTCCAGGAATCCATTAACAGGTGGGACAGATGTTATTCATGATGAGTATCTTATACAAGAAGGTTATCTTTTCAAAGGGAAACAATTATGCACTCCATTTGGGTCTCTATGAGACAATATAATAAGAGAATTACATAGTGGCAGTTTGGTTGGACACTTTAGTAAGACAAAGACAACAACTTTGGAGGAGGAAAAGTATTTTTGGCCAAAGATGAAGAGAGATGTGACAAGGTTTGTTTCAAAGTGCAAAATATGTTAGGTGGCTAAAGGAAATGCACAAAATATTGGACTATACATACCATTACTGGTTCCAAGAGGACCATGGACATATTTGAGTATGGATTTTGTGTTTGGATTACCAAACACATAAAGAGGTAACGATTCAATTTTTGTTGTTGTATACAGATTTTCAACAATGGTTTATTTCATTGCATGTAAGAAAACCAATGATGTCACTAGAATTGCAAATATTGTGAGATTGCATGGTGTTCCAAAAACTATTACTTCAGATAGGGACACAAAAATTTTAATTCATTTTTGGAGGACTTTGTGGAAGAAGACGGGTACTATGATACAATTCAATAGTGCATATCACCCAAAAATAGATGGATAGACATAAGTTATGAATAGGAGCTTGGAAAACTTATTGAGATGCATAGTGGGAGAGAAGCCAAAGCAATGGGACTTGGGTTTACCACAAGTTGAGTTTACATATAATAGTTTAGTGAATAGATCAATAGGAAAGTCACCTTTTCAAATTGTTTATGGGAGAAATCCTATAGGTATTTTAGATTTGGTACAATTTCCAATTGTAGATCAAATTAATGATGATGCAGAAGCATTTATAAAGCATATGCAGTAGTTGCAAGGAGTAAGAAGTAAATTGTAGGAAAGTAATGAGAAATCTAAAGCAGCAACAGATTTCAGAAGAAGATCCAAGGTATTTGAAGAAGAAGAGTTGGTAGTGTTTTACTTGAGAAAAGAGAGATTTCCAAAAGGCACATACAATAAACTAAAGTACAAGAAAATTGGGCCATTTAGATTTGTGAAAAAAATCAATGATAATGCATATGAGGTGAGTTTACCATATAATTTTGATATATCTCTAGTATTTAATGTTTCAAATTTATATGAATTTCATGGAGAAGATGGTGAAGATGATGAAGATGAAGAAGTAAATTGGGAGTAGCAGGTTCCAAAGAAGATGAAAAAAATAGTGCAAATTTTAGATATGAAGACAGTGAGCACAAGGCAAGAGAATTATAATAGGTATTTGGTGTAGTGGGAAGGATTGCAGCAAGAAGACAATACTTGGATTACAGAATGGGAGCTGAATAATATTTATAAAGATAAATGGTAGTAGTATAATCAAGCCAACTTATAGGAGCTAAGTTGTTTTCAACCAGAGGAGAATGATGCAGAAAAAATAGGCCAACCTTTCAGAGGCCATAACTTTTGACCCATAACTCCATTTTGGCTCTTCCACATACCAAAATGACCATATCAAAAAGTTTGATTCTGACCTAAGCCAATCTATCTACTTAGATTTGATTTTGATATTTTTTAGAGGCCAAAATTGATAATTTAAGAGTCCAAAATTAACATTTAATGACTTTTTTAGGAATTTTCTATTTTTAGAAATTTTCTATTTTTAGAATTGAAAGTCAACTTTAGTTGAATTTCATCTCATAGGCTAATTTTAGTATTTAGGTTATTTCAAGAAATTTATAGAGATGTGCATGCTTGCATGTGAAACATACTATAAATAGTAGCTACTAAAAATAGACATTTTTTTTTAGATTTTAGTTTTTTTTTAATTTTACATGTAGACTCTAATTTCTGAGTTTAGGCTTATTTAAGCATGGTTTGGGTTTGTAATTTATTTCAAGCAATCAATATGAATCAATTCTAAGTATTGTTTCAAGATCTTGGCCTATTGGTAATTTTCTTGTTCTAGATAGTTTTCGAGTTCATTATGTTGCCTACATTCTAATACTCTGGATATGGTTCATACTACATGTAGTTCTCCCACTCTTTATCTTGTACAACATCATGAACAATATAGAATGCAATACAATATTTTGATATTTAACACTTGCCACCATGTAAATTTATGACTTTGTGTATGTATAATTAACTTTATGGATAAATCCTTGAAGGTTTTCAAATGTGTATGCCTTTTTTATAATGTCTCAAAAGAGTGCTAAGTTATTCCTAAAGTTTCCAAGTGATTGTGAAGATGTGACCAAATGAGTATAACCTTAGGAATTATTTATATTTATAGATGATCTTTGTTAATTCCCATTATAACTAACCCATGAAACATTCTAGGCTGACCTAATGGAGACTTCTAAATTTTAAAAATATCTTTTAAGTGCACCTGGGCATTTCTAGTAAAACCAATATTGTTTGGGCATTATCAGTAGTGTCTTAGAATTATAAATAAATGATATAAGATATGGAGAAGATCTATCTAGGATTTTGAGATGTTCTTATATAGACTATATTGATCTTGAATAGGTATATTTGGTGATTATATGTGGCCAAGATAATAGATGGGTAAATAGATAGAGGGGAAGTGTGCTCAAGAGTTAAATTTATGTGTATTTTTCAAGAAAGTCAAAGTATATTAAATTTCGTGTTGTCAAAGTTCTAATACTAAATCTAGGTGTCTAAACATGCCCCACTTTTAATTTAATATTGAATATGCTAAACTAAAAGGATAAAAGAATAATTTTTTTACCGATGATAACTACACTTGGTTGTGAAAAATATGACAAAAATGTACCATTTGCTTCATGTAAAACCTATGAAAAAATGAGTAGATCAGTGTCTTCTCAAGCTAAAAAATATAAGATAATTTGAAACACTAAATAACTTATAATTGAAAATCCAAGGAATGAATACATGTAATGGTATGAAAACCAAGCTACAACTTATTGATTTTTTCGGAGAATGCTATGGGGTGATCATGCCCTAAGGAGATACAATGCTGAAATTGTGAATTGAGGAGTGTAAATGCCTCATTTTTTATTGGAGGAGTGTTATAATTTGAGTGATGTAGTAACCTCAACCACATTACTCTGAATATCATAAGAACATTTTTTAGAACCCTAAAATAGGTTCATATGTAAAAGCCCTAAAACATGTTTGTATGTCAAAGTGGATCCCTAAAACAGTCTCGTATGTAAAAGGATTAGCCATTGTAGATGGATATAAACCTAAAATTATTATGTGGTGCCATTATTCTCCATAGATCCACAATATAAAAAATATAAAGATGTTTACATGAACAAAGTCAATGCTAGGCCAATATGATCCATATGTCCATCAAATTGATAAAGAACATCAACATTTATATGTCAAAATGTCATAGAATGTCTCAATTATTTTTCACAATCTCTTGTTGAATATTTGAAATGTCGAACCAAAAGTTGAATAATGGAATTTTTTAATGTCTTGAATGGATGCATCTTTGTCTTTAGAAGAAGAAGTCTCATTTCATTCTTTAACACATGTATATGCAACAAAAGTTTAGCTTCATCACATTATAAGTGTCAAAATCTTTAAATATGCCAATTGCATGTAATATTCCAGAGAATACCAAGTAAAAAAACTTTGGAAATCCTGATGAAAATTAGTTAGAGAATTTTTTTTGCTCAAAAGGCCAACAAGTTATGTTACTGCCAATTTGTGGGTATCTTATCATTACAATTAGTCATTTGTTATCATGTCACTTTCTTTTTAATGCATTTTTAAGAAAAAAACCCTTATGGTAGTAAATGGATGAAAAAATAATTTCATCCATTAATTTTAATGCTCATGAAAATCAGAGCCCATTCTTCCCCATCTTACCCTGATTACCATTGTAGGGCGTACATCGACCAAAAAAATAGATTGAATATGTTGTGATGCAGATTGTTAAACTCACCATCATCACTATATACCCTCCCTTATTCTTTTTTCATTTTTTAAGAGTGTTGCAAGCTTTTACACATTTTCAATATTTTTAGTTTTACTCCTCTGATCTTCTTATAAAGGACACCCCATGAATCCCCAACAATCTTAAAATCTCCCTCAAAAGTTTTTTCTTTATTATACTCCATCTTCTCTCTTTTTATCAAACCCTAAAATTTTCCCTTATTGACAACAACAAGAGTAATAGTATGCACTCCTAACATGCCCCATAGCCTCATTTTAAATTAAACTTAATGGCTTCTTTCCTTCTGAAAAAATCTCAATGCTCATTTTCAATCCTTATTTATGTAGTGTGAAACCCTTAAGGTAGCAGTGAAAGAAAGAGAGAAAAATATTAAAGATAAAGGCAATGTACAAAATTAGTAAGATTATCACAATACAAAATGTTGGTGAAATATTTGGCACTTTAACAAATTTTATATTTCAGAATAATGTAGGAGACAAAAATTATCTCCTCTATTCTTATGGTGGTTCCCTTTATTGAAAGCAGGAAAAATAGAAATAAACTTATTTACAATATTTAAAGGTTGAATGGATTAATGGGTATTACTACTTTCAATTGAAAATAAAAATAAATGGAAGGAAGGTGAAGAGTCACGCATTAATGAACAAATGCAAAGTTCATCCCATGCATGACAAGAAGTAATCCTAGAAAGTAAAGTGCTTGTTTGAGAATAAAATAAATATTGCTTGAATTGGGAGATATGTATTAACATAAGAAATTACTTATCCAAAAATAAAACACTAGACACAAAGTTCAAGAATTTTCTTCATTGGAAGAACGAACATAAAGTTTCTTTCTATTTTCCTTTGAAACAAAATTACAATGAGAAGCAAACAACCCTTCTACAATTGACATTTCTCCTATTTATAGAGATGGGATGGAATGCGCTGACTCTCCAGGTTCCACTATGACTTTTTGTATTCATACTTTATATTATTCTATTTTTCATTAATATTCTTATTCTAACCATTGGGATTTACAACATTATGCAGCCATTTTCAACATTATTCCTCTTTTGACCATTGATCTTTACAATATTCTTTCCATGGATGACCATTTAACATCTTTGCATTCATTGAAAATCTTTACAAGGAAACTAGCCTGTAGTTCCATTCATGAACATTTCTTGATGATGAGTCATGGATGGTGATTCAACTTGCCTCAATTAAAAATCTTACACAGAGTTATAATCCTAGAAATCAATTTATGCTTATTCAAAACTATCCAAAATAGAAATACAACTTTCTTAAAATAAAAAAAACATTCAAAAATAGAAAAGTGTTTGTGATAACTCCATGAAGCTTTTCCTAGATTAGACACTACTTTGGATGGATATGTAGGTCACTTCGACGAGAAATTGTAAATTCTCAAGTGAATCTATGGGTAGAAAATGCTTGTGTGGTTGTACATATTAAGCTATAATGGTCATAAAAATGCTTGTTGATCCTATGTACTACTTAACAAGTGAAGGAGGCAAAAACCCAAAACTTTGAAATGATTAAAGAACTAAAAATATCCCTTTTGAGTAAAAACTTCCAAAAAAGCCTATTAAACTTGCTGAAACCACACCAATTAAGTACTTGGAAATCTGAATAATTTGATTATGGTTTGGTAAAAATCTATCTCTATGAGTAAAAATGGTGAAGAGTCAAAACTTTATATGGGTGTAGGAATTGGTCATTGACCTTTTCCCAGCATGGGGAGATATGCCTATACAGCAGGTTCCATCCAACCTCATAAGCACGACATACACAAAGTCACATCTACATTTTACTGTACATGTAGCTTCATGTCCCCCACATCCAAAGGGTTAGGTTAACCCAACTACATGGGCGTAGATTGCATGAAATCATGGTTTGTGGTTGGGATGCATTTTTACATCTCATGTACCCCAAAGATTAGGTGAACCTGACCTATTAGGTACATCGGGTGCAAAAATGTAGCATGCATTAAAATCCTTATTGATTTTAATCAGAGACCAAACATAAATTTGAAAACCAGACACAAATTTTAATCAAATAATATATTTATCTATAATAAATTTGCTTTAAACACCAATATAAATAAATAGGATATGTTATCTTATAATTGGGGATGCTCTAATCCCTAAAATAACACAATAACTAGCTATATTAACATGAGATATATTGTTAACTATTTTGTTAAATATTTGTATAACAAACTAACTAATATAAACTACTAACATACCGTAGTAACTATATGATAAATACCATGTGAACATTAGTAAATTATAACATTCACCCCCTAATGTGAACATGGGGATACAATCACTTTCTCAAAATATTTAACCACCTCCTAAAAGTGCCACCTCGACTAGGTACAAACTCCATAGATTATCTCTTTACCCTCGTGAAGGTGTAGTGGCGAGTCAAACTATGCAGGACTAATCCCTTCCTCTTTGGGTTCCTGTGGGATTTTCCCTTCCTCCTTGAGTGCCTAAATTCTAAATCTCCAAGATCCGCAAGCTTGGCACTAATTAGATAATCATCCACAAGTTTACCTCAGAATCTTCACTACTCCCCAAAGGTAAGTTTTTTGAAAACATGAATTTTCTTAGATTTCTACAAAGGGGTTTATTTATAAATCAACATGCTAAAAATATGAAATACACATAGCTAAAATAAAAAGTGCCATCGAAGCATATGGGTCCCATTGTTTGTGACTAACGAGAGGCTCTATAAACCTCCATCCTTCATTGCCTTCAACCTCCAGCATATGGAGCCACTTAATTTCTTTGTAAGTGCTTGATGTATTCACGTGCAGTGAAACATTGACATTTTTAAGGTCAAGCTCACTCAAGTTCGATGTTTGCATCATACCCTACTTCAATATTTTTGTAAATTTTGTTATCTTGACACTTGACATTTTGGATGTTGGTTTGAACCAAGAATGTATCCTTTACAATGAAAAATTTGGACATGGATGAATTTATTTTTGGCATTTTAAATTTTTTGAAACCTATGACTTTTTTAGACTTCATGACACTCTTAATTTATTTGACTTTGACACTTTTGGATAATAATGACTTTTATAAAATCGAGTGACTAAATAACACAACTAAAAAACTTAATATCAATTTTTAATATAACAAAAGACTATAATTAAAAATTTGACCGAATGACTTTTAAAACTCACTAAAGCTAATAAAGCTCAACTCACTATTCTAAAACAATTCTTTCTTATAAATAAACCAAATAGGAGTTAAAATGGTGAGTATTTCTCAATGGATATACATGACATTGTTGGCACAATCATGCAACAAATCAAACAACATGGATTTTGAGACTATCATCACCAATCTTGGATTCTACAGATAGCTAAAAAGAGGAAAACACCCCTAGAAATGATAAGAAATTTTGGTCGATGACTTTCCCCAACACTTTCATAATGGTGGATTTATTGAGAAGAAGATGGATCAGCCACAAAAGGATAAATGTATAGCATAGAAAGGTTAAGATAGGTGTATAGTGAAACATACTATACATAACAAATCTAACATCGATTCACTATAAATTCATGCTTAGATAGAAAATATGGCTCCTTCACATAATAAAAGCAAATAAAATATCTTTTTTTCCTCAAATATTGTATGAGCACCAAAGTTAGATCAGTTTACATAATAAGATTGGATTGATTGTAGGTTATCATGGATGCATGAGACTGAAAGGCACCAATGTGGAGGTTGATAGTGATCTAACTCACATAAAAATCACATGGATAAAAAACCAGGCTGGTGAAGACCTTGCATCATGCTAGATACCTCCCTATAGACTCTTGTGGTAGACTATTATCTACTCTGATACCAGATATTGGTTTTAATTAGAGACCAAGCATAAAGTCGAAGACCAAACACAAATTTTTTAATCAAATAATATATTTATCTATAACAAATCTCCTTCAAATACCAATATAATTATATAGTATATGTATATCATATAAGTAGGGATGCTTTGATCCCTACAATAACTCAACAACTAGCTATATTAACATGAGATATATTGTTAACTTTTTAATAATATATTCGTATAACAAACTAACCAATATAGAATACTAACATACCGTAGTAACAATATGATAAATACCATGTGAACATTAGTAAATTCTAAAAATATTTTTTAAATTTTTTTACCTATACTTTTCACCTAAGAGTCATGACTTCAAACACATTCCATTATTTAATTTTTGAACTTGACTTGCACCTGAGCTGACTCACAACTTGACATGGACTTATTTGTTATTACCATATTTAGGGAGAATTTTGACTTGACAAATTTTGGGAAAAATAGTTAGTTTAGGCTAGGGACATGGACTTGTAAAATTACATAGGATGAAATCCCATAATATATGGTTTCAACACCTAATGCTTAATCAATTGGGATAAGGAGTCAGCTTAGAATAATTAGAATAGGAAAGGAAACAAGACACACTGACAAAAAAGGAAACACATAATGGATAGGAAAACATGACACACGATAAGAAATGAAACACACTACACAAACCTAAATCACCTATGGGGAACTATAGGTGACAACCTACCTTCATTGTTTGTAATGTTTCATATATTATATTTTGTAGAGAAGTGGAAGGTGAGTTCCATCTCAATATGCCAAGTAGTACATTTTATCATCATATAAATGTCAAATCTTGAAGGGTCCATCCAAATGGAGTTAAAATTTCCATGACTTCCCTTAGGTTCTTTTATTTTATCCCACAAGAGGACCAAGTATCCAACTTAAAAATCTCATTGTCTTGCCTTTTGATCAAACACTTACTTTACTTTCTCTTGTTGAGTTGCGATCATATCAATCATCATCAATCACTCTTCTTCCAATCTAGTTAGGTACATGATCCTCTCCTCTAATGCACCTTGAACCGATTATCCTTTATAGCTTGAGTTAACTATAGATCTAAAAGCTCTAGAGAGATTGGAATCATTGAATCTATGCCATATAATATTTGGAAATGAGACATTATCAATTTAATTTTTAGGAATCATATAATTTCTTGTGCCAATTCCTTTGATTCTCAGCAACCAATTTTCACACAATAGTTGTGATGTTCTTGTTATTGGATTCTAGATGACCATTACCCTAAGGGTAATAAAAATAAGAGTATGTTACTGATAATCCATATCCATTGTAGAAGCCAATATTTTTTAGTTAAAGAAAATTCAAAACATTATCCTTGATAATCTTTTGTAGAACTCTAAATCTAACCAATATGTTTTCTTTGATAAAATTATAAATGACCTCAAAGGTGGTAAACCTTAGTAGAATTACTTATACCACTTTGTGAATTAATTAGTTGTTTTCAGAACATGAGTGTGTCCTACACTTGAATTTGGATTCAAGGTACATCTAAAATCCAAACTCCACTTCTGAAAAGGCTCTTCAATAACCATGCGACAGAGGGGTAATGTTACAAGTTTAGGTCATCCAAAAAAGAATTGACACTTCACATTTTGACACCCAATCTTGTGCATCCTTGAACAATATTGGTCAATAATAATGATATTTCAATATTTTGACATATGTAATAGAAAATTAAAATTTTCCACCACAAGATTCATCATGATAAGCTTCCAACAATCTCTTTTATTTTTATTTGTCTACACATTTCAGAAATGCCCTATCAAGAGCTTTCTTGAAAAGAATGTTATCCCAAATTATGTTATTGGTGACCCTAAATTTGAGTATCCATTTTTTTTGGGACTTAAGTGTGCTAGATATTCTCCATATGACATGAAGTATGCAATGTCAGAATACCATTCTTCAATAGTGTTGGGTGAATAGTTTGTTGGCCAGCTAACTGGTGACCAAAATAGTTCCTATCACCACAGCATAGGGAGATTGGTCATCCAGGTGTGCAGTTTTACTACATCAATAGGGGACAAATCCCTCCTCTCATCAAGGGGAGGTTCCCTATAAAATATGCGAAAGCTATATACTATATAAATAAGCAAAAAATAACACATGGGGGGTAGAATAAACCTTCCATCTCTCTTCTTTCAGAGATGATGATAACAAACAAAGGAGAAATCCTGGGTGATTGGTGAAGGTACTTCTCTTCTTTCAGAAGTAACATTCAACCAAGAGCCAGATCCCTTCCTAGATAGTAGAAATCCTTGTGAAGTGACAGAAGGCACTTCTTTTCTTTCAAAAGTGCTTGTTCTTGCAAAAAACAGGAATCTTTTTGGTAACAAGTGACTGGTAACCAAGTACAAAGTAACCAACAATCTAAGATGTAGCACAAAGTCTCCACCTTGACTTCCCTAGAGTGAGGTACAAAGAACAATGGGGGCACAAAGTCGTCCCAAAGTCCTTTACACAAAAACAAAAAGGAAAAACACACACTGAAGACAACTATGATAGCGCAAAGTCTGAAAGTAGTTGGCTTCAGGACACCTTCCTTATCACCTCCACTAATTATGCTTGTTAAATCAAATAAATAAGAATGCTTTCAAAAGACAGACATAAGAACAATCTCCTAAATTAGCACAAGTTATAACAGCACGAAGCCTGCAAGTAACTTGCTTTCTTATTCAATCAAAGAAATATGAACAATAATTTGAGCTCAAAGTCTCAGTAATGCCTTTCAATTTGGGCAGAGTTTCACTTCTGGTAAGAGGAAGATATCTCTTGTAACAAATGAGAGATTACAATATATAGCACTCCAAGAAAGACTTGGGTGCTTGTTTTCATGAAAAAGGCCCATGCTATAGTCAACGTCTTCAATGCACCTTCAGTTCTGTCTGGAAGGACCATGCTGGGAATAGCGCATTGCCTCAACTATGGCGTGTCCATTCATCTAATGTCTCTTCCTTGGTATGGATTGTTTGGTCCTTTCTCTGATGTCTATGCAGCTGTCTAATTCACCATTACTTCATGGAAGAAAAATAGGCTTGCGTCCTTGATTTGGTGCACTCAAAAGTCTACTTGATCCACTGTTTCACCTACTAGAAATAACTCTTTTGAAGATATTTCTGGTCCTTTGGTCTCGCTCCTCTCTTCACTACTTAAGTGCTTCTTTTCTCTCTAGTTGAACCATCACTTTAATTGAACTTGCCTTTGGAATCGTCCATGTTGCTTCTTTGTCCTTTATAGCCCTTCTTGTCTAAGTCTTTGGGGGTCCTTTCTGTGTCTTTAACAAGTGGCAAGTTTTGCTGTAATGAAACTCATTAGAAAATTATGAAAAATGGGATCCATGACACATCTTGCTCGAGCAACTTCAAAAGGGGAACACAGATGCAAACACTTGTCACGTTCTGCTGAGTCATAACATGACACATGATGTATTCCACTTAACTTACAGAAGCTTTAGAAACCTTTTGAGAGTCTTGCGGAAGATGACACATGGTGACTTCCACTGCAATTTGTCTTTTTCCATTAGACACTTTTCTATGGGATTTTCTCTTCAGTTGGGATTTTCCTTCACTTTTTTTAGGCTCTCTTCCCAGGTGAATTCCTTCAGAGAAAATGTTCGAAGGAATTCCTTCGGACAATTTGTCTGAAGGACTCTACTTTCCCTTTTGCCTTGTTCATTTTCTTGAAGGAGTTCACTTTGTCTATTTTTGCTCACTACCCTCCGCAAGGGTTCTTGGCCTTAGTTCACCACCCTCCACAAGGGCACTTGTTCCTTTGGCTTTATTGGTTCAATCGCTTTCCTGCTCCTTGGTTGAACCATCCATTGAACCACTTGTTTATTGCTTCTTTCCTTGACTGAGGCTACCTTTAAACCCATGAACCATTGAACCAAAGTGGTTCAATGGTTCAACGGTTCAATGGTTCAAGCCTTCTTCTCTTTGTTCAGTGTTTTGAAGCCATTGAACCTTGAAGTGGTTGAACTTTAAACCTTGGCAAATGCACTTAACTCTTGCTGATGACGTTGAACCTTTGAACCCGTTGAACCAAAATGGTTCAAGGTTCAACGGTTCAATGGTTCAATCCTTGCTTAGAAGCTTGTCGATGGACATTTTGGTTGAACCTTGTCATTGAACCAACCTTGAAATCGCCTAGTGCTGAGAGCTTGTTTCTTTCCTACAGAGTCTGTAGAAATCAACCTGCGAAGTCTGTAGTTTTATCTGGATCCTTGAAAGAGTACATAGAAATGAGCCTACAGAGTCTATAGTTTTAAGCCTACAGAGTTCATAGTTTTAAGCCTGTAGAGTCTGTAGATTCAAGCCTGTAGAGTCCATAGATTCAAGCCTATAGAGTCCGTAGATTTCTGAGAAAGCTTTGAAAAATGAAGAACCTAAATGCTCAGAACAATTTTTGAAAGGGGAAGAGAGGATTTTGGTCTGTAGGACCAAAATAGTTCAAATGTTGTCCCAAAAATGAGTGATATTTTTGGGGGACAACAACTGGCTCCAATTGGGGAACTTCTTTTAGATGAAAACTTGGAACAGCTAAGGGGAGTAGAAACCAGAATCTCCAGTGCCTTGAAGTATGCCATTGGGCTATGGAGTCATGCTACCCAAAAAAAAAAGGCGCTAAAAATGAAAATGAAAAGCACAAAATAGAACTAAAGACTATACAAATATACATATGTATAGATGATCTTATCTGATGCCTCAAGATTTGAAGCGCTTCAGATGCTGCCCACCATGAGATATTGAAAATGGTGTGCCATCCTAATATACCAGCATGAAACCATTTTGTCCCCAGAAATGGTGATGGGCGAATGGAACTCTCCACCAGGAAACCAATTTTTTGGTCTTCCTCTTAGCTCTTTCTTCTTCTTGCCCCATGGCAGGATGTGGTCTTCAAATTGAAAACCATAACTCCTTGCTCTCTTGGCAAAGAGTTCCTTTTGCTGACTTTGGAGTACAATAGTATGGTCCACCACCATAGCTTGTTGTTCTAATGGTCCAGTCCAGCACATGCTTTGATTGTCAACATCAAACTCCTGAAAAACCATCAGCTCAGCATCTCCTTTGGTGTGAAGGAGTTTGATATCTTCATCTTGAGCAGTCTTCAATATGAGCAACAAAGATTCACATCCAACAGTGTTGTTGATGTTGTTAAACTGCAACTTGCATGAAGGAAAAATATCTCCTTGAGGAGATATCAACACAGTCCTAGCTCTAGCATTGGTAGAAGAATTGCTGCCATCGAATTCCAGGATCCAAGCATCATCAGAAGCTGATTTTCTATCAGATTTCTCTTCATTAGAGATGGAAAATCCTTCTTCATTTGTATTGTGCCTTACTAATTCTTTTGATGTCTTGTTTGGATCAAATCTTGGATTGCCAGCTATGGGACTTTCATCAGCTGAGACATGAGCATCCTTTGTGGTCAAAAAGTAATTACCACTGCCTAAAGGCTCAAATAAAATTTGAGTTGCAGGGGCTGACGTTTGGGTGACCACAATTTTTTCCTCAAACAGGTCCACACTTAGTTCTCCACCAATGTTTAACTGCTCAGGATTGGCTTGCAGGAAATCAAATTTAGTCATTTGAATTTTGGATTTTTTGATGTGATCAATTATATTAGATGACTGAAATGGACTTAGAAGAGGGGATGGGAGTTCATCCTTTTAGTTTTTGGGAGGGGGAGGACTGGTCTATGAATTTGAAGTAGAAGGTGCAAAAATGTTTGATGTACTTACCTTTTTAGCAATCACTGGGTCCTTTGACTGAAAAGGAAGAGGGGTTATCTACTTAGCAATTGAAATTGTTGGTTGGGGTCACTCCTCTATCTTTTCTTTGTCAGCCTATTGGGCTGATTGATTCTTGGACCAAGTGAATACTACGTATGATCCTTTGACTGCCTCATCTTCACTTTTGGGTTCATCCTGGTAATTCAAGAAACTAATGTGGGAGTTGCTAGTTGATTCTTCTTGATCCTCCATGAAGAGATCAGTGTCATTTTATTGCTCAAACTCAGGTTGGAAAGAAAAAGTATGTTCTATTTCCAGATATCCAATTGTTGAGTTGGTTGGAGGTGCTTCAAGGGCAAGGTTCCTCTGTGGAGGAGGAAGATGATTTGGTTGCCCTTGACTTCTGGCAGCATTGCCTTGATATGGCTGATTGGAGAATGTTCTTCTTGGTAAATCTCTATATGAAGGAGCATAAGACATACCTTGTACCACTTATTTTTTCAAGGCTAGCAGTTCATTTGCTAGCTTTTGCACCATTTGATCAGTGGTGCTTGTAGATGAATTCTCAGAAGATGAAGAAGATTTGCCTCTGTTTGGGTCTCTCCTTATCTTTCTTGACAAGATAAGGTCATCTTCTACCTCAGTATCCAAGTCTTGAGCAGTAGCGAGGTCTATGTGTCTAGCCCGTCTCAACAAAAAACTCACTTCAGGTAGCTGTGAGTTGATGAAGAAGCATTTGAGGTTTTCAGGTGTTGGCTGAGCAATTGCAGGAATCCTATTTCTTAGCTTGTCAAACTTGGCAATTGAATCCCTCATAGGCTCATGAGGCTCTTTCTTCATCTAGGTGAGCTGGACCAGCAAGGCATGGACATCCTCTGTGGGCTTGAACCTTGCTTCAAACTTGGCTTTTAGGGTATTCCAGTCTGTCACTGATCAAGCCTGTAGATGGTAGAACCACTCTGCAGCAGCACCTTATAGGGACTCTACAAAAAGCCTGACTGCCACGTCTTCACATTCCACCCCTATCACACCATAGCCTATGCTGAAGGCTGCAATGTGTTCATCAGGGTGAACTCTCCCATCTCCAAAGAATTTGGGGAAGTTCTTTCTTGAGTTGCATGGAATTTCATGCAGAGGTGGAGTCAAGTTGAGTGGGCCAAAAGAGTTACCCCAGGGGCCTCAAACTTCCATGATTTAATTATTAAAAAAGGGATAACAAATCTAGGTGGAGTGGCCAGATTGTAGAACAAAAATAGAAAAGAACTGGCCCTGCTTCAGCTTGAGGCTTCAAACTGCGCACTCTTTTCCAACAGCTCTGGTTTTGTAGACCAGATAAAATAATGGAGATGGAGGAAAATGGTAAGGCTATAATGATAATGGGTAAGACACATAATGGAGTCGCTAGAGTTTATATAATGGATAAGGGAAGGAACTAATTCAATCTGAAACTTGAGGCTTTAGACTGCACGTTCATCCCCAGTAGAGTCACCATAAACTGTTGGCTGGAGAGGAAAAATTAATAATGGGAAAGCACTGGAGTAGTTCGTTCTTCCACAACGAAAAGCATGGATAAGGTTATGATGATAATGGGTAAGACACAGGTGATGTTTCAATCTGAAACTTGAGGTTCTAAATTGTACAAAATTACTGTGTCCCCCCCAACAGAGTCATCAAAAACTGTTGCACGAGGCTGGGGAGGAAAAATTAACAATGGGAAAGCATTGGAGCAGTTAGTTCTTCCACAGTGGAATTCATGGATAAGGTTATAATGATAATGGGTAAGACACAGGGGATGTTTCAATTTGAAACTTGAGGTTCTAAATTGCACAAAATTACTGTGTCCCCAGTGGAGTCACCAAAAACTGTTGGATGAATATTTTGTCGGCCACCTAACTGGTGACCAAAATAGTTCCTATCACCACATCATAGGGAGATTGGTCATCTAGGTGTGCAGTTTTACTACATCAACAGGGGACAAATCTCTCCTCTCATCAAGGGGAGGTTCCCTATAAAATATGTAGAAGCTATATACTATATAAATAAGCAAAAAATAACAGCATGGGGGGGCAGAATAAACTATTCATCTCTCTTCTTTCAGAGATGATGCTAACAAATAGAGGAGAAATCCTGGGTGATTGGTGAAGGTACTTCTCTTCTTTTAGAAGTAACATTCAGCTAAGAGCCAGATCCCTTCCTGGATAGTAGAAATCTTGGTGAAGCGACAAAAGGCACTTCTCTTCTTTTAGAAGTGCTTGTTCTTGCAAACAACAGGAATCTTTCTGGTAACAAGTGACTAGTAATCGGGTACAAAGTAACTAGCAATCTATGATGTAGCACAAAGTCTCCACCTTGACTGCCCTGGAGTGAGTTATGAAGAACAATGGGGGCACAAAGTCATCCCAAGGTCTTTTACACAGAAACAAAAATGAAAAACACACACTGAAAACAACTATGACAGCACAAAGTCTGAAAGTAGTTGGCTTCAGGACACCTTCCTTATCACCTCCACTAGTTTTGCTTGTTAAATCAAATAAATAAGAATGCTTTCAAAAGATAGACATAAGAACAATCTCCTAAAGTAGCATAAGTTATAACAGCACAAAGTCTGCAAGTAACTTGCTTTCTTATTCAATCAAAGAAATATGAACAACAATTTGAGCTCAAAGTCTCAATAATGCCTTTCAATTTGGGTAGAGATTCACTTCTAGTAAGAGGAAGATCTCTCTTGTAACAAATGAGAGATTACAATATATAGCACTCCAAAAAAGACTTGGGTGCTTGTTTTCATGAAAAAGGCCCATGCTTCAGTCAACGTCTTCAATGCGCCTTCAATTTTGTCTGGAGGGACCATGCTGGGAACAGTGCATTGCCTCAACTACGACGTGTCCATTCATCTAATGTCTCTTCCTTAGTATGGACTATCTGGTCCTTTCTCTGATGTCTATGTAGCTGTCTAATTTGCCATTACTTCATGGAAGAAAAATAGGCTTGCATCCTTGATTTGGTGCGCTCAGAAGTCTACTTGATCCACTATTTCACCTACTAGAAATAACTCTTTTGAAGATATATCTGGTCCTTTGGTCTCGCTCCTCTCTTCACTGCTTAAGCGCTTCTTTGCTCTCTAGTTGAACCATCGCTTTAATTGAACTTGCCTTTGGAATCATCCATGTTACTTCTTTGTCCTTTATATCCCTTCTTGTCTAAGTCTTTGGGGGGTCCTTTCTATGTCTTTGACAAGTGGCAAATTCTACTGTTATGAAACTCATTATAAACTTATGGAAAATGGGATCCATGACACGTCTTGCCTGAGCAAATTCAAAAGGGGAACGCGGATGCAAACACTTGTCACATTCCGTCGAGTCATAACAAGACACGTGACGTATTTCGTTTAACTTACAAAAGCTTTAGAAACCTTTTGAGAGTCCTACAGTAGATGACATGTGGTGGCTTCCACTCTGCTTTATAATGGACATGTGGCAGCTTCCGCTTCACTTTGTCTTTTTCCATTGCGTGCTTTTCTGTGGGCTTTTCTCTTCAGTCGGGCTTTTCCTTCGCTTTCTTCGGGCTCTCTTCCCAGGTGAATTCCTTCTGACAAAATGTCCGAAGGTCTCTACTTTGCCTTTTTCCTTGTTCATTTTTTTGGAGTTCACTTTGTCTATTTTTGCTCATTGCCCTCCGCAAGGGTTCTTGGCCTTGGTTCACTGCCCTTCGCAAGGGCACTTGTTCCTTTGGCTTTATTGGTTCAATCGCATTCCTGCTCCTTGGTTGAACCATCTGTTGAACCACCTGTTTGTTGCTTCTTTCCTTGACTGAGGCTGCCTTTGAACCTTTAAACCCATGAACCATTGAACCAATGGGTTCAATGGTTCAACGGTTCAATGTTTCAAGCCTTCTTCTCTTTGATCAGTGTTTTGAAGCCATTGAACCTTGAAGCGGTTGAACTTTGAACCTTGACAAATGCACTTAACTCTTGCTGATGACGTTGAACCTTTGAACCCATTGAACCTATTGAACCAAAATGGTTCAAGGTTCAATGGTTCAATGGTTCAATCCTTGCTTAGAAGCTTGTCGATGGACATTTTGGTTGAACCTTGTCATTGAACCAACCTTGAAATCGCCTAATGTTGAGAGCTTGTTTCTTTCCTGCAGAGTCCGTAGAAATCAACCTGTGAAGTCTGTAGTTTTCTCTCGATCCTTGAAAGAGTCCATAGAAATGAGCCTACAAAGTCTGTAGTTTTAAGCCTGCAGAGTTCATAGTTTTAATCCTGCAGAGTCTGTAGATTCAAGCCTGCAAAGTCCATAGATTCAAGCCTGCAGAGTCTGTAGATTTCTGAGAAAGCTTTGAAAAATGAAGAACCTGAATGCTCAGAACAATTTTTGAAAGGGGAAGAGAGGATTTTGGTCTGTATGACCAAAATAGTTCAAATGTTGTTCCAAAAATGAGTGATATTTTTAGGGGACAACAAATAGAATCAACAAAAAACACAATGGTAGCTTTTCTATTTTATCTTCTATTTATGAATCAACACCTTCAATAATCAACACAATACATCCATTTTTTTTGGGACTTAAGTGTGCTATATATTCTCCATATGACATGAAGTATGCAATGTCAAAATACCATTCTTCAATTGCATCAAAAAAAACTACAAAGGTAGCTTTTCTATTTTGTCTTCTCTTTATGAATCAACACCTTCAATAATCAAAACCTTGTCCTCTCACCAAATTGATAGGTTTGATATCCAAATCATAATCTTTCACCTTGGTGATCCATCCTCCTCTCTTCGCTCTAAGTTCCTGTTGAGCCAAAATTGATTTAACAATTGGGTTTGGGACCATCACAATTGTGTGGGAGGTTAATATATTAAACCTGAAATATTTTATAGCATTGACAATAACATATGCATATCTCTTAATGAAGGAATACTTGAGCTCATGATCTTTTAGTCCACAACCCATGAAATTAATTAGAGACTCAATGCCTTCTTCATATTTTTGTACCATGATAGCTTACAATGTATACTCAAAAGAATAGTAGTATGCAATGAAATCTTTCTAAAATATTGGGTAGTTAAGACACATGCTTTAGCAATAACCTCTTTAATCTCATTGAAAGCCTTATTTCCATCATCATCCCATTTGAAAGATTTTTTCTATCACATCATTTGAATAATATGTCTTGTTAGTTAAGCAAAATTAGGAACAAATCTTCTAAGAAAGTTTACCTTGCTAAAGAATGAGTGCATTCTAGGTTTGCTAGTTGGTATAGACAACTATTAAATTACTTTCATGCTTTTTGGGTCAATATTGGTACCTTCCTTGAAAACCACATGCCCTAAGAGTTTACCCTCAGTTATTGCAAACATGGATTTTTTTGTATTCAACAACATACCATGGTCTTGACATCTTTCAAAGACAATTTTAAGATGTTCATAGTGATCATCTCTTTTCTTTGAAAATATTGTGAGATCATCAAGGTAGATTACTATGATTTTATTATTAACATTGTTGAAATCCAAATCCATTGCTCTCTAGAAAGTATCTCCAACATTGATGAGACCTAAAGGCATCCTCTTGTAAGCAAATGTTCCCCCATGGGTGGTAAATGTTATCTTGTATTGATCTTCTCTAATAACTTCTACTTGGTTATATCCTAAAAAACCATCAAGCAAGGATATCATTTTAGAACCGGTGACGACTTTTAAAATCTTATCCATGGTTGGCAAGGGGTAATTATCCTTAAAGGAATCTTGATTCAAATTGTATAAATACAACATATATTCTAGCCTCACCATGTTTCTTCCTTATAGGCACTTTATTATCTACCCATGGAGAGTGATGAATTGGGAAGACGATCCTTGCATCCAAAATTTTCTTTATATCTTCACAGATAGTCCCCACAATTTTAGGATTGTAGTCTCATAATTTCTATCTAGATGGTTTGATACCTGGCTTCAAGGAAATATTATGCCACATAGTTTTAGGTTTGAAATGTTTTAGATCTACATAACACCACATAAAAATGTCTCCATAAAATTTGAACATAGTTACGAACCTCTTACGTTCTTCCTTGAAACATTATTTCCTAATGTTTACATATTACAACTCATCCTCTATACCAATGTTTTATTTTTCATAATTGAGTGACCCTCGAGGTTTTTCTTGGATTTTATTTTTTATGTACCTATCATGTTTATCAAACATTTATTCCAACAAAACCAAACCTTTAGGTATCTTATTTCCTTTTAGTTGAATTATCTTACCTTTTGATTGACTAGCTTTAGCATTAGATGACTCTTTAGTTCTCGTGTATTTTTATTCTGGCAAGAAAGATTCCCTATATGTTGATATGCTACCCTCAAAATAAAAATTTATGAAGTTGTTAGTTTTTTCTAGGAAATCAATGATTTTTTCATCATTGTTGAACACCTTCCAATGTTCTAAATTATCTAAAATAATCAGATAATATACCATTTTGATAGTGTATCTATCATTGTCAAACATTGGATGGGGAATAAGTAAGGATGTAGATACAATCAGTGTGTTAGATTTAGAATTTCATTCTCTTGGAATACTATTAATGGAAAATGCCTTGAATACCACAATACATTCCCAAATCATGTTCCTATAATGCTTTAGCTAGTCATTCTTTACTTGGTATGGATCTCAAACATGTTTCATAATCAGCTGAGCATTTCCATAGGCTTTAATATTTTTAATTCCCATTTCCTATGCTACTTGTAATCCTAGTATAAATGTCTCATATTCAGTTGTATTATTAGTGCATTCAAATTGGATTTTTTAAGAGAAAGGAAATAACTCTTTTTGGGATAAAATCAACACAACTCTGGCACCAAAACATGTAGTTGAACAAATTCCATCAAATTCCAAGGTCCACACTCATTTGTATCACATTCAATATGATTAGGAAGTTATAGGTATTTTCATTCATCATCATGTAGATACTAAGTCACAATGTTTCTTCATATAGAATATATGTTCAAGGGTCACTTGAATTTTGCACTAGGTGTTTCATTTTTAGTTCCAATAGAAGCTTTTCATAGACTCCCTTTATGGGAATGATAGTTGGGTCTAGTCCAATTGAATCTCAAATCCAATATCTTTGTATACATAAATGATTATCAATATCCCATAGCTTGGAGGGATATTTTCCACCAAGTTGGTCATCTTGACTCTCTTATGAGGAAATGTTGTTAGGGCTACTTGAGCATCTTTTATTTGTCTAATCAGAGGAACCTATTTTGCTTCCATGTTGAAAAAATGACCATAGGTTTTGGTGCATGTTAGTCCTAAAGTGTGTACTACTTTGGTAGGCATCATATTTTCTAAAACCCCAAAATAAATTATGAAATGGTTTAGTCGAAAACCTCTGATGAATAGTGAAACATAGAATGGTTCAGGTATTTTTCTACTTTGAGTGGATACCACCATATTATTTTGTAATTTTGAATCGGTCAATTTGTTATGAGCTTCATGAGGAGATGTGTTAGAACCATCACCTCAGATGAATTTGATCAATCTTTCAAGATGCTCAACGTTTGACTTAAGGTATTTAGTTTAGGAAATATAAACCTTGGTCTTATTCATGTGATCAATGATATCAAAGGTGAGTGAGCATTGATTCATCATTGACATTCAAAGGAAATAAATAAATTCTCATCTACTTAGGTTGTTTATCCTTTATGGAGTTTGGCAAATGAGTACTCTATTAAGATCAAACTTATGAATAATTATGGATTTAGGATCCTCTTTAGCCTTCTACATGTTAGATTCTTGATTCCTTTTTGCTACTTTAACTTCTCATTTTGAGCTCCAGTGAATATAACATATGAATGACTATTCATATCCTTAATCGCATTGTCATACTCTTTACAATTGGTTTCATATTCAAGATATCCCATAATGGAGTCGCCACCAAGTTTCTAAATTTCAAGATCATAGGTGCCCAAAACACCTTATTTTATTGGTTTTTCAATAGTGCATAATTGTAACATCCTCACCATTTTTGGGTAGTTAGAACCATCATTATCATTAGTGGTATGAAATATATATGAAAAGTGAATGTACATAGGAGTTGCTTCAATAGTGAGTTGAGGAGTTAGAGAAGGAATTCTGGGGCGAACATTCCATGATATGGAAAAAATGGCCTTTTGAGCACATATTTGTATGGAAAAACTTGGTGAACTGAGGAATTTGTTTCTTCAAATAGAAAGTATCATTTTCCAATTTTTGGATTAGAGGATCTACTGAAGTTTGATATTTGCTTTTGAATGATTTTTTTAGTTTCCCAGCCATGATCATATCAATTATATTTATGTATCTTGAGTTTGTGATATCCCTAATGTTTGTGAATGGTTTATTCATAGGAATACGCTAATTTTGGGTTCTTGTGCATTCAATAAAAATCACTTTTGATTTTTTACAATAGGCATGGCAGTGGTTTGCATCTTATGTATCATTTTGTTAAATTGGGATATGAATCATCTTATTGGTTTGTGAGGTTATTTTTTTATTTGAGCCAATTGAGCCAAGAGGGAATGTTCATCTTTAGTTGGTTTAAAATTTTCCTTAAATTTCTTTCTCGTCGTCTACCAATTTGGAATAGAAGTTTCTGGTTAATGATGAAACCATTTTGTTATTCTTTTGGCCAAGGTTTACATGAATTATCTAAGTAATACATATTTGTTTACCACACCTAAAATAACACAAGCATAAAATAAAGCTTTTATATGTTCATTAGGATGTTATTTTCCATCACCGATAAACATAGGATTTTTTTCCTTAAACCCTTGGGTAAATCATTGAGTTGAGCACCTAGACCCAATGGCCCAATACATGGACCCAATGGTACATGTATAAATTCCATGACCTGGAAGTCTATCTCTCTCATAACCAAGACATCAGGAAAATATAATGACCCATTTAGGGTTTGAACCCTTCTTATTCACTTGGGAGAAATTATGAAATTAGACCGTTCCTTGAAGTTAAAGAATGGGTATGCAACGCCTTTATTTCTACTAAAACTTGTGTATCCCCTACCATCTAGGATGGAAAATATCTTTGTCACAATTAACAAAGAGGATCCTTTTATATTAATGTTGAATTGATATAATAATAACACGTCACACTAAGTGTTAAGTTGAGTGGGTGGCACAAAAATACTCACATGTGCCCCATGGTGGGTGCCAAAATTATTGGTGAAATATTTGGCACTTTGAAAAATTTTGTTTTCCACAATATTGAAGGAGACAAAAAGTCTCTTCTCTATTCGGAGGGGAGGTTATCTTTATTGAAAAAAATAAAAACCTAAATAAACTTATTTACATAATTTACATGTTGAATGGAGTGTTGGGTTTTACTACTTTCAATCAAAAATAAAAATAAAAGGAAGGAAGGTGAAGAGTCACACATGCACAAACAAACATACATTTCATTCCATACATAACTACAAGAGATCGTAAAAATTAAAATACTTGTTGGAGAATAAAACAAGTGTTTCTTAAATTGGGAGATATGTATTCAAATAAGAAAACACACATCCATAAAGAAAACACTAGACACAAAAATTTGGAATTTCCCTTGTATTCCTTTTTGGAAGAATGAACATAAAGTTTCTTTCTCCTTTCCTTTCAAGAAAAATTACACCAAGCGTCAAACAAACCTTATACAATTACCATTTCTCTTATTTATAGAGATATCAGGGAATGGATTGACCCTTCACCTTCCACTATGACTTTTGGTATTTAGATTTTTGTCCTATTATATTTTTTCATTATTATTCAAAATTATAAAAAATAGGAATATGACTTTATCGAAATAGAAAATAGACAAAAATTGAAAAGTGCTTGTGAGCACTCTAGAAAGCTTTTTCCTAGACTAGACACTGCTTTGGATGGATTTGGAGGTCACTTCGATGAGAGCTCACAAATTTTTGGGTGAATTTAGGTGTATAAAATGCTTTTATGGTTGAAAATATTAAGCTATAGTGGTCATGAAAATGCTTATTGATTTTTTATATTGCCAACAAGTGAAGGAGGCAAAAACTCAAAACTTTAAAGTGCCTAAAGATCTCCATCCAAGTAAAAACTTTTAGAAAATATTGGCGAAATTGCTAAAAATTGCACCAATGTGAAGTACTTAGAGATATGAAGAATTTGACTGTGGTTTGACAAAAATCCATCTTCGTGAGTGAAAATCGTGAAGAGTTAGAACTTTATACCTATGCATAAATTGGAGATAAAACTAATAAATGGCATAAATGAGTTGAATGTCACCTTTATAAAGTCTTTAGGGGAATGGTCGACATGCTCTAGATGATGACCTTCCCCTCCCTCATGTGTGGGGGGTGTACCTATATGGTAAGGTCCATCCAAACTCACAGGTATGGTAGACGTGAAGCCACACTTAAATTTTATCATATACATGGATTCACATCTACTGCATACATGATCAGATGTGTGGACAAAAGACTTAAAATCATAGTCTTTAATCGAGATGTGTTTTTGCATCTTATGTACCTTAAAGGTCGGGCTTGGTATGTGGGGCATGAAAATGCAGTATATATTACTTAGAATCTTTTTTGAATTTTTTTATCTAGAATTTTCACCTAAGACTCATGACTTCAAACACGTTCCATTGAACCAACTCACAAATTGACTCATAATTCTTTGTTGTTACCAAATTTTGGGAAAATTTTGACTTGGTAATTTTTAGGAAAAACACAACACAATACAAATCGATAAATGATGCATATGCATCAACATCCTCATTATTACCCTTTTATTCCATTAGTTTTCCCCTTCCCTTGGTTTCCTTGCTATATTAGTCTAATTAAATGTCAATGCTTATTAAAGATTTAAAAGTTACCATGGGGTATTATTGGTATTGTAGTTTCTCAAGAGTGCACTCCTTGCAAGAGCTTCATATTTTGCTTTCTTTCTCTTTTGAACATTAAGTAAGATTACAGGGCATGTGTATGTCCACATCAGGAAAAAAGAAAAGCCTACCCTCCATGTCACATTGAACTCTTCCTTAAATTTGATTCCACTTTTTTTCATTCTATCAGTATTTACATTATGCCTCTTTCATGCAATTGCTAGTTTAAATTGACAACTTTACTATATACCTTCATAAATTGACAAATATACCATATACCTTTAAAAATGGGCAACTTTACCATATCCCTTCAAAAATTGACTATGTCGAATGCAAGACTTAAATATATATTATTATTTACATAATATATAATAAAAATTTATTAGAAAAACACCCAATAATTAACTGCGTAATATTAATTACCCATGACAAAAATCTAAATCGAGATATATTATAAAAAATATATATCTTATTTTTATAATGCAACAACCGTGCTTCAAAAAGTGTTACATCCCGATTCCTCGCTAAAAAAACTATTTGATTATCCATGGATATTTATAGTTGACAAATTTGATTTGGTTATTTTTAACTAAGCGTTGAGATATATGTTGTTACAAGATAATTGGATATCGTTTAGGTTACATGATTATATTGCTATGAGTTAGTTGTAGTGCATATGTTTACATTATGATCATGTTGATTTCTTATTTCACTATATTTAATGATGTATATATATCATATTATTATGGTCTAACTACTTTCTTGTTATGAGGTTAACGTAGGAGAACTCATCCCCCAGAGAGTGACGGAAGAAGAGCATCATTAGAGAGGGTGACTTAGATGGAGATGTTGGAGGACAACAGAGAAACTGCCTAAAACCCTATACACATCATAATAACTAGCACATGTTAGATTCATAATGAAATGGTTAGCCTAGTATGTTTAATATTGCTTGAATTTAGAATTATTTGTTCATAGTTAGTTTAGTTTAATGGTTATATTGAACTAGCATTGTGTGTTTCCATTCTTATCATATCTATAACCATTAATGTTTTGTGATTTTTATAATCAGAACAAATTTGGATTTGTAGACTAATGAATATATCATTAAGTCATTATGGCATTTAGAGATGCTAATTTAATTAGTGAATATACTGATTATTATAATTAGTATTAAAATAAATGAAATTTAAGAATTTCTAATTAAGAAGAAAAAATAGGGAAAAAGAAAAGAAATTCTTAAATAAGCAAAAAGGAAGAAAATAAAAATAATAATAATAATAAATTAAGATAAATAGAAGGTTTAAAATTAGGAATATATATATATATATATATATATATATATATATATATATATATATGTATATATGTATAATAACTAAAAAATAAAGAAAAACCAAAATAAAATAAAAGGGGGAAAATCTTAAAAACAAAAATTATGCCCCTTTTTCATGAGAAGAATAAGAAAGAATTGAGGGAGAAGAAAAAAGGGGTGCAACATACAGATAAGAGGTGTAGAAAAAAGGAGAAGAAGGTAGAGAGAGAGATAGAGGAGTGTGGTAGTGGAAGGGACAAGAATCCAAACAGAATGATAGCATAGGCAACCAAATAGGTAATGCAATTAAATTCTTGTGTGTGTTCAGTTTTTGGTTAAAATCTATCTGTATGCATATTTATTTATAAACTATATAAAAAATTATATGAATAGCCAAAATATATATACATGAAACTAAAAATAAATAGAGGTCAAACTATATATACACAGAGTTATACGGTGTGGTAATGAGAACAATGAATGGGTAAATACTAAATTTCGATGAACTTACAGTGACTTCTTGGTATAATACTTCTTAGCTATTTATTTGTATGTGTGTGGTGATTCCTATATACTCTTATCTATTTAGATGCTTCTATAAACCATGGTAGATGTTTATTAACTCAGCCATAGGATCGACCCCCTTCAAAATAAAATACAATGATCTGTATAAATAAAATACAATGACTAGTAAAAAGAAAAAGAAAAGAAAATATAGTGACTTCTCAATCTGATTTTATAAGGTGATATCATTAATTGAGCAGATAATAAATTTAATATATATGCCCAGTTTATACATATGATAACAAATTAACAATATATAATAAAGTTCGAGCTACTGTATGTAATGATTTATATGTGTTTTCAACAATACATTTTGGACCTAATGAGCCCATAGCTCGATTGGTTGATTACTTATGTATGTAACAAATTGTAATATTGTATGGCATGAGCCATGTGATATGGTTTGATACTGCTTGAATAAAATGGCATGAGTCATTTTATACAACTTACGAGGGAGTTTGTTGCAGCTATCAACTTATATATTGCAAATATATATATATATATATATATATATATATATATATATATATATATATATATATATTATTGCTACTGTTTAAAAGGATTAGTTATCTAAATATTAATCTGAGTTATGTTTGTGAAGTTATATATATATATATATATATATATATACACACACACACGACATTCCATATTCTTCCTTTAAATAGTTTATCCATAATAAAATTAAATGAAATATAAATACCATAGCAATGATCTATATTATTGAGTAATAAATGCAAATGATATATAAACCATGGTAACTTTGTGGTGATCTGCAATATGGAGTTTTGAACAACAATTAGCACAAATGAAGTTTATCATTGGTCTGTGGTTATAAAAGGAAAAACAAAGATAATAAAATAGTGGTGTTATTTAAAGTATAATGACTTTATTTAATGAATAGTGACTTGGTTTTAAGTCAATGGCAACTTGTGTATACATTAATATGTATGTAAACCTATCAAAAACCAATGATCTAGGTGTTTAGGTAGTGGGGTGATCTGCCTATATGAGTCATTTCATTATTATTTTGTGTAATTATCAGCTATATGAGTCATTTCATTATTAAAAAGAATTAGCATAACAATTTTTTTGTGAGTAATAACGAAACAACTATTTATTGTAAAGTAATAAAATAGTTGTAATCATCAGCTATATATAATGGCTATTTTACTAAAGAGAACTATGTGGTTTTGGCTTCTTAGGATACAACCTTAGTTTTTTGTGAGTATATTTATTTGTTTCTTAATATTATGGAAAAATTAATATGTTTATTAATAGCTTGTCAATAAAGTTATATTAGCCAAGTATTTAACTGAGAATCGTAAAAGACTATTGATGGCATTTATATTGTTGAACATATTTATGTATAAAGGAAATATACCTATCCAAGGATTTGGGAGTCATTTTAAGAGTATAATATATATTGGGTATATCGAGTTGTATACCTCTAAGTTATTGATAAATATAAAACAATTGGTTATAGGACTTTGAGAGTTGAAATATTGTGTCAACGTGAAAATAAACTCCTAACCTAGCGTTTAAATATAAGATCATTTTCATACAAAACCCTTAGTGTGGACATATTAATATAAAAGCTACGTACTAGTGAATAAATTGATAGTATGCTTAAAAATAATATAGGTATATATATATGCCTAATAGTTTATACATGTACATCGTGGTGTGTACCTCTAATTATATATCCATTAATGGTTTTAAACTATATTACATATTTATGTGAGATAGAATCTTATAGATGCATGCATACAACTCCCTAAAAATATAACAAATACTAGTGTGAAATATTATATGCTTCATAGGAACTGAAACTTTTTTGTTATAACTGGTTGTTTGAACAGACGCTTATGTTTCCATTGATTTATACTACTTTATTATGATTGGTTTTGGTATTTAGTAGTTATTCCTAAGAACACTAGACTATGATAATATGGGTTATCATAGGGTGCATTATATTTGAAAACTACATATAGTAATTAGAAACTGCAGTTGGATGTTTATCTTACTCGGGTGATATAAACTATAGTTATCATTTCTGTTATTTATGTGATAGATAATATTATGAGATTCATTCATACGTTTGATGGGATAAATGTATGCATTTAGATTGATCAAGTACTTAGCATGTTTATGATTGCTAGTAGGACATAATCTATATGAATCTATTGGCTATATTATGTTAACCAAATCTCACATTGTTGATACTAAGTAAGTAGTGAGATGGACTTTACTAGCTCACTAGCATCACAATGCCAGTTGAAGGTAATCCAATCAAGAGGTGTGTATGAATTTGATTGATCCATAGATCATTTATTATTTGAAAACTTTTGCCAAAGTAATGTTTAGTGAAACATTATCATTTCATGAGTATAATTTAAATGTTTGTGTGATATCTTGAGTAGAATAGGTTTCTATGATACACCACATGTTTAGTTTTAGAAATCATATAGCACACGAGTACTAACTTATCTCTCTGGATTCTTGTGCCATCACTATCTACTCATCCATGAAGGGCCATTCCCCAATGGGATCAGTGTAAGGGATCATTGGTCTATGGTTAGAGTGGAAAAGCACTCGAATGATGCTCTCTCTCCCCACAACAGTACTACTTTTAAGATGACACTTGAGATTGCCACATATACTAGAGTCTAGGGAACTATGTTGTAGAGAGCCATGCATCTTATATATGTACATTGTATTGTATTATATTTATTATTGAAACATTATCATGGTGAGCTATGATTAATTATTCATTGTAAATTGATAACAATGGCAATAGGCATGTATCAGTTGTGACTGATTAAATGTAATTACTTTCTATATTTGTATTATGATGTGTTTCTTATGATGATAGTGATCAATGATGTATGATGTAGTGTGCTTCATTTACAGTTATCACACTTGGAGTAATTTGTATGATCACTGCTTAGATTTTTAGGGTGTAATTTATTTAAAGTATATGTTGTTTAATTAAGAAAAAATCACATATTTCTAGGTAGATCCCAGTGGGGATGTTACAAAAAGTGAAAGGGGTTTGAATAAGATGAGGTGTTTATACACCTAGTGGGTCCCCTTACCCTATGATAATCCTACTTAGATTATGTCGTTAGGATAAATACTGTTCAAGGAGGTCATCATGAGATGATGAAACATATGTAGGTACTAACTTGCAACAAAAACTTACATTCACCAATACCAATTATCAACCCAAATTTTTGAAACATGATTAGTGAATGGTGAATAATCATGTTAATTGTTCACATAGGTATATTGGGATTCTAACCCAATGACCTATTATAAATAGGTCCCTCAACACAAAATTACAAACATAAAATGAGAACACTTATTGAAAAACATCAAAGGCATGCATAACAATATATATACACAAGTTATTATACGCTATTATTAAAACTGCTAGTAATCCCTAGAGTTAATACATCTTCTATATATGTTTAATCTAGAAGATGAATCACTAATAAACAAGCAATTAAATCCTTCAACCCTAGTCACTACCCATGCCAAAATAGGTTTAAGGAGATGTTTATGTCTAACATGCAGTTATGATTATCACAAATTAGTCTAGATGATTTTCTCTCCATTGCTCATAATCTGCATCTAATTCCTTCTCTCCTATGATCCTCTCCTTTGCACTGAGGGGGATACACCTACGTCACAAACAAACAAACAGGGGGTAGTTATCTAAGTCATGATATCAAATCCACATGTTATGAAATAGTTAATGCATGATATTATAAAATGTCAATTATTCACCATAACATATATCATTATTTACTTGAACAATAATTAATTCTCTTAATTGCATCACATGAATATACAAAACATGGTAACTTTAATTCACTGATTCATAACATATATCCAAATGGCACAAAAATAAATCAATATTTCCATTATTAATTATGCTATATAATGTTAATCACATGAAAGTGCCTTCAAAATCTAGCACTGGGAAAAACATGATGTGACAGAGATGTTGAATTGGAAGGTGAAGATTAGAATTTGCTAATGTATTGAACATATGCATCTTTGTCTTTAGAAGAAAATTTCACATTTCATTCTTCTACACATTTATATGCAACAAATGGTTTGGCTTCAACACATTATAAATAAATGTCAAAATCATCAAATATGTCAATTGCATGCAATATTATAGAGCATACCAAGAAAAAATAACTTTGGATATCCTGATGATGATCAATTAAAGACATTTTTTTGTCAAAAGGCCAATAATTTATGCTTATTGCCAATATGTGGGTATCTCATCATCATATTTAGTCATGATCCCTCTCTTCTTGACATAATTTCAAGAAAAAACTGCCTTATGGTTGGTCAAATGGATGAAAAAATTAATGTCATCCATTAATTTTAAATCACTCATGGAAATTACACCCCACTCCTCCCCACCAATTTCCCTGTTTGCCATTGTCGGGCATGCATCGACATAAGAAAGTGTTATGAATATGATGTGCCACATATCATTAAACTCATCATAGGCACTATAGACCCTCCCTTATTATCGTTTCCTTTTTTGAAAGCACTACAAGTTTTTATGTGTTTTAAGCTTTTTAGGTCTGATCACATGATCCTATTAAAAATGACACCCGAGAATCCCCAACAACCTTAAAATCTCCCTCAATTTTTTTTTCTTTATTATACGCCATCTTCTCTCTTTTTTATCAAACCCTAAACTTTGCGCTTAACAACAACAAGAATAATAGTACACACTCCCAACATGCCCCACAACCCTCATTTTGAATTGAACTAAATGGCTTCTTTCCTTCTGAAAAAAATCTTAATGTTCCTTTTCACTCCTTATTTATGTAGTGTAAAACCCTTATAGCAATAGTGAAAAAAAGATTAAAAAAGATACAAGATAGGAAATGCTAAAAATTAATAAGATTATCGCAATACAATGCAATACGAATTGATAGATGATGCATATGCATCAACATCCTCATCGTCACCCTCTTATTCCATAATCTCGCCCCTCCTTTGCTCTCCTTATTATACTAGTCTAATTGAATGCTTGATATTTGTTCGACGCTTATTGAAGTTTTAAAAGTTACCATGAGGTATTATCGACATTGGATTTTTTAGAAGTGCACTCCTTGTAAGACCTTCGTATTTCACCTTATTTCTCTCTTGAACAATTATCAAGAATGCAGGATCGTGTGTACGTCTACATCAAAAAAAATAAAAGCAAAGTTTACCTTCTATGTGACACTGACCTCATTTGATTCCACTTTTTGTTCATCCTACCGATGTTTGCATTACGCCCCCTTAAATTGATAAATTTATCATATACCTTCAAAAATTGACAATGTCCAATGCAAGACTTAAATACATATATTGATCTGGACAACAATTCAGATGACAATTCGAGTGATGGGTCCACCCCAATTGATGGCGGAACTTCCTGGAGCCATAACTTTTGCACCATAGCTCTAATTGACTCACCGTTTGAACCGTTGGAAAGCTAATAATGAGGGGAATGTTATGAGATGGCATGGAGCTTTGCTCGATGAATTTTGACCCCCTAAAACCCAATGAAAGTGTCCTAAATTTTAATTTTAATAGTGTAGTCTAAAAGTAGTAAGTTTCTAAAAGTAGTAATTCCTCGAGTTCTGTATTATTGTAAATCGTGAAAGTCAAACCAATTCATCTCCCTTGAGATTGGTGACCTTCTACATCCTCCCCACACCTTAAAAACATGTATAAATGAAGATGTAACCCGAAATGGAAATCATACATCTCTTCTCAGAGATAAGCATATGTTTGGGTCTGCAAATTTGATCAATAAAACATCTCTTACTAGAGATAGCATTATTTGAATTGTTTCTTGAATTATCTTTCAACCAAAGCTTTTGAGTTTTGGATCAGTGGTATCAGAGCGGTTTGTCTTTAGAGTGTATGATCCAGAGGATGAGGTCAGATTACAGGATTCTTGGGTGGAAAATAGATCCAGCAGAATATCCACCTATTCACTCCAAACGACTTCAAATGGTGGACAACACTGAGGCATTTGATCCTTTCAAGGAAATGATGAATGAAGCCCTCCAACAGCAACAAGCGTAGATGCTACAACAATTCTCTCAAATTCTCCAACAAATCTCGATGGGAAATTATAGCTCCTCATCTGCACCTGCACATCCTTTTAGTGCCCCAACACCCTTCAATGTTTAGCTGAATTTTGATATCCCTACATTTGAAGGAAAAATCAATGCTGATGTAGTAGAAAATCGGTTGGATCAATTTTCATCTTATTTTTTTGTAAATAAATTCACTGATAAAGAGAAGATTACTTTTGCTCTTCTGAAAGTATCATTTGCTGTCAAAAATTGGTGGGAAGTGTACAAAAAGAGATTCAGTGCAGATGATATTGGCCTTGAGATGGAACCTACATGGGATGATTTCATAGATGCTGTAAAGGAAGAATACTATGCCATTGAAGCATATGACGATATGTATATAGAGTGGAAACAACTTCGCCAAGGTAAGGAACAATCTGTTCAAGATTACACTGACATTTTTCATTCTCTATCTATGAGATTGGGAATCCAAGAAAGTGAGAAACACAAGGTTCTCAAATATAGTGGTAGACTACAACGGTACATAGGGGGAGAAATGGAACTCTTCAATTTGGAAACCATTGGTGAGGCATACAAGTTCGCAGTAAAGATTGAGTGGAAGCATGAAAGAATGAATATAAAGAATCAGTCTTCAAAATGGAAAAGTGACAAAGAAGGTCAAACACGAGGCCAAAATTGCAAGCAAAAGGAAGGAAAGACTAGGAAGTGGTGTGATTATCACAAATCTGGAAGTCACTCCAAAGAAGAATGTCGAGCTATCAAATCACTGCTTTCTAAGTCACAATCCTCAACACCTACTACTCTACCTCATATAGACCCTGCAGTCCAAGAGGTTGAAGAAGAAATTATAGATGCTGATCCTGAAGCCATTATTGCTTCATCACAGACACACGACGAGATGCTAGATGACAAGGAAAGGTTGTTTCACTCTAAGTTATGGGTGAAAGGTAAGGCTCTGCATTTCATTCTTGATAGTGGAAGTCAAAAGAATTTAATCTCTGCTAATGCTGTGAAAAGCGTAAATCTGTCCATGAAGCCTCACCCAAAACCATATAGTATTGGATGGTTGAGTCCAGGGAAAAACCTTCGTGTCACCCACTAATGTCTTCTCTCATATGTAATACAACCTTTTCAAGACGAGGTCTTATGTGATGTGGTCAATCCAGATGTTTGTGATGTACTCTTTGGTCAGCGATTCATGTATGATCGATATGGTATATATGAATCAAGAACTAGAAGGATCACTCTCACTCTTGGAACACGGGGCTACAGGGTACCAGAAGTACCACCTTCTATATCTATCTCTCTGATTAGTGCCAAGAAATTTGTTCTCATGGTGGTCAAGCCACAAGAATCCAAAAGGGCCGATGTTACAACCCTGACTACACAAACAACACAACAACAAAAGCAAATAGATACTAAGCTGAAGAAGTTCACAGCCTTCCATCCACAGACTGATGGTCAGACAGAAATGGTGAATAATCGAGCCCTACACAGTTCTATAAATCATAGTCCCTTCCAAGTATGCATTGGGAATCAAATCGAAGTATAACTACCACACTTGATGAAAAATCTTGATGCAATGGGGACCATTGCTTCTCAAGGAGGGAGGAATGATCTGGACAATAATTCAGACGACAATTCGGGTGATGGTTCCACCCCAATTGATGGTGGAACTTCCGGGAGCCATAATTTTTGCACCGTAGCTCCAATTGACTCACCATTTGAACCGTTGGAAAGCTAATAATGAGGGGAACGTCATGAGATGACATTGAGCTTTGCTCAATGAAGTTTGACCCCCTAAAACTCAATGAAAGTGTCCTAAATTTTAATTTTAATAGTGCAATCTAAAAATAGTAAGTTTCTAAAAATAGTAATTCCTTGAGTTCTGTATTGTTGTAAATCGTGGAAGTCAAACCAATTCATCTCCCTCGAGATTGGTGACCTTCCACATCCTCCCCACACCTTAAAAACATGTATAAATGAAGATGTAACCCGAAATGGAAATCAAACATCTCTTATCAGAGATAAGCATATGTTTGGGTCTGCAAATTTGATCAATAAAACATCTCTTATCAGAGATAGCATTATTTGAATTGTTTCTTGAATTATCTTTCAACCAAAGATTTCGAGTTTTGGATCATATATAAACGTGTCAAATTCACTATATATTTTAAAAATATACCTAAGCTTATATTGCACCCCCTTAAATTGATAAATTTATCATATACCTTCAAAACTTGACTATGTCCAATGCAAGACTGAAATACATATATGAACGTGTCGAATTCACTATATATTTTAGAAAGATGCCTAAACTCAGAATGATAAATTCAATACATGCATTCGAAAGAAATATCTAGTTATTTTAAGAAATTAACTACCAAATCCAAATGCAAAACTTGAAAAGATGAACAAACATGCTGACTTAGTGAATTTACTATAAACCTTCAAAGTAAATAGATGGTCATTTTGACAAATTTTAAGCACCTTTCCATAAAAAAATTCCAATCATTTTTTAATTGAAAGGAGAATAACGAAATCTTTTAAAATAATTTTGGTAACGAATAAATCAACCTTCTTCAATTAAATGACAAAAATTAAAGAATATATATTATGTGAAAAAGGAACTAAATAGTAATTCCTTGAGTTTTATATTGTTGTAAATCGTGGAAGTCAAACCAATTCATCTCCCTCGAGATTGGTGACCTTCCACATCCTCCCCACACCTTAAAAACATGTATAAATGAAGATGTAACCTGAAATGGAAATCAGACATCTTTTCTCAGAGATAAGCATATGTTTGGGTTTGCAAATTTGATCAATAAAACATCTCTTATCAGAGATATCATTATTTGAATTGTTTCTTGAATTATCTTTCAACCGAAGCTTTCGAGTTTTGGATCATATATAAATGTGTCAAATTCACTATATATTTTAAAAAGATACCTAAGCTTAAGATTGAGCCCCCTTAAATTGATGAATTTATCATATACCTTCAAAACTTTACTATGTCTAATGCAAGATTGAAATACATTTATGAACGTGTCGAATTCACTATATATTTTAGAAAGATGCCTAAACTCAGAATGATAAATTCAATACATGCATTTGAAAGAAATATCTAGTTATTTTAAGAAATTAACTACCAAATCCAAATGCAAAACTTGAAAAGATGAACAAACGTGCTAACTTAGTGAATTTACTATAAACCTTCAAAATAAATAGATGGTCATTTTGACAAGTTTTAGGCACCTTTTCATAAAAAAATTCCAATCATTTTTGATTGAAGGGAGAATAATTAATTTTTTTGAAATAATTTTCGTAATGAATAAATCAACCTTCTTCAATTGCATGACAAAAACTAAAGAATATATATTCTTCACTATAGCATAATGACAATGCCATTTTAATTGCAAACATTCAATCAAAGGAGAATAACTAAATCTTTTAAAATAATTTTGGTAATGAATAAATCAACCTTCTTCAATTAAATGACAAAAATTAAAAAATATTATTCTTCACTATAGCATAATGACAATGCCATTTTAATTGCAAACATTAATCATTAGGTAAATTTATGGAAGACGACATTCCCAAATGAGAACACCACCCTTGCATATGTGACAGGGGACACCGTCCATTGTGCTTTCCTAACAAAAAGGGGCCCCAATCATTCATACACTTGTAAGAAAAAGCCAAATTAAAGACAAGGTGGAGAAACAACGGCCAGTCTAATTCAAATTCAAATTAATGAGCAGTAAAGAAAAGAATACCTCTTCACAATCGAAAAGCTAATAAAGGAAAAGAGCAGCGGACAATCTTAAAAAAGAAACAACCACATACTAACGAACCATTAAAAAAGGGCCAAAATAAAGTCATGGCCAACGAATAATGCCTCGCATATAATAATGGAAGATAAAAACTCTGCAAGATTTGCTTACTTGAGAGCAGAAACGTGGCAGCAGGAGAATTTCTTCCAAATTTAAAATGAAACCAAACCCTAAATGAATTTCCAAATTGAGGTGGAATTTGACGTTCAACAACATACGTCATTAAAAAAAAATTAGATGATGGCCCACAGCAATTTATCGCTGACATTTGTCGTTCGTTTTAAACATTGATTAAAAAAAGTTTTTTCTAATTTTTTTTATATATTTTAGAAATATTATTTATCTCGTTAAGTATTTATTCTATTATATTATTGTAGCAATTTAAGCACATTGATACGTATAAATAATATGAGAGAATAGATACTATGTCTAGATGGTTTGAATGTTATTTAGGTATTACAATATTTTTTTTTTGCATATAGACGTGATTTGATTAAAATATTTTTATATGCACTAACTAAAATTCAATTCAAAACTAAGTTGATCGATCAAATAAGAAAGTAGAGAAGGAAATAAAAATAGAGTTAATTAAAAAATGTATAAATAAATAAATATAACAGAAGATTTTGTTAATCACTAGTTTTAATAGTTGCATAATCAATAAATACTTCTATTTTTTTAAGGAGACAATTTCACTTCTTAATGTTTTATGAAAAATTAGTTTAATTTTCTTTCCTTCTAGAATTCTAATTTCCAACACAAGAACACTATTTATTTATTTAAGAGTAACTTATTACGTTAATAGAGGTCTACAATGACAACGAAAGATAGTGCATTGTAATGTTTGCTAGTGTGTTCACTTTTAATTCCAATAATAAATTTGATATCCATTTAAATATCATATATAATTTTTTTCAAGAAAAAAAGTTAATCAAAAACTTATAATATATTGGCCATACAATAAAATTTAGTTCTTTTTTTCACATAAAATTTTCCAACTTTAACACATTAATATTATTAGATTGAAATAGTTTATTACTAATCAATGAAAAATTTAAAAAAATAAAATAAAATTATTAATAATTATAATATGTAAAATATTCAAATTAAAAATTTCTTGAAATTTATCTCTCACATTTTCAATGAATATATTTAAAATATTTTACTAATAAATACTCAAAAATAAAATTAAAATAAACTATAAATTGTATTTATTAAAATATAGAAAAAAAAAAATCAAAATAATTAAAAATCAAAATAAGTTACAATAAAAGTTAAAAGCGATATAAAAAATACAAACTAAATTTCTTATTTAGTTAAAAACTATTTATATTCCATGCAAAACAAAAACTATTTATATTCCATGCAAAACAATGTTTCTATTTTATTAATATAAAGATGTTTCAATTTTATTAATATGTAATATAAAATTTATTAGTTTTTTAAACTTATAAAGTAATTTAGATTTAAATTTAGAAATTAATTTTTTTTAATTGGGATTTTTGAATTACATAAAATGTTTAAGTAAATTTAAAAATATATATACGATAAATTATAATGTTGAGTAATGTATATTTAAATTAGTTTTTTTAGTTAAGTAGTTATAATTAGAGATATCTACGTCATCAAAGTTATTTAGAATAAGATTATGGTTTTATTCATTTGATTATTTGTGTCACGTATGTAAAAGGATTTATATTTTTATAGATTATTCTCACGGGTTTTGTGGAAGGCGCTGCAACACCTATTTTTCATGTGTAACATAATGACGAGTTTTTACAATCCCAACGTCATTCCTTTTTTGTATCTCTTAAGATTTATACCTTGGTGGATGGCTAAACAACACGTTTTACACCATCATCTTCATTGTTGAACTACAACCCACTTGATACAATGACAAATTTTTAAAATTGTTAAAATCTTCACCACAAAAAGTAAAATAATTTTTAAAAATTTATATCCTTGCTAAAATGAAAAGCTACACTTTTGTAACCCTTGTCCAAAAAAATTAAGAAAGTTTATACCAAATAAAAGAATATGTATAATGATTTTTTTAAAAATAATTTAACTTTTAAATTTATTTATAGAACCCTAAGAATAACAGAAACTGATTAAATAATTTATATTTTATAAAACCATATTTCTGCATGTAGAAAATTATGATAGGCCCCTTCATAGAAGTACTCTCTAAAATAACTTTAAAAACGTTTAAACACCTTGCAAATTCCAGCCCTACCAAATTGAAAGAATATTCTACGGTGTCAGGTGCCTTAAGGAAGGGGGTTTGCAAACATTTGATGCGCAATTACATGTGGCGCTAACATTTTATGCCAGAGATAAAAGGATAGCAGAATGAGTATTATTTTCCCAAGAAAAATAAAAATAAAAAACACTAGCAAATATTCAGATTCTGCAGAGGCAGCCATTGAATTTAACGGTCTGAATATAACCCCATGCATAAGCATATCCCGAGTATGTGCTGAAGCAAAAAATGGCATGTTATTTTTGCATTGCTTCGGTTAGGGTTAGAACGTGGCTTTTCCTCAGGCTCTGTAACGAAGAATTTCTCAAAAATTTCGTCAAATTTGGATACATTTCGACTAATTTTAGATAATTTTGGTACCAGTATGATGTGTATGGCGGAGATGGGATCTGTTTCGCCCGTTGCGATGGCGGAAACGGAAAATTTGGGGAAAGAAGACGGAAATTCAGTGCGGGTGAAGTTTCTGTGCAGTTTTGGCGGTTCAATTCTTCCCAGACCTTCGGACGGGAAGCTCCGCTATGCAGGCGGCGAGACGCGGATTGTTTCTGTTTCCAGGGATGTCAATTACCGTGAATTGATGGCGAAATTGAAGGAGCTCTATGAAGAGGAAACCCTAAGTTTGAAATATCAGCAGCCTGATGATGATCTGGACGCGCTGGTTTCTGTTCTGTCGGACGAAGATGTCTGTCATATGATGGATGAGTATGACAGGCTGGGGGCCGGCGATGGAGTCTGTGGCAGGCTTCGGCTGTTTCTGTTTGCGGCTGGCGATCAACAGAAAAATTTAATGCCAAATGGCAGGAATGATGAGAGACACTCAGAGCATAGGTATGTTCAGGCGTTGAATTCTGTAGCTGAAATAAGTAGACAGCAATCTGAAAATAATCAGAATAGTATCCATGATAACAACAAGAATAGTATGATTAATAAGAATAATGATAATATCAATAATAGTAGCAGTAATAATAACAATTCATCATTAGTTGGGAATGGGAGTGAAGCTGGGATTGCACAGCATGTGTCTGTGGCGTTGCCTGTGTCTCTGATGAAACCCTTCCTCAAGGGTGGAGGATCGGGGGCATCATCGCCACCTTCTTCACCGTCTCATCATCATCCTCATCATCATCATAAACAGGTCTCTGCTTCTGATCAATATTATCAAAAACAGACCCCTCATCAGCACCATCAATATATGCATAACAGTAATTTAGTCCAGCATGAAGAGTATTGTGATATACAAGGCCAATCCCATCAGTATTTGTCTCATTCTGATGTGCAAGGGCATGAATATGTGCCAATGGGGCAATCTGAATTCAACAGGGGGCAGTCTGAATTCAACAGGCATAATCAGTATGGAATTCATCCTCATATATCCCAACACGACTCCTTTCAGAACATTCAGGGGCCTGAATTACTTCTGAAGGTGCAGCCTGAGCTCAGTAGTCGTCATCATCATCCTCATCACCATCATGATGAGCTAGAGCCCCATGCACATGAATTGCATCGGGAAGTTGCCGCAGTTCCTGGGGATGAAATTCCTTCAAAAGGGCAAATTGAAGTTGATGCTCGTCACCTGCATCCATCCCATCGAGCTCCATCCTATCATGAAATCCCAGTTGCATCTGTGGTTGAATTTCCCTTGAAAGTGCAGTCAGAGTTTGGCAGTTATCATCAGCATTTGCCCTGTCCACATGAATTGCAGCAGGATATTGGTGTTGAATTCCCCTTTAAGTTGCAACCTGAAGTTGGTTATCATCAGCAGCATTTTCCCTGCTTGCAATCTGATGCTCGCAGTCATCTTCACCATGTTTTAACTAACAGTACACCCTCACAGCGGGAAATCCCTGGGCTGCCAGGGGTTGAATTTCCTCAGAAAGGGCATTCCAATATTGGCAGTGGAATTCATTCTGGATTTGTGAACAGCAGAGAATACAAAGAAAATATGGCAGATGCCTATTTGACACCTATTGAATCCCGTGGTGATTTGCAGCAATCAGAGCAGCTTCAAGTACATGTTCAATCTGAAGTTGCAGTTGGTGTGCTCAGCCATGATACAATTGATGGGAGGCTTCATAATATTCCACCACACCAGTGTGATTTACATTGCCCAACTTGTTCTTTGCAGCATGAGTTGCCACTTGAATATCACCAGGCTGCTCAAAACAGTTCTGACAAGATTCACCATGACCAAGAACATAAATCCAACAATCATCTTTATGAATTTGCCTGGTCAAATCCAGGGCAAAAGGGGACCTTTGTGCATCTTATGGGTGGACAACCAGAGCAATTTCCGCACATACAGATTGATAATTCAGTGCAAAAAGGGACCTTTGTGCATCCTATGGGTAGGCAATCAGAGCAATTTCAACACATACAGAATGATAATTCAATGCAAAAAGGTGCGTTTGTGCATCCTGTGGGCAGGCAATTAGAGCAATTTCAACACATACAGAATGATAATAAATTGCGCCAAGGTGCATTCAATAATTTTGAATATGTGTACAGAGATCACCATGAACTTATCCACTCGAATTTACTGCAGAATAATGCATTTCTTCATTCTATGGCTGGGCAAGTAGAGCATCAACTTTCACAGAATGATATTGAAATTGAGAGATCTTGGAATGCCTCATATTATGCCTCGGGCCCACAACCTTCACATGATTTTAGCTGTATCTCAAATTCAGCCAATATTTTGGATTTTCATTTGGCTTCTACGCCTGCTGCGCATGAGGTGAATTCTAGTAATAATCAGGAGAGGTATTTGCAAAACCATCATAATGTGCAGGTTCCTTGGGCTTGTGATGAATATGGAAACCAAGTAGATTACGTTAGCAACCAGTTGAGGGGAAATTTAGCACCCTTAAGCTCTCACCCAATTTCCATTATTTCAGGTGAGAACCATGACACTTGGTGTTGCCAGCTCCATTTTGCAGAGAAAGATGATAGATTTAGAGGGCAAAATCTGAGTCACTTACAGAAAACATTTGAAGGAAATTCTCCCTCTCAAGGGCAATATGCCTCAGTACAATCAAGGCAGAACATATCTGAGGCTTTTCTTCCACATTCATACTTCGAGCATTCACTGCCTTATTCAGGTCAATATGGGCCAGACAAAATCAATTTCCAGAATGTTGAAGATTATGGCCAGTATTGCCCTGTTGTGTCAGAGGATTTGTCCTTACATATTTTAAATGCGAGAAGGGATCAAGGCATGCACTCTGCACAGCAGCCTGATCAACTAATCACTTTTCAGGATGGGAAAGAAAAAGTGAAGGAAATCCTTCTGCATGGCATGAATAATGATCAAATAGAAATATTGATAGATGGAAAGGCAAATGTTACTCATGCGCTGGAGGAAAGTATGCACAATAGCTTCGAACAAAACAACCTTTGGCGCCATTATCATGGCTTGCATCCAGACGATGTTTACCACATGAAAGAAGTTGATGATTTTCACAAGCTTGGCAGTTCTGATCAGTATGAACCCCAGATACACCAAGCTCTTCCTGCAGAATTTGGAGCTGGACATGGAAAATTTGTGGACACACATGGCAAAGAGTGTTTTTTACAGGATATAAAGGTTCTTGATTTGGAAAATACCTCACAGAGCAAACTTAAAGAGACAGTGATTGAAAGTCATTTGGATGATACCTTTGAGATTCATTTGCAGCCAAATAATGGGCAGAGGCTTGGGTTTCACCTAGGTGGAGAGGATGAGAGTGCAGATTCTCTCCTTGGTAAAAGATATGAACAAAATATTGAAAGGATGGAGGATGATTATAATTCGCATGGAATGAATAATTTAAATGCAACAAATTTTCCTGATTGCAAGCCAAATGATATCTCAGAAAAGAATACAAATATCTCTGACTGCAACAGTAACCACTTTATGGGTTCTCATTTCACAAGGAAGATTGAGGACCTTAAGTTCCTCACCATAGAACCTGTCAAGAGGCAGATAAGTTTTCAGAATGAAATTGGTATCACATGTGTATCTAATGCTTTTGCAACTTCAGAGAACAACCAGATTCTTTCTAGCACTGCGTTTTCCCTTGCTATAAATTCTATGGTAGCTCTTGTGCCCGACCAACCCACCGTGTCAAGATCATCTGTAAATTCCCCACCTGCAGCATCTTCTTCGCCCCAAAGAAGCAATGACATAGCTTCTACTACTCTTCCCATATATGATCAAAGTCCAGCAAATAGCACCAATGTGGCTTTGCCAGAAAGCTTGTGGTCAGAAACTGAAGAAGGAAGAAAACTAAGTGAGTTCGATAAAAATGCCGCATTGGAAAACAAAAGAATGATGTCTATTACAGCACAGTTGGCAGTGGAGCACAATTCAAATGACCCAGAAGTACCCAAGCAAGATGAAGATGTAGATAATGGGATGAACGAGAACCACTTGAAAAGTAAAACAAATGCAAATTGTTGGAGTGCATCCAGACCCATGGATTCTTCTTTGCATGATCCAAGCATTGCACATTCATCTATAGCCTCAGCATCTAAGATATTGGGTAAGCAACATTCTGCTGGAAATGAAAATGAAGTGGTAGCAGGAATGATTTATAAGGAAGGAAAAGATGAAGATACTTTTCCTACTTCAGGTGTGGAAGAAAACATACCACAACAAGAAGTTACTGAGGTATGTATGGACACAAAATTTTTGTTTCCAAATTAAATACCTTGTCATATTAATTCCCTCTGACCTCCTCTTCAATATTTGCAAATAACTTTTAACAATATCAACTTCATTACAGAATAATTCTTTGGAATTAGTTGAAGGAGCTCAGTCTGGTTCGGTGGACATGGCAAGGAAAGCTTCAGCAGAAGCTGAGGCACAAGCACTTGCTAAAGGTTTGCAGGTATGAACTATTTAATATTGAGATTCATTTGTGTATCAAGAAACATTCCAATGTTCTCTTTCAGGTTGTTGTCTGTGTTTAAAGTTTACTAAATAAGTACATGTTTGTCCTAGGTTCATGTGTGGAATCTCATTTCAAATTATTTTATTCAGCCAGTTCTTTATGTTGCATCTTTTCAGATGATAAGAAATGCTGACTTGGAAGAAATACGGGAGCTTGGATCTGGCACATATGGAACAGTTTATCATGGAAAATGGAAGGGATCAGATGTTGCTATTAAGCGGATCAAAGCCAGCTGTTTTGAAGGAAGGCCGTCAGAGAAAGAACGTCTGGTAGATAGCTTTTCCTTGTTCTTTTCAATTTTCAATTTGATATTTTCTGTTTGAAAAAGGAGCTGCGTTTGCCTTTGGAGATTGTTTATTTTGATTTAATTCATGGAAGAAACAATGCTATGTGCATATATCTTATTAAAGATATTTAGTATGAATTTAAACAGTGTTTGTTAGAAATCGAAGGGCATTTTCTAAAGAGTTCTTAAACCAAGATTAATTTATATAAAACAAAGACATCCACATAGATTTTGGAAAAATGAACACTCATGAGATTTTAGTAGAGAGGTAGATTATCCTGAATTGCCAGTCGCAATATGAGGAACACTATGAAAAAAATCCTTTACCTCTTCTAAAAGTTTTGGATTTTATAGTTAAAGCTCTTTACCAATCCAGTCATATGGTCATATGATGTGGTTAGTTGACTTTCAAAAATTTATGGATTACTGGTGACAGATTTCTTGCTCTTTGTAACCTTGCATTCCTTTCCTATCCAGTGTCTGACAACAAATATTTACCATTCTTAATTCAATGGTTTTCTGATCTAAGATACTTGATGTAAGTTTGATGGAGGATGGTACACCTTATCGTAAAATGGGGCAGCATTGGAAATGTTACCAACAAAAGGTTGTAAAAAACACATACCTGAAAATACCAATTCAATTTTGGAACACCCATTCATGTTGGTTCCTTAATTCCTTGTAAACTGATGTCTATCCTGTGACATTGCTCACTGAATATTTATATTGTTGGATGCTGAAGTCCATTTCACATAATTTAGTTAACCACTAGACAGCCTCACGTGCCACAGAGGAACTATTATAAAAGCCGTCCTTCTTTGATTACTTGAGATATGATTGATCTGCAAATTATCAATTATTGGAAGCTACTGCATAAATTTGTTAACAAAATAATTATGCTACACTATATGCTTTTGGAACATGTTTATAGGCATATATTTTGCGTGGATGTAATTTGGTCATTTTTGTCAAGATTACAGTGCTTTGAGTGGGCTTGTTGCTTAGAGTGAGCGAGTCTTATAGACAAATTACTGTCATATTGGAGTTGCAACATGACTTTCTCTCTCTTTTTATTTGTTTTATTTCATATACAGATAGCAGACTTCTGGAAAGAGGCTTCTATTCTAGGTAATCTGCACCATCCCAATGTTATATCATTCTATGGTGTTGTTCGAGATGGACCTGGTGCTACCCTAGCGACTGTTACAGAATTTATGGTGAATGGGTCCCTCAAACAAGTCTTACGCAAGAAGGACAGGTTAGCGTTTTAGAGAGAATCTAATAGTTGACAAGAAGATGCTCAGCATTGACATTGATTGAGATGAAAATTTTGAGTGGCTGTGTAATATTGATACTCTCTGTTCTTTGATGTATGTTTTTTATGATGGCTTGTGAATATGCTTACACTAAAGTAAAATCTTGCAGAACCATTGATCGACGCAAAAGATTGATTTTAGCTATGGATGCTGCATTTGGCATGGAATATTTGCATGAAAAGAACATAGTCCACTTTGATCTGAAGTGTGAGAATCTTCTGGTTAATATGAGAGATCCACATCGACCTGTTTGTAAGGTATATTGCATTCTGAGGTTTGCTTGTGATTATAATTCTGTATAAAGATTGGTTCAGCATGGCTGAAATCTTATTTGTAGGCACCTTGGCGAATAATCTGGGCTAAGCTATTGAACTTCCCTGGATCTTGTATGTGCTGTTTTATCGACTAAGAAATGCAGACTGGAAATTATAAACGTAATTAATGCTTCAAATTTACTCTGCTGATATATTTATTTATTTTTAGTTTGAAGAGAAAAAATAGACCCGATAAACTAAAACAAGAGAAGCAACACTAACAGAATCCTTAAGCTAATAGAATGAGAAAAATGACATACACAAAAGATTACACAGTACACAAGATTTCACTTAGGAAATCCTTAAGGGAAGAAACCCAAGATAGTAACCTCCTTTACTATTGTATTAACTTAACCGTCTTGCAATACAAGAATGTAGTTCTCAATTCTGCTTTTCCCCTACTGTATGTGCAAGTATATATAGGCACATCAATAGGTATCCGTCAAAGTGGTATTACAATACCATGGGTACCAAAACCACAGGGTATATAAAACATGGGTTAAACCACCCAAATACATGGTATTATGGTCCCAAAGTGGGTACCAAAACCATGGGCTAAAACCACGCAAAGGGTCAAATACATGCCAATATGGTCCTAAATATTTTTGGGTGCTGCCCCAAATCCCACTGGGGACTACCTACCCCTAGACCTCCAGATTGGTCCAGGGCTATCACCCTGTCCCGATGAAGGGAGGAAAGCCTCATTTTGGCTTTACAGTCTAATAGAGTGTAAATCATGGAAAATATACAACACATTTCCCACATAGTTGAAATAATAATTGAAGTTGGCCAGTATTTCTCATGTATATTTTGGTTTTCAGATTGGTGATATGGGCTTGTCGAAGGTAAAACACCATACTTTAGTTTCTGGTGGTGTTCGAGGAACATTGCCATGGATGGCACCAGAGCTTCTTAGCGGGAGAAGTGGTGTAAGCGATAAAGTGGGTCGCCCTTGAAACACTCTTGGAATCCTTATTTCATTCCATCAACATAATGTTTAGCATTCTGAATACTTCCTTTCTTCTCTGATTTTTTTGTTTCCGCGTTTTCTACAGATTGATGTTTATTCCTTTGGAATAGTCATGTGGGAACTTCTTACCGGAGATGAGCCTTATGCAAACATGCATTGTGGGTCAATCATAGGTACGTTTGACTGCATATGAATTTCTATAAAGCAGTGATTCAGATATCCCAGCATGCAATTTTAGCTTCAACAGACTAGTGTTTTCAAACAAAAAAGTTCACATTCTACATTGTTGGCACGGTTAATTTGTTGGATTTTGATTTTTGTATATAAGTATCAATCTGACAACACCAATTTGAGGGGTTCGTTTTACATGTGCCAATACTATAGAGCATGCTTTGTTGCCTAACTATTGCAGACATATGACTGTCATGTCTGTTTTCTTACTTTATTGCCAAACTGTTGGCCAGATGATTAGAAGCAATGGTACAGCTTCAACATTATCTTAAAACAAAAAATCAGTGGTATTTTAGTGGCATGATTAAGAATCAGTGGGATTTTATGTAAAATTTTCTTCTCTATAGTGAGATTAAACATGCAATATAACATGGTTCTGGACGCATGCATTCGGAATGACTAATTTCTGAAAACAAAAAAATCTAATTTGGAGATGGATACATGTAAAGAGGCGCTTCTATTAACCAAACATTTACATAAATGGAAAACATATTACGTAATTGAACAGCAAGAGCCTCATAGATATAAGTTATAACACTAATCTTTTTATAATCAGAGCTATAGGCCAGAATTCAGGAATATCTTTCACCTCCAAACCTTTGCCTATTTTCTCTGTATGGCATCCTCAAGATGGGGCAAGGTATGGAAATGGAAACAAGTATGGCAGAGTAATACTCAGAATACCATAACTCAATATACTGCCTCTGTCACTTGCTCTGGATCAACTGGAATAAAACCAAAAAGGGCTATCATATGAGCATCATACTCAAAATTTTCCCTCAAAGGAGTGCTTCTGCTGCAGTAATAAGCAACCTTGGTAGTACCACACAGACTAGGTGAAGTATAAATATTGGCATACTTGTTGCACTAACCAAACCAAGGGAAGTACAAATATTGACCGTCTTGATGACAATTACAATCATTTATTTTTGTACCCAATTTTTTTTTTTTTTATTGCAGCCCTAAATGGTACAGAATCAGTTGAATGAAAATGGTAGATTGTCCTCTGCTTCAAAGTGGGGTACGAAAATCAGCGTAACAAAAATGGAAGATTGAACACTTAATATCATACATTTGTTAATTCATAAGAAGCTAAAACAATCTCTTGATTTAAAAATCGGTGTTTAGCTTTTTAAACTCTGTTTGGATCCTTTTTGTATGTGTGACAGGTCCTTAATTTTTCCCAACTTCAAAATTTATAGAACATGGTGAAAACTTAGATCCTTTGATTTTTTACTAATCTGTGATAACAAGTACGCCTAATGTCATTTGATAGATTGTTCCTTTGATGTCGGTGTTAGTGCCTCCAAGAGATGTTCTAATGACAGTATGCAGTTTTATATTTACTGTGTTTTCAATTGAAGAACCATGGACTGCATTAGGATTCAGTTAGACTCGGGAAACATCAGAGAGATATAGTCCATAACTAACATTAACACTCTCGTAGGATGTCCTTATCTCTTGTGCGATTGAAATATTCTATCAGTCACTTTATCGGTACCAAAGGACTTCCTAATTTTGCTAGTTTGTCTTTGAACCCATTCACTTTATCTTAACATGCTAAAAATTGAAACTATGGCACTCTACTTAATCCTTAATTTTGTAATTGAGTTTTTGTCGTGCTCGCCGACATGTATAAGTACTGAAAAGGAGTTTCTGTATTTATTATAATTCCTGGTTCTGACTGTGATGCTAAACTGTAACCAATTTTGAAACCATAAGAACAATGTCATGTGTGCTGCTTCTGTTTGCTGCTCTTCATTAAAGTTGGCTTGATTATTTTTTGAGTCCCCATTAAGGTTTAGTTGATTGATCCCTTGTGATAGATATTCTCATATCTAAGTTACTAAGTTCATTTCTCAATGAGTGTCCATGAATGGGAAAAACACTTTAATCTTCTTGAATTGGATAAATTCATGCCAAAAGGTAGTGGCCACAATCAGGCCAGTCAATGCCATAGTTTTTCAGTGGTTTGCATGCAGAACGATTGTTGATAGGAAAATCGCTTGTTTTTTTCTTTTAATATTTTGGAAGTTGTTTTTATCCTTAGGATGTTTTTTTCGAATGCATTATTTGGAAACCCTTTTGAAATAGTGCTATTTTGCTTTTGTCTTGTCTGTACCATTCTTCAGATGTTGCACCTTTACTCAATCATCTGTTTGTGGTGATCTTACTGGTTTTGTTCTTTATTTCTAGATTGATAATGACGCTCACCAATGTTAAGGAGGTTACACTGTTATACTAGCTCACATCTAAATTTTCTTAACAGCCATTTTTATTTGGAGATTTGCGTCTCCTTGTAACTATACTGCTTAAAATTTTCGTCTTGGTTTCCTTTATTGGCAACTTTTGATGAAACCTCCTTTGCACCTGCAATACTTCTTTTCTCCCAATATGGACATAAATTTTTAGGAAGACCATTTAGGACTGCCTGCATTGCAAGTTTTGGTTACTTTTAGTTCACATTTCAAATTCATTGTTATTGAAGGAGTTTTTACGTAATAAAAATTAGGTAATCCTGGGAAAATCTTTCTGATACACCCAACAGAATTGAATGCATTCTGAAGCAAAGGTGCTGTGATTGTTCTTTATAAAGGATTATGCATGGGTTCTGATCTGTGCTGAGCCTTGGAGTTGCACAGAGAACAATCCACACACTAAGTAAGAGATGGATCTGGCTTAGCTAACCTGTGAATTATGTTGAACATGCAATGGAAATGGAAGAACCAATGTGGAAGCACCATTACGCATCCAATAGAAACAAGGAATATCAAAATATAGCTCTTCTATATCTCTTCTATATGTCTTGAATAGGATATACTACAAAAGAGTGCAATGGTGGGCCTAGAAACCAAGGCTATGTTATTCCCGTGGGCCGAATCCTTGAGATGGATTATGTGGTGTTGAGAATGTGTACAAATGATGGTATTCTGTGAAAGCCAACAAGCATCCTGTTTGACTAGTGGATGATTCTCAATTGAGGAGGAAATATAATATGATACAGCTGGTTCAAGAATGGACATTTACAGAAACTGCTCAGATTCTAACTGGTTCTATCCCTTAACTGCTTCCAGGATAGCAAAACGAAGTGTTGCATACAATGTGGACCTTGATTATGATGTGGCTTGTCATGTAGTGCTGCAGGAGCCCGATGTGCTGGTGGTATAATTCACAGGATGCAATACTACTGGAGTTGAGTTGCAAATCCGGCTCAAGAAGCTGCAAATTGTGTGAATTCTTCCTTTAATGGTGCAAACTCCTCGAGGGTGCATATGCTTCGGTAATTTGCTTGGGGATCATTAAGTTTGTAAGACTAACAGTGTATTGTCCTGCATAATACGTAAGACTCAAATTGAAGATGTCTAAACCACAAATTCTGTTGGGGAAGGTTTGAACCTAACCCAGTACTTTTTGTGAGAGCACCGAACTGTGGGAGTATAGATACTGATGTTTGGTTCCTTGAGGCTTGGCACTATAGGCAAGCTCCACATGGCCGAATGGTAACAAGAATACCATGATGAGGGGGTAGTCTTGAGGATGTGTATTCACCTCCATCAGTATATTGGGAATGTTGTCAGCAAGGTGACTGTTGCACAAATCTCAATTACGACTGCATGCCCCTGTTCTCAGATCATTCCTAACCCCTTAGAAAGCAATAGAACCCATTGCTCTTAGATTTGAGACATAAAGATCCTGGGACCTGTGGGTGATTTCATTGAAACAAACTAAACACTGTTGTGCACAGAATCAGACAGACTAGTGGAATGTCGATGTTGACGAATCCAATTCTTGAGGAGTGTAGGATGTCATATCCTTGAGAAAAGACATTCATCTGCCTAATTGTTCCTTGGTGTTGGTGTGGCATGACAGAACCCAATTTGCGATTGTCTGGCTTGGCTATGCTGCAAGAAACACAAGACTTGATGTGTGCCTCAATGTCTTTGCATAGGTGTGGCCAATAGAAAGGCTGTCGAACTACTGCCACTGTCTTGGTGAATCCAAAATGACTAGCTGATTTGGAGTAGTGTGCATCCCAGATAAGCCTTGTGTATGGTGTACTTGAGGGAGCACAAACATGTCCAAACATGTAGAGAAGCTTGTCCCAGAGATAGAAATCTTCAACTTGGTGTCCTTGAGAAAGGGCGTGCTAGATTGGTAGAAATTTTGGATATGCTGAGTGCTGCGAAACCCAATTCACAATGTTGTGGATTTGAGTATTGAGTACAGTGAGAAGCAAGGTGACTGGAGGTCATCTCAGGGAATCAGATGCTTGGTTGTCATTGAACTCAATGGATTGAACTGCGAGAGTGTAGTATTGCTCCTGGTAGGTTGGTGTGCCTGTGAATGCCAAGGGATGGATGAGGTATTCATGTACAATGGTTGCTTTGTCCATAGGGGTCACAAGGATGAAGGTTCCAACACTACCTAGTTTTATGACCTTTTTTTCATAGTGGTTGCATGTGGTTGGGGTGTGAAATTTGCTCCTGTCTCTGGGTTTCCATTGTGCAGGATGCTGTTGTATTGTCTGCACAGTTCCTTTAGCACTAGCGAAGAGGTTTTGGATTGGGACATTTGGCATAGAGCTGAAAATGTGAGGATGGTGCGAAGCAGAGTGCAATGTGGAAGTGCTGTTGGCACTTTACTTGGAGAGAAATGTGTAAAAACTCTCTCTTCACATGCTGGAATTGGTGTATCCCAAACCAATGTTCCATGGTCTCATGTCCACCTAAATAGGATTTTTGATGCCTTGGCCATTTTTGCCCAAACCTCTGTCATTGTAACCCATTTGCCTTATCAGCTTGAAACCAATACCTTTGGTGTATTTCTCATAACTGCCAAATGAGTTAGTTGTCAACAATAAATGCTTGGAGTGACAAGGGTTTACCAGGTGCTCATCCATCATGGTCTACGCACCACATGTCGCAGTTGAATGTTCTGGGGTGCAATCGTTCAGTAGTGTGCACCCTTTCACATTTTGCATGAAGTCGTGCAAGTTCTTCCTTCACAGCTAGCATTTGCTGCAACTTCTGCATGCCTTGGTCACAGATCTTCTTGGCTTGAATTAGATCATCGAGGACAGGGTCTGTAATATGAACACTTTGTGCCATAAGGTTTGCTGACTTTCCCATGGAAAGATTGAGGGTTGTCTCCTTTGAATGGAGCACATCTTGCAGCTGCTGATTCTAGCTTTGGAGATGTTGAATCTTCTTGAGCAAACGTTGGTTCTCATTTAGGGACTTCCAGAGTTGCCTTCACTTGGTGACTATTTGGCTTCTTGGTTGCTTTTCCCATGACTACAAAAGGGAAGATGAATACATGGATTTTGTTGGAACACAACAAACAAGTGTTGGGTCAAGCAAGAACTTGCTCTGATACCAATTCCTTGAATTGGTGGAGAAACCAGCCAACACAATGGTATGTAATCTACTATGATGCTATATCCTTGAATTGGTGTGAAGATCAAACAGAGTCGGGCTTGGGGAAATTAATCTGCTTTGGTACCAATTCCCTGAATTGGTGTAAAGACCAAAGAGAGTTTGGCATGGGGTTATGAGCCTGGCTATGATATCAATGACCTGTGTCGAGCCCAGGAGTTGCACGGAAGACAGTCCACAAACTATGAGACAGATCTGGTTTTGCTAACATGCAATGGAAATTAAAGATTCAATTATGCAAGGAATAGCAAAATATAGCTCTTCTATTCATCTTAAGTACGATATACTACAAAGAGCACAATTTGGGCTTAGAAACCAAGGCTGTGTTATTCTCGTGGCTTAATCCTGAGAAGGATTGTGTGGCATTGAGAATACATACAGGTGATGGTATTCTGTGAAAGCCAACAAGCATCTTGTTCAAGAATGGATGGTTATGGAGACTGTTCAGATTCCAACTGGTTTGTCTCTAAGCTTTAAAGATGAAGAATTGCATACAATGTGGACCTTGATGATGATGTGGTTTGACATGTAGTGTTGTAGAAGCTTGACATGCTGGTGGCGTAATTTGCATGTCGTGCAAAGTTTACAGGCTGCAAATCTGTTGAAGATTTGAGCTGCAAATCCTTCTCAGGAAGCTGTGAATTGTGCAAATCCTTCCAGGATTGGTGCGAACTCCTCTTGAGGGTGCTTATGCTTATGCTTAGGTCATTATCTTGGATCATTACGTTTGTAAGATTGACAGGGTATTGTCCTGCCGCCCTCTTGCGTAATACACAAGGCATGAACTGAAGAGTGCATAAGTTGTGAATCAGCGTTGGGAAGGTCCGGATGCAATCTGAAGGTGTTTGCTTAGAGAGCACCAAACTTCCAGATTGTAGATGTTAAGGTTCGGCTAGGCTTGGCGCTACGACCAAGCTTCGTGCATCTGAATGATAACAAGAATACCATAATGAGGCAGTAGTCTTGAGTCACCCCTCTTGTGCTAGGATCAGGTTCTAAACTTCTACATGAACCAATGCAAAACTTCATGTCTATATCAAATGGGAGGGTGAAGAACACACTTTAGGAGTGCTAAGCAGAATTTTGTGAAAGTTCCTGTTTGACAGGTACTGGTCGAGTTTTTTGGCACATGTGGATGTTTCTGATTTTTTGATGTTTCGTATCAGGGATAAACATGGAGAAGAATAGTGGATATCTATTATTCATAGTTAGGCATGGGGAAACTAGAGAGGGAAGGACTAGGGAAAATCTGTTTTTTGTGCTAAATATGCCATTGGTTTAAGTTTTAAACCTCATTAGCGAAAATCCTGCAATTTGGAAAAATAAAATCCATTTTTTGGGCCATATGAATAAAATGCTTTATTTTGTTGGAAGAGAGTGGATCACTATTGACCCACTCTCTCTCTAACTTCATTTGACCCTAAATAAAAAATTCTATATGAAGTTGGTTCTGCATGCTTTGGGATATTTGCTTGAAAATATTCTATATGTTGTTTTTACCTCGTTTTTGTCATAATTTTTACTTTATATAATCAGTAAATTAGTAATTGTGGAATGATTAAGTTTCCTATCAGTGCTCATCCAACTTTGATTTTAATATGACAATAAAGCCATTTAGGAAAGATGGCATTTAAGTTTATCCACAATCTCAATTTCAGAATCTGTGACGAGTAAATTTTGGCTCTCTAAACACAAAATTGTTTGAATTGTGAATGCCACTCGCACTCAGATGGAGACTTTCGCTGCGTTTTTTGATTTCTAATAGATTATCCCTCTTATAATTTTTGTAATGCATTATAATTACCATAGTTTTAGTCTGTGACAAACTATTTCAGATATCATGTCTTAATGTATTTGTGATGTCTTGCTGTCCTTCAAATTATTGCAGGGGGTATTATGAAAAACACATTACGCCCACCTGTTCCAGATTGGTGCGAACCAACTTGGAGATCCTTGATGGAGAGATGTTGGTCAGCAAATCCAGGAGATAGACCGCCTTTTGCAGAGATTTCCAAGGAATTGCGGGCAGTTGCTGCATCAATGAATTTAAAATGAGTGAGCCAGCTTCGCTACATGTCTTTATATCAGTTTCATTAATCACATTTATTGTTATGTGCATGATCTGTTAGGGAAATCCGTAATCAAGGCTCACAGATGGCAGGGAATTTTTTAGCGATTGAAGTAAATGCGGTGGCCTCCTGTGGAAATACATTTTCGGCTCTGTAATATGATCATATATGTTGTTCTGGACTGCTGCTATATATGTGCAATATAGTACCAGTTAAGCATGAATATATTGCGTGACATTAGTTGGTGACTAGTGGAAAACATATATGAATGTCAACAGCTTGCCGATTGTTTTTTTAACCAGTGTGTATTTACAAGTTCTTGATGCCATTTTGCTTGATAGTTGCAGCATAAATTAAGGGCAAGTCCTTAGTTATCAATTTTCTGAGATAATACTCACATTTGCTGGTGTGATTATCTGGTATGAAATCCAAACACGTGTTTTTGGTTGTAATGGATGGTGGCAGATTGAAAGAAGAAACAATTCTGGTCATAAAACGGTACCTTACAAATTAATTGCATACACCATGGAGATTTAACTCCCTAGATTAATGGTATGCCTGAGAACGACATGCTGAATCTTTGTATTTTTGGTCTCCATTGAGGCATACTAATGTATATCCCGTAGTATCAATGTATAAAGGCATTTGATTACCTATGTATTATATTCAGATAATGAAAATAAACTTTGTTTAGTATGTAAAGTCAGACCATCTGCATCAACAGACTTGAGATGTTCCTTCTGAGTATGCTTTGATTTCATGATTGAGGAGAAATTCACCATCAAGTATGTTTAGCATCCTATTCAATTTTTGACTTAAAATAAGCATTGCGTAATTCTATGTTGTGTGAGTTTCAAGTAGATGAAATGAAATAATAAGAGGTATTGAAGACCTGTTCAGGGTTTCCTGCAGTTTTGTTACTTCTTGATTAAACTTAAACATATTCTGTTTCTTTGAATTCCATTTATGCATTAATTAGAAGGTATACTGTTGTCTCAACCCTTTCTACCGGCGAACATAGCATCAACCATTGCAACTTTACTTATAGGCTATAACATGTAAAAGAGTCGACGGAATATATGGAGAACATGGCATTTGCACAGAATAATGCAATTGCAAAATTGGCATACTTGCTTTATCAACTTGGGCAATGTTTGTCATTTGCAAAGTAATATTTGTAGGATGGTGCTATATATTACTTTCACTAAAAACAGGAGAATGAAAAATAAAGATTTGCAGTGTTGTGGGATTGGGAAAGCTATCTAGTTGAGAACACGTCTTCAAGGATCCATATTCATTGTTGGTCTTCAGGGATTCATATTCATTGTTGCGTCGCCTACTTATCCTTCTATAACAGGTTGTTACCATTGATTGTATTCCAAGTTACTGATGTAATCATCTCTGTAACTCACCCAGTTTTTTATTTTCCTCGTTCCTTAGAAATACCCTTGTTGAATCCTCCTGTCCTTGATTGTCCTGCAGTAGTTCCACATTTTTTGGTATAGCAATCTATTGAGAGTCAAAAAGACATGAATGTAAGAAGCTTTGTAATTTTCCGCACTGTTATTTCTTCTGTACATGAAATCTCATTTGTTTTTAGGGCTTTTTTTGTTGCTTAAAAAATACTAAGTTGGCAAGGTTAATATTTTGGTCAACGGAGGCTTAGCATGGGCTTAAAATTTCTCTCTAAAATTGTTGTGAATTAACAAGTAACTAATCCGTTACAGAATATTGAAGTAGGTTACTCTGACAAACATGCAAGAACAAAACAAGTTACATTTTCAGCAAAGCAGTTTGGGATCTCTCCGATTTTGGCTTTTTTCTTGAATAAAGGAATCGTCAGGAGATTTCTAACATGTGTCTAACTGACACAAATTTCAAGAGGTCTTACCTTATTGATTGATCGAGGGCTCGACTGCTGGGAGAGAACCTACTACAGCTAGATGGGACGGTACCGACCAGAAGAAAACTGGAATACCCTCTAAGCGAGAAATTGATTCAGAAGCAAAGCTGGAATGGAGTAGCCTCCTGTGTTCGCCAAACATAAAGTAATGGCTCTCGTGCAACTTGAAAGGATCCTAATGTAGTTGGATCATTAGGCAGATTACTGACTTATAGAGCAAATAAGGTACAATGTGTTAATTCTTATGGTGCTATTCGCTCTATTTATGCAAGAATGTTTATGAAGTTATTTTATTCTAAGGTAGGATAAGATTATTCTAGTCTCGCTCTGGATTAAAATGGATTTCTATTAATTATCCAGCCACTTTTAAAGTCAAAATTCCAAATGTTAAAAAGAACTGCTAAGTAATATCCCGGAACTAAAAAAATTGGATTTTGTACAAGTGGGTAATCTGAGACTTGTGACTCGGGGTAATTCGTACTGAATTATACTAAGGATTCACAAGTGACACACTTTTCCTGCTCTCCCATCAACACTTCTGCTCATTAGAGTGGCACCACACCTTCAGTAGGGGACTGAAGAAAAGCTGGAATCATGGTTGTCGTGCCTTACATCGATTGTGTGCATAAATTCTCTCACACAATGGTTGAACACACAGACCGGGCAGGCTTACATCGTCCCAGCTAGCTGCGATAATTCTTCAGATAAGCCCAATTCTCTCTGTGCCTGTGCTTTAATTTTACAATTTATTATCTGACATGAGATCACATGGTTTGATGGATCCTTTTCTGATTCTAAATGTAGATTTGAACACAATCAGTCAATGGTTGCAACAAGTTGAGGAGTCATCTACTTGTCAGAATTTAGTGTATGAGCTGCAAATGCAATTGTTTTGTGTGCCAAAACTGGAAGAAGTTGAAGAAAATTCATTGATGCTACCCTAGACAGAATGTGGCGAGTGACAACAGGCCTCCTACTCATGACAAATCTAGTCTATCTAACTAGAAATAATGACATGGCATCAATGAACCCTCATTTACGATTAGACCTGAGTTACTTTTAAGTCTTTTAATTGCTTACGTGTTTACTTCTTGACAAGCAGTATCTTTTAATTTTTTTTCCCTGCGATCGCTTCTATGTGAAAGAAAAAAAAATGGTATCCAGCCACAATATGCAAACACAAAAACCACAATTTTAAACAAATAGGTTGGTAGTCAAAAATGGCAGCATACACATACATGGTATCCTTCTAAATGTGTAACCCTGAATGTACATTATCATAAATCCTAAACTCTAAGCTCTAATTCTAATTAGGAATCTACTTTTTAAATTGTTGTACATCAATAATTTAGTAAACACTTTCAATTTGTTTATATTTAAAATAATAATTTATCTACAATTTATAAAATGATTGTATCAAATATTTTAATATCTCAATTATCATTAATATAAAACATGTTGATATAGAAGATTATAATAATATACAAACATTAAATTATTGGTAAAGAGGATCCTCTATATACTCTTGCATGTATTAATAGTGGTAAAAAAAGATCTATGATTGTTTTAATGCATACATCGTAGTTTAATATTAGGTGTTAATGATTGACTCGATGTAATTTTTGGAAATAGAATATTTGTTAATTTTGGAGGTTGGTTTGATGTCTGTGTTTGAGGTAGGATCAATATGCTCATTGGAGGTAGGATCGACGTGACTAGTTGAAGTGGGGTCAATGTCATTGCTGAAAGTGGAGAGTGGCAACGATGGCTATAAGGCTCGTTGAGATGTTTGGTGGAGGTGCAAGATGTGACACCCTCCTTGAATCATGTTGTATCCATTGGTCATACTTGTTACGAATTACTATAATACACTTATTAGTAAACGTTAAAGACGTTTAAAAACATCAAACCATTTATGATTAACAATTCAATATTGGTCACAAAAAACAAACAAATAAATAAAAACATTCCAACATTAATAATAATTATAAAAACATTAAATTTCAAATTCATTATAAATTTAACATTAAAAAAAACCATTAAAAACAAAGCGTAAAGCTTAATATAGACAATCGAAAATGGATCGGTAAAACTTATACGAATCTTGGCCCTACAGTTTCACAGTTTGCTATATCAACGGTGGGGATCCTCTGATCCAGAGATTGGACGACGCAGAAACCCGAAGACCTCACGATTCGTTGAATCCCTTTGAAGTTTCCTATGCATTCCTATGATAATCTTGTAAGGGGCTGGGACCTGTGGGATGTTTACTAAAGCTTTTGCATTTGAAAATATTCGTACTCAGATATATACGGTACTGCTGATCTTAAAAAGACAGAGTGCAAGACATTCAAGGGAGGGGTGTGTGCAATCTGTAATCTCTTTATTCTTACCTCCTGCTGCAATGTGGATTTGAGGGACCCGCTATCAATATTAATTTGTGGAGCGCTAACCGCTTTACCTTTTATAAGCTAGGTCCACCTGGCCCGTTCGATGAAAAGATTAAAACGATATCAATGTCGAAGGCAACTCCTTACGTTGCAAATCGACACCCCCTCTCGTTGGTATAAAATGTCATCCACAAGTTACTTAGGTTAATGAGTTAAGTTAATTATACTTAGAATAATGAGTATATGGGACAATAGGGTTTATTCACAATGTCTTCTGGTCAATCCATACACTTCTAGGGCATATTTTAGAATTTTATAATAAATAGATTAAAAATTATGTTAGAGGAGTTTAGGAAGAGTCTTTTGAAAGAATAGATATAGTTTATCTATTTGTTTAATTTTAAATTGGATGTAGTTCTTAAGTAGATAGGATTAAGAATATAGAAATGATAGGGCACAACGGTGAATATTAGATCTACAATAGGATAATTAAATGTTAAATTCAAATATGCCATATATTAAATTCATTAAACTGATATAAGTTATTAATAAAAAGTACAACTATGCTAGATATAAAAATAACAAAGAAGTGATGCATTGAGCTTGTTTTGAGGTTAATATAGATCTAGATTTGGGATAAATTGAAAGCAGGTATAAAGACAGTTCTATAATAGTTGTCAGATTTTAGATTTGGTGCCTCCGATTATTTGGACAGTCGCATCATCCTTGGACAACTACGTTGACACTATTGGCCTAGACTGGTGATAGTGCCCTGTAAGGAATATCTAGTGAAATAGGATGCAACCACTTGGATGTTTTTGGGTTTTGCTTCACTTCGCTTTGGTGCATTCAGATTTGGGTCATGCACTGTCGCTCTTTAAGAAATGACAAAACTTTAGCTCTCTATTTTCAATGTGACCTTGTAAAAAAATGGGTTAGTGGGCACATGTTGTCGAGCTGACTCCAATGATCCTGTTGTTAAAGGACGTTGCCTACATAGCTAATACTCCGAAAGAGGGCCTTAGACACATGTAGTTCTCCCCTACGTGTTGACTTGTGTGTGAATTATGCAATGTGTGTAAAGCAAGTACAACAATGATCTGAATTATAACTTGGCAAATAAGACCTTATGTTTACTCTGTTAGTATTTCAGACATGTAGATGTGTTGTACCTATGACTAGTATGGAAACATGGAAGCTTTGATCAAATGAATGCTTGATAGAGTGCTTTTGATAAATGCCTTGGTCTCTTTGGTTTGATTGTTAGGTGAGGAATGAATGAAGGTTGATATTGTATTTATATCAATCCTATCAGGGGATAAATTGCATTAAAACACTTATATCGGCATTAGAATACATTTCATTTATAAATTGGATCATTTTAGGGCACTAGACACGTGTGTTGGGGCAAGATAGTAACGTCATCGCTATTGTTTATCTCAGATGTTAGTGTCTAGGGAGTAGTAAAACAAGTATAGGATCAAAACTTGTAGAAGTGTAAGATAAGTACATTTTAAGCATTCTGGGCAAGATAGGATGTATGTGTCATCAATATAAGACTGGTAGAATGAAGACATAGACTAAGAGACACAAGATAGAGCACATGTGAGGCTTGCGAAAGTAAATAATGTGTAGAACTAAGAGGAACAACCAAGCTCTGAGTTTGCCAAGTGTACAAGACTAAGGTGCTACATAATCACAAAAATATTGTCTACACTATCATAATTTTATTATTATGGGTTTGTAGTTTATTTTTAGTATTTGAATTCAAAATTCAAAATTTGAGATTGTGTTTTATGTGTTCTCTTTATAGTAGAAAAAAATCCAATGTAGACACCTAATTTTGGAACAAGACCCTTTTACACAACATCTTTGTCATGCTTTATTGCACTTTGTCCATTGTGTACATTTGGCTATTTTTACATAATTTCAGCACCCATTAGACTCCCCTAGACCTTGATTCATCTAGATTTCCTCAGGATCACCTCAGAGTTGCTAATGTTAGCACCAAGATCCCGGTTATACATCTCCTATTTAATTCAATCTTCATTTTGGGCCTTTATGCCCTTCAGGTCATAATCAAATGATTGTTGATTACGACTCTTGCCCTTTTGTGGGTCCTTTTCATCTTGCCTTGATTCTTTATTTCTTGACTTTTGCTTATCACTATTTTATAGGGTCAGTGTATGCTTGAAGTGTCCTATCGAGCCCTATATATACATATCTATCATAATCCATTACACATTGATTCCCATATTATATATCCCCTACAATCCATTTGTATAGCAAACAATCAGTAAACCTTGGAAAGAGTTATGCCCATTCAACCAAGGAGTATGCACATAGAGACTACAACACATCAATATCAACCCAAGTATTGTACCATCACATCTTGTAGTAAGAGAAGGTCATAACGAATGCATATAGTTGCATTTGATTATCAAGAGAGAGGAGGTGGAGTCCTATCTCTTAATTGGATTGAGATTCAATCACAAACACTAGAACTACATAAAGCCTTGGTTCTGAGCATGCAAGATATGTAACTACAAATCCTCAAGAGGTTTTCTTTGCCAATTAACTTGCACAAAATATTTTATGCATAAATTAGTTGAGAGTTAGGTTAAGATAAAAAAGAAACAAATCAAACTCTTCTACTCATTAGATTAGTGTAGCGAAGATAGAATCTAGACTAGTATTAGTTCGTGCAAAGGTATAGAAATTTACAAAGACCAAAAAATAACATAGGACATAATCGACTATAGAAGACATAATCACATGACATAATCAACCACCTACCAATTTTGACATAGACACAATCGAACCTCTACCAATTTTGATTTGGTTCTAGATCATGGTCATATTCTCAAGATAAATTTTATGTCAATTCCAAACTTTGCTCCCAATTCTAAAATTTAGAAATAGTGCCCAAGGGTGTTCACTTCGGTCTTCTTTCCCTCTTTCATTTACATTTTTTGGTCAATTGTTTCATTGTATTGTTAATCATCTATTTTCGACACTAGGGCATCTTTAGACTTGTAGTGCATTGTATATCTTTAAGTCTCCTTTGTGTACCTAGTTTTACCATTTCATAGTGTAAATACTCATTGTGGTCACTATTTGGTAAAACATAATTTGAGAACCCCTTCACTCTTCAAACATAATCAACCTAGGGGTTTCCTAGTTCTTCATTTCTCTAGGATCTAATTTTTGATTTTCCACTTGTCATATTTGAATTTTCAGGTCCTAACTTGCTTGAAGTTTATCAGGTTTACATCTTATTGTAGATGCCTAATTTTAGTACAAGGCTTATTATTTTAATGTTTTTAGTTTCATTTTGTGCATGATCATTGGTTTGAATTAGGGTCTTATTGGCATTTTTCCATGTTTTCCTCCTCTCATTCTTCTTCTTCATATGTTCCCCTATTGTTCACTTTCTCTTGTTTTTATATTTTCTCTTTTTTTTGTGTGTTTGCCCCTGCGCCCCCTGAACCGCCGCCCGCCCCCCGCAATTTCCTTTTGTTCTTCATAATCTATATTTATCTCTCCTATAGTGTATTTGACAACTTTCAGAATGTGTCTCATGCACATCCTATGGTCTGTTGAATATTTCCTCGGTGTTTTTGTGGTTCCCTTTTCCCTCCATCATGTTTTGATGTTTGGACCTATGATTGTCACTTAATTTATGTTTCTTGGTTAGCTTGCCTGCCAATAGTTGATAATTCAAACATATTTCATTTATATATAGAAAGCATCCTCAAGACATTCCAATAAGAAGGAATAAAACAAGTATAAAGAGGAATACAAGTCTAGGCACAGTTTACAAAATAATTATTTCTTTTCAAGGGTTTGCAAGCAACGTTTTAGCTGCATATTGTACCAAAAGAAGGATTAGACAGATGTCATGTAGTTGCATTGCACTTAAGGATAGAAATTGAAACTCTTACTCTCACTATTTCATTCACACTATGCAAGAACTACATTGGCTCTGATTTAATGCATGTGGGATATGTAGTTGCAATTGCTCAATTAGGTTGCTAGTGTTAAATATTATTGTAAAGTGATCAATTCACCATAGTATTTTATTTTTAGTTTGTTGCATTGTTACACCTGAAGTTTGCCTCGGGTCTATTTATTTGTATTTCTTCCTATTTTCTAGGAAGTTGTATATGCTTGTAATATGGCTATTTAATAGCCCTATGTAATAATTCTTTGTTAGTTGAATAATATTATATTTTTGCTCTTATATTTGGTATCAGAGCAGGTAACACAAACACACAATAAGATCTTGGAGAAGCCCGTGCTCTTCCATTAGTGTGAAGCTAAGTGACATTCTGTAAACATTTGCATAATACACAACTAGTATGGGAGTAGAAGAAAAAAAAAGAGCAACCATCCTATCTTTTATTGGCCTAGGAAAGAAAGGTGCCATAATAGATCTCAATAAAGGTGAAGCTTAATATTTCGCTCTTCAATATTTGGCTTCACGTGAAGGCTCAATATTTGATTTGGTTGTGATGAGAAAGAGTGATCAGATTCATTGAAGTGAGAAATGCACAGCATATTGTGACGTCTCCAAAACAAATATCAAACCATTTTGCATTTTGGTACTTAGGTTGGTGATTTAATAACTGTCAAAAGTTTCACTGTATAAACTTGAAATCTAAATTTCTTCTCTTCAATGTTTGAAGATATTCATAGTGCAATTGGGTATAATTACTTTTGGTAAACCTCAAAACCACTTTGAAAACCGCTTTCAAAAAACTTCTTTGCTACAAATTTTATCAAAACAACCTATTTCTAAAATTTTTGGTATTAAATAGGAGGTGGCTTTCCTTCAAAATTAGCTTTTGTAAGACTTTAAATACAAGGTTTGTCTTTTATAAGCTTGTATTGATACATAGGCAAGTTGGTAGCTATATATTTTAGCAAGGAAGAGGTGGGAGGTTCAAATCCCCCAAAAGGATTTTTTTTGGAAGAAAAAAAGTATATTTAGCAATTCCTCTAATTTTGGCAATTTTTCCATTTTTAGTCATAACAAGCTAAATTTAGCTAGGAATGTCATAATTTTTTTTTTTTTTCAAAAGAGGCCAAAGAGCCCAATTTATTTTTACCAAAAAGGGGGGATATTATTTTGAATAATGGAATTAGTGTTTTTTCGTATATTGTAATATTTTGGAAAACTTATTGTAATATTTTATTTTTACAAGTAAATTCAAGAAAAAACACAAAATAGTGCATTTTTTGCACATTCATAGTGTTCGATCATAGCTATGCCTCTAACTCATGTTTATGGGCAATGCTGTCGCACTTGAATTACTGTATACATAGCCTAACATAGTTACAACAACGACATCTAGGCATCGACCCTATAAATCATTGGGGAGAAATAAGGTTAAACATTCACTAAGCTATCCCTCCATTTTACTTATTTGCTTTAGTCGAAAGGCGTAAATCTTGAAGGTGGAAATTTTAAGTATATAGCAAAGTTACACGTGCATATGAGGAATTCCATCTAAATAGGTGTCAATGACTGGATGAACCTATTTCAGTACTGTTTAAGTACCACATATCCATCTCTTTCACGTATGTTTATGTTTCTTTCACGTACTATCAGGTATATAATGAAGGGCGAGCTTCTTCCACATACCAACGGGTATACAAGGGCAAATATACAGAAAGGATTAGTATATCAGACTGATGGTATAACAAAAAGGAGACCTTGATACCTAGAGTGATAAGGAACCCATCTATCACCTTTGGTCAGGTTTTACACAATGGATGGAAATGGGCCAAAATTCTTTTTGCTAGACTCAGCTTCTCTGTGGTGACAACTATGCCACTTGGAAAACTAAAATCAAGTCACATTTGAAATTTGAAGACATTTGGCCTGTTGTAAATGGTGCTCTTACTTGACATGCTACTGATGTTGATCAACAACGTAAATTTGACAAAGCCAATTAGAAAGCAAAGTTGATTATCATGTTCAGAGTATCAAATGAGGTACAACCTCATATCCGTGAGGTCACAACAAAAAAAAAATGCTTGTGATAAGCTCTAGATAGTCTATGAGGCCAAAAATGAAGGAACCATTCTTCATTTATAGAGTTAACTTCATTCCCTCAAATTGAAGTCCAATGAAAAAATAGAAGCATTTCTACGCCGAGTTGCAACCTTGAGGGCTTCACTCCAAGCATTGGGTGAAACAGTGTCAGATGCATCTCTTATACCTATTGTCTTGAGAGCATTACCACCCTCCTATAGGATCTTTATGACTACTTTGACATTCACAAAATAGAAACCATCTTTTGACAAGTTGGTAAACATGTTACAATAGGAAGAGTCTATGCATACAAAAGAAGAAGAATCAGAATAACATGCTCTTACCTCTAATCAATAGAAAGGAAAGAAGCAAATCAATTCTTCTAAACCAAAGCAAGTTCATCAACGTAATTCACAAGGGGATAAACAATATAAAATTTGCCTTATATGTGGAAAAATAGGCCATGAGTTAAAGAATTATTGGTATAACTCCTTTTCACAGGGATCTTCAAGCAACAAGAAGCCCAATCACCAACAATCATCTCATCCACATAAAGGACAAGGACAAAAGAAAGGGCAATGGAAAAATAAATCCAATCATCAAGGCAACAGTGCTGAACATGAAGACACCCAATCCGATGAGGAATTCCTATAGGCTACACAGTCTCATGATGAATCAACATCACAAAGTTCTATCTAGTATGTTGACTCAAGTGCCACTCGACATATGACTGGAAGACAAGATTGGTTCTACAACATAAATGAGGCTTCCTCAAAAAATCATGTCTCTTTGGGTGATGATTCATTCTAATGAGTTCAAGGTATTGGTAATATCTCCTTACCACTTGGATGACATGATTGCAAAATCTCATATGTCCTATATGTCCTAGGACTTACAAAGAATCTTCTATCCATCAGTCAACTACTTGAACACAACCTCAAGGTTGACTTTGATTGCAAAAGTGGCAAAAATATGTGTTTGATCAAAGATAAGTCAAAATGCTCAAGAATTTTTGCATGAGCCTCCAAAATTAGGAAAATGTTCTAACTTGACTTTGTTCAATCAAACAATCAAGCACTTGTAGCTTAGGATTTAGACTTAACCAATCTGTGGCATCACAAATATGGTCATGTCAGTTTTAAATACCTCAAAAAACTCAACAATTGGAACATGGTCCATGGACTTCTGTAATGTCCCTTACTTAGGGGCTCTTTTATCTGCACAAAAGCTCTGATACCACTGTAATATCCCTTCGAATATCAAAACAAAGCTCTGAATTGCTTCTCTGAATTTCTGCAAAAATATCTTCAAATAGATAAATAAATCACAGTATAAACTCTTATTTATTTTATCATAAGCTTTACAATAGAGATCCTCTGTCAAGTATACAAAGAATATTGGAAAGTACAGCCTGAATAGCCTGAATATTCTGCAAACTGGGAAGGAATTCTGAATCTGGTTCGTCTCGGCCTGCTGTGTAAAAAACACAGTCACCGACGTTGGTTATACTGTCATCATCAGTCGATCTGTAGTCGTTATCTCGCCGATGTCGGTGGTATGTCGACCGATGCCGGTCTCTGTAAGTATCTGTTCACCGATGTCGGTGGTATGTCGACCGATGCCGGTCTCTGTAAGTATCTGTTCACCGATGTCGGTACCTGAACTTTCTGTTGATGCGTATGAATTTTCACGGATCTGTACGGAATCCGTACGGCCGCTGATTTAGCACCACCTGTATGCTTGATCCTGATCTGTAGAATTATGGGCTAATACAAAAGATCTATATCTGGATAATTCTTGAATCAAAACCCAAAAATAATGAAAATACCTGTAAACCCTTGTGATAGCTTTTGAGTGAAGTTATCTCTCAAATACCTGTAATACTATGACAACTTCTGGGTGAAGTTATCTCTCAATTTGGCAATAGATCGGCTGATCTTTCACAACCTCTGAATCGCACACAATGACGAGTTGATGTTCTTCAATGCAATTGGAATCCTGGAACCCTTGGCTCAGTCTTCACAGAATAATTTCTTAACAAGAATCAATATCAAAATAATAAGCATGAATACAAACTCTCTCCCATGAGAGATTCTTATACCCTTCCAAAGGTGTGCTTGCTAAAATTAGATTCCCTTAAATTAGAACTGGGGCTTCTTAAATTAGAACTAGGGTCTTAAAATTAGACCAATTCTTAAATTAGAATTAGGATCCTAAAATTAGACCCAATAATTAATAATTAATTAATAATTAATAATTAATTAAAATTGGACCAAATAATTAATATTTGATTAAATCAATCAAATATTAATATCTCCCTTAATTCATGTCCGAAAGAGCCCAAACGAAAGCCAAGCCCAGCTCCATCAAGACCCTCTATCCATCTCATCAGCCTACGAGGGTCGCATAATAGGCTAATCATCTACTCTGCACATGTCAACCAAAAAGGGGACATGACAATCCGCCCCTCCTGAAATTGCTTGCCCTCAAGCAATCGCTGAATGATAGACCAATCAATCCACCTGGATCCCAAATGAAGTCTCGATCTATAGTGCTGTCAACCAACACAAACTCCAGGCCCTGTCCATCACCACTCTCATCCAATGGCGTCACATCACCTCTGTTTCCTATACGCATATCGTCATCAACATGTGACCTACCTGTAAAAGAAAGCTGAGACTCTACCACATGTGCTAACTCTTGAACTGAACTCACCTCAAGACAAAGCTCATCCTCATGTCTCTCCTGTGTTGGTGCCAATGGGCACTCATCATCGCACTCTATCATGTCATGTAGTATAGGCATCTCCATCCGATGAAAAAACATATGTTTGAAGCTGCTGCCCCGTATTGCCTTGAGAATATGTGTTTTCCCATCAACCTCAAAATGAACCTCCATGTCTTTGAGATGAAGAGTAACTTCTTCAAATTAATGAAGCCACTTCATACCCAAGACTAATTCTATGTCCCCCATGTTCACTACAAAATAATTAGCCTTGAACTCATAGTTGTTCAAGCACAATGGGAGGTCTCTAATCATACGCTCACACCTAAGAGTGTGACCATCAGCTACCTTAACTCTAATGCCCTCAAAATCTTCGGTAGTGAGTCCACGCTTCTCCACAAATCTAGCATCTATGAAATTATGTGTGGCTCCTGTATCAAGAAGGGTGGTGACCTTCTGCCCTGCCAAAACTCCACAGAGTCTGAATGACTCATCTGACTGAATGCTGGATAGGCGTGCCTCCTGTATATGAAGCTCTAAATCTGCCTCTGCCTTAGGCTCTGAAGCCTCTGCCTCCTCAGAACTATCCTGCTATTCGGAATCTTCTGATTCTGCATCCTCATAATATGCCCACATCACACGATTTGCTTTGCCCTTAGGCCTCAAATGGCAATCGTGATGGATATCATATGGACCTTTGCAGTAGAAGCAAAGCTTCTTCCTGCGTAGATCATTAAGCGCCTCACGATCCAAAGGTGGTGCTACTGGATTGGCTTTTGAATCATTTTTAACCCCGAATTTATCTATGTTAAAATTCGGTCTCTCTGTATCCCCGTTGGAGTGCTTATGGTCTCTCGATGAAGAAGTACCTCTGGAGTTAGATCTACTTGATGGGGCTGCCATCTCCATACTACGCGCCTTCTTCATAGCTTCCTGTAATGAAGGAGGATCAAAGCCTTTGATCCAACCTCTCAATGGTTCTGTCAATCCCTCCATGAAGAGTACTACTAGTCACCTCTCCGAAATGTCAGGAACCATGACTGATAACTTTTGGAAGTCACCAATGTATGACTCTGGACTGCCGCTTTGGTGCAACTTTGTCAACTCTCGGAAATAGGACTCTGGATCCCTCCTATCAAAATGCTCTACCAGCCTGTCCACAAACTCTTGATAAGAGGTGATCTGATCATGATGGAGTGTCACCATCCTGTGGTGCCACCAATCGTGAGCTACTCCCTCAAGATGTAGTGTCGCATATCTGATAGCATCTTCCTCGGCCATCGGACGCAATGTGAGAAAGGTGTCCAACTTACTAACCCAGGCCTGCGCTGTGACCTTACCACTACTATCGAACATCGTGAGTGTGAGCCTGCTCGTAGCATGCTTAAGATCATTGTTCTGGTGTCTAGGTCTCCTATCCTGTCTAGCCAATCTATAGTGCTCTCTCCTCAGATTAACAAAATGATCAAAGGTCGTCCTCTCCTGAACATGAGGAGGTAATAAGTTCCACTCATCATCTGTAGCCAAGTAAACATCTACAAATGAGGAATCTCCTACCTCCTCCTCTGCTGGAACTTCAGGTTCTTCTTGCACAAACGTAGGACGTGTAGGTCTATCCACTGTTCTGGAGTGGGCCTGTCGGGGTCTCTGATTAATCGTAACATCTCTATTATCACCTTGGTCCCCATTCTGTCTATCAGGTGGGTTCATACTCCTTATCATAGTAGTTAGTGCCTGTAGTTCCTGTGTCATCTCACGATAGGTTTCTCTGGTACCTGGATCATCATTATGTCGGTGGCCCCTGGGTGGGCTACCCTCACGTCTGTCACTCATGATAATCCGCTACTGTTCTAACAACTGGGTACCTTCAAGCAAAGCTCTACTGCGTGTGTTATACTTGTGTGGTCCCAACTCTTGTGGCTGCATAAGATTTTCAAACCCTCAGGATGGCAGGATTTAGCTCTGATACCACTGTAATGTCCCTTACTTAGGGGCTCTTTTATCTGCACAAAATCTCTGATACCACTGTAATATCCCTTCGAATATCAAAACAAAGCTCTGAATTGCTTATCTGAATTTTTGCAAAAATATCTTCAAATAGATAAATAAATCACAGTATAAACTCTTATTTATTTGCTCATAAGCTTACAATAGAGATCCTCTGTCAAGTATACAAAGAATATTGGAAAGTACAGCCTGAATAGCCTGAATATTCCACAAACTGGGAAGGAATTCTGAATCTGGTTCGTCTCGGCCTGCTGTGTAAAAAACACAGTCACCGACATCGGTTATACTGCCATCATCGATCGATCTGTAGTCGTTATCTCGCTGATGTCGATGGTATGTCAACCGATGCCAGTCTCTGTAAGTATCTATTTGCCGATGTCGGTACCTGAACTTTCTGTTGATGCGTACAGATTTTCACGGATCTGTACGGAATCTGTACGACCGCTGATTTAGCACCACCTGTATGCTTGATCCTGATCTGTATAATTATGGGCTAATCCAAAAGATCTATATCTGGATAATTCTTGAATCAAAACCCAAAAATAATGAAAATACCTATAAACCCTTGTGATAGCTTCTAAGTGAAGTTATCTCTCAAATACCTATAATACTATGATAACTTCTGGGTGAAGTTATCTCTCAATTTGGTAATAGATCGGCTGATCTTTCACAACCTCTGAATCGCACACAATGACGAGTTGACGTTCTTCAATGCAATTGGAATCCTGGAACCCTTGGCTTAGTCTTCACAGAAGAATTTCTTAACAAGAATCAATATCAAAATAATAAGCATGAATACAAACTCTCTCCCATGAGAGATTCTTATACCCTTCCAAAGGTGTGCTTGCTAAAATTAGATTCCCTTAAATTAGAACTGGGGCTTCTTAAATTAGAACTAGGGTCTTAAAATTAGACCAATTCTTAAATTAGAATTAGGATCCTAAAATTAGACCCAATAATTAATAATTAATTAATAAATAATTAATAATTAATAATTAATTAATAATTAATAATTAATAATTAATTAATAATTATTAATTAATTAAAATTGGACCAAATAATTAATATTTGATTAAATCAATCAAATATTAATATCTCCCTTAATTCATGTCTGAAAGAGCCCAAACGAAAGCCAAGCCCAGCTCCATCAAGACCCTCTATCCATCTCATCAGGCTACGAGGGTCGCATAACAGGTTAATCATCTACTCTGCACATGTCAACCAAAAAGGGGATATGACAACTTCCTCAGTTAAATAAAAATATATATATTTACATTGGTTGTCTAGCATGGAAACAACATTGGGCATGGTCAAAGTTCCTCAAGAGCATCTAGTAAGCTTGATCTGGTGCATATCGATCTATGTGGCCCCATGAGATCTAATCAGTATGGGTTCCAGTATTTCATGCTCTTTTTTGATGATTACTCATGCAAGATGTGGGTCTACTATCTAAAGACCAAAGACCAAGCCTACAATACTTTCAAAAAGTTTGAAGCAGTAGTTGAAACTGAAATTGGTCATAAAATCAAGGCTTTGCTCAGATCAAGGGGGAGAATTTACCAGTAAAGTTTTTTATACTTATTTAAAATAACATGACATTATTTGACAAATGACTCCACCTTATACTCCACAACAGAATGGTGTTACATAATCGCATAACCGCACTATCATGGAAATAGTGCATAACATGATTGAAGATTCCGGTTTGGCATGCACATATTGGGCAGAAGTACTAAAAATAGTTTATTTTTTTAACATGTCACCCAATGCAACTCTTCATAATATGACTCCACATAAACCCTGGATAGGGCGTAAACCTTCCATAGATCATCTTTGAGTTTTTGGATGTACGACTTATATGCATGTTCCTAAAAAGAAGAGAAAGAAACTAGATAACACATCCATGCCTTGTATCTTCTTAGGGTACAATGAAGAGTCATTAGCCTATAATCCTATAGACTGATGGACCCTAAAATAAAGAAGATCTCCATCAGTAAGGATGTAGAGTTTGATAAGAAAAGTAAAACTAGTTTGCTCTCCACAAACTCACATGATTCAGTAATCAGACCTCTAGACAATTTAGAAGGTCATAATCACACTGAAGGTGATAATGATGATGAGGATGATCAGTCAGTTAATATAGATCAACCCACAAGAATAGTACAATGTATGCCTAAATGGTATATAAGTACATTAATAGATGCTAGACTGGATAGAGCTCCAGACATATCGACTACTGGACCAATGACTCACAACATAACTCAAGATGAGGTCAATTTGGCCCTAATGAGCATAGTTTCAGAATCAGTAGAGCCCTCGATAATTCAAAAATACCTAGAGTCTACACCTTGAAAGGATGTCATTGATGCAAAATATCAATCATTGATGAAACACAAAACATGGCAGCTTGAATATCTTCCACCAGTGAAGAAGTTAATCAGCTATAAAAGGGTCTTCAAAATGAAATACAAAGTAGATGGTAGTATAGACAAGCACAAGGCTCAAATCATGGCTAAAGGATATGCATAGAAGGAAGGCATAGATTATGAGGAGACATTTGATCCTACAGCCAGGATAAAAAAAAATCCAAATGATATTTGCTCTGGATGCACAATTTGGATGGAAGATCTACCAAATGAATGTAAAATGTGCCTTTCTCAATGAAGATCTACAAGAAGTTTACATGACACAACCAAAAGGTTTTGTCTCACTTGGTAATGAAGGAAAAGTATGTAAACTCATAAAATATATGTATGGTCTCAAACAGGCTCCTTGAGCCTGGTACATAAAGATCGATGAACATCTCATCCAACATAGATTCCAGAGGCGTCCCTACGATCCAAATCTCTACCTAAAATAGAAAGGGGGAGAGATTATAATTGTTGTAGTATATGTTGATGATCTAGTCATCACTAGCAGTTCAGTGAAGATGATAGATGCAACCAAGAAAGATCTTAACTGATCATTCAACATGATAGATTTTAGGATTCTACATTATTGTCTTGGACTAGAAGTATGGAAAAAGGAACACTGCATCTTTGTGTCCCAGATGAAATATGCCAAGACAACACTTGAGAAATTCAAGATGATGGACAGTAATCCAATTTCTACACCTATGGAGAAAAGGCTTTAGTTGTCTCGTACGAATCCATCACCACAAGTAAATATAACTCTTTATCGATAGTTGCTTGGGAGTCTTATTCACTTAACATATACTAGGCCAGACATTAGCTATGCATTTAGTTATCTTTTATGGTTCATGCAAGAGCCAAATATGTCTCACTGGAAAGCAACAAAGTGAATACTAAGATATATCAAGGGTACAATGGACTTTGACCTAGAATATAATAAGAATGACAATTTATTCTTGACAGGATATTCTAACTCAGATCATGCAGGAGATATTGATGATAAAAAATCCACTTCTAGATATGTGTTCTTTTTAGGATCTGGTCCTATATCTAGGGGGAACAAGAAATATAACTTTGTTTCTCAATATTCCATTAAAGTAGAATATCTTGCTGCAAGAGGAGCTATCTGTGAAGTGATATGGTTAAGTTGCATACTAGAAGGATTGGGAGCACCACAAAAGACACCTACCATCTAGTACTATGATAATTAGGGTGTTCTCAAACTTGTTCACAATCTAGTCTTCATGAATGCACAAAACACATTGAGGTGCAAGTTCATTTCCTTCATGAACATGTACAATAACACAACATCCAACTCCAGTATTTCTTGACAGAAGAACAACATTCAGATGTCTTCACCAAGTCACTTGCACGTGACAAATTTGAGGCATATAGAGATTTTCTCTCCTGTTCACTTCAAGCTATGTTGAATTAAGGGGGAGAATGTTAGATATTATTGTAAGGTGATTAATTCACCATAGTATTTTATTGTTAGTTTTTTGCATTATTACACCCAAAGTCGATCTCAGGTTTTTTTTTTTTGGTATTCCTTATTTTCTAGGAAGTTATTTATGCTTGTAATATGTCTATTTAATAGCCCTATGTAATAATTCTTTGTTAGCTGAATAATATTATATTCTTGCTCTTATAGCTAGAGCGAGCTAATATTTTTCTATATCTATTATTTTTAAAATATTTTGTGGTAAATTATATTTAAAAAAAATAAGAATATAAATTGGACATTTATACCCAAAAAAATGACGAAGTGATCATGTAGTCATGCTTGACATTTGACAACACATAGGAATAAAAACATGAAGAACTTGAAAATTAGCATAGGACAAATTTGGTGGCTCTGAACAAATTCAGTGCTTGCATAGGTACATATTTAGTAGCTTGCTAAATCCACACTATACAGATTTGATGTTTTGACAAATATGTCCTCTTAGTTTTTGATAGATAGAATCAACAAAAAACATCTTAGACACTTACACAACCTAGATTTAATCTCAAAATTTCAATGCAACAACTGGGTGTCTAACTCCAACTTTCTTTGTCATGTCATTTTTATTAATTATCTTACTAAATTACTTGCTCTATTTATTCCTATTTTTATTGAATTAACTTGATATGATTATTGTTTTTATATGGATTCATCATACATTTATCCCATTCCCTAGTTTTACTTTATTGTACATAGGTTAATTACCCTTATGCACATTTTAGCCAAAACATAGTTGGTAAACCCCTCCGTTCTTAGAAAAATTACACTTTTCAAGTTTTCCCCATAGGGTTTGATTTATGAATTTATATTTTCAAATCAAAATTTCAGATCTGCATCTTATTTACATTGATCAAACTCCACCTTTCTATTTAGTTTTTTCTTTTCTTTTTAGATTTATATCGACCTCTCAGAAAAGTGTGCTCACCTTCATTCTTTGAATAAATACACTTTCCCAGTTTCCATAAGGTTTGATCCTACATTACAAATTTGTTTTTTCACGATTTTTTTTATTTTTATTTTTTTAGGGTTTCATACAATCCCTTTCCTTTCTTGTGCCTTGTTACTAGGCTTTTTTTTACTCGAATAATGATAGCTATGTTTATCCTTGGTTTGATTTCTCATAGTGGTTCATGCTTAGGTTTGTATTTCTTCTCTTATCTCATAGGTAAATCATATTTACATATTATGTTCATTTTCAAAAAGGCATGATCTTTTTTTTAGCTTTTACATGTTCTTAAGCTTTCTCATATTATTTTTATACAAATGCTTATCATTGTTTCCATGTTTCTTTCCTAACATTTATCATATAATACTAGCTTATGGATCGAGTTGTTTACAATGCTTTATGTGATGGTATCCTATCACATGATATATTTGTTTTCCCTCCTCTTTGTGATAACCCTTCTATTATTGATTATACAATGATTGTTATGAGATAGATATTATAACAACCCAAAGAGATAGGGTGCATAATGTCACTCTCTCTCCTTGCAGTTCTCAAGTCCAAGATAGGGTCAAGAAAACATGCCCCTCAAGCCTCTAATCTCCCCCCTCCTTATAGGATTCATATTCAAGCACCCAATCATTTTGATATTAAGGACCAAATTCATAATAATTAAGCCAATATTTATATTTTATAATTGCTTAAGCAATCAACTATTTTCAAATACATATTACATGATGCTACTTTACCAAGCAACATTGAACCAACATATTTTGTATCTATTGTTAAATATTTACAAAATAGAGAACACCTCATCTATTTTTGATCTAGAGGATTTACCCAATAGGGATATTATTGATTAAAACCTTCCATTTTTTATACCTTATTTTTATTAATGAATCTAAAAAAGAATAATTTTTTTTGAACTATCTAGATTGTAATCTATAAAAATAACACACAAATATAAATGCTACAAAAAAGTGTGCATGATTTATGAATTGTAACTTACTATTTATGGAAAACACTAAAGGGATTAAAATACTTAGCTTATTTAAAGTATATATAGGATTGAGATAACATATAGGTTTGAAAAAACACTGAAGGTAGACATCTATTAGGTTAGCTTTGAAAACTATGTGTCTAAATTCACTTAGACAAATCTATCAGCTTGTAAATGTTTGCATTAAGAATAAACATCTATCTTCTACCATATTTGGTCCTATTGTCCATGCCCTACTATTTTGGATCACATCATTAGACCTGATTGTAAATTATATTCCTGTGTGATATCAATAGTTTAATTTGTGTGAAAATTTAGAAAAATCTATCTCCTTCACTTAGAAACCCTAATTTGACTTTAGACATTGGGTTGACCTATAAAGATGGGGGAAATTATGTGTTGATTTTATCGCAAACACTTCCTAATGAATGGATACACACTACTTATGTATCTAATAATATGAAAAAGGAAATCAAACTGCATGTATTTCTTCCATTTTAGTGAGTGTGTGAAATCATGACCCATTAGTATGATTGCATCACGTGATCTAAATTTCAACACTTGAAAATGGAAATTTGACTTGGCTTAGATACTTCAAAATTACCTAAGGCTTTCTCCTTATGATTAATTTATGATTTGGAAAGTTTATGGTAGTCTTTATCAATGTGCACATGTCTTTGATAAGTGTTATGTGATAACTTGGTGAGTGCTAGACAGAGAATTAGGTTTAGATCTATTATGTATAAATAAATTACTCTTTGGGTAACTTCTCATTCCACTAACATGTGAAATGTACAAGAAAACACTTAAAGATAAATTAAATTTGATAAATGACTATTGTTTAATATAGGGTATGTCTGTTAGAGTTGGATGGATTTAAAATTTTGTAGATGTCTGAGTTTATATGAAATTGTTTGGAAAATAGTAACTACTATTTTATAATCATGAGATAATATAGTTATTATTTTAATTAGGCTAGACACAGATTAGGGAATTCCCATAGGCAACTTATATAAAATTAGGAAGACCAGGTCCATATAAAATATGTGAATGGGAGAGAAGGTTGTGTAAGACCCATATGTGTGTGCACCAGTTATGTGAGGTAGAGGTAGCCAAGATTGACATTGACAAGATTATAATACTATATTTTAGTGTTTAAAAGTACCCCCATTTTATTATACTATTTAAAGTAATATAATGCTAGAGTAAAAGGATAAATATATGTACCTTATTGTCTAAAACACACTTTGTATTTGGGAGAAGGCTCCAAGTGTGAAACTTACTCTATTAAAACTTGAAATGAAACATGCAAAAATCAATGTCCATGACATGAAATCTAAACTAAATTGAAACAATTGAAATTAAAAGAGCAAGGAAGGAATACACTTGTAAGTGGGTAAACAATGATGCCTTCTGAAGTGTTGAAGATTATGCTTCCTTCTAAAGCATTACAGAGTTAGGGGTGATCATATATCAATATATAATGTATTGAGATGATTATGTCCTAACACAAGCTCAATTTTTCAAACCATGGGTTTAGAAAACAAATGCCCCAAACCACATGAATATGGAGTAATACTAGGATGTTGAGCAATGTAGAACATCAACTACAATATTCATGTAACTAATCTTGAGCCTTAAGATGGAATGAGGAACCTATATTAGACTCATTTAGGGTGAACTTATTTCAAATGAAACCATAAATTTAAAATGTTACCTTTGGTACCATCAATGTCACATCTATGCCAAATTTGAAAATAAAAATAAACTATAATAGTGTATGAATGAACAATGTTCATGTCCTGTAATCTAATCTAATTAGGGACAAAATATGATATAAAATGACATAAATAACTTATAAAATCTTGATAACATAACCTATAATATTCCTACATATGAATTGCATATGCCCCAAAATCTATCTCAATCTATAAATATTTGTTCCATAATATGAATTAAAATGAACTCTTTGATTTATGTAATCTATCCAAAAAATATGAATTATATGTATATGTAGATGATATTTATGGATTATATAAAACCTCAGTATTGTACACTTGGCAAACTTAGACCTTGGTTATTCCTCTTAGTTCTGGAGCTTTCCCACTTTTAGAAGTCTCACATCTACTCTATCTTGTGCCCCTTGGATTATCTCTTAGTCCAACCAGTATTATGTTGATGACCCAAACCTTATATCTTGCCCAGAATGCTTAAAAGCTACTTAAATTCCACATCTATAATTTCTAAGTCTGTATCTAATTTCATGTTCCCTGGACACTAGCGTCATGGATAAACACTTGTGTCGATGAAAGTGTCCTACTCTAATGCAAGTGTAAAATGCCTTAAAGTAATCTAATTTTCAAATGAAATGTATCCTAATAGTCGACCTAAGTAATTTAATGCAATCTATTTATCCAAAGGGATTGATATAAATACAAGATCAACCCTCATTCATTCCTCACCTGGGAAACCTAGTAGACACCCATAAATACCTAACGCAACTTATCAAAGCATTCAATCAAGCACTTGATAAATAAAAGATTCCCTATTTCCTCTTATTTTCATATCAATTATAGGGATCACACACACACACACACACACACACACACACACACATACATATATACATACACACACACACACACACACACACACACACACACACACACACACACACACACACACACACACACATAGGTCTAAATCACTCAAAGAGTAACCCAAGAGCTATATTAAGGACCATTTTAGATAATTTGGACTTATGTTGCTGAAACTGGACCAGAGAAAATGTTATATTTTTTTCATATACAAAAAATAAATTAGAATATAATTATGGTAATATTTTGGATCTATTCACCATATATTGCATTTGAGAGAATTTAGAATTATAAAAATTGTAATTATTTAGACTTTTTCTCATAATTTTGTTTGCATTTGGACTAGTAATAAGTCTAAATTATTATAAATGGTTCCTTATTTGCCAAGTTATAAGCTAGGTCACTATTATAATTGCTTTCCACATATTTATTGATTCACATATAAACAACCATGTAGGGGATAACTAAATAAATTTGAGGCCCTATTAAGAGTATTGGATATGTAAGCAAGGCTCATTAACAAAGGGGTATTTGGGGTCAACTCGACACTGTGTGCCCAATAACCCATTTTCCCCCAATAGCACTATAAAAATGAAGAACTAGGGTTTTACAATTTCATGAGGAACAAAAGTCCATGACCCAGATCCGAATACACTAGAGCAAAGGTGAAGATAAACCCAAAATAATACAAGTATTCATATTTTTTTCTAGTAGGTATTCTGTATAAGACACTTGCATTAGGTACATATAGTAACCTTGATATAACTGTCCAAGGTTGATGCTAGTGTCGATAGCTCTAGAGGCACTCAATCCAGAATTTGATGATTGTTATAGAATCATATTCCACTCTACTTCCTACCTATTCTAGATCGAAAACTACATCAACATCATAACCAACTAAACATATTATTTCTTTGTCATTTCCATAACTAACATAGTTGTATTTACTATTTTTAGCCTATCTCAATTAATGAATTTAGAATATGTTATATCTGAGTTTAAAATCTAATTGACTTGCTATAGAGATAGTTTATCACCCTTGTAACTTAGACTATCTCTATCCCCTTTAACTCTAAATAACCCCAATTTAGAATTTTTAAGATTAAAAATTTGGTGAACATGACCTCTTTGTCTTTTCATGAAACTAATATGGTGCTCTAGAAACTATTTTTTTATTTATAATTTTCTAAATTTTGTTTCAAAAATCATTTTGTTTTCAAAATCTAAAGAATACATCAACAAAATGGATTGCTCCTAAAGTTTGTGTGTCTCTCCTATCATGTTCTAATTTCAATATTTAGAACATTTCAAATGGATAAATAAGATCCTCTTCCTCCTAACCCTTAGGAGGTTGATAGCTATCATCCCTCTAACTAGGTCCATAATTACTCCTTTAAGGGGTAAGGTAGATTGTGTATGTATGCATGTTCAATATGAAATAACATGGTAGTGTTCATTATGTGTTTGCACCCTCATCTAACAATGTTGTGTCAAACAAGCTTTCACATCTACATAAAAAACTAAAATAGAATACATCTAAAATAAGTGGTTCCAAATATGACCAAAAGTATTCTAAGAGACCAAGTAAAATTCTAAGAGAAATGCTTCAAAATAAAGAGATCAAATTACCTCATTTACATTCTATACACATATCCAAATACTATTGTGCATATCATATAATGCAAGGGCATCACACAAAACATTGTTTATCTCTATCGTAGAGGATACACTGCATAGTTGATATTGGGGATCTTACACATGACACATCTCACTTGGTAACATAAAAGTTATAATATTCCAAAAATACTAAAAAATCAAAAAAACATTTAAAAATCTAAAAATGTTTTCAACATAAAATATGTTTTATTAGCTCCTTGGCATCTATGTGTTAGTTCCATGTTGATGGATGGCATATCATGCCTATGTATGCTTTATTGGACATTATAATATGTCATTCTTGCTTTTATGGACATTTGACTAAGTCATGTCCCTTCGATTGTTCAAAATTTAAACATGCCTTTTGTTTGTGGTCCCCTAGGAACACTGTATATTGATTTGATTTTGAGTGCTCTTATGTGCATGATTGATTTGATTATACTATTATTATATATATGTTTCAATGATATTTATCATGTATCTTAGGCCTTTAAGTGATCACATTATTCTATGCACATCAATGCTGTATTTACCTAGACACGTTCTTCTATATCCTACACGATTCTATTCATAGATTATACATTTGTCTTATCCTTTTGAGGTGAGGTAACTATTAGTTTCTATTATTATCTCACCTTAAATGGGGGGTTATGTCGATAGGGGCATGTCATAGAGGCATTTTTTTCACATTTTGCACAATTTTTAGATTCATTGAGGGCATGCTTTGGAAGCATATTATACACACTTATTAAATATTTGACATTTATATCAATTTTCACATTCAGTAGGTGCATGTCATATAGACATGGCTTTTACACATTCAAAATTTTCAAATTCAGTGGGGGCATGTTTTGGAAACATATCCTCTACATTGGCACTTATTTTAGTTTTTAGATTTCTCCATATATTATATGAACATGATTTGGAAGCATGTTATCCACACTTACATATTTTCAAAATTGGCCAAAGCACATAGCTATATAATTCAAATTCATAGTTATGGTAGAATTCTATACAATGGTACCATTGTTATATATAGTTTCAGAATGAGACATATCTAAGATGCATTTGATATGCAATGTGCACTTAATATTAAAAAATAAAATTTAGTTTTAGATTTAAACACACTCTCATGGACTATCATCACCCATTAGGATGGACTTTTATAGACCGTATTGAGCCAAACTACTAAAATAGTTGGTTTACTTTTTGTATGATTGAGGTGATTAATCACTCAATCTTGACAAGTTTTTAGGTTGGACTTGATTATATAATCCAATCTCACCAGTTGATAGTATGAGTTGACTTTGGTCACTTATGCTCACCATGTTATAAGTATGATTGGGTTGCATGGTTGATCTAATCTCAACTATTGGGTGGAAACCCACCTTTTCTCCAAGGTTGGGGGCATGTCCCTTCCAATAACTCTTTATCTCTATCTCCTTAGATATATGACCTTTATAGATTTATATATTTATCCTAATCTTAGTTTTAGAGCCTTACAATGATTCATATTTTAAATCAACTTGTCAATAGCAAGGCTGTTACATTAATACATGGGTGTACAACTAAAATTTACTCTTTAAATTTCAATCTTTTCAATACTTTAAATTTTAGATTATATGCACTGATTGTGTACTATAACATGCTATTTGTTGTAGGTCAGTCACCTAGAAAACACTCAAGATGGATGCAAGCAAAAGTAAGGTGTGTTATACACACCCAAGTACATATTTATTCTCCTTTAAACCAATAATTTTCTTACTAGATTAAAGTGGGGGGAAAATGTAGATGAATATATGGATTATATAGCACCTCAGTCTTGTACATGTAAAAAACTCAAACCTTAGTTGTTCCTATTAGTTTTGGAATTTTATTACTTTTGAAAGTCTTGCATCTACTCTACATTGTGTTGTTTAGCCTATCTCTTGGTTTGAATAATGTTGATGACCCAGACCTTATATCTTGCCTAGAATACTTAAAACCTACTTATCTTTCACATTTTCAAGTTCCAAGTCTATATTTACTTTCATGTTTCCTAGACACTAACGTCTTGATTAGACACCTACATTGATGTAGGTATCTTGTTCTGATACAAGTGTCTAGTGCCCTAAAATCATCTAATTTTCAAATTAAATATATCCTAATGGTTAGTTTAAGTGATTTAATTTGATTTATTTCTCCAAAAGTATTGATATAAATCCAAAATCAACCCTCATTCATTCCTCACTTGGGAAAACCTAGTAGACACCCAAAAAGACCTAAGGCAACTTATCAAAGCATTCAATCAAACACTCGATAAAGAAAAGCTTTCCTATTTTCTCCTATTTTCATATTAGTCATAGGGATAGAAAATACACAATTTTGAAGTATTGAAGGAGTATCCCAAGAGAAATATTTTATAATTTACAAGCTAGGTCACTATTGTACTTTATTTACACATATTGCATGATTCACCCACAAGTCAACATGTAAGGGATAACTACATCAGTCTGAGCCATTAAAATATTGGCTATGTAAGTAAAACTTATTAACAAAGGGGTTTTTGGGGTTATCTTGAAATTATGTGCATGCTAACCCATTTTCCCCAAAGGTCCCTATGAAGATGAAGAACTAGGGTTTTGAAATTTCATGAGGAGTAATAATATATGACCAAGATCTCAATACACTAGAGTGAAGGTGAAGACAAACCTAGAAACATCCAAGTGGTCACATCATTTTCCAACATGTATTATATATAGGACACCTACATTAGGTTCAAATATTTTTATTAACACAATCATCCAAGGCTAATTCTATTAGGGTGTGAAGCCACTATTCACAGGTCACTATCCACAGGCACATTCATAATCACTATTCATGGTGATATGACATGGTAAGATGGAATCTTAGTGATGTGGAATGCAAGTGTGTAGATGATGTAGCAGACAAGTGATATGATATGTATGTGATGTGACATGATGGTGATGTGGCATGGGCCCATGGAGGGTTCTAGGATGTGATTAGGATGAGGTGACATAGTGTGGGGCATAACACTCCACTATGGGACATGATTTATCCTTAGTTGTCACATGGTGAAAAATAAAAGATTTCAAGGTGTGGGGCACATTTTTAGATGTGTCCAAGATTCCTATGTGTGGATATAGTCCAAAGGTGATTGCAACACCTTTTGGACTCATGTGGTCACATGGAGGAAGAAGACAGGAAGATCACTATGAGTGATTGGCCTTACATGTGTGAGTGGGGCACTAAATTTTGAGCCACATAAAGATGGCCCATGATCTTTTCTAAATTAGGAATCTACTTTGTTGATCCTTTGTAATCAAGATAAGAAGAACATTATTGAGTGCTTGGAATCATTTGTGGAAGTGGGGTGCAAGTTTTAGAGCCACTTGGAAGTGGCACATGTTCTTATCTAGTGGATGATATTTATTGAAGACTTTTGCACATGCTGATAATAAAATTTGGATCACATGACACTCCACCCAAATTGTGGCATAGTTTTGGAGTAGCCATGAAGTTTTATCTCTCTCTTTCTCTCTCTCTTATCTCTCTCATTGTTATAAAACATTATGTATTCCTTTATAACTATTATCCCATCCTTAGAGGGTTCACTCTTGGATCATGTTAGGAGGTTGAAGCTTGTAAGGGATATAATATTAGATCATATAGATGCTTGGGTTTTAAACATAATTCATGCTTAGGTGGTTGGATCTTGTAAGGCTTAGGTGAGATCATGGCTCACCTAGTTTGTTGAATCATGGAAATCCTTGAGGTTAGAGGTTAAATCTTGGAAGGCTATGTTGGCTTGGATCACCTAGATGAAGACATAGATCTTAGAGGATTATTATTTCAACTCATGGAGATGGAGGTTGATGCTTTGGAGCCAACCTTGGATGTTATGGTGTTAACATCATGATAGAATTACATGTTGTAGATTGGAGGTTGGAACATGCAAGGCTTGGTTCACCTAAGTGCTTGATTGTTAGAACTAGAAATTAGTTACTAAGAGGAGATATTATAGGGAGAGTTTTTTTGATGAAATATAAAGTCTAGATGTTGCCTTTGCCCCATGGTTTTTCCCTTGCTAGTTTAGTAGGGTTTCTAGGTATATCTTGTGTAATGTGTTCTCTCTTGTTATATTATTTTTGTAGCTTGTTTTATTTTTACATTTAATTCTTACACATATTTAAGATTATGTTTTGGTTCCTAACATTGGTATCAGATTTAGGATTTATCTATTCATACCTGAGCCATGCATGCCTTGTTGATCCTAACAAGTGGTATCAGAGCCATGGTGTTAGCTGGTTTATGCAAGTGGGAGCTACAGGTGGAGAGACCAAGATATGAAATAAAAAAAAGAAAATTTTTTTTTATGGAAAGTATTTATCTCTATGGGAGATGTAGATGGATAATGGAGGAAAATCTAAACAAACTTACTAGATGGATCAACACCAACATAGTGTTCCTGCTAAAGAAGCAATTGCATAATTTATAATAGAGCAAGATGGTCTCCATTGGTAAAGATAGAGGGTGATGACAAGGCATGTACCTTGTTGTGGTTCTCAATTGGTGAAGGGGTATAAGTTGTGGGATCCTAATATGACAATGTGTTAGTCAAAATGTTAAAAAATCCATGCAAATGAGGTAAAATAAACTTGAATATATACTTGTTGAAGTAGTTCAGGATGGATGGAGAAGAATATGTGACTTGAGGTTCTATAGAAGGAGAAGGCCATGTGTTTGTACATACGGTAGAGTAGGATATAGTTTGACTGTAGGAGCAAAAACTTAGTAGGTGTAGTGATGCACTAAGTAACATGAGAACTTCCCAAGAACTGTGGATGTGTACCATGTTTATCGTGGTGGGTAGTGATATGCTACATATAGAGGAGTCATGTGATTGAATTCTATGAGTTCTTATTTCCTATTGATAATTATTGTCAAGAGTATGGTATGTACTTATTTCTATTCATGTTTAGAGAAGTTGGATGTGAAAATATTCATTCTTATATGGTGGTCTCATGATGAGATTGAGTAGCCATAGGCCTATGTGTATGAGGAAAAGAGTTATTAGTTTGTAGATTGAAGTCTGTACGAGTTGAAGTAGATGTGTAGATGGAGTAAAATAATACCTTCATGGAGAGAAGGTTTTAGTAAAGGATATTGATATGTATTGATGGCATGTTGGTTGCAAGACCCAACATGATGAATATTAATTGTGTGATGGATCAGGTGACTAGAATGAGATGAAGGTGGTAAACCAAGGATAGAGATGCATAATGGACATTAAAGGAAGAAAGTAAAGTATCCCACTTCTTGTAGTTTTTGAGTTATCTTTCAAAGTGTCCTAGAATAAGTTGAATAAGACATGGTTGTCATGTGTATTAAATTCATTAGGAGTACGAAGCCTCATATATGCCATGGTGTGCACTACACCAGATATTTCTAAGAGATGGAAGTAGTGAGTGGTTCATGGTAGAATCTTGAAGAAGGATGGGTTTATGATGAAGTGGGAGTCACTTCAAGTTTCTTTAAATATGCTATGAAGAATTAAATGTTGACAAAGTTGGTTAGGATAAAGTAGTTTTAGTGGTGAAAAAACTTCTATTGGGCTTGTGTGAGTAACAATGAACATTGATGATAATATGGATGGCAACTAGATGGTAGTTGGTGAAAAAAAGATGTAGGTGTGGTAAAGTCCTATGTATATGACTTCAAGTGGGATATTATTAGGGTGTGAATCCACTATTCATAGGTCACTATTCATGGGCACTATTCATAGTCATAATTCATGGTGATGTGGCATGTTGAGATGGCATATTAGTGATGTGGCATGTAGGTGTGAAGATGATGTAACATGTAGGTGATGTGGTAATATGGTGATGTGGCATGGGCCCATAGTGGGTCCCAAGATGTGATTAAGATGAGGTGACATGGTGTGGGGTGTAGCACTCCACTATGGGACATGATTTATCCTTAGTTGTCACATGTGGGTTGTCACATGGTGCAAAATAAAAGAGGTCAAGGTGTGGGGTGAATTTATAGATGTATCCAAGATTCTCATGTGTGGAGATAGTCCAAAAGTGATTGCAACACCTTTTGGACTCATGTGATCATATGGAAGAAGAAAATAGAAAGATCACTATGAGTTACTAGCCTCACATGTGTGAGTGGGGTGCTAGCTTTGGATCCACATGGAGGTGGCCCATGATATTGTCTAAAGTAGGAATATACTTTATTCATCCTTGATAATGAGGACAAGAAGAACACTGTTGAGTGCTTGGACTCACTTATGGAATTGGGGCATAGGTTTTGGAGCCACATGAAAGTGGCACATGTTCTTGTCTAGTGGAGAATATTTCTTGAAGACTTTTTCACATGGTGACAAACAAATTTGGATCACATTACACTTCACCCAATGTGTGGTGCATTTTTAGAGCTTCTCTCACTCTCTTCTCTCTCTCATTATTGTAAAATATTATAAAGCATTATGTACTCCTTTGTAATTGTTATCCCATCCTTAGAGGGATCAATCTTGGATCATGTTAGGAGGTTAGAGATTGTAATACATGTAAGCTTAGCTCACCTATATTATTGGGTTGTAGGCATCGTTCATGTTTAGGTGGTTAGAACTTGTAAGGCTTAGATGAGAGTATGGTTCACCTAGTTTGTTGAATAATAGATATCCTTGAGGTTAGAGGTTAGAGCCTGGAATAATATGTTAGCTTAGATCACCTGGATGTCATGTACCCTTTTCAGTTGACATCTTCAGAGTTGAGGATTAGCCTATTATATGACCTTCGTAGGATGATAGGATGGATAAAGGGTCATGATGGAGCTTGGCATGGCTTTGATTAGCAGAATTTTCCCAGTTGGCATTCATTCAGGATTTTTTAGACATGTTTGCTTGAGCTCCTATTATCTAGGGACTTCTGACATGCAGCAGAGCACCCTTATTTTGGTATGGTCATGTGTAGAATCACTCCCTGATTCACCAGCTTCAGTCGATTCGAGGATCAGACATATATTGAAGGAGATATTAATATTTGATTGATTTAATCAAATATTAATTATTTAGCATATTTTAATTGAGAAACCCTAATTCTTAATTATGAAACCCTAATTAGGGAAAACACACTTTGTAGAAGATATAAGGGTTTCTTATTAGAGGGAGATCCATAGATTATGATATGATTATGGATTATTGATTGAAGACAATTTTTGCTAAGGATTTTCTTGAGAAGACTGAGCCAAGGGTTCCAGTATTCTATTTGCATTGAAGAACGTGCCCTCTTTAGTGTGTGTGATTTAGAGGCTGTGAGATATCAGCTGATCTATTGCCAGGTTGAGAGATAACTTCACACAAAAGTTATCACAGGTATTTATAGGGATTTATTTTATTAGGTTTTTGATTCAGATATTGCATAGATAAGGATCTTCCGTATTAGAGCCATATATCTTGAGATCAGGAATCCAACATACAGGTTGTGCTATATTGTATTGGCAGCTATATGAAGTCCATATAGATCCATGTAAATCTGTACGCATCAGTGGGAAGCGCAGAGACTGACATCGGTAGGCAGAGATCGAAAGAGGCCAACATCAACCGACCCCCATACCAATGTCAAAAAGTTAACAACACCATGAAACTGATGGTGGTAGTATAACTGACGTCAGTGACTGTGTTTTTGACACAGTAGGCTGAGACGTACCAGATCTAGGTTTTATTCCCAGTTTGCAGAAAACTCAAGTTTTTAAGACAATATTTTATATGCATGACAGAGACTCAATATTGTAATCATCTTGGAGAATAATAAGAGAATTGATTAGCCAGTTAAGAGAATATTTTACTATTTATTATTTATTTGAAATTATTTTTGAAAAATCATATATTTATTCATGCAAAATATCAAAAAGCAAAAATATAGAGAAATAGTCAGAAAATATTTAGTTTCAAAATTCAAGGGAAACAGGGGATATTATAGTGGTATCAGAGCTAAATTCTACCATCCTGTTGGGTAGATTGGTCATTGAATCAACAAAGTAACTATGATTACTTCAAGGACTCAGAAACAGTGGGACAAGGATATGGAGATGTTTAAACAAGGTTTGAACAAGTTGGTTGAACACCAGAGGAGAATGAATGAATTTCTTTCAGACCCTACAATAGAAGCCAAATTAGTACGGTGTATGACATTTGTTTTGAGAGGGTCCACATCACAACACAAAAAGATAGAGAAACAAGAGGTCTCTACAGGTGAAGTTAATCATTTACTTAGTGGAGCAGCCACTAGTGTTGTGACTACACATGATGGAGACATTTTACAACCGCAGGATATCGTTACTAATTTGTTTGAGGACAGTAGCATGTCCCATGATTCTCATGAGATTGTTTCAGCCGCAGCTTCTTCGAAGTTAGATGAGGATGAGTTTGATGCTTGCATTCAAAGTGTGGAGGTGTACTCAAATGTTAGTACACTGAGAGTTGATGATCTCTCAGATGTGGTAGAGTCTATAGAAGATTCCCAAGATCTGATTATTGCAGATGACACTTGGGAGAATGCAGTGGACAGTTTTGAGGACTTAGTTTCACCGGAAGTTTCTTTTGGTATGGAGGAGTTAGATAATGATGCTATAGTTTTTGATACTCTGTATGTTGATATGAGCTTTAGAGTTGATTCACAGAGTATGGATGGTAGTACTCTAGAGATCAGTAATTTTGAGTCTACTCTTTTGGATAGTGCATCAAAGGAGGATTGTAAGAGACAATCTAGCCAGTGCCATCATGTGTCTAGTCAGCTGAGAATTAGTGAGTGAGACATTGCTATCGCTTGCAAGCATTTTGATGCTGCTCGTCAGTTGTTAGCAGTTTATGGATGGGGTTCTCCTACTAGCGATGAGTGGGGAGGTAGTTATTTTTCCTTGACAGAGATCCACTCTTTATGGGAGGCTATCTAGATTCTGAGATAGGATTATATGTAGTTGGTAGCTGATAGATATTATCTTATGGAGTGGGGCAACACAGCGTATGATGCATTATTGTCCAAGGAAGATAAGGTGAGTGAGCTTACTCAATAGCTCAAGGTGACTTCTAAGGTTCTTGAGAGTACATAGTTGGCCTTGGAAGAGTCATAGTTTCATTTGGCTGAGGTGACCGTGGAGTTGGAGCGTTTGCGGTCTTTACCAGCCCCAGACCCAGTTCATTTGTATATTGAGGTGGTTGATGGTAAGTACATTCCTACAGTTGTTGCTAAGGAAGATGTTGTTGGGGCTAACACACATGTTCAGGATTTAGGAGTTCCTAGTCATGATGAGTTTGGGATACCAATGGAGTCGAGTCTCTAGATTGATTCTTCTCACACAGATGATAGTGTGGTACAGTTGGTTGTGCCACCTTTACAGAGGGATCAATTGTGGTGTGTAGGGAAGTATGTTGATGCTTCCTCGTATAATTTTTATTGCACCGAGTCATTCATGGAGTATTTGCTGGATAGTGCAGGTGTTCATCTAGACTCGCATAAAGTGAAAGAAGGTGTTCTCATCTGAGGTGCTAGTGCTATTAGCAGATTGGGTGGGGAGATTATAGTGATCCTTTCTACTATGCTACCTTACAAGGATTTTGAGGTGAGGTTTTTTGAGTGGGTTGCACAAGGTCCTATCCAACCTATAGCTACTTGGAGTCAGAGATTGGAGCCATCTATTGATTCCCAGTTCGGTGATGGTGAGCTAGTAGCTGAGTTTGGGGGTTCCTACCGGCATCATACGGTGGGGTATGTTCATTATTTTTATTTTGACCCAAATTTAGAAGATTTGATTCCACACAGGTGTAAATTGGATCTAGTTTCTTACCATCCATTATGGGATGGATTGGCACCATCTTTTGTAGATGGAATTGGTAGTTGCAAGTTACACAGCCTACAATATTGACACATCCAGGGTAGTTGTGATTTTAGAGATTGGTTGAGTTGCATTCACCAATTTGATTGTGGATTCCTTTTGGGTATATTTCAAAGGATATTGAAGGAGCTTGCATTGATTGTCATCAGTATAGATCATGACTACATTTGGGATCCAGGTGGATTGATTGGTTTTTTGTTCTGAGATTGCTTAGGGATAAGCAATTTTAGGAGGGGTGGATTGTCATGTCCCCTTTTCAGTTGACATCTTTAGAGTTGAGGATTAGCCTATTATATAACCTTTGTAGGCTGATAAGATGGATAGAGGGTCATGATGGAGCTTGGCGTGGCTTCGACTAGCAAAATTTTCCCAATTGGCATTCATTCAGGCTTTTTCGAACACGTTTGCTTGAGCTCCTATTATTTAGGGACTTTTGACATGCAACAGAGCACCCTTATTTTGGTATGGTCATGTGTAGAATCACTCCCTGATTCACCAACTTTAGTTGATTTGAGGATCGAACATATATTGAGGGAGATATTAATATTTGATTGATTTAATCAAATATTAATTATTTAGCATATTTTAATTGAGAAACCCTAAATCTTAATTATGAAACCCTAATTAGGGAAAACACACTTTGTATAAGATATAAGGGTTTCTTATTGGAGGGATATCCATAGATTATGATATGATTATGGATTATTGATTGAAGACAATTTTTGCTAAGGATTTTCTTGAGAAGAATGAGCCAAGGGTTCCAGTATTCTATCTGCATTGAAGAATGTGCCCTCTTTAGTGTGTGTGATTTAGACGCTGTGAGATATCAGCTGATTTATTACCAGGTTGAGAGATAACTTCACACAGAAGTTATCACAGGTATTTATAGGGATTTATTTTATTAAGTTTTTGATTCAGATATTGCACAGATAAGGATCTTCCATATTAGAGCCATATATCTTGAGATTAGGCATCCAACATATAGGCTGTGCTATATTGTATTGGCAATCATACGAAGTTCGTATAGATCCATGTAAAGCCGTATGCATCAACAGGAAGCACAGAGACTGACATCGACAGGCAGAGACCGAAAGAGGCCGACATCGACTGACCCCCATACTAACATCGGCAAGTTAACGACACTAGGAAACCAATGGCAGTAGTATAACTGACATCAGTGACTGTGTTTTTGGCATAGCAGACTAAGACATACTAGATCTAGGTTTTATTCCCAATTTGTGAAAAACTCAGGTTTTTAAGATAGTATTCTATATTATTTTATATGCATGACAGAGACTCAATATTGTAATCGTCTTGGAGACTAATAATAGCATTGATTAGCCAGTTAAGATATTATTCTAGTATTTATTATTTATTTGAAATTATTTTTGAAAAATTGTATCTTTATTCATGCAAAATATCAAAAAGCAAAAATACATAGAAATAGTCAAAAAATATTCAGTTTCAGAATTCAAGGGAAATAGGGGATATTACACTGGATGAAGACATGAATCTTGGAGGCTTGTGAGATCATCTCATGGAGATGGAGTTTATGCTTTGGAGCTCACCTTGGATGCTATGGTGTTAACACCATGATAGAGTTACATGTTGCAGCTTGGATGTTAGATCCTATAAGGCTTGGTTACAAGATTAATTCACCTGAGTGCTTGGATGTTAGCACTGGAAAGGAGTTGTTGAAAGGAGATATTTTAGAGAGATTTTTTATTATGAAATATGTATTTTAAATGTCACCTTTTCCCCATGGTTTTTCCCTTGCTAGTTTAGTAGGAATTCCACGTATATCTTGTGTAATGTGTTCTCTCCTATTATGTTGTTTTTATAGCTTGTTTTATTTCCAAATTTAATTCTTGCACATGTTTAGGATTATGTTTTGGTTCCTAAAAAATGATAATATCCATATATCCAGAGGCATTCAATCCATAATTTTGTGATTATTCATCTTCTAGTCTGCTTCTTGCCTATTTTAGATCCAAAACTGCTCATCAAAACCAAGTACTTTATTTCTTTGTCATTTATATATCTAGCATACTTGTACTTAATAGTTTTAACCTATATAAATTTAATGAATTAAAAATATGTTATATATTACTTTAACATCTAATCAGACTGCTATAGAGATAGTTTATCACCCTTGTAACTTAGATTATTTATACCCCTTTAATTCTAGATAACCCTAATCTATATTTTCAAGGTTAAACAATATATAGAGACTTAAATTTATATAATAATCCCACTAATATGCCCTCATTTTGATGTGATAAATGTAACATATGAATTAATCATCTAAAAAAAAAGAGTTGACCACATCATGCTATATAGAAATATCAAAATTTAGGTGATAACATGTGGAGAATATGCCATAACAATATGATTATATCATAAAAATTAGTGATACATATAATGTAAGGCATACAAGTGTCATATCAAGATATATATAAGAATTAGGTTCATAGTAGTAATCATCATAGAGATAATCAATGCATAATAAAATATGCATAAATGTGCATGGTATTTATTATGACATTGTATCCACCCAAATATTATATAGTGCAACACTTATGATACAAATCTGATGATGATGTAGTGACCTCCTATTTCATGCTCCATAAGAAACTCTCTAGCTCTAATTCTTTCCTATACCTTCCTATTCCTCCCTTGATATCTTTTGGTCTACTTGATTCTGACTTTCCTAGCCATTTTCAATCTATTTCAAAAACTAACCATGAATGACAGAACCACCACCCTAGGTAATGGAACTACCTTATCTGTTACACAATTGCCCTATAGTTTACGCAACTACTATAGTGATTATGTAACTTAATCAAAGATTTTGATGCTAAGGGGTGATTTTGCATTAAATATGAAATGGTCTTATAATTTTAAGTGATGAAATAAAGTGATGGTTCTATAATTGTCCTTGCATAAAGCAATAGTTTTATCATAGTTGAAATGCTTTCCAAAATTAGCTCCCATGACTCTAGTTTTCATGCATTTTTCATAACTAGCATTGTGTTTCTTATTTCTATCACCTTATGATCACCTCCAATCAAACCCAATTGGCTCCCTCTTCTATTTTTAGTCTTCTTCAATTTTTATCAAGTTAAATTCACAATCATACTTAGTTGAAATCCTCCATGTAAGACCCTAGATTTTCCTACAAGAAGGATAATTTTGGCTTGATTTTAGATATATAAGTTGTCATTAGAAGTTACTATTGTGAAGATTATATAGCCACAACCTTGCTACAATTTCTAGAAGATTCAACCTCTATTTTTTTTGAGTCAACTACATAGTTGCAAGTGAAAAAGTGTTCTTGGTGAAAGCAACTCAGACTTTACAAAGCCAAGACATTATCCAACCTCAATTTAGTTTCTCTCCATTTGTGGATTGTGTCTCCCCTTTTCTCATATTAGCTTAGAGTTTGTGCATCTTCCATCTAGAGAGTTTATAGAATTTATATACAAGAATCAAAACTAGCATACTATGGATTCTTCTATCAACACGCTACATACACTTTAGTTGATTTACACCAAAATCAGGTTAGAGTTTTATTGATTTCCAATATTTTTATTTATTAGATTAGATTTAGTGTAACTTGTTGTGTTAGATCAGTTTTCCATATTTATAAAAATAAGCAAATTTGATAGTGAAAGAGATCTATTCCTTCTCATTTATCTTTTCTATAAAAATATATCTAGTTTTGATTTATGCTTGCATCTCAGTAGATTAGTTTACTTTCCAATTTGTAATATATTTTTTCAATCATAAAAAAGGATCTTATCATGTCTATAGATTATTTCTAACCAAGACAAATTTACTCTTTCAAAAACTAAATGAGTCTCTTGCACTCCAAACAATCACTTAGTCATACATAAAAACACAAACAACTATAGGTGCATGCACAATGGTAGTAAATTAATGATCTTATTTGTTTTGAAGGATTAAAAGCATTGTAATTTTCCTCTTTCAAAATTGAAAAAATACAACTTGCACCCCTTGTTTTCATATTAGGAAGTCATTAAAAATAAAAGGGTTTTGTTTGTACCAAATTAGAAAAGTTGAAGAGCTAATTTAGTTTATTTTTAAACAAGAAAATATATAGAAAATGTTTCATTATTTCTATTTTAAGTCATATTCTCTTCTCACATTACTTGCATGTATAGGTTCAATTTATACATTTAGTTCATTTCATATAAAAATAATCAAAACAAACAAAAACATCTCATGTAGTTTGTGTAAGCAATTAGAAATACATCATGTCTATAAATCAATCTTAAATTGGAGAAGATAGATCATACCATACACTTCCAATTGGGGACACATTACATAATCAGGAACATAACCAATATGGGGATCCACTAGACCCAATTATGAGATCTCTTACCACAATACACTATGCTAGGGAGGGTTCCAAAGCCTACAGTCAAACACAATCATGTAATAAACCTAAGGGAATCCTATGTTTTATATTCACTAAACTAATAACAAGTAAAGTAAAATCTAATCTAGTGCTCACCAAAGCTTGCAGCACAAAGTGGGGGTTAGAAATAATAAAATTAAAGATGTATAAGAGACATATACTCATGTCAATGTATAAAAAATCTTAATGCATGGAAGAGAAGTAAAAATGCATATCTATCTACTCTTACAAAGGAGGAACAAAGTTAGGAATTACTTACCTTTAAAGATGAACCCCTTGGCTAAGGTGCTTCATAATAGTTTTTGTGGTATGTAAGGATAACAAAGACAAATCAGATCTAGGATACATAGCCTATCAATGCATCTAAAAGACTTCTCCAAAAGACAATATCCGTATCTCCAAAGAAAGTATGAAACCTTAAACTTGCTCCTCAAATAGAATGGTGGATAAACAAATGCATAATAACTCTTACTTCTTTTTTTCTCTAAATAATAGATAAATGAACTTATATATATATATATATATATATATAGGTGGATCTAACCCTAATCCCTTTCAAAAGTTTTAGCCAATAGGGTCAACCTAGTTGACCTAGAAAAAAATGGATAAAAAGTCACCAGGTCATGGGCTAGGTCAGCCAAGAGCTGACCTAGACCCTAAATGATTTTAACCCAAAACTATACAGGGTCGACCCAATCGAGCTAGTACAAATAATAATAAAAAGGGGCTAAGGTTAGGAAAAGAAGGATAAAAGGTGGAAAATGATTGGAGAGTGTGAAATAGAGAAGAACAAGCTTAGGGATAAGGTTTTTAGGAGATAAATGGGTAGATAACAAGTGGAAAAAGATACAATAATCTTGCAAAACACCAATGGTCTACCCACCCCTTAAGGCATGCACTTAGAGAGATTGAGACTAGATGGGTTCTTACAAGATACAAAGTGTCATTAACTGAAAAAAGTTTGAAAATATTATGTGAATATATATGCCCCACTTGAATCTCATCACGTGTCATGTGAGTTCAACACAGGATGGTGATTCACGAATAAAACATGGTAACACATAACACTGATGTTAAGTAAAATGCAGTAAGCAATAAATAAGATAAATGAAAGGACAAAATTGAAAAACACATACCTTTACTTACCTTAGTGCTGTAGATAAAAAAAGAGACTACAAGATAAGTGAAGGCATCTAAAGTGAAGAACATTAGGTAAACTTGTAGAAGTTAGTGCAAAAAATAGTCAAAAATCAAAAGTTTTGGAAGATAGGCATATAGTAGTGGAAAATATTTTCTACATCATCATGATTACAAAACTTTTTATGATTTGAAAAATAGAGTAGTAGAAACAAAGATATGGGAAAAACAAGGAATTTGACAAAAAATATTTGAAGGGTTGAGAATTTTGAAAAGTAAGTTCAAAAAGAGTGAAAACGAAAGTCATTTGTTATTTTTGACTTGTGGGTGAGAGAAAAAGAGTTCTGAGATACCACACGAGCTAGGATGGTGAGGAGATGATAAGCGAGATGAGAAGGACTCCTAACGGAGGCAATAGGTACATCATGAGTAGGCAACTAAGAATCTTAAGCTTGTTCTTGAATATTTTATTGAAATTAAGTGTTTTTTAGAAATTTGTGTTTTAAAGCAATTTTAGGAATTAAAATGAACCTAAAAAAAGTTGCTAGGGGTTGGAAAAACCATGTAGAGAAATGGGTTTTAAAGGATCAGAGTAATAACTGTCGAAAGACATTTATTACTAAAAATGTAAGGGGTCAATAGGTAAAAACAACTAGGTCAACCTAGTCAACCTAGTACACTATAATTTTGCAAAATCCACACTATCGATCTAGTAGGTATGTGCTGACCTAGTGTGTTTTCTAAACTATCGACTTAGTACATGACTATCAACCGAGTAGAAAAATCCATTGTGACAACTTAGTACTAGGGGGGGAAAACATAAAGGTTTAACTTAGTTTTTTGAGTCAACCTAGTTAAAATATGGAAATTTTGGTCAACCTAGTGTTTGACCAAGTGACCAAAATAGTATGGAAATGTGTGAAATAGGTTGAAAGATTACTAGAAAGGCATGAAATGCCTGATTGAGAGCTAAAAAGGTGAATTAGGCTAAAAATAGGTAAAATTGATTAAAAATTAATAAATTAAAGTAAATTAGGCTTGTTTTTGTTTAAAATTTGAAAAGAATATATTTTGACTATAAATGACATGGAACATCTAATACATCTTTTATTGTTTATGGTTGTAGGGGCATCCTAGATTTTGGCACTTAGTGGACACAACATGACTTCCTAAACTATTAGAGTGATTATCAATTGAGGATTGAGCTAGATTGATTGCAGTAGGTTTAGGAGGTATTGTAGATATGTGTAGGATTCTACTGAGCTTAGATTTTCTAGTCATGTTCTTAGGAGCCTATAAATGGTTGACTAATATGTTTAGGTGGGAGGTGGAGGGGGATACCATTAAGGTGGGTATCAACTTAGATGATATCTATGTTATCCTTGGATTACTTATAATAGGTATGGCCATGGTCATAAGAGCACTAGATGGTGAGGAAGAGAGGAGAGCCTTAGCCATATGGGAGAGGGGCTTAGAGAGGATATACCCTAGATTGAGAGTTAGTTAATTTGATGGTTATACCTTATAGATTATAGATATATAGAAGGTGGTGATAGGACTTGTGATAGCATGGGTGCTATGTCACAAGTCAAATGGTAAAGTACCATTATTTATGATAGCCTTATGCTAGATGATATTGAAGCACAGGGTATTGTATGACTTAGGATCTATCATTTGGGTACAACTTGTGTATGACATGTATGGGGTGTTGTCCAAAGGGTAAAAAGTATATAGGGCCTATTATATTTCTAACCACATGGATATATGAGAGGTTCCCTATATATCGCTCAATTGGGTTACCCCATATGGTTGATGATAGGTTACCTTAGGTATAAAGGTGATAGTAGGATCAGGTAGTATGGGCCATGCCCCACATACCAACACTATATATGGTTAGGTGAGTGGACATTAAATGGTATCCTTATGGGCAAATTTATATGGTGTGGTTGAGTTGGGAGATAGTGGCACCAACATTAGCACAAACAAAGATTATCGACCACTATACCTAGTGGATAGAGCTACATCTAACGGAATGTGTATTAGATTAGATTGGACTTCCTCACTCAGTGGTGCCAATAGTGGTGCCCACTTTTTGGTCCTAACATGTGAGAGAGATGAGGGGGAGAGGAGGATTAGGTCCACCAATTTCTAGGCCAACTATCATACCACATCATGAGAGACCATGGATAGGTCAAACATGATGGGTAGTAGAGAGAGAAAATATAGATGTATATGCAGGAGTACCAAAGGTACCATTTCTAGCACCATAACAAGAGGAGTAGTGACCATCATAGACATGATGTCGATGGAGGTAGAAATAGTATAAGAGAGTAGAGATAGTATTCATCCTAGATGACCCATCAAGTAGGCTAGGATAGAGTTGGGTGATAGAAAGACCATTCAAGCATAGTTTAAGGTGGGCATGAGTGGTGATTCCAAGATTTACTTTTGGGAAGTGACTTACATATGAGGTTCTTGGAGGACATAATGTTGGGGAGATCATGCTCAACAGTCACATGGATGGTGAGATGGTGGCAGGTGACACATAGCCAGGTAATAAAATATAGTTTAAAATTTTGAGTAAGTTATTTAAGATAGAGTATAAATAGATAGATTTTAAGATATATCAATGATATAATATATATTTGGTTGGAATTTTTTAGATGTTTTAGAGGAGGAAGAGACTAGATGGGCATCCCTAGTGAGGGGATCACACTATGATATCCTAGATGAGGCACTCACATCATACGATGCCGCCACACTAGAGGATCCCATGGTACCATCTATCCCAACTTAGGCGATCTTGTGTAGAATAGAAAGAGAGGCCATATGGTGGTTACAAGTGCACACAGGGGGGATGTATCCACTGGTAGGGGTAGGTATAGGAGAGACATAAGCATGGTAGGCCCTATCTCAGGAGATATCCATGCATTTAGCTATCATGACATAGATGTGATAGGTATAGGCCTAAGAGAGAGTGGCACATATAGAGACCTTTATCTAGTTGGGATAGGTATAGGCCCAAGTGGCTCATATATAGGGGTAGGTATCAAGACTAAGATCTAATAAATCCTCTTTGTAGCATTCTATTCAAAGGATTCAGACCAAGGCATCTATGGGTAGCATGGCTAGGCCACAAGATAGGCATGATGGGGCATAACCATAGAGCTGGAGCTATGTATATGGTTGTATTTTTGTATTAACACTCATTATATATATATATATATATATATATATATGTCTGGTTTTGATAGTTGGATTCAGATTTTGTGTTTGAATTATGGTTATGGTTATGTATGCTTGGATATATTTATTTCTAGCACATGTATTTAGCTATTGTTGTATATTATATAGGAAATATATGAATTGTGGTTTCTTTTCTAGCATTATGTAGGACACATGTATGGTTAAAAATAAACAAAAAAAAGGATGTGGTAAATATAATCAATCAGAAATGTACTACACACTATTTCATGTTGAGAAATGTGTAATAACAAGAAAAGAAATAAGTATAAAAAACCAAAGGGTGGTAAAAAAAATGGTAAAAAGGTTTTTTTTAAAACCAAGAGAAAAATTTTGAACCAAATTAAGACAAGTAAAATCACACTAAATCACATTGGGAAGTATGAAAATAATGTAATAAAATGGAAAGTATGTGAAAGAACAAATGGCATAAAAACAAATCAATTAAGTCAATAAATCATACTAAATCACATGGGGAAGTACAAAATAAAAACAAAATTGGCTAAATTGGTCTTAAATTAATCACACTAATTCAAGCTGGGAAGTATGAAAAATTCAAGAAATAGTTGGATTCTTACATGCAATCAAAAAATAAGAAAATAAAAGTGAAAGAGAAATGAAGTAAGCATAAAAAATACTAAATCAAGTTGGGAATCATGTCGATCACGTGTAACTTCATAATCAATCAAATCTTATCTCATATTTGACACATGTAATTTTTATTGAGACTTGGATTATTTGAAATTTTTGTGTGGAAGGCCAAGTCCTATCCACGGTCTTACATTCCAACTCAAAAAGGGAATGCCAATGAAGTGGAATAAATGTGAAAAACTAGTAATAAAGGATGTTGGTAATAGGAATGTGAATTTATGGTAATTTGTGAGGAAGGCTAGGTCCTATCCATGGTCTTACAATGTAACTCACAAATGGAATCCCTAGGGGAGTGGCCAGTGAACAAAGCAATATTTATTAAGGGGAAATATTAAGATTAGAGGGCTTAAAAAATGGAATTTAAAAAACATAACCAAGGAATCTTATGAGATAGGAGGCATACTAAGGACATGAGAAGACATTAAGTGACTAGTGATCATTAATGTACAAAGGAAACCTATTCACTATAGACACAAAGTTGTGTAGAAAAACAAGCTTGCTATTATCATCAATTCATGAGGGTAGATTTGTACAAGAAAATTAAAATGGACTTACCTTCCCATGACATGTTCCATGTTCCTTAGGACCCCTTATAAAACCATCAATTTATTGTGAAGATTGGGTAATTACATGAGAAACTAAGTAGCACTAAAATATTTTTTTGTTCTCCTTTTCTAATCTACTGGCCTACCACACCCAAATGGACCTCAAATATATCATGAGGCAAACTGAGGAGTTTGATCTTTGACTAGAATAAGGAGATGTGCTTTGAATCATGTTTTTTAGTGTGATTTGACTTTTACGAATTTTGAAATGTTTTTTCTTTTTTTATCATTGCCTCTTTTTTATAAATGATTTGAATTTTGAATATTTATAAGGATTTTTAAGATTCCTCCTCCATACAAACTTGGAATGACCAATCATGAGAGATAGAGTGATACACATGAATGAGCTTTAGGATTAGGGTAAAGGAAGCTAAGTGACCAAAGACAAGACCAACTAGAATACTTAGGCTTAACAATGAATCAACATGTTATCTCAAGACTCAACCATGTATATGCTTAATTTGTGAAAAGGGAATAAAGGATATGCAAAGTGGATTGGTATAAGGAGATTTATAATGAGATTAATTATTTGCTAGCTGATCACTTGGTATAGATGGAATGACTAAAGAGAACCATGTTTGTATAACCAGGTCATAATGATAATTATCCATGTATATAGAGATAAAAAAGTAAAAAATTATGAAAAAAAACAAGAGAGTTTGTAAGAAAGAAAATCAAGAAGAAAGAGAAAGCAATGATAAAGAAGACATCCATAGGCAAACATAAATGACATTATAAGCAATATAAAGTGAGAAATCAAAGTCACCATGTGAGGTAGATAAGAATTTGACACAATGTCAAATGATATAATAAAATAAATAAAGATAATATTGGAGCACATGTCCAATCCAAATGAAAATGTAAGAACACCATGTATGTGATTATAAGTACTGATAGATTTGTCCACACACATTATCCATAACATTTGATAAATCTCTATGAAGTTGGAGTTAAACTATAGCTAATGTCTCATCTATCTTCAACAAAAATTGGGAAAATACTTCACGTCTAATCTCCTTAATAGAAAAAGTAGGAATGCTTGACAGATCATGATGAAGAGGTTTATAAGGCAAGGGATGCTCATAAGAATTCATGGGAATGGAATCTTTAGGAGAAGGGATCACTAGTAGGAAAGGATTCACAAGTGAAAGACTTATAGGTGGAGATGGATCCATAGGTGAGGGAAGGTCCATGGGTGAAGGATTCATAGGTAGAGGAATAAGAGGTGATGAAGGGACCACAAGAGAGGATTAAACCATAGGAGGTGGAATCATGGAAAAATAAAGGGGAGCCTTCTTGCAAGAATGACCTATGGGAGGAATGGTAGAAGGTGTGGGAATGGTTAAAAGGTGATCTTTAAAGTGTTTCTAAAAGATGCAAAAATGATCGATGTGATGGGTGACACATTAGTGCCAAAGATAATACACCTATCCATAATTCAAAATATACTCAGGTAGTACCTTTGGATGATGTATGGATTTGTTTGAGGACTGAAGGATAGAAGGATGCAAAGTATCAATATAATATCGTAACTTATGATAATGCATGGATGAATGATTATCTATGCTATGGAAGCAACATATATGCCTGGGAGTAGGCTTGGTAGAGGTACTCATAGGAGGAGGTGTAGTATAAATTAAAGGAGTTTAGGAAGGCTATTTAAGCCATTTAGTGAGAAATGGATCCATCTGTGGTAAAAGAATAAAACCATCACCAAGAGAAGGTGGTGGTGGGGAAGGGACTAGACTAATCTCAATCGAAGGAACAATGGGATCAAAATCAAGGATAGACTCAACTAAAATGAGAGCAAGAATGGGCTCTAAATTAAGCTTTACTAAAGGAAGGGTGAGGTCTATAGAAGGCTGAAGGAGGGTTACACACATCTTAGGGATAAATAGGATATAGGGGTTAGGGTACCTAACAAAGTGGTAAAGCCCAAACATAATAGAATCTATAAGCATACTCCTATGTGGTTATTCAGAAATTGGAGGTGTTTGAACCATCTTTACCCTATGATAAAGAGGAAAAATGCTAAAATTAGGAATGATATATGATGGACTATGGGAAGAAGCACTAAAATATTGAATCAAAGAGGAATGATAATGAATAATATCAACATCATGCTCTTGAATGAGACTACCTAAGAATGGATCATATAAGGTATAAACATCATCATAGTCAAATGTATGAAAAGCAATGATGTAGGTAGGGTTGACATTATCATTTGATGAGGTGTGATGAATGGAATGCCGAGTCTTACTCAAGACAATGGGAATGTCATCACAAGGTGGTTTAAGAGAATGAGGCTATAAATAAATAAGAAGCTAAGAGATGAGATGAGGTGAGAGGTTAGAAATTTCAATCTTTAGGTTGATCTCATCAGGCTCATCATCATAAAAATCTAGGAGGTTAGGTTAAATATTCCCAGTGAGTTTGAGATGATCATTGTAACCTCAAGTGGAATTGATGGGAAAGTTAAATCATTGAGACTCAAGGAATGAAACACTAGGCAAAGGTTCAAGAGTAGAAATATTAAAAACACCACAAAATTGGAATTGTTCAAAATTTCAAGGGTTAGTATCACCTTGAATCCTATAGATTGCTCCATTATGATGGAATTTAATGCATTGGTAGGTGAAAGAGATATCTGCTCTCATATGATGAGTCCATGGCCTACCAAGCAAGATGTTATAAGATAGAGTAAAGTTAAATATCATCACCTTCACATGAACAGTAATAGGGGGTGGGTAATGGGAAGCCACACATAACCTAAAGGAGGAATTTACTTTCTATCATACCCTTGATGTGTGATACATGTGGGTTTGAGATTGCATTCAGAATATCCAAGGGTTTTGATAAAATTGAGAGAGGTAAAAAAAGTGCCAGAACCCTCATCAATCAAGGCACACTTAACTTGGATATCATTAATTTAGCCACTAATGAATAGAGGAAGATAATATACACAAAGCAGAATCTCATTGGGAATCATAGAAGTGATGGGAAATTTTAAGGAAAGAAAAGTATCCATTATTTCATCAACATGGATGGACATATCTTGATATTGTTGTAATATGCTATCTTTAGATCCATATAGGGTTGCTTCACATCCTACTAGGGGAGGACGAGGGATATTTATTTTGAACAAGAGTTGCATAAGATGATTCTAATGATGTAGATATATCCTCATAAGTTTAAAAAATAGAATTTGAGATGGGATATTAGTGAGTTCCATGATGGGATCCCACTCATCATAATCCATAATAAGGTTTTAAAAATATGTGCATAGAGTTGAAGGAGGTCCTCAGAAGGAGGAGCCTAAGCGCATTAGAATTTATGTTGATAAGAGGGAGAAGGTTTAGGAAAAGGTTATAAACTATGTTGAGAAGATGAAGTAGTTGGTTTAGGTTGGTTTTGAGAAGTGTTATAAGAAGTGTTAATAGAGGCTTGAGTGTCATTACTGTTAGGTAAACAAGATGGAGGGATGGTAGAAATAGAGTGGGAAGTGTTATCTAAGGGAGGAGTGGGAATAGGGTCATCAAAAGTTATAAGGTCATATGTCCCCAACTCATTTAAGTGAGTAGGAGAAGAATCTTGGATAATACAAAATGTGCAAGTTAATGGAGGGGTGTAGATAGGTTAAGGATCAATGAAAGCAACCACCCTTCGCATACTAGTCATATTAACCACATTATTTTTAGGAGTTGGGTCAATAAGAATTTATACATTGTTAGTGGAAGGGGTGGGCTTGTCTTGGTTATCTTGGTGGTTTGGAAGAGGGTCTTTATAGATGGCCAAATGAGCATTATCTTGATTCAAATCTTAAGATTTAGTATGTGTTACATCAGTTTTAAAAGTAATGCCATAGTCTTGTTGGCATTTCTAAATGATATAATCACGATCAAAATTAGGACCAAGAATAAAATCCATAGCCAAATTATAGAGTTGCTTACATATCTCATGAGAATGACCCCAACTTGCATGAAACCAACAAAACTTGTTGGGATCATACCAGGATTTCATAAGATGAGTGGGATCAATTTCTCATGGAAGAAGCCTAGGTAAATGTTTAAGTAATTCAATTGAGGATAAAGGTTTGTGAACATTAATGTTATTAGGTGAAGATAAATGAGAATTGGTGAATTTTTGAGGAGGAGCTAATTCTAAAGACTGGTTAGGAACAATAGCTTGAATAGTGTGAATGGTGTCATAAGAGTCTGTGACACCATCATTAGTAGTATGATGATTATTATTCTTAAGTAAGATACGAGTACCTTTAAAAGGTTGGGGTGGATCAAATTGATGCATAAGGAAATATTGACATTTGGCTTGGTCAATGGCCTCCTCCAAGGTACATGGAGAGACTGTGGACTTGATATTGCAACTTGGGGAAAAGAGCAATAGTAAAGAGATGGAAAAGGTTATCATCAACTATGTTATGTTCACACTTGTTGGATAATATTTTCCACCTTTTAAAAAAAGCTTGGGAATTTTTGTTTTCAACTTACTTATAATTTATAAAATGGGCCAAGGTATTCTCAAGAAGATCATTAGTTTGGAACTCTTGGATTAGAGCATTTACTAAATATTCCAAACTAGTAATATAATGAGTTTTAAGCTGGTTGTACCAATCTAAGAATCACCCATGAGGGTTTTGGCTAAGAAATTGGTAGTGGCAAAGGTATTCAATTTAACCCAATCTTTATATAGATTTCTAAATATTTTTAGATGAAGAGTAGGATCAATTTATCCATTGCAAGAAATTGTAGGGGTTATACCTCTTATATCAATGTTAGCAATTTGAGTTGTAAGAGGCTCATTTTAAAGATGTTTAATTGTGTTGTTGACTAGAAGAGGTTAAGGGAAAAGAATTCCATGGGAATCTTGAAGAGGAGGTGGGGGAAAATTTTGATTATGCATGCCCTAAGTCATTGGTTGAGGGTGAGTTTAAAGATGGAGAAGGTGATTTTTCATCCTCCCCATTTTATTTATATTATGAGATTGAAAAGTATTCATTTGATTAAGTGTTTGTAATAAGAGTTGATGGGTTTGAGTTGCATTGTTAGCATTATTTGAAGCATTAGAGTTAGTGGTAGTGGCTTGGGTACCACTATTGGTGTTAGTAGAAGCTTGAGAGGAATTGTTAGAATCTGAGGCACTAGTGGAAAATCTTTATTGTGTGGCAAAAGATGAAATAGTGAAGGGATGAGAAGAGGAAGCACTAGAAGCATGAGTACATTGGTTTGAAAATGATGCACTAGTGGAAGAGTTGAGGAGAGTGGGTCTTGGGAGAGGCCCACTAGATGTAGATACTGCCATGTTAGTGGAGATGCTAAACATGGAGGTAGAAGATGTTAAAGAAGAAGAGGTCATGGTATGAAAGGGGCCATAATAGAGGGAAGACGCTGAGAATCAAAGAAAACTAGTACCCTCAAATCTATGTGAGAATGTGGGAGAAGGTAAATGAGGCTCTTAAAATTGACCACTAATCATGAGATGGTAAATGTAAGAAGGATCCTTTCCTCGATATTGAGGAAATTTAGAGATAAAGAAGAGTATTTTAGGGGTATACTCTAATTTGGGTTGATCTTCAAGTGAGAAGAGAGGATTAAAAAGCAAAGAGGAATGAGGAGGGGTCCCATAGTTCATTGTGTGAGTGGTTATATAAAAATTACTCTAATCTAGGATAGGATCCCTACTTTGCTTATGGGAGACCCTATGAGATTTAGTGAAAATAATCATATCTATTGAATTCAACTTAGTGTTATCTTCAAATAGGAAGTTCATGATAAAGGAGAAGGACTAAACAAAAAAAGAGAGATTTAAGAAAAAGGAAATGGGAAGTGATATAAAACTGTATAGAGTTGACTGGGTTGATCTAGTATAGAAAATAGGGTCCAAAAACTATATAGAGTTGATAGGGTTGACCTAGTGTATAAACTAGGGGCTAAAAAGTGCACAGAGTCGACAGAGTTAATCTAGTACATGAAAAAGGGGTTGAAAAATATACATAGTCAATAGGGTTGACCTAGTTTTGTAGGAAGGGGAAAAATAGATAGTTGATAAGAGACTGTGTTGAGTGGAATGACTATGTATTAAAATAGGAAATGTTTTTACAAGTAATTTTGAAAGCAAAAAATGAAAGGAAACACACAATCAATTGGGTTAATGACATTGATCCAATTAATTCAGACAACACAAAACCTTACGCCAATGCTGACTAATGCAAGTTTTTGTAATACAAGATATAATTATGCAAAGAGGACATAATTAACTTGGAAAGTAAAAACTAACTAAGTGGTCATCCTAAATGTTGTTAGATTATTAGAATATGATTTTAAATGTGATAGGGAGTTGGATGTAAGCAATGAACTAGAAAGAAATATAATGATGGTTTTAGGATGTTTAAGCTAAAAGGGATTTATATTGGCAATGGTACCAACTTGGTATTGGGGCCCACCCCCTCACTTCACACACTATAATGATAAGAGTGTCGGGTGCTTAGCCAATATATAGCATTAACCACATGTTTATACTTAGCTAGAAAACCAAGTTGGCTTCTTCCTTGCTGATGAAATCCAAGTAAGTAGGCCTTGGGTAGATAATTGTTAAAATGCTCGTTAAGATTTTATGATTTAGTAGTGTGTGCATAAAAGAGAAAATAGTGCAACTAAATGGTATATTTAAAAAAAAACTTAATTAGACTATGCGATTTATTCTAAGCATGCAAGTAACAATAAATGAAAATGTGAGATAATTACTAGCATATAAGTGTTAATTCCAACTTTGAAACATACTACAGTGTTGATTCAGATGATAGTGTATGCAAAGAATATAGAATTGAGTTGACAGTGTCACCTTTGTACTATGGAAACAAGGGTATGAAAAAGAAATATGTTGATAATGTTGACCTAATTTTCCAAACATATTATAAAATACAAAACTATATTGATAAGGTCAACCTAGTTGACTGTACAGGGGCAGTTTTAAAGACTGCAAACTATGAAAAATAGAACTGTAATGAATAATATAAGTGAAAAATAATGATAGAAAGGAACCTTGGTGGGTTAGAGGATGCAAAGAAAATTAAGATTTATATTGAAGTACCTTGATTTATACTATCAAATGTTACCAACTGTGTTGACCTAGCTCTGTAGTTCCCTTTTTGTTGAAAACCTATAAAATGTATTACATCAATAGAGTCAAACTAGTATGTTTTATAGAAGTATAGAGATTAAAAAGTTGATAGGGTCAACCTAGTAGGCTAATTTGGATGTCTAAAAATGTATAAAGCTGATAGGGTTGACCTAGTAGCCTAATCTAGATGTATGAAAATGTATAGAGTTGATTGGTTGACATAGTATTAGAGGTACAATCACTAAGAAGGGGGGTGAATGAGTGATGCCAGATATTTCAATATTCAATTTATATCCTTTGAAACTCTTAATAAAATAACATATATCAACTTTATCAAGCAACATAAATAAGAGAGTTCATACATTCAAAGAATACACAAAATCAAACACATAACACATGATTCCTATGGGAAACCCCCATGGGGAATAAAAACCACTCTCAAGCCTATAAACACATGGAATAATTGTCCTATAAGATGATCACAAATAATATACCATTTTAGTGAAGCACCTAATTTATAAGGAACACCCATCCCTAAGTATGAACAAGCACCCAATTGCTTTAGATGTTGAACACCCACATAACACCTATGAAATCAATAGCTCTAGAAATTTGATTAAACTTTTATCTGATGGAAACACAATGTATAACACCTCTCTTTCACCCTTCACACTTTATCAACCTTGCTCATAGAGGCAATGCATCCAAAGTACCCTTTTGGATCAACCTAAGCTTATTCAATTATCCTTAGCCATAAACCTAAAACAACTCTATATTCATAACAAAGACATGACCAAAAGCATACACATAGTCCTCACTCTAATCCACCTCTCAATTCATCCACCAAGATCACACAACATGATTTTCTATGCTTCACTCAAAAACTCTAAGTATCTAAAAAAACCTTTTGGATAAACCTGGACTTCTTCACTCATTCTTAATCTATTCTATACTTTAGTCCATCCATTGAACACCCTATATTATATCTCTTTCCCTTCTCTCTCCTAGTCTCTCAACACATGTTTATCTAAGTCTCTCCTCGTCTAGAAACCATCACCTTTGGTTTCACCTTTAGAAGTGTCTTCATGAATATTATTCTCTTGGTCAGCCATAAGGCTTATCTTAACTTTTAAGACATCTGTAAATCTCAATTACATCTTCATAGGTCGGTCATAACATCCATGGGTCATAATTAAGTAGCTATGCCTTTTAATTAGGCCTCATTAGCCCTTATAGGTCTTATAGAGACCCATCCATATATTTAACACTTCTCCAAGTAAATTAAGAAAAAAAGAACAATTTCAAATAAATATACCCATGCCACATAACTTATATGCCCTCATTAAGTGAAAACATCCATCACAACACCCTTATGCTACAACATAATTAGCCCAAATATCATTCTATACATATGGTCACCAAGAATGAAGACACAATCAACTTTTAAGCCTTTGATCACATAGAATCTAGATTGTTCAAACCTTTATAATCCACATAGATGGTCCTCATTAATTTTGAAACATGCTCCAACACTTAGTTCATCTTAAAACATCAAAATACCATCAACAACTCAATTACCCTTCTCAGGTTACTTGTAGAGCATGGACACAAACATAGTCAAATTTGGTGCTTAATAAATTTTACTTTACAAAAATTAGAACCTTAAAATAAATATTTTTGGATGTGCTTTTAAGTCCTCTACAACTATGATTTTTACACCATGGTCAAATTCTACATATATCAAAAGTTATAGTAAAAGAAATATAGACTGGTCTTCCCTCACAAATTCAAATATTTGAATTCCAACAGTCACTAAGAAACTATTAAACTTCAAACATGTTGACCTCATCTTGTAAACCTTTACAATTTTGACCAAATACACATTGTTGATCTCCTTGGATCAACTAGGTCTTTATCTTGTAATGTCAGTGTTAGATCTTGATCATAACTTCTGCAATTATGACACTTGACACCCTCGCACACCTTCTAAACACTTTACTGTCAGTCTATACACTTGTGCCACTTGGTAGTCCCATGTGATTTGTTAACTCTTTGACTTATCCCACACCATTGATCTTCATAAGGACAAACCACCACTCACTATTGATCTTTTGTCAGATTAGTGAGCATATGACACTTGTCACCAACGTGAGTAGCCTTTGACATGTTGACTTCATACACACCATTGATCTCAATATGTATGATTAAGTACTCATCATTGGATCTTCTAGACCAATGACCTTAGACTTCAACGTGATTAAACTTGATGGTATCTATCCCATCAAAGTCTATTAGAGCAATTTTGAAGCTTTATAACTTGATCTAGAAATCACTTCAAGACTCTAAATTTTTAGGCTAGCTTCTTTGCACTATAGAAAACATCTCCACGTAAACCTTTGACCATTATTGACTCTATTTGTACCTAAAATAAATTCATAAACTTATTGGTTCATATATATTTGCATGATGTGTAGTGATGGTCTGGCTTCTCTTAAGCTAAAATATGCATGTTCTTCTTTCCAAATGCTCACAAAACAAACCAAAGATTTTTCAAGGTATCTATGGATGCCTCACAACCTCATCTTTATCCTTACAGACCTACACAAGTGCCATATGTCTCTAAGATATCCATATGATCACTTTATCATTAATGTATTAGTACCACATGCTCTCTTTGACATCAATGACCATGCTAAAAAATCTCCCCCTTTGTCATTAATGAAAAAACACCCTTAGAATGTCTTCTTAATATTTGAACATCCTCATCAAACTTCATTATGATTTTTCTCTCCCTTTGACATTAATGACAAAGGGACTGTCTTCTAATCCTAAAGATCTGACAAGGATTTCAAGACCAAATACAAGAAATGAACACCTCTAAGATATGATACAAAATCCCCCTAACACTGTGTATACCACTTATTACCTTGAACTTCTCAAACATGATCCATGACTACACTCTTCTTTGGTCATACTCTGCTCTTATGAAGACAAAACACACTAAAACATCAAAAACTACTTGAACTCACCTTGAGAACACTGATAGGGACTCCCCCTAAGTCATCTTACTTTAGGCACCCCTAGAGCATCTTCAGACCATCTTGGCCTTTTGAATAAAATGACCCAAAATTCCACTTCTTCATACTAGCCTTGCTTAGAGGCCTTATAGCCCTACTTGGACCTTATATAACCCATAAATTCTTGTGTATAAACTTTCATGGCTTAAAATTTCATATCTAGATTACAATCATATGCCACCTCAAACATGTCAAAAATAAATACTCAACTATTCCTCTGTAACATACTTCATTCACAAACCTACTAGCTGATTAACCCTCTACTTGAACAAATCCTCCTTTATAGAACCAACCATGCACTTCCATAATACTATGAAATAATTTTTTATCACCCATTTGACCATTTTAACTAATTAAGAAAACTCAGACCTCAACTCATTAGGAAAACCTATTTTCCATTCAAGACTAAAACACTATATTTATAAGAGAAACTTGGTCAACACACCATCTTATGTTCAAAACCCAACTTTGAAAATTTTCCCATACCTACAAGTCATCAATACACACTTATGGACCAAATTTTTATCCCAGACTCCTTTGGGAGCCCATACTTCCTATACCATGGTTTTTGACTTGCAAACCCTTAAACACAAACTAGTAAACCCGAGAGCAAACAAAAATTATCCAATTGCACACAAAATATACTCAAAGCTTGAAATCACCTAGAAAACATATAAATAAAGTCATCACACCTTTTTATACCATTAATACACCTTGACAAATTTCAATGACACTTAAATATCTCCATACCTAGCCTACAGATCTTGCACACACAACTTAATCCATCATAATAACTTGGAGCAGATTTATAAGACTCATTTCTCCCCCTCAGCCAAAAATATATTCAAATGATATTATTGTCCTAAAAGATCAACCAAATCTCAAGTGGCATCCACCATGCTTCCTCTTACTTGTCAAGTGTCTCCTTGAAGTCTAGATAGAGACACCCTAACTCATAGTGTCCTAGAATAATGTGAAACCAAGTGTTACCCACAAGTCCTCATATTCCTTCTCCTCCTTGGTCATCTGATATTGATAGTTATTTTTCATCTTAGGCTTAAGAGAAGTAAAATTCTCATCCACTACAATATTTTATTTCTCTTCCAAGCTTGATTTGACAATACATGGAGACTACAAGTATTCATGACATACCTTCTCAACTGAAGAAAGAACCTCATCATTGGATATTGAAAACTGATGTTCTTTGCATAAAAAATACTCAACAATAGTAAGATGTTTAATTATATCCCTACACACCTCAAAACTAGTCTCAACTATAACCTTGGTCTTCTCCTAGAGTCTGGTTTTTTAATTCTTAATAGGAGCAGATAGTGGGACCTCTTGATTCTCTTTAACCTTTGGAGCATTCTACACTTCAAAAAATAGACCACTTAGAATTATAGACTCATTATGAATCATAATTTTCATCTTTGGTTTCCATAAGTTGAATTTTCTTCTTTCTTATAATCTAAGAGTCTAAATGAACTTATTTTGACTTGATGGCCTTTGCTTGCAGAACCTAGGAATATGACCAATCTTCTTACAGTTGTAGCAAACCATTCCTCTTGAGGGAAACTCAACTTACCTTACCTTATTTGGAAAATATTTTACAAAGTATCCCACATAATGATAGTTGAATCATTCAACCTTACTTATGTTATTTGATTGAAAATTCCATTCATTCTTAGTAGGTCTTCTACACTCTCTAACCCTAAGACCAAACTGATTATAAGTATATCAAAAACCATTGAAATTTACATACCTCATGGAAATTGGTTTTATAATCTAATTTGTCCTCATTTTATTGACACCTTCATTCATTGACTGTTGATTGATCTTCAAGGTCTAATTGTCCTTATTCACATTGGTCTTTATCTTGTCTTGAGTTATGTTCTCTTATTCTTCCTTGAAATCAAGTCTAGTTTTATCACTAGCATGCTTTTGACTATTTAGAATGTTGTCTAGATTAATTTAGGTCTTTTCAAAAATCACATATGACTTCATCTTACTAGATGTATTTTCTAACTCAACTTTTAATGACTCAATTTTAATCTCATCCCTTGAGCACTCATCTTCTTTAGCTTTTAGGGTTGTGAGTAGGATTTCCAATTGACAACTGAGATGTTTGACTATATCTTCATGATCCTTGGTGCCTTCCTTCATTATTGCCTCAAACACACAAAATTTATCTTCATATTCCTTGATTTGAGACATCATCTTCTTGGTCTTCTTTTTCTTAATCTTCAAATTTATAAGGGCATTCATCAACTTAGTCACACAGTCCGCCCTATTTTCTTCAACATTTGTATCACTCTAAATAGACTCTTATTGATATGAGAAACTCTTTCTCTTTCCATGAAAATAATCCATCTTCAACAAGATCATCATCTTCATTATCAAACTTAGAATCACTATCTTCACTCTCATCTGATGAGTTGTTATCTTTATTGGTATATAGACTTTTCTTGTTCTTTAAGGATTTCTTCCTATTATCATACTTTCTAAATCCTTTCTTATCCTTATCAAACGTAATATCTTCTTGCCTTCATCTTGGATCTCACCATGCTCTTCATCATCATCATTATTATGCTTATGAGGGCACTTGTAAGCAAAGTATCCTACTTCTCCACAATTGAAACATTTGAAAGGTAGTTTACCCTTATACTTCCCTAAGCCTATTTTCATCTTTCTTTTAAACAAATATATTAGTTCATCATTATATAACTCATCATACTTGAATTCCATACCTTGATTTTTCTTCTTATTTAGATTCATTTATATATTGAATGTTGCTTTTTTCTTTGGTAATTTGTCATCATCGACTCTCATCTCATACACAGTAAGAATGCCATGTATTCATCCATCTTCATTTGGGTAAGATCATGACTTTATTATATAATAGACACTTTATAATCAAACCTGAGGGAGAGAGACCTTAATACCTTTTGTACTATAGTAGCTTCTTCAAGGTTTTCTCCAAGACCTCTGATAATTTTCACAATCTCATCAACTCTCTAAAAAAAGGATGACACATAATCTTTTTCCTTCATCTTGAGACTCTCAAATTATCTTCAGTGAATTTACAACTAGGCCAACTTGACCTTTGAATCCCTTTCATATTTGATCTATAATTTGTCTCATATCTCTTTTGCATATTTGCAATGAGTTACCTTGGTGTACTCAGTCTTTGAAAGTCCACATGTGATGACATTCATTGCCTTAGAATTGTTCTCACATAAATTCTTATCAACTACCCTAGTTGGAGGGGTTGAGGGGGCTAAATATCCATCCACAATATATTGACAAATGGAAAACCCTATTGACATGATGTAGGTCTTAATCCTTTCACTCCAACACTCTAAAAAATATAATTAGACCCATTAAACATCGATGATTGCTTTGTAGAGAAACCTTGCATCTGTTGACTTACCATATTGTACCTTGGATCACCTTCAAGTGGTTAAAATTTCAATAAAGGTCCTTTGGTACCAATTATTAGAGGTAAAATCATTAGGGGGGTGAATCAGTGATGCTAGATGTTTCAATATTTAATTTAGATCCTTTCAAACTCTTAATCAAACAACACATATCAACTTGATCAAGCAACATAAATAAGAGAGGTCATACATTCAAAACATGCATATGATCAAACACATAACACATGATTCCTATGGGAAATCCCCATGGGGAATAAAACCTAGTCTCAAGCCTACAAACACATGGATTACTTTTCTTATAAGATGATCACAAATAAGATACCATTTTAGTAAAACACCCACTTCATAAGGATCACCCACCCCTAAGTATGAACAAGCACCCACTTGCTCTAGATTTTAACATCCACACAATACCTTTGAAATCAATAGCTCCATAACTTTGATTAAACTTTAATCTGATGGAGACACAATATATAACACATCTCTTTCACCCTTCATACTTTCTTCACCTTACTCACACAAGCAATGCATTCGAAGCACCCTTTTGGATCACCCTAAGTTTTTTCATTAATCCTCAGCCAAAAACCTACAATAACTCTATAATCATGATAGAGACATGACCAAAAGGTCATACACACAGTCCTCACTTTGACTTGCCTCTCAATTCATCCATCAAGCTCACACAACATGCTTCTCTATGCTTTACTCAACAAATCTAAGTATGAAAAACAACCTTTTGGATCAACCTATAATTCTTCACTCATTATAAATCTATTTTGTACTTCATTCCTTCTACTAAACACCCTCTTTCATATCTCTTTCCCTTCTCTCTCATCCTATTTCAACACATGCACATCTAAGTCTCTCGTCATTTAGAAACCATCACCTTTGGTTTCACCTTTTATAGTGTCTTCATGAATATCATGCTCTTAGTTAGCCATAATTATTATCTTAACCTTTAAGACATATGCAAATCTCAATTACATCTTTATAGGTTAGCCATAACATCCATGGGTGATAATTAAGTAGTTATGGATTTTAATTAGGAATCATTAGCCTTTATAGGTCTCATAGAGACCCATCTATCTCTTTGGAAATTCTCCAAGAAAATTAAGATCAAAATAACACTTTAACATACATAAAATCATGCCACATAACCTATATGTTATCCTTAAGTGACAACATCCATCACAACACCCTTTTGCTACAACATAATTAGCCCAAACATCATTCTATACATATGATCACAAAGAATGAACAATAGTCAACTTCTAAGCCTTGGATCATACAAAATCTAGATTAGTCAAATCTCCATAATTCACACAAATGGTATTCATGAAGTCTACAACATGCTTTAACACTTAGTTCATCTTAAAACATCAACATACCATTAAGAACAACTCAATTACCCTTCTAAGATTATGTGTAGAGTATGAACACATACACAATTAAATTTGGAGCTCAATAACTCTTACTATACAAACATTCAAACCTTAAAATAAATAATATTATATGTACCTTGAAGTCCTCTACAACTTTTATTTTTACACTATGGTCAAATTATGCATATATCAAAAGTTATAGTATAAATACTATAGATTTGTCTTCCCTCACAAATTTAAATATTTTAACTCGAACGGTCACTAAGAAACTATTAAAATTAAAACATGTTGACCTCATCTCATTCACCCTTATAATATTAAACAAATATGGACCATTGATATCTTCAGATCAGCCAAGTATTTATCTTGCAACACTCATTATTAGATCTTGATCAGAATTCCCATGATTACGATACTTAGTACCCTTGTATGCCTTCTAAACACTTTGCTATCAATCAATGCACTTGTGACACTTGGTAGTCCTACATGCTTTGTTGACTCTTTGACTTATGCAATATTGTTGATCTTCATAAGTATGAACTATTGCTCACCACTGATCATTTATCAGACTATCGAGCTTATGACACTTATCACTAGTACGAGCAACCTTTGACATGTTGAATTGATACACACAATTGATCTCAATATGTACAACTAAGCACTCATATTTAGATCTTCTAGACCAATGACCTCAGACGTCAATGTGATTAAACTTGATGGTCTCTGGCCCATCACAGTTTGCTAGAGTAACTTTGAAGCTTTATAACTTGAGATAGAAATCACTTCAAGACTCCAAATTTTCAAGGTAGCTTATTGGCACTATATACAACATCTCTATGTAAACATTTGACCATTATTGAATTTATTCATGCCTAAATTAAATACAAAAAATTACTAGTTCATACATATCTATATGATGTGCAGTGACGGTTTGGCTTCTCTTAAGCTAAGATATGCATGTTCTTCTTTTCAAATTCTCACAAAATAAACTAGAGATTTGAAAGATATCTATGGATGCATCACAACCTCTTCTTTATCCTTATAGACCTACACAAGTGCCATATCTCTCCATGCTATCCATCTGATCACTTTATCATTAATACATTAGTACCACATGCTCTCTTTCACATCAATGAAAATCTAAGACATCAATGACCATGATCAATAATATCCCCCTTTATCATTGATAGTAAAACACTCTTAGAATGTAATCTTAATATTTGAACATCTCCATCAAACTTCATTATGGTCTTTCTTCCCCTTTGACATTAATGATAGAGGGCCTATCTTCTGATCATGAGGACCTCAAAAGGATTTTAAGAACAATAATAGGAAAAGACCACCTCTTAGAGATGATAAAAAATCCCCCTAAAATTGTGCATGCCACTTCTTACCTTGAAATTCTCAAACATGCTCCATGACTACACTCTTCTTTGATCATACTCTACTCTAATAAAGATAAAACACACTATAACATCAAAAACGACTTGAACTCACCTTGAGAAAATTGATAGAGAATCCCCCTAGGTCATCTAACTCTAGGTTCCCCTTGATCATCTTTAGACCATCTTGGCCTTCTGAAGAAAATGACCAAAAACTCCACTTCTTCATACTAGCCTTGCTTAGAGGCCTTGTAACCCTACCTAGATCTTGTATAACCCATAAAATTTTATGTATAAACTTTCATGGATTTAAATTTAATATCTAGAGTACACTCATATGCCACCTCAAACATGTCAAAAATAAACACTCAACTATTCCTTTGGAACATACTTCCTTCACAAACCTACTAGCCAATTAAACCTCTACTTGCATAAATATTCCTTTATGGAACCAACACTGAACTTTCATAAGACTTTGAAATACTTTTTGAGTACCCATTTGACCATTTCAACTAATTAAGCAAACTCAAACCTTAACTCATTAGGAAAGCCACTTTTCCAACAAAGACCAAAACACTAGGTTTATAAGAGAAACTCGGTCAACACACCATCTTAAGGTCAAAACCCAACTCTAAATTTTTTCCCATACCTAGATTTTATCAATACACACTTCTATACCAAATTTTGAGTATATAATACTTTCAGATCCCATACTTATTATACCATGGTTTTTGACCTACATACCCTTAAACACAAACTAGGAAACCCAAGAGCAAACAAAAATTCTCTAATTGCACACAAAAGATCTTAAAAGATTGAAATCACTTGGGACACATAAATAAAGTCATCACACCTTTATATTCCATTAAGATACCTTGACAACTTTCAATGACACCTGGGTGTCTCCATACCCAACTTGCATACCTTACACACAACTTCATTCCATCACAACATCTTGGAGTAGATTTATAAGACTCATTGCTCCTCTTTAGCCAAGCATATCTTAAAATGATAATATTTTTATGAAAAATCAACCAAATATCTACTGGCATCCACCATGCTTCCTTTTGATTTTCAAGTGTCTCTTTGAATCCTAGATAGAGACACCCTAATTCATAGTGTCCTAAAACAATGTGAAACTAGGATTTACCCACAAATCCTCATATTACCTCTCCTCCTTGGTCATCTGATACTAATAGTTCTTATTTTTAATCTTAGTCTTAAGAGAAGTAACATGCTCATCCAATGCAATATTTTCTTTCTCTTCCAAACTTGATTTGATAATACATGGAGACAACAAGTATTCATGATATACCTTTTCATCTAGAAAAAACTTCATCACTAGATACTAAAAACTAATGTTATTTGCATAAAACATGATCAAAAACATTAATATGTTTAATTGTATCCACACACACTTCAAAACCAGTCTCAACTAACACCTTGGTCTTCTCCTTGAGCTTGATCTCTTCATTATCATAGGAGCAGACAATGGGATCTCCTGATTCTCTTCAACCTCTATAGCATTCTCCACTTCAGCAAATAGACCACTTGGACTTGCAGACTCATTATGAGTCATAATTTTCATCTTTAGTTTCCATAAGTTAAAACGTCTTCTTTCTTGCACTCTAAGAGTCTGATTAAACTTATTTTGACTTGATGAACTTTTCTTGCAGAACCTAGTAATATGACCAATCTTCTTATAGTTGTGGCAAGCCATTCTACTTGAGGGAAACTCAACTTGTCTTACTTTATTTGGAAAATATTTTTCAAAGTGTCCCCACATCATAATAGTTGAAGCATTCAACCTTTCTTATGTTATTTTATTGAAATTTCCATTCATTATTAGCAAGTCTTCTACACTCTCTAGCCTTATGACCAAATTGATTACAAGTATAGTAGAAACCATTAAAATTTGCATACCTCATGGCATTTGGTTGTCTAATATGATTTTTCCTTATTCTAACAACACCTTCATTCCTTGACTTATGATTGATCTTCAAGGTCTGCATTTATTTGTTCACATTGGTCTTTATCTTGTCTTGAGTTACATTCTCTTATTCTTTGTAACCAAGTCCAATTTTATCACTAACATGCTTTTGAATTTTTAGAATGTTGTCTATATCACTTGATCTCTTTTCAAACAACACATATGACTTCATATTACTATATGTCTTTTCTAACTTAGCTTTTAATGACTCATTTTCAATCTCATACCTTGAGCACTGATCTTATTTAGCTTTCAAGTTTATGGATAGGATTTCAAATTAACAACTGAAATGCTTCACTATATCTTCATGCTCCTTGGTGTCTTCATTCATTCTTTCCTCAAACACATATAATTTCTCTTTATTTGAGATTTCATCTTCTTGGTTTTCTTATTCTAAATATTTAGATCTTCAAGGGCATTCATCAACTTAGTCTCATAGTCCTCCCTATTTTTTTAAACATATCTATCACTCCAAGTAGACTCTTCTTGATACAAGTAAATTATTTATCTTTTCATGAAAATAAATTCATCTTCAATAAGATCATCATCTTCATTATCAAAATCAGAATCACTATCTTCACTCTCATCTGATGAACTACAATCTTTATTGGTGTAGAGACTTTTCTTGTTCTTTAAGGATTTATTCTTCTTGTCCTACTTTAAGAATCCTTTATTCCCCTTATTACACTTGAAAATATTCTTTCCTTCATCTTGAATTTCACCATGCTCTTCATCATCATTCTTCTTATGCTTATGAGGGCACTAGTTAGCAAAGTGGCCTACTTCTCCACAATTGAAACATTTGAAAGGTTGTTTAACCTTAGACTTCCTTGAGTCTATTTTAAATTTTCTTGTAAAGAAAGATATTAATTCATCATCAAATAACTCATCATACTTGAATTCTATACCTTGAATTTTATTCTTATTTGGATTCATTTCTATCTTGAATGCTTCTTCCTTCTTTGGTAATTTATCATCATTGACTCTCATCTCATAGGCAGTAAGGATGCCATGCAATTCATCCATCTTAATTTCAGTAAGATCATGATTTTATTCTACAATAGACACTTTAAAATAAAACTTGAGGGAGAGAGACCTTAATACCTTTTATACTATATTACTTCATTAATATTCTCTCTAAGACCTCTGATAATGTTCACAATCTTATCAAATCTCTACAAAAGGGATGACACAAAATATTCTTCCTTCATCTTGAGACTCTCAAATTTTCTTTGATGATTCTACAACTTGGCCAACTTAACCTTTGAATCCCCTTCATAGATGATCTACAATTTATCCCATATATCTTTGGTATATTTACAATGAATTACCTTGGTTTACTTAGTAGTTAAACGTCTAGAGGTGATGGCATTCATTACCTTGAAATTGTTCTCACAAAGCTTATTATTAACTACAATAGTTGGAGGGTTTGGGGGGATAAATATCTATCCATAATATATTTCCAAATGTCAAACCCTATTAACATGATGTAGGTGTTCATCCTTGTACTCTAAAAAATATAATCAGACCCATTAAACATCAATGATTTCTTTGTAGAGAAACCATACATCTGTTGACTTGCCATATTATACCTATTGAAGTTTTAAGTCACCCCTTAGTCTATGAAAGGACTTCTAGTGCTTATATAAGATTCATGTATCTATGAGGTCCCATGAATTTCAAGTATAAAGTGCATAGGTGCTTTTTGTCTACACCCAAGCCTAACATAGCGATGTAAGTTTGTGTAACAAAGCAGTGAGGATTCATGCTTGCATAAAGTTCTTGATGCATGTATATGTGTAGGACTTTGAAGCACATAATTTGAAAGGCACACAAACTCTAGAATATAGATCCCCAAGTTCTCAATGGTTAAGTAAAGGAAGATCACAGGAGATAGATATGAATTATGGAGGAATGCCTAAGATTTTTTATCTTTGTCTACACCCTTGTTTGAGGCTTTCCTTGTGCCTAGATAATGAATTTATACAACCACATATATGATCCTACATTTTCACCCTTAAAATACATAATGTCCAAACCTCATTTCATCATTACCATGTGATAGCCTAGTGCTTTCTTAACACAAAGAAATTCTTGGTTTACTTAGGAGAAGTGCCATCTATCCATGTGGTAATCTGGTGCTCATTTAAAATTGGTCCCTTTTGACATATAATTCAAGAAGCATTATTTGTTGGTAAGAAAGGAAATGGGGACCCACCAAAAAAACATAATAAAGAGGTGGCACCCATGTATCATGTCTGCACTTCTCCTACCCAACAATACAAAGGACTCCTGCAAGATCCCATCAAAATACCACATGCTGGGTGGTTACTAGATATAAAGGAAGTGATTGGAGGAAGTTGAGAGGAGATCAAGGCATTAATAAAATAATTAAATGCATAAATGGATATCAAACTTCAATATTTGAATTCATGCCACCCTCTGACCTTGTCATAAAATTCTTCCATTCCCTTATGCACATGTATCTAGAAGAAATCCTATCACCAACTTTAGATCCAATCACTAGATAGACTTCAAGAAGCATGGACATAACATCAAAAAATAATTTAATGCTACATACACCACCCCCAAGTGGTGCATTTATTATAAAATAGGCTTGATCACTTTAAAATCCTAGTTCTTTCACTATAAAAGGGTTGACACATTTTTAGTAGCCTCACGCTGCTAAAATATACCCTCCATGAGCACTTGTATTGGCTAAGTCTTATATATTCATGAGAATTAAGTTCATTTATTTTTATTCTTATAAGGATCTATGTGATATTTTATATTTTTTGATCTCTATCTGTGAGTAATGTTCACTCTTCTCATTGTCATTCATTCCTATCACCTCCTCATTAAATGCAAAACTCACCTACAAGTTGTATCTTGTGCATACCAAGGTCTATGTAAGCTTTGTCTATGGATAAATTTCATCCCTCTCAATGATGTAATATGTTCCCATTCCTCTGTATGAAGCATATATACATTTGGAGTATCGTTGGTAGAATATATGTGGAAACATCTTGTTCTCAAGAGTTTGTAGTGTGCTTATGATAATAAGAGTGATCACTCTATTCTGTATGTATCACCTTTTAACTTTCAAAATTTCTTACCTTCTCCCTCCCCTTTTTCCTCAATATCTTTGGTTTATATTAGTGATAGTTTACCTTTCTTCTCTTTAGGCCTATGCATTAGTCTTAAACTAGGTGCACTTAGAATAGAAGGAATCTAGTCTACTCTAGAGGCTTGTCCTAAGGAGTGAAATGTTCCCACACCTTGGGGATATTAACAGAATTAAAATGAGACAACCAATACTCATATGCATAGCTAAGCCATAATACTTTTGTGCCTAGTTCCCCATAGTAAAAAAAATCCCATACACTGTAGAGTATCCACAAGTACATGTTTTAAATGATAATAACTTCTAGCATGCCTAGTGAGACATGGTTAGATGATCTTTACATCATCCATTGTAGAGTTTTGGTGTGCTCTTCAATGCATCTTACCATTTAGGGTTTTACTAGTTTAAGTAGTCCAAGCACTTAAAGATTATCAAAGATCAAGATTGTTGGTTGAATATTTTGTCGATCAATGTACTGATAAATAAAATAGGTCTGATCAACCAAAGTAGGAAGTTTAGTCATCCAAATGTGTAGTTTTACCACATAAAAAAGAAACTGATCTCTCCTCTCATCAAGGGGAGGTTCCCTGTAGGTATGATATATATATATATATATATATATATATATATATATATATATATATATATATATATATATATAAGCAAAAAATAATGCTCATGGGTAGGACAAACCATCCATCTCTCTTTCTTCAGAGATGATGTGCGTGGATCAAAGAAAAAACTCAAGGGAAATGATAGATAGTACTCCTCTTCTTTTAGAAGTACTATTTAGCAAACCACAAGAATACTCCTATCAGTAACAACAAAATGTAGCAAAGGACATGATAACCGGCAAATCAAGATGCAACTCAAAGTCTTCACCTGGATTGCTCAAGAGTAAGATACAAAGGACAATGAGGGCACAAAGTCACCTCAAGGTCCTTTACACAGAAATGAAAAGAAAACAAACTAAAGGCAATTATGGGGGCACAAAGTCTCTCCACAGTTGACTCTTTAGGATACCTTCTTGACTGCTGTCACTAATTCTGCTTATTGAATTAAAGGAATAGAAGATATATTGAAGAAAAAGACATAAGAAAAATTTCCTCAATAACAAAGATATTACAGCATAAAGTCTAAAAAACCACTTGCTTTCTTATTCTAATAACAAAATATGGTCAGCAATATGAGCTCAAAGTCTCAGTAATGCCTTACAATTTGGGTAGAGTTTCATTCTAATTATCAAAAAAGAGATCTTTATTACAATAGAAGAAAGTCCCTTATATAGCCTCTTCAAGAAGGACTTGGGAACAATCAATACATCATTTTGCATTGGAATCTATTAAGAAGATACACTGGAACTTAGGGGTGCTTTACCCATTTGATTTTATCAATGCAAGGAAATAAGTCACGCTTATTGAAAGCTTGCAACTTTCAATGTCCACCTGGTGATCTTATCTTATCTTCGTCATTCCTCCTTATCTAGTTAATTGAATCGAGTCTTGGATTTAGTTTACTATTCTTGTTCCTTCTTCGCTTTTTGTTGGTCTTGGCTTTGAAATCTATGAATGTATTCTAATTTGTATGTCTGTATGTTTAAAGGATCAATGGCTAATTCACTGTGTTGACTTTGAAATTTTTGGGTGCATCATTCCTTTGTCTTCTTTTGGATTTTCTGTTTGGCACTTTTATAGATTGAACTTATCTTTTTGGGCCTTAAGAAATGACCCATTTTGAGTCGAGAAGAGCTTCCCGCAAGGGTATCTACCCTTTGGGCAATCTTTGAATGGCCTTCAGGCTTCTTTGGGAAACTCTTTGAACTTTGGTGATGAATCAACTATTGAATCATTCCATTGAACCAAATGTTTGAACCATTCTATTAAACTAAGACTTTGAACCATGTGTTTGAACTAACCATCGAACCAAGGCTTTGAACCAAGACGTTGAACCAAATTTTGGTTCAACGGTTCAAACAAAGATTTGAACCGACTGATGAACCATTTGATTGAACCAAAGAATGAATCAAAGCACTGGAGCTGAGTGGATGAACCAAATGTTGAAACAAAGTGTTGAACCACTTGATTGAACTTGCCTTTGAACCATTTGACATTGAACCAAAATATGAACCAAATGTTAAACCTGCTGTTGATGCTTGCCGATGGAAATAACTCTTTAAACTAAGGCGATGAACCAATTCCAAAAATGACCAATTATTAGAAATTGATTCTTTTGATTGAACCCACCTGCAGAAGTTGTGAAGCCCATTGAACTTGAAGAAATGACCTTGTTTGTAGTCTGTAGATTTCTAAAAATCTTGAAAAATGAGGAATTTGAATGCCCAAGACAAAATTTGGAAAGGGAAGAGATAATTTTTGGTCTATAGGACCAAAATAATTTAAATGTTGTCCCAAAAATAGTTGATATTTTTAGGGGACAATAGTTGGCTCCAGTTGGGGAACTTCTATCAATTGCAAAAAGAATTGAAAGGAGTAGAATCTAGAATTTCTAGTGTCTTCATGTGTACCATTGGGCTTTGGAGTCATGCTACCCAGAAATGAAAGGAATCAAAAATGGAAACAAACAAAATAAAATAGAATTAAAAACTATACAAATATACATATATACATATGCAATGATCTGATACTTCAAGAATTGAAGTATTTCAGATGCTGCTTCTTGAGAGATAGTGAAAATAGTGTGCCATCTTGGTAAACTAGCAAGAAGACATTTTGTCCCCAGAAACGGTGACGGGCGAATGGAGCTCTCCACCAGGAAACCAATTTTTTGTGTCTTCTTCTTGGTCTTTCCTTCTTTTTGCTCTGTGATAGGATGTGGTCTTCAAATTGAAAACCATAACTCCTTGCTCTCCCTGTGAAGGGTTCCTTTGCTTGATTTTGATTTGTAGCAGCATGGTCCATTACCATAATTGGTTATTCTTTTGGTTCAGTCTAGCATATGATTATATTGTCCATATCAAACTCTTGACAAACTATTAGATTAACATCTCCTTTGATGTGAAGGAGGTTGACTTCTTCATCTTGAGAAATCTTCAATTTAAGCAATAGAGATTCACATCCAGCTATGTTGTTGGTGTTGCTAACTTACAAATTGCATGAAGGAAGAATATCTCTTTGAGGAGATATCAACATAGTTCCAACTTCATCATTGGTGGAAGAATTGCTGTCATCATCAGAAGCTGATCTCCTATCAGATTTCTCTTCATTAGAGATGGAAGATCCCTCCTTGTTTATACTGCATCCTACCAATTCTCCTGAAGTCTTATTTGGATCAATTATTGGATTGTCAGCTATAGGAATTTCATCAGCTAAGACATGAGCACCCTCTGTGGTCAAGAAGTAATTACCCCTACCTAAAGGCTCAAATAGAATTTGAGCTGCAGGGGCCAATGTTTGGGTGATCACAATTTTTACCTCAGACAGGTCCGCACCTAGTTCTCCATCAATGTCCAATTACTCAAGATTGGCTTACATGGATTCAAACTCAGTCATCTAAATTTTGGATTCCTTGACATGATCAATCATGTCAAATGACTGGAATGGATTTGGAAGAGAGGATGGGAGTTCATCCTTTTGATTTTTAGGAGGGGAAGGACTGGTTTGTGAAGCTAAAGTAGAAGGTATAGAGATGTTCGATGTACTTACTTCTTTGGTAATCACTGGGTCCTTTGATTGAAAAGGAAGAGGGGTTCTCTACTCAGCAATTGAAATTGCTGGTTGGGGTTGCTCTTCTATCTTCTCTTTGTCAGCTTGTTGGGCTGACTGATTCTGGGACCTAGTGAATACTATGTATGATCCTTTGACTGCTTCACCTTCACTTTTGAGTTCATCTTGGTAATTCAGGAAACTAATGTGGGAGTCACCAGCTGATTCTTCTAGATCCTCCCTAAAGAGATCAGTGCCATTTTCTTACTCTAACTCAGGTTAGAAATAGGAAACATGCTCTGTTTCTAGATATCCAACTATCAAGTTTGTTGGAGGTGCTTCAAGGGTAGGATTCCTCTGTGGGGGAGGAAGATGATTTTGTTGCCCTTGACTTTTGGTAGCATTGCCTTGATATGGCTGATTAGGGAATGTCCTCCTTGGTATATCTTTATATAGAGGAGTAAAAGACATACTTTGTACCATTTTCCTTTTCAAGGCTAAAAATTCATTTGCCAGCTTTTGCACCATTAGATCATTGGTGCTTGTAGATGAATATTCAGAAGATGATGAAGCTCTATTTCTATCAAGATCTCTCCTTATCTTTCCTACCAAGATAAGGTCATCTTCTAGCTCAGTAGCCAAGTCTTGAATAGCCTCAAGGTCTATGTGTCTATCCTATCTCAATAGAAAACTCACTTCAGGCAACTGTGAATTGATGAAGAAACACATGAGATTCTGAGGTGTCGACTGGGCGATCATGGGAATCTTGTGCCTCAGCTTGTTGAACTTGGCAATGAAGTCTCTCATAGGTTCATGGGGCTCCTTATTCATTTGTGTGAGCTGGGCTAGCAAGGCATGTGCATCTTTTGCAGGCTTGAATCTTACTTCAAACTTAGCTTTAAGTGTATCCCAGTCAGTCAATGATCTAGCTTGCAGATGGTAGAACCAATCTACAACAGCACCTTGTAGGGTCTCTATAAAAATATTGACTACCACGTCTTCAAATTCCACCCCTATCACACTATAGGCTATGGTGAAGGCTACAATGTGTTCATTAGGATGGACTCTTCCATCACCAAAGAATTTGGGGAAATTCTTTCTTGAATTGAGTGGTAGCTCATGCAGGGGTGGAGTTAGATTAAGTGGGCCAAATGAGTTACCCGAGGGGCCTCGAACTGCCATGATCATATTATGAACAATAGGGATACCACATCTGAGTGGAGTTTCCAGATTACAAAACAAAAATGGAAAAGGACTGGCTCAGCTTCAGCTTAAATCTTGAGGCTTTAAACTGTGCTTTCTTTCCCAACAGCTCTAGTTTTGCAGACTAGATAATATAATGGAGATGGATGAAAATGGTAAGGCTATAAATGGATAATGGGTAAGACCCAGATGGGAGTCACTGACTCTATAATGGATAAGGGAAAGAACTACTTCAATTTAAAACTTGAGGCCTTAGATTGCACGTTCTTCCCCAGCGGAGTCACCAAAAATTATTGGTTGAATATTTTGTCGATCAGTGTACTGATAAACAAAATAGGTCTAATCAGCCAAAGTAAGAAGATTAGTCATCCAAATGTGTAGTTTTACCACATTATAAAGACACTAATCTCTCCTCTCATCAAGGGGAGGTTCCCTATAGGTATGCTATATATATACATAAGCAAACAGTAATATTCATGGGTAGGACAAACCATCCATCTCTCTTTCTTCAGAGATGATGTGCATGGATCAAAGGAAAAAACTTAGGGGAAATGACAAATAGTATTCCTCTTCTTTCAAAAGTACTATTTAGCAAACCACAAGGATACTCCTATCAGTAACAACAAAATGTAGCAAAGGACATGATAACCAGCAAATCAAGATGCAGATCAAAGTCTTCACCTGGATTTCTCAAGAGTAGGATACAAAGGACAATGAGGGCACAAATTTGCCTCAAGGTCCTTTACATAGAAAGAAAATAAAACAAACTAAATGCAATTATGGGGGCATAAAGTCTCTCTACAGTCGACTCTTTAGGACACCTTCTTGATTGCTGTCACTAATTTTGCTTGTTGAATTAAAGGAACATAAGATATATTGAAGAAAAAGACATAAGAACAATTTCCTCAATAACAAAGATATTACAGCACAAAGTCTAAAAAACCACTTGCTTTCTTATTCTAGTAACAAAATATGGTCAGCAATCTGAGCTGAAAGTCTTAGTAATGCCTTACAATTTGGGTAGAGTTTCATTCCAATTGTCAAAAAAGAGATCTTTATTACAATAGAAGAAAGTCCCTTATATAGCCTCTTCAATAAGGACTTGGGAACAATCAATACATCATTTTGCATTGGAATCTATTAAGAAGACACACTAGAACTTAGGGGTGATTAACCCATTTGATTTTATCAATGCAAGGAAATAAGTCACACTTATTGAAATTTTGCAACTTTCAATGTCCACCTGGCAATCTTATCTTATCTTCATCGTTCCTCCTTGTCCAGTTAATTGAATTAGGTCTTGGATTTAGTTTACTGTTCTTGTTCCTTCTCCACTTTGTGCTGGTCTTGGCTTTGAAATCTGTGAATGTATTTTGATCTGTATGTCTATATGTTTAAAGGATCAATAGCTAATTCACTATGTTGAATTTGACATTTTCAGGCATGTCATTCCTTTGTCTTCTTTTGGATTTTCTGTTTGGCACCTTTTTGGATTGAACTTGTCTTTTTGGGCCTTAAGAAATGACCCATTTTGAGTCAGGAAGAGCCTGTTGCAAGGGTATCTACCCTTTGGGTAGTCTTTGAATGGCCTTCAAGCTTCTTTGGGAAACTCTTTAAACTTTGGCGATGAACCAACTATTGAATCATTCCATTGAACCAAATGTTTGAACCATTCTGTTGAACCAAGACTTTGAACCATGTGTTTGAACTAACCGTCAAACCAAGGCTTTGGACTTTTTCATTGAACCAAATTTTGGTTCAATGATTCAAACAAAGCTTTGAACCAATTGATGAACCATTTGTTGAACCAAAGAATGAATCAAAGTGCTAAAGCTGAGTGGATGAACCAAATGTTGAAATAAAGTGTTGAACTGCTTGATTGAACCTGCCTTTGAACCATTTGACATTGAACCAAAAGATGAACCAAACATTGAACCTGCTATTGATGCTTGCTGATGGAAATAACTCTTTAAACTAAGGTGATGAACCAATTCTAAAAAATGACCAATTATTAGAAACTGATTCTTTTGATTGAACCCACCTGTAGAAGTCGTGAAGCCCTTTGAACTTGAAGAAATGAGCCTATTTGCAGTCCATAGATTTCTAAAAAGATTGAAAAATGAGGAATTTGAATGCCCAAGACAAAATTTGGAAAGGGAAGAGATAATTTTTGGTCTGTAGGACTGAAATAATTCATATGTTGTCCCAAAAATAGATGATATTTTTGGGGGACAACAAAGATTTAGGTGATATTCTTAGTCTTTTCCATTATTTTGAATTAATCTAACCACCTGGTGACTCTATTGGTATGCACTAATTATTGAAAAGGAAAACCTAATTATCCCTTATTTGAATGCTCTAATGTGTCAGGCTATCATGAAAAATATGCATTTTCCCTTCATCCTTGTCAAAATGCATTTTCTATGCCTTCATACCATCCATATCAAACTAAAAATACTACTGGTTTTATCCCAAATATCTCTATCATAACAAGATATCTTTATTTCATAATAATTGCCTTCCTCCCACCCTGGTTCAACCTTCCTGGGAACCTAATCATATTATAATTAGCCCCAGAAGAGCATCAATGATATAGAACTTGATTTCCAAAATAAATGGAGATTGAAAGAGAGAAAGGGTATGATAAGAAACAAGAAGATATTGTTTATCAAGCTTACATTTATCAACAAGATGTGATAGGGTAATATAGATATGAAGAAGAGTTCTTGGCTAGGCAAACTGTAAATAAATAACAAATACGTAAGTTACTTATATAGATGCAAGAAATTGAATCACAACCAACCAACTCCACTTCTCCCTTTCCTAGCTTTAGGCAAGATAAATCCTCTGTGTTTTTAAGTAAATCCCTTGATTTCAAGGTTCCAAAATTTAGAGGCCCTCCTTCCTTGAAAGAGACTTCTCTCATTCCTCCTCAAAAAACCCAAGCACAATCATGGAAGCCTTCTTGGACCATGCATCCTGACTTCATAATGCCCAACCCTATAAAATCTCCTTCCTCTGCACCAGTTGAAACATCTTGGGGCCCTCCTATCATTTCCCTTTTCAAAGGAGGACCAGTTGTATGGAAGGAAAGTGAAGATCATTTGGATGAGGAAGAGGATATTTCAAGTGAGTATGATGAGGAAATCATCAATGACAACCCTTTTTGTGCCACTAAATCATAAATTTTAGAGCTACTACAAGAAGAGGTTGAACATGATTAGGTAGAGTAGTAGGGCAGTGCATAAAAGTGAGATGATGAGGAACTCTCTTAGATAAATGAGCTTGCATTTAGTATGGAATAAGATGAGGTTGGTCATGAATCTATAATGAGTCCTCTCACATAGAAGAGTGAAGAGCAACTTGAGGAAGATTTCTTTTAGAATGAGCAAGAAGAATTTTGTTTAGGTGTTGGTATTAAACCATCATCTATTAAAGGGGAAAACTATGAGCAATAAGAATACTAGGAGGAAGTGGATGTGTTCCCAACTCAATCACTTGAGAAAGTACATCCCAATCAGCATAATGATGGAGAAGCAAAATGCATAAGAGAGGGATATTTTGATTTCTCAAACTTTATCTTGACAATAAGGTGCCCTATCAGGTACCTAGCTCGATTGGAAGCCAACAAGGAGGAAATATAATATGTTGTGATTAATTTAGAGTAGAAAATTAAGCATAAAAAAGAGTAAGATCAACTTGCCTATCTATTCTAAGATAATTTTATGCTTAGCCAATTAGATTGGGTAGGTGAGTTTATTTATGTTCTTATTTTTGGAGAAAAGTATCACTAATTTGTTGACTATCCACTACTTTTCCATCTTTGGTTGGTTTCCCTCAAGCATGTAAAGTATATCAGATTAGTAATAAAGAATAACTATTTTATACAACCAATCAATATGGCCTTTTCATTATCTAGTTTAGGGTAGTTTAGATGATTTCCTTTCCTACAAGTGCCTACGTGCACATTGTAAATATTTTTAATAGTTTATGCCTTTAAGTGTTTGTGACATAATTTGTGTTGTTTTCTTTCCTCATTTTGTTGAGGTGCACTTTAAATTTTAAAATATTGGCTTAGACACAAGGTCAGGTGGTTGAATTTTCAAAATGTGAGGAGTTTTGGATGCTTCCATGACTCCATGCCCAATTGATTGCTCAAAGGCTATTGGGTTCTTGCTTAGCAAGCAAGTAGCCTGTAAAGTTTGCTAGAAGTGTTGACTTTCTAAGTCACCTTGTGGTTTGTGTAAGGCTTCCCAGGGCTTATAGAATATTAACTTACCTATGAGGTCCTAAGCTTTTAAATTAGAAAATGTGCATATGCTTCCCATTTGAACTTTTTCCCAAGATAGAGATGAAAGTATACACAACAAAGTAGTGAGGATTCATGCTTGCATAAAGTTCTTGATGCACGTCCATATGTAAGACACTAAAGTACATGATTCAAAAGGCATATGAACTCCATAATTCATTTCCCTAGGTTCCCAATGGTTAAGTAAAGGAAGATAATAGGAGGTAGATATGAATCATGAAGGCATGCCTAATATTTTATATCTTTATATGCACCCTTGTTTGAGGTTTTGCTTGTGCCTAGCTAATGTAGTTCTACACCCATGCACATGATCCTACATCCATGTCCTTAAACTATGCAACATTCAACCTTCTTTCTTCCACTACCATATGACATCCTAATGCTTTCTTGACATAAATAAATTCTTAGTTCACACAAGAGAAGCACCATCTATCCATGTGGTAATCTGGTGCTCATCTAAAGATGGCCCCTTTTGATAGAATTTCAAGCAGCACTATTGGTTGGCAAAGAAGGGAAAAGGGGATCCACCAAATAGATGCAACAAAGAAGTGGTGCCCATGTGTCACATCCACAAGGCTCCCACCCAATAATACAAAGGACTTCTCCTAGATCCCATCAATATGTCATGTGCTGGGTGGCTACTAGATATAAAGGAAGTAATTGGAGGTTGTTGAGAGGAAATCAAGGCATTTCTAAAATAATTAAATAAAAAAGTGGCTATTAGACTTTTGGATTTGAATTCATTCCACCCTCTAACTTTGTTAGAGAAATCTTCCATTCCCCTATGCACATGTATCCAAAAGTATTCCTGTCACCAAATTTAGATCCAATCACTAGACAAAATTCAAGAAGCATGGTCATAATGTTGTAAAAGAATTTAATGCTACATACACCACCCCCAAGTGGTGCATTTATTGTAAAATAATCTTGATCACTATAAAATCTAGATATTTCACTATAAAAGGGTTAACATATTTTTATTATCCTCACGCTACTATAAAATTTTCCCTCCATGAGCACTTATATTGGCTAAGTCTTGTAGATTAACGAGAATTAAGTTCACTTATTTCTATTCTTTTGTTTATTTGTGTGCTATTTTATGTTTATTGATCTCAATCTATGAGTAATATTCTCTCCTCTCATTGTCATGCATTCCCAACACCTCCTCATTAAAATCAAAACTCACATGCAGGTCATATCCTATGAACACCAAGGTCTGCATAAGCTTTGTCTATGGATAAATTTCACCCCTCTCAATGTTGTGTTGTGTTCCCATGGCTTTATATGAAACATTTATGCATTTAGAGTATCCTTGGTAGAATCTATGTGGAAATTTCTTGTTCTCAAGATTTTATAGTGTGCTTATGGTAGTAGGAGTACTTTCTCTATTCTGGGCATATCACCTTTTTTAATTTCAACATTTCTTACCTTCTCCCTCCCATTTTTCCTCAAGATCCTAGGTTTAGATTAGTAGTAGTTTACCTTTCTACTCTTTAGGCCTAGACACTAGTCTTAAACTAGGTGCACTTAGAATAAAAGGAATCTGGCCTACTCCAAAGGCTCATCCCAAAGAGCACAAGGGTCCCATGCCTTAGGGATGTTCCCATCATTGTAAAAAGACAAGAAATGTTTGCACATACAACTAAGCCATAATACTTCTGTGCCCAATGCCCCACATAAAAAAACTCCCCTATGCCACAAAGTATCCATGGGAGAACATTTCAAATGATAATAGTTTTTGGCATGCTTGGTGGGACATAAATTCACCTATGGGAGTACAAGTTTACAACACATCATCTTCAGATCTAGTTTTTAGTACTCCTGTGGTCCTCATCTTAAGGTAAAAGGTATATTTTTGTTCATAGTTTGAGTTATCTTCATGATTTTCTAGGCCATGGTAGCCTATAGAGAAGAATATTATCATTCTTCTCCTTATCAAAATTTACAATATGATCTTCATGACCCATACTAGTCCTATAATAACCCTCATGGATCTTGTTATCCTCCTAATCAGCCCAATCTCCCAAACCAATCCTTCTCAAGTTTCAATAAAGCCTTGATTGGCTATAAGAAAGAGATGATAAGCATAAATACTATATATATATATATATATATATATATATATATATATATATGTATGTATAATATTTTTGAGTACAAAATTTAGAACATGAGAGCAATTTTTTAGCAGGATAAAGAGGTATGTACAAATTTTATAAGGAAAGGTCACTCAATGTTTAGTTATGATATCCTAGACATTGGAGGTCTAATAGTATATATTTAAGAGAGGTTAGTGGTTTATGAGAAAACCCAAGGTCCTCAAAATCAATAGTATGTTCCCATAGAGTTTCCATTTTCCCTTTATGATCAAAAAATTAATGTTGATCATAGTCCTCAAGAGTTAATCCAAACCTTGCCTAGGTTTCCTACCTAGAAGTCTATCCAAGAGAGGTCTCAGAAATCTAAATAAATATGTTTTGAGGAGATTAATTTTTAGATTGAAAAAATCACATAGGAGAATAAATATTCAAGTTTGCAAGAAGGAGATCTCCAGTGATCTAATTCATGATTTTGAGGCTAATCTAGTTAGGTAGATTGAGCTTACAAATAAACACCTTCATTAGTTAATGGCAGCTACAAAGGCAACACAATATAAAATCCCTTCTTTCACACCTATGGCTAACACAAGTCCAATTAAAGAAGTCTCTAAACTTAAGTTCATGAATTGAAATTAGTTACAATAGTACATGGAGAAAGAATGACATTCAAGCATAAACCAAGATGCTAAAGTCAAAGGTAAGCTAGAGATCATTCAGCCTCCAATCCTCTCTCCTCAAAAGCCAAAGTCCTTTCCTTCATGAAAATCCATTCAAGAAAAAGTTCATTTGAGAGAGGAGGTTAAAGGGATCCAAGAAGAGCAAATCCATGAACAAAATTATATATCTATGGTTACTTCTATGGACCTTTCTCATCTTTTTGAATACTTTTAAGGATCTACTACACCAATCCTAGAGAAGGAGCCTATCCTTTCTAAATCAATTGAGAAAGTTGTGAATGAGGTAAATGAACATGAATTATTATTACATGATCATAAGGAGGACATCATCATAGACACACTCAATTTTAATGAAGGGATTGATCCAATCTCACAGGCTGTACAAGAAATAGAAGTCAAAGAAGTTGTTACTATGATTGAAGATCAGTTAAAAGTAGAGGATGAATTTTAGGAGGAAGAAACTCCAATTCTATAAGTTGAAGGTGTTTTCCATGAGTTTATTGATAAAAAAATAACTACCATCCATCATGAAAAACTTCCAATTATACTTCAACTTCATGAGAATAAATCTTTAGATTTGTTTGACATATTTTGATCAGGTTATTCTTTACTTGAATATGGTCCATTACGGGATGAGGGGAGTGCATTCACCAAGTAAGAGGTATTATTTTCTTAGAAGATGACATGTTTGAGCATCTCAAGCATATTTATCAACCTCTCTCATCATCTTCATATGCTTGTCTACTTTTGTAAGCTGACTACGAACATAAATGGTCTCAAGAAGTCATAAAATTAGATCCACCTCATTTAGAGGTTAGCCTTGCAGATATGATAAAGGAGATACAACAACATGGTTTGCATAATCACGATAAAAAATTAATAAAAGATGAAGAATTGATGATTTTATTGTAAAGTACATGGATATGGGAGTAGTATGATTGGATCTTGGATTCATACCTTCAATCAATGTACCTGAGAATTGATGTTGGAATCCTAGCTACATCATCAAGAATATATGAACATCCAATTTCTCTTAGCTACATAAAAGAGCTATCAAGAGATGGAAAATACATTTCAAGGTTTCATGGTGGACCAATAAACTTTCCTTTTGATTTAGGAGTAAATATACATATAATTTTAAGCTGTACACATTAGGATAGTTTTGATAAATTCTTCCAAGTGCTGCTTTAGCACATTTATTTATTTGTGTTTTGTTCCAAGTGAGTGATTTATTTCCACAAATTGCTCTATTTAGGTTAGTTTCCCCTTTTTTTGTGATTCCCATAAATAAGTGCCTTTGGCACTCTATCTTGCTTTGCTCCTTTTTGGGTCCTTAATTTTTTTCAAAAGAGGTTAGATCAATATTGGTAGCTAGTTTTAATTCCAGATCAATATGTTATACCTAAGAAGAGACTCCATGCCTAATGGACTAGACAAGGATAATGGTCTAGGTTATCTTATATAGATAGGCATGCAACCCTTGTGAGTTGCCAAATATTTTGGACAAATTTGGCCCACATATAAAGATTTTGCATGGATTGATGGAATGAGTGGACCAAAGGTTTGAAATAGGTCTAGAGTTATAAGAAGGAAGATATAAGTAGGTTCTCATATGTTTTGAGCATTTATAAGCATGGATCAGGTTTCAAAAATCTTAAGAATCCATCAAAACCTTGAAAAATTGATCAAAAGATGAATTTGGTAAGCTTTGAAAGATCAAACCATCACCAAGACATCATCCAAAATAGAATGGACTAGTTCACTTATGCATTTAATAAATGTACCTTAGGAAGCCTCATGAGTAAAAGGATTATAGAGCCACATTTTCTTCATGCCATGAACATTCCCTACAAATTTTAGGTCTATGAAAGCTTTCTAGTTTAAGTTTGAGCATTCAAAGATGGACCTACATCATAATATATTCACACAAGTGTCAAATTTAAGATCCATAAAATAACCGTTTGGGTTCAAAAGGTCATTAAAAGGTTTAAATTTGATCAAGATATAATTGTCTACATGAGCTGTCATACTGAAAACACATATCTAATGGTTCATGTTGGGGTCAAACTAGTCAAAAGGTCCCTGGGTTAAAATTCCTTAAAAAGCTACAAGTTTGACAAGATCCAATAGTGTGAGTTCACCAAGAAGAGATCCAATGGTGCATGTTCACTGATATGAAGGTGGTTCCAATCTAGATCAATTATCAACATTCATTCATACCAACAATCCAATGGTACAAGCTTGAATGACATGAAAGTGGGCCTAATAAGATCTATGGCTAGTGTTTAATCATGCATCTTGATCTAGTGATGAGAGTGAAAGTTAACATGTCAAAGGAACTTTGTGGTAGGAAATCAATGGACCATGTTCATTTATACCAAGGAGATAAATGGTGCATAAGAGGTTAAAAGGTCAAGATTTCATAGTAGGGATCTATGAGGCCAATGAGAGTAAAGATAATTTAGAGTAATTTGATTGGATTGAGAAATATTCGATGGATAAGGTTGAACCAAAGGAGCCATTTTTTACTGAGCCAAACAAGTTTTGTAGTGCCATCATTTCACTAGTAGAGCTCAATCAAATTTCAAGGAGTGGACATAGCCATTCAATTAGGTATGAAAAACATAAAGGGACTACCATTAAGGTTAAATATGAACCTTTGGTTCATATAATTGTAGGTTATAGGGTTCATTTTATGACTCTATTCTCCATTATTAAGAGGATCCATACATATGGTGAATTATCAGTTCATGCAATGACATAATGGGTTTATTTAGACCTATTTGGATCAAGAAAGAGGCTATGCGGTCTATAGGTTTGCATTAATGTAAAGACTATAGGAAAACCAATAATCTTAGATTGGTTTTCTACCTATAAAATGGACCTATGATCGAAACATGGAAATGGAGTAGTTATGTGATTAATGCAAAGGGTATCATCTATTGACATGGCCCCATCATCAACAAAGTAGGTACTAACCACTGTTCATGGCATGACACTGTTAGTTTCAAGATTCAAGTATTTTATCCTCATGAACAATTCAAGTGGGCTTGGGGTCCTAAGGTGGTGAACTAGTGTTTGAAGAAGCAGTTAAGAGCATTGATTCTTCTCAAATAGAATTTGTCTTCATGCATAATAAACCCTTATCTTCTAGTGGGATCTCTCAGCCACTAAGACGATTTTAAAGGTTATTGGAGAAATTGGAGGTCTATTTATTGATCAAGGTTAGTTCATTAGAAGAAGGCACAAATGAATAAGGAAAATAATCAATGAATTACCACCTCATTCCTTGATCATTTGGATCCTTTATCCACTCTCCTACACATGTTACCATCTCTCTCTTTCTCTTTTTTTTTCTATATATAAAGGATTTTGGTCCTCAAAATGGATCCCTTGACATCCCTCTCTTGGGCATGACTAGACTCTACCAAGATGGAGATTATAACCTCTTGAAATGAATATAAGACTATATTCAAAATTCATTTTGCTTATCTAGTGTGTTCATGTCAATTGATTTACATATGTGGTAGAGATTTTCTCCCTTGTAAAGTCTTGATCTCACCTATTTAGTAGTTATCTTGTTATGCATGTTATGTTTAGTGTTTAAATTCCATTTTTATTAAAGCTAATATGTGGATACATTGGTTGGTTAGTGTCTTACATTAAACCTCTCCACCACTTCCCTTAGCTTTTGATAATTTGGTGAACCTTTACATGAAATACTAATATATGATAGATATTTAGAATCTTAGATCTATTCTTTCACTTATTTCATTAGTGTTTTAAGAGTCAAACATAGTGGATCAATCATATTTTATATGCATCACCATATTTATCTTAGGTTTATGTTTCATGTTATCTCTCTCTCCCTTTTCCCTAGTAATTAGTAGGTTTTAGTAGTGTAAATGAGCTAAAATGATGCATTAGAGGAGCTAGTCTTGTTAAAAATCCTAGAGGTCTGACCCCATTATAGGAAACCCAAAACTTGGGGTTAGTCCCATGTTGGACTAGGTGTGGAAGTAGAACATGAACACTTCTAATTTCATCTAGGGTGTAATCTAGACCTCCAACAATTCACATGTTAGAATAGGTTTTATTTTAAGTAATCTCTTGACTCTTTTCACCCCAACTTGTTTAGGTCTTATAAATAGAGGTCCAAACTATCATATCTGAGGAACTAGCCTTATTGAAAACCCTAGAGGTATGGTCTAGATATAGGCATTCCAAAACCTTAAATCAATCCCATGTTAGTCCAGGTATGAGTTAGACTTAAACAATCTAAACTCTATTGGGTGACATCTTAATAGCTAATAGTTATGGCATGCCTAGTGGGACATAAATTCAACTATTAAAGTACAAGTTTACAACACATCATATTCAGATCTAGTTTCCAATACTCTTGTGGTCCTCATCTTAAGGAAAAAGGTACATTATTGTTCATAATTTGATTCATCTTCATGATTTTCTAGGCCATGGTATCCTATAAAGAATAATTATGTCATTCTTCTCCTTATCAACATTTCTAGTATGATCTTCATGACCTATATGAGTCCTATAACAACCCTCATGGATTTTATTATCCTCTTGATTAGCCCAATCCCAAACCAATCCATCTCAAGTTTCAAGAAAGCCTTGATTGACTATAAGAAATAGAAGATAAGAATATATACTAGGAAGAACTATATAGAGAAAATTTTTGAGTGCACAATTTAGAACATGAGAGCAAATTTGCAATAGGTTAAAGAGGTATGTGTAATTTTCATAAGGAAAGGTCACTCAAAGTTTAGTTATGATATCCTAGACATTGGAGGTCTAATAGTACATATTGCAGAGATGTTAGTGGTTTATGAGAAACCCCAAGGTCCTCCTAATCAATAATATGTTCCCATAGAGCTACACTTTTACATTTATGATCAACAAGCTAATGTTTATCATAGCCCTCAAGAGTCAATCCAAACCTTGCCTAGCTTTCCTACCTAGAAGTCTATCCAAGAAAGGTCTCAGAAAGCTACAAAAATATGTTTTGAGGAGACTAATTTTTGGTTTGCACAAATCACAAAAGAGCCTACATATTAAACTTTTTAAAAAGAGACATCCAGTGATCTAGTTCATGATTTTGAGGCTAATTTAGCCAAGAATATTGAGCTTGCAAATCATCACTTTCATTATTTAATGGTAGCTACAGAGGCAAAAAAACAACAAATCCCTTTTTTCACACCCATGGCTGCCATAAGTCCAATTAAAAATGTTCCAAATGGAAAAGTCCCGAAGACCTAATTCTTCAAGGGAAAGTGGTTGAAATAAAAATCTTGAAGAAATAGTACTGAGATAAATACCTAATGCAAAAGCTCTGACATAATTGTTTATTTTTGATAAATTGATCGAGCAAGGTAATGATGGGTGCGTTAAGTGTCAAAATAAATCAATGGATAATATCCATTTAAATTCAAAAGCCTAGAATGTTTGAATGAGTATCAAATTCAAGCATAGAAAATGATTGTTGGTTTTCAAATATGTAGTGATGCACACATATACATAAAAGTTTAAGCTTAACAGTCATCCATTGGGGTTGAAAGATTGACTATCTCATAGACATCATTGATGGTCATGTGGACATCAAATTATGGGCACACAAATTTCAAATTAAGGCTATGGAAAATAACCATTAGATTTCAAATATCTGAGTGATAGCTGTGTGGATGTTAAAAATGTTCACACAGACATCAAATACAGGCACATAGACATCAAAGTAAAGCCTCATAAAGTGACCGTTTGGGTTCAAAAATTGTAAATGATCTCCACAATGAACATTTGAGTGCCAAGTATCATGATCACAAGAGAAAAATCAGATCTAATAGTGAGTGGAAAAATATAGAGTTAGTGGGTTCCAACAAGATCTTATGATGCATGTTTAATTGTGCAAGTAGATCAATGGTAAGCGAGGGTTAGAAAAGTCAAGAAGCCATTGAGGCTCAAACCATCACGAGGATACGAAGTGTCTTAATTTGGTAAGATCGAGTTGGTAACCAAAAAGTAATGAGAAGATCCGAGCTAGGAAGCTTTTAACAAAGGTCAAAGAATTGGTTTTTTAACTCGAGAAAATAAATATGAAGGAGCCAAGTTCAAATATGGTCCAAGATCAAACTAGAGAAAATATTTTAGGATCAACATCACCATTAAAATCTTAGTAGAGGAAAGATATGTCCTTTTAGAGCATAAAATAGACCAAGGGTTGGTGAATGTTATCAAATCAAGATTGAACAACTGGCGAGCTCCATCTTATCAACATTATATCTATAAGAAAACCAATAAATGACATTAGTTTTCAATCTATAACAGTGACTTTGCTAAGATATTTTCTTAGGGGTGGATGTGTGATTATGGGGAAGCTTCTTTTTCTTTGACATGGTCATTTTCAAGACAGTTAGATATTTATAGCTACCTAAGGTAGACCAAGCATGGCTTTATTAGTTCCAAGCTATGAAGATTTGGTCCTCCTAGGTAGATCAAGTCAAGATGGTGTAGAGTCCTAAGAGGTGACATAATGGTTAGATAAAGATTAATAGAGCATTCATTTATTTTATGGACCATTTTGAAGTTTGTTCTTTCTTGGTAAGATCATGACTTAGCATCCTCAAGTTGGTGCTAATCCATTGAGGGTGGTTGGGCCTCTTTAAATGTTTTATATCTACTTAGTTCCCTCTCTTTACTTCTTTTTTCTATAAATACAAGATTTTAAGCCTTGAAATATATCCCTCTTTTTGGTATGACTAAAATTTGCCAAGATTGATACTGTAACACCTATTTGATATGATAAAGACTAAATTCCTTTTTTCATAGTTGAATTGAAGTGTGTCCTATGAGTTCATTGACTAGTTAAGTAAATGTATCCTTTCCTTTCCTTTGCCTAAATTTTCTCACCTTCATGAACTACTTTGGCAATCCTCATAGGTCATTCTAAGTGAAATTTATGGTCTGCTAGTCAGTTTTGGAAGTGGATAACTTCCATCCCATGCTAGATTAATAGCTAATTCATGTATTTTTATGAAAGACTAATGCGAGTGATTTTATATAGTCTTGAATGCATCCTATAGTGTGTCTTGTGTGAGTTTAAGTGATTGAATAATTGGTGCATCACCTTTTTTTACATTTTTTCATAAGTTATTCTTAAAATATCTCTCCCTTTTCCAACCAAGTGCTAGTTTAGGTTTATTATAGGTGATAGATCCAAAAGGAAGTCGGCCTTCTCCAAAGGTTTGATCCATTATTAGTATACCCACATCCTAGGATCAGTCCCATATTAGACTAGATTTGAGCAAGAGGACCTGAACAATCCCCTTCTTAGCGAGGGTGAAAATATAGAACACCAATAGTACCTTAGATCACCTTCAAGTGGTTAAACTTGCAATGAAGGTCCTAATTTGATACCAATGTTGGAGGTACAATCACTCAAAGGGGGGGAGTTAATCAGTGATGCCAAATATTTTAATATTCAATTTAGATCTTTTCAAACTCTTAATCAAATAACATATATCAACTTGATCAAACAACATAAATAAGAGAGCTCATACATTAAAAACATACACAAGATCAAATACATAGCACATGATTCTTGTGGGAAACCCTCATGGGGAATAAAATAGACTCTCAAGCCTATAAATGGATGTAATACTTGTCTTATAAGATTATCATAAACAAGAGACCCTTTTAGTGAAGCACCCACTTCATAAAGAATACCTACCCCAAAGTATGAACAAGCACCCACACAATACCTATGAAATTAATAGTTCTAAAACTTTGATTGCACTTCAATCTGATGGAGACATAATGTATAACACCTCTCCCCTTCACACTTTTTCAACTTTGCTCACACAATCAATGCATCCAAAGCACCCTTTTGGATCAACCTAGGCTTTTTTGCTCATCATCAACCACAAACTTGCATCAACTCTATAACCACAATAGAGACATGACCAAAAGGTCATACACATAGTTCTCACTCTAACTTACCTCTTAATTCATCTACCAAGCTCACATAACATGCTTCTCTATGCTTCACTCAATAACTCTAAGTATCCAAAATAACATTTTAGATCAACCTATACTTCTTTTCTCATTCTCAATCTGTTCTATACTTTAGTCCATCCACTAAACACCCTATTTCAGATTCTTTCCCTTCTCTCTCTTTCTCTCTCAACACATGCACATCTAAGTCTCTCATCGTCTAAAAACCATCACCTTTGGTTTCAACTTTTATAGAGTCTTCATGAATATCATGATCTTGGTCACCCACAATGCTTATCTTAACATTTAAGACATTTTTAAATCTTAATTAAATCTTCATAGGTCAGCCATAACATCCATGGGTCATAATTAAGTAGCTATGCCTTTTAATTAGGTCTCATTAGCCTTTATAGGTCTCATGGAGACCCATCCATATCTTTGAAACTTATTAAATAAAATTAAGAACAAAATAACACTTTCACATACATAGACCCATGCCCCATAACCTATATGTCCTCCTTAAGTGACAACATCCATCACAACACCCTTCTGCTATAACATAATTAGCCCAAACGCCATTATATACATATGATCACCAAGAATGAACACATAGTCTACTAATAAGCCTTTGATCATACAAAATATGGATTTCTAAAACCTCCATAATCCACATAGATGGTACTCATGAAGTCTACAACATGATACAACACTTATTTCATCTTAAAATATTTAAATACCATCAAGAACAACTCAATTACCCTTCTCAGGTTACTTACAGAGCATGAACACATACACAATAAAATTTAGAGCTTATTAAATTTGAATTTACAAACATTTAGAAATTTTAATAAATATTTATGGATGTTCCTTGAATTCCTCTACAACTTTTATTTTTACACCATGGTCAACCTTTACATATATCAAAAGTTATAGCACAAAAACTACAAACTTGTCTTCCCTCACAAATTCAAATATTTGAATTCCAACAGTCACTAAACAACTATTAAACTTTAAACATGTTGACCTCATATTATGCACCTTTATAATATTGACCAAATATACACCATCAATATCCTTAGTTCAACCAGGTCTTTATCTTACAATACTCAGCATTAGATCTTGATCAGAACTCCTACAATTACAACACTTATCACCCTTGTGTGCCTTCTAAACACTTTGCTATTAGTCCATGCACTTGTTCCACTTAGAAATCCTACATGCTTTGTTGACTCTTTGACTTATCCTACACCATTGATCTTCATAAGTATGAACCACTACTCACCATTGATCTTCTGTTAGATTAGTGAGTTTATGACACTTATCACTAGTGTGAGCAACCTTTGACATGTTGACTTCATACACACCATTGATCTCAATATGTATGATTAAGTGCTCACCATTAGATATTCTAGACCAATGACCTCAGAATTTAATGTGATTAAACTTTATGGTATATAGCCCATCATAGTCTACTAGAGTAACTTCGAAGCTTCATAACTTGAGCTAGAAATCACTTCAAGTCTCCAAATTTTTAAGGTAGCTTCTTGGCACTATAGACAACATCTCCACGTAAAAATTTGACTATTATTTAATTTATTTGTACCTAAATTAAATACATAAACTTACCAATTCATAATTATTTACATGATTTACATTGATGGCCTAACTTCTCTTAAGCTAAAATATGCATGTTCTTTTTTCTAAATGCTCACAAAAAAAACTAGAGCTTTATCTATCTATGTATGCCTCACAACCTCTTCTTTGTCCTTACAAACCTACACAAGTGCCATATCTCTCCAAGTTATCCATCTGATCACTTAGTCATTAATGCATTTGTACCACATGCTTTATTTGAAATGAATGACAATCTAAGATATTAATGACCATGCACAACACCTAGTAGTATGAACTGGAAGTCTAGAAAACTTGGACAAATAGAACATGGTCATATTGATGTGATTGTGTGTTAAACCTATGCACAAAAGTTAGAATTATATTGACACTGTCAACCCAGTATCATAAATATATGAAAATAAAATGATAAAAGTAATGAAAAATGTGAAATAAAACTTACAAGGGTTAGATTCACATTAGGTTCACTAGAATGTATGTAATAAAAAATGAACCATGTATATAAATCAATCTTAAATTAGAGAAGATATATCATACCATACACTTCCGATTAGGGACACATTAGATAATTGGGAACATGACAAATAGGGGTTTCCACTAGACTTGATTCGGGGATCTCTTATCATAATACACTATACTAGGGAGGGTGGTTCCAAATCCTCTAGTCAAGCATAATAATGAAATAACCATAAAGGAGTCCTATGTCTTATATTCACTAAACTAATAAAAATTAAAGTAAAATGTAATCTAGTGTTCACCAAAGCTTGTGGCACAAAGTGGGGGTTAGAAAAAATAAAATTAAACATGTGAGTCATATACTCATGCCAATGTATATGAAATCCTAATATATAGAAGAGAAGTATAAATGTATATCTATCTATTCTTACAAAGGAGGAACAACTTTATGAATACTTACCTTTGAAGATGAACCTACCAAGCCTCAATCTCTCCCTTGGCCAAGGTGCTTCTCAAGAGGTTATTGTGGTATGTAAGGATAACAAAGTCAAATTAGCTTTAGAATACATAACCTATAAATGAATACAAAAGACTTATCCACAAGATAAGATTTTCATCTCTAAATAAAGTATGAAACCCTAAGCTTACTCCTAAAGTAGAATGGTGGATAAGCAAATGCATTATAACTCTTACTTCTTATCTTCTCTAAATAATGGAAAAATTAACTTGTATATATAGGTGGATCTAACCCTAAGTCCTTACAAAAGTTTTGGTTGACATGGTAGACCCAGTTGACGAAGAAAAAAAATGGATAAGAAATCACTAGTTCACGGGCTAGGTCGGCTAAGAGCCAACCTAGACCCTAAATTATTTTTACCCAAAACTGTATAGGGTTGACCTAGTTGACCTCATACAACCAATCATAAAAAAGGGGATAAGGTTAGGAAAAGGAGGGTAAAAGGTCATAAATGACTGAAGAGTGTGTAATAGAGAAGAACAAGCTTCGAGATAAGGTTTTTAGGAGACAAGTGTGTAGATAAAAAATGAAAAAAGGGAAAACAATCTTATGAAGCACCAATAGTATGCCCACCACTTTCTTGGTGAACCCGTTAAGGCGTGTACTTAAATATATTGAGACTTGATGGGTTCCTATAAGATATACATTGTTAATAAGTGATAACTTTGAAAATATTATGTGTATATAGTTTACACACAAGTAGAGCTAGGAGAAATCAACATCTTGCATAATAACATAGGTTCCTTCTCTCTCTCTCTACATATATTACAAACATTGAAAAAATATTAATTTTTTTTGGTTTCATTTAATATTAAATTTGCTATTTTTTTACTATTAGCACTTCATTTTCAACAAACAAGCATTTACTTCTAAAAAACTAAGAAAAGTACAAAAATAACAAAAATAGTGTCAAAAGCCTTAATAACACATGCAAGCCATATAAAAATAATTACCAATTTATACAAGTAATCACATCCAATATAATCCTTGTCCATCTACACAAGCACCATACACCAATCCTTACTTTAACATTCCAACAAGCACACTTTACAAGCCATTGTCTGAATAAGCTCGTACATTATTCCCTAGCTTTCACCTAGTCTTTAGATGACCCTCACTAAGACACTAGGTCTTGTACAACATAGTATATTCCATAGAGTTGGATCACTTGGTCCCACCATCATTACATAATTTGGCATTCACACTGATTTGAGATGTGAGGTCTTTCAATCCACTCCCATTCCCCACCTCATCATAGATTCTTTAATTGCACTAAAAGAATAAGAACATAGCCCTGATCCACCTATCATTGTATTCCCTTAGAATAGGATACATCAACACAATGTTATCTAGGCCTTGTCTCTCATCCATACTCCTTTTTATCCTTAGGTCTATCCTCATTTTATTTTTAGTGTGAAAAGGGTCTTTCCCAAACTAGTTTTACCTTTGGGTTCCTTTCACACTTCTTCACTTTAAGATTACTTAGGACTTAATAATGTGCACATATGTATATTGAATAATTAGAAACTTAATTATGTGTGCATTTATTTAATACATAATATATTCACTCCACTATGAGTGGACCAAACCCCATATGGGTTGTCTACCACTTTATCCCTCACTTTGGTGTGTGCACATAGTGTTGACATACCCACTATGGGTTGCCTACCCCACCCTCTCTTTCTTATATAATGTTCACTCTAGTAGTGCATTTGAAATGTATAATGTAATGTAAAATATATAATGTGGAGTAATTTGTAACCATTAATTTTAGTTGAATCAATCCATTCTATTGCATTTGTGTTGTATGATTTTTACATTCCTTAATAGAATAAGTTTTATTCTTAAAGTTCAATCTCTATCATAAGAGTGCTTCCATTAGGCCTTAACATCTTGTTAGGATAAATTAACCAAATATTACATGGTAGACTATAGATCTGGTATTATTTTTCCTTCCTAAGTATTCGCTTCTCTTATATCCTCTTGGATGGTCCTGAGAATCAGAAAGGTGTGTAAAAAATTCTAATTTCTATAGGGGTTTTATAATTATGTGTTTTTATTACATGTAAATTTTAGATATTTTAAGAGTACACCAGATCTCACCACCACATCCACATTATCAAAGAAATACAAAATTCGCTCTAAATTTATCTCAGTTGGACATCTGAGTGCAAGTTTTTTTTATAAATATAATTTTTGAAAACAAATTACTATTATTTTTCATATTGTGGTAAAATGGTACATAATAGCTCAAAGACATTTCTATTTTTTGTGTGCCTCATTTTAGTCTTTCCAAAATAGTTTGAAATTCTTAATTTCATTATGAACTGTGAAAGTGATCATAGTTTTACTAAATATAGTATTATTCAAAAGTTTTTTAATAAAAAAATAAGCATGTCTATTCTTCACACAACTCTCTAACTATAAATAAGCACTCTTTTTTATCATGATAAAAATAAAATTTCACAAGTTTACACCTCATTCGATCACTTGTGAAGGCAAGCATTGCTACCGTCTGTGATAAATCCTTTCATTGATGAAGCCTAATGGTTAAGGCCTAGTCTGATAGGTGGTCAGACTGCCTCATATTAAAACTTGTATTTTATTAAATCAGCATTCCTAATTAGTCCACATGCTAAGTTAGCATTGTCTCAAATTCATACAATGTTCACATTCTTCTAGACCATCTTTAATTTAGTGCATTTATGCAGAGTTCATATCTCCTCAAGGCCCCTTTTTAGCACCTTGCATTCTTCAATGGAGACATCTCAAGGCATCTTTCTTAGTGCCTTGAGTTTTTTTTGAAATTTTTCTTATAACAAAAAAATATTACTCCATTATAAATTGGTATCTTATCAGGCACTTGTATGCCAAAACCCATATGAGGACCATTTCATATCTCATTGGTGTTCCTTTCAACTATATTTTCCTTGATTATATCTTTGATATTTATCACACCTACCACTAGAATTTGAAGTTTTGGAGTGATTAGAGTATTTGCAAGATGATGTTTGAATAATGGTTGCATCCACTCTTACATATCTTGATTTATATTCTTCTTGGAATTATTTTGGTTTTTGATTAGGTTTGTGGGATAACTTATCCAACCAAATTATGGATCTATTAGGCCTTGAAATCCTTCTTCATAGCTTAGTGACCTTTATTTAATGACACCATATTTGTATTCACTTGTCACCACTTATGCTAGCTCCATCAATAGAGACATGCATTGATACCTTATCCCAATTAAAAATTGAGGGGGGTGTTCAAGAAATGATTCCTTAGGTTCATTTCACTACCCATTACCTTGGTATCCAATGTTTACTTTGAGTTATTTTTGCATTCAACACCATTTCATACATCACTTAGCGATTGTAGTGACATAACATCCATGTATTCTAGAAATATGGATTGGCATCCATAGGGACACTCAACTTCATCATTGCTTCAAGAGAGTCACATGACCTTCTTCCTCCGTCTTCTCATAGGGGGAAGTTGTTTCCTATATATTTTATTATTATTTTTTGTGCTTGAGGGGATTATTTTATACATGGGTACCTTATCAAACCATGTTGTTAGGATCAATTATTTTCTTCATGTTTTTAGTTTGCTTTCCTCCTAAGTTTCACATAAGGGGGTGTTAGCATGAAAAGGGTTCTCACCCAAACTAGTTTTACCTTTAGATTACTTTCACACTTCTTCATTTTAAGCTTACTTAGGACTTAATAGTATGCACATATGTTTAGTGCATAATTAGATTCTTAATTACGTACACATGTGTTTGGTTCATAATCTAGACACTCCACTATGAGTAGACCACACCCCACTATGGGTTGTCTACCATTTATCCCTCACTTTGTCCCCCACTTTGGTGTCTAAACACAGTGTTGACATACCTATTGACTAATTTCTACCCTCAATCATAGAAAGGAGTAAAACTAAGTATATAAACCCAAAGACATCACTTTTGGTCATCTTTCTTATGTCCTTGAGGGGTTAGGACAATGCAAAGCAAGTTCACTAGGTGTTATGTCAAAGATAACATGTCTAGTGTTGTGTCATGCCAAGAAAACATCATGGTGATTATCTTCACTCCATATTTCAACTATGTTAGAAGTCCTCATGGTGTTTGAGCATATATTAAGGTCCATAATAGGCTTTGAAGTGGTCTCAATAGTCTAATTGTGCTATGATGGAGATAAAAAATGTTTCAACTAATGATTCAACATGAACCTTTTTGGTGTATGCAAGATATGCAAGGTATGGCTTGATTACAAGTTTTTAAATAATGTTATGAAGGTACATGGGAGCCTAATCAAAGCCTTTAGTAGGTTCTAAGGTCTTTTCATAAGTGTTTAAATGATATTAATTTGAAATCCCCACTTGGAACCATGATATATTGTCTTAAAAGAGAGTTTTTGGCCTTAAATGATGATTTTTAACCCCAAAAGACCACTAAAGACATCAAGCATGCCTTTAAGGACTCCCATGAACACCTAATTTCCATTAGCAAGTGTTTCATATACTAATGATTAAGTTCTCATAAGTCAACACACATAATTACCACTAAATGGGCCCCACATGTGTGGAAACATGTTTCCTCAACTCCCCAGTGATGTACCATGAACTTTCAGACATCACTTGACCCCTATTTTACCTTTGTATACATAATAATTTTAAATTTTATCAAATAATGATGCTTTACATGTTGTAGGAACATGTCTAGACTCAATATTTCTAGGTGCATGCCTTAAGGGGCACACTGAGAAAGGGGTAGGCATACCTTTGGTGCTTCATAGGATTGTTGTCCCTTATTTCCACATTATTACTAATCTAACCAAATCTTAAAACCATTCCCTAAGATATTACTCCTCCCTTGCACACTCCTCTAATTTTTTCCTCTTTCCATCCTCATTTTCTTGCTTTATTTCCCTTTTGGAATGTTATATGTACTAGGTTGACCATGGTCAAACCTATAAAATTTAGGGGTATTTTTCACTTTTTGGGTTTTTAAACCTTTTAGCCAACCTAGCTCAGATCTAGTAAATTGTCACTAAAAACATACAAGGTTGACCATGGTCAACCTTGTACAACTGATGTTTTTAGGAGGATTCAGTGAAAGATCCACCTATAAATACAAGATCATTTTTTCATTATTTTAATATGAAATCAAGAGTTATTATTTGCTCACACTTCTTCACAATCTATCTTCCACTATTTTACTTGAGAAGTCTTAGCTTAGGGTTTATACTTGGAGAATCTAGCTTTATGGGTAAGTCTTGGATGCTTTGGCCTTTCTTAGTTATCCTTACAAACCAAAATAACCTCTTGCAAAGCCCCTTTGGCCAAGGGAGAGATTGAGTCTTGATGGGTTCATATTCAGGTAAGTATATTCTAACTTTGTTCTCCTCTCTTTAGTAGATATAAGTAGCGTAAGTGTTGGCTCAAAAAATATTACTCTTCATATTATATATATTAAGGTCTTACTCATATTTATCTTAATTGAGATTCTCTTATACATGTTTTGATTGCTTTACTAACTCCTTTGTTATGCCAAAAGCTTTGGTGTGTACTAGATTATATTTACTTTCTTGTTTATTAGATATAGAGTGAACATTAAACCTAGGACTCTTTTAGGGTTGTTACATGATTGTGTTATACTATAAGATTTGAAACCCTACCTCACATGGTGTATTATGACAAGTGATCCCCTAATCAGGTCTAGAAAATTTTCCATATTGGTTATGCTCCCATTTGAAAAATATATTCCCAATCGAAAGTGTAAGTATGCTCCATCTTATTTGAACCAAGATCAATTTATAGACATGATGTATTTTTTATTGCATACATTATGGTGAACCTAATATGAATCTTATCCCACCACTGGTTGGATTATCTTCATGTTTCCATTTTTGTTTCTTTTCTTGTTAGTATTAGCATTCAATTTAGATTCACCTTCATATTACATTTTGGTGAACTTGATGTGATACAAACCCTTTTAGGATTTATTTTTCTTTCTTTCATTCTTTTTAGCATTATTTTTATCATATATCTATCATACTGGATCGACTCTATCAACCCAGTTCTAATCTCTATGCACATGTTTTCAAAAACATGTAACTAGATTGACTCTGATGACCTAGTATAGGTTTCCAAACTTTTAGACTTCTAGTTTAGACTACTAGGTTGACCTAATCAACCCTATACACTTTTAGGCATCCAAAGTTAGCTACTAGGTTGACCCTAGTTGACCTTATACATTCTAGGCACTTAGCAGTAGGATTCTATAAAGCTTGATCGACCTAGTCGACCTAGTTGGCAAAGTTTTCAAGTATATTCCAAGGTTATTGACTAGAAATATTCATTCTCAACATCTCTCATCTACCAAGGTTCCTTTCTATCTCTCTATCTCTTTCTTTTTTGCCTTTCCTTTCATAGTTTTCAATCTTCAAAAACTTCCCCTACATAGTCAACTAGATCAACCCTATTGACCTAATTCTATGTTCTATGTGATATCTAAATAACTAGGTTAACCATAGCCAACCCTATTCATTTTTAGACCTTACTTCCATAGTACATATTGGACCCTATCGACCCTATTCTATAGTTTATGCATATAGTGTCAACACTATACCTTGTTTCAAGTTAGAATTAATCTCTATATGCTAGTAATTAGTTCACACCTTTATTTTCTTATTGATTGCATGATTAGAATAGTTCACATAGTCTAATTAGGGGTTTTTTAATTAACCATTTAATTTCACTATTTCTATTTTATGCACACACAACCAAATTACATAATGTAAACAAGCATTTTAACATTTGTTTACCCAAGGCAACCTACTTGGATTTCATCACCAAGGGGAAATCCAACTTGATACTTTAATAAAGTAAAAAACATGGTTAATGGTATATTTTAGCTAAGAAACCGACACCCTTATCTCTATGATGTGTGAAGTGAGGGGGTAGGCCCCAATCCTAAGCCTGTATCATTACCAATATAGTCCCTTTTAGTCCAAACTACTTGAAACCATCCTCAGATTGATATATAGTTCCTTTCTTTACAACCAACTTCCCATCACATTTAAAGTCATTTATTAATAATCTAATAAAACATCTTAGGTTACCAATTAGTTATCTCTTTACTTTCCAAGTTGATTGTTTTCTCTTTTCTTAATTGTGTGTGCAAAAACTTGCATTAGGCAGTGTTAGTACAAGGTTTTGTATTTTTCACTTTAATTAGATTGTCCAACATTGATACAATTGACTTTTTGTTTCCCTTTAGCTCTTACTTTCCTATATTAACTATAAAAATTGTCTTGCTTCAGTTTATAACTTGTTATCAACCTTTTCTTTTTCCCTGTCTACTATACTAGGTCAACCTTGTCAACCCTATATATTTTTACAGCCTCTATACACTATACAAGATAAACCTAATCAAACACGTACTATCTAAAACCCCTTTTATATCTTTTTCCTATCCCTATATACTATATCAACCTAGTCAACCCTGTATAGTTTACAGACCCTATGTTCTGTACCAGGTCGACCCAGTCGACCCTGTACTAATTTTTACTTTCCCTACTCATCAATCTAGTTCCCTATTTCTTTAATTTTGCATTATAATCATCTCTATTCAATAAAAACAAAGTCTCATATGAGAATCTTCTTGGATAGCTTGAATCTATTTAGATACTATATGGGATGTTCATTTCTCCCTCTCTTTTCCTCCCAAGAGTACCATCACTCTTGGCGAACCTCTTATCCTCCTTCATCTATGACCTATAACAAGGTGAAAATAAAACCTCAAAATTAAATTGATGGATATAATCCTTTACTTATGTACCAAGATACTTCTCATCTTCAAAAGCTTCAAACTAATGTGGGAATAATTGATACAAATTTACTTAACAATCCCACTAGTAATCCTTCTTCTAGCAATCCTCACCCTAACACCAATTTGGGGAGTGTTCCTACCAACACCAACCCACCTCCTGATACAACCCAAATTTTATCCTTAGCTATCCAATAGATGAACATTATGAAAAATTCTAACACCCATCAAATGATGCAACTTAAACAACATCTAATAATGTGGCTAATCAACCTTCAATTATACATCCTCAAAATAATCCCAATTTCATTCCTCCACCTCTTTGGGATGCCTAAGGAAATGTTATTACTCAACCCATAATGAATTAAAAATGCCTCAAACCATTCAAAATGAGCCTTTATCCACCTTTATTATCTCTATTGATATTGGTAACATATCTCCAACTATTAAATATGATGGGACTAAAGACCCTGCCTCATTTCTTAAATCCTTTGGCAAAATTTACAAAGAGTGGATCCAAAATAATACCTTTGTTGAAAATAAAATCTTAGTAAAAATTTTTACCAGTGATGTATTAGAATGGTTTAATCAACTAGAACAACATTCTATTTGAAAACTTGAAGATTTGGTTAATCCTTTATTTAAAGAGTTTCAACACAATGATCTTCCTGAAAATTGTCTTAACCTCTTCATTAATGCTAAACAATCTCCAACTTAATCAACACATGAATTTATCAAAAGATGGAAATATTTATCTCATAAATCTGACCATAACATGACTGATGATAAATCATTCAAACTCTTTAACACCACTTTGACTTCCACTCTCCAATATAAGGTTCAAACCTTTGCTCCCCAAACACTTGATGAATATATTGATAAAGCTAAACATCAATACTTTATTATGAAGTAATTAGAACCTATTCCTAAACTTATTAAAATATCTTTCCAAACATATAATGCTATCACTAGTAATACTCTGAAAGCCAAACTAAGAGTTGCCAAAACTGATATTCCTTCACCTTCTCATACATCTCTTATCGTTCAACAAACCAAACAATTTTTACTTCCCTCAAAACCTTTCATCTATCCTAATGCTCCTCCTAAGTGGTATGATCCCAATGTATTTCATACCGACATTGGGAATTATCATGAATCTTGTAGAGGGCTCACTAAATTTGTTGTCTCTTATATGCTTGGTGATTCATTCAACCATGAAGCTATGACCAATATTCATCATCAAGAGTACTTGACTACTTTTCAAAAATGATAAAATTCTAAATCTTCTACCTCTAACAATAAAAAATCCTCTTCAAATAATCAATTAAATTCTAAGGATGTTTATTTGATTGACACTGATTATGACCAATACTTTAACAATTGTCAATATATCAACACTACTAAGGTCAACTATAATCATAAACTGGCTCGCATAGATCCCGTTACCAAGCCTAAAAATCCATATTTAGAAGAACAACTTCTTAAAGATACCACCACCACAAATCTTTATTTAGAAGCACCTAATGAAAAACTTCCTCCTTCCGATCCTCCAATCACATATATTCCTCCAAAGTCTCATTTACCTCCTAAACCTCATGCTGGTTCTTATAAATCTTATTAGAACTTTCTTGAAGAACTCAAATCTATGCCTTGTAAGATTCCACTTATGGATTTGTTTCACACTTCACCCTATCATCTTAAATTAGTTATATAAAAACTTAAAGAGATTGAAGATTCATCTTCCATAGATGAAGAACCGCCTTCTATTGAATCTCAACCTACCAATGTAAATACCATTGAAACTACGTGTCCTTATTTCAAACCCTCTATTGAATTCCTTAAAGAGGACATGATCAATGATGAAATTATTTTTTGTGCTGATGATCCACCACTCTTTATCAAAGTAGCCATTATTACCACTCTTATCTAAAAAGTTCTAGTTGATGAAGGCTATTGTATTAATGTGACATATTTATGGCTTATACAAAAACTTGGTTATAACAAGGATCATCTCAAGAAAACTTATCTTACTTGTCATGGTTTTAATAAGATAAATCAAAAACCACTTAGTTGTATTTGGCTTCCATTAATAATTGGATCTAAGATAGTTTAAACCAAGCTTATGGTCCTTGATCTTCCTTTATCTTACAACATACTCCTTGGTCATTCATGGAATCATTGAATGAGGGCCATTACTTATTTTTATTGTCAATGTATTAAATTATTGCATAATAGAAAAGGATATAAGCATGAAGCTAATCCTAACCCATGGAGTATCCTACCTCCTAATCCTTAATCATAATATCATGTTCATAAAATTCCTAAGATCAATAGTGCTCCTTTACCTAAGTTCATCAACATGAATCTTGGTTTATAAATTAATCTTACAGATTATGATGATGATAAGCCCAATGAGTTACAACATACTTGCAATACCACCAAGTTACTACCCTACATTTCATAATGGCTTCCTCCTTCTCTCTTACCAAGAGACTGTACTATTCTTGTTATTAATGAGATTACTAATTTTCCCCCTCCATGCAATGCTAAAGAGCCTTCTCTACCAAAATATGCCTTTACTTACAATGATTTTAGAGTGGATAAATTATTTTAAGACCCTCTCATCATTTCTCCTTATACATTCAATTATATTGGTATTTCATCCTCTGAAACTCCCCTGGATTCTCAAGCATGCACAATTTACCCAACATATGATGACAATTATATCATGACCCAAGCTCAATCTTAAGATTTGGATGTCCAAAACTACTAGAAAACCTTAGCCCAAATTCATGCTTTTAATCAAGATGTTCATACCATTTCTATGGGTCATACTCTAGATCTTGAGGGTCATGTTAGTCCTACCAATCCTCCTCTTATTGAAACTCCTTGGGTGGTAGAAACAATTATGACTTATGAATCTCTAGAATTTATTACACCTCCTTTACCACCTTTAGATCCAATCATTACATCTGATCCTTTTCCCATCACTGAATCCACTAGCATACCAATATTTTTTACTCTATCTACTTCTTATACTCCCAAAAGTACACTTGAAGCCAAGGCAAATGATGTTCATTAGATACATTGAGTCTGATGACCATGGAAATCCAATTTTAGATCTTGAAGTAAATGTTGAGTATTATGGTCCTCTTCCTACCTTACCTATTGATGAAGCTATCCTTGAGTTACTATTGATGGCATAAAATTGTGCTAGATCTTAAATAATCAACAATGGGAAGTTTCAAGCTATGGGACAATGCAGCTTGAAACAACCTCCAAGTTTTAAAGAAGCTGGTCTCTTCTTTTGTATTGGGTGTTGGGGAAAAGGGATAGGAGACTAAACAGAAATGCAAAATGTAGGAATTGAAACCTATCTATGGTTATGCACCTGAGTGTAATCCTAATCCTAACATGAGCACAATGAGACTATTATAAGATCCAATTACATTTAAGAGCAGACAAGTGCATGATCAATGTAAAAGATTGGAATAACAGAAATAGAGGCTCACAACAGGGGAGTCTTTTGCTAAGATACAAGAATTGTCAACAAGGGCATAGTGTTCAATCTTCTTAATAGAATACTCCAATCACATAAGAGGTACAGAAGTCACACACAGTTATGTAGAACTTCAGACTCCAAAAAATGAGACAAAAGCAAATAACATTTCCAATCACAACACTAGGAAATCTACAGCATAGACTACTTTGCAAATGACACAGATAACATCAACAAAGGCATAATGTTCAATCTTCTTATTGAATCTTCCAGTCATACAAAAGATGTAGAAATAAACACAGTCATATAAACCTTTCAACTCAGGAAAATGAAACAAAAGCAAATGATATTATTGGTCACAACTCTGAAAGTCTAAAACTATGGAAAATCCCCCCTTCTTCTCTCCCAATTCTTCCTCTTTTATAGCCTCAGATCACTCCTTGCATCCCTTTCTTTCCTGAACAATTCCCCTCCATCCTTCACTCATAGGGGACAAAATAGACAGTACCTTCAATGCTATGGGGGGCTCCAAAAATCTACCTGATGAACTATTCCATCTACTCGAATTAACTCCAGCCAATTTTCCCTCCATTTCGCTTTGCAACAATAGATACACGGAACACTTTGTTATGTTTGAAATGGGAGAGGACTCTTAGTCAATTTTTTGAATATCCTCTTGTTACTTAGAAGGAATTAGAAAATGACACTTGGCACTTTCCACTGGATCCATCCAAGACAGGTGGATCTCTCCTTTTCTTTAACTGTGCTATAGTTTTATTTGGGACTCATATTAGACTCTTATGGATGGTGACACTTGGCAGTTTCCACAGACTTTGAAGTAACACTCGGGGCCCACCACAACCTTTATTCAATGATTAGGCTTGAATATGATCTCTTGAAAATTGGCACATGGCAGCTTCTGCTACTTTTGGGAAGATATGTGGCACCTTCCACTTCTCCTTCTGGGGGTATGTGGTGCCTTCCACTTTTTCTTGGGATGGAGTAGGAAGGGACTTGGAGAGTGACACCTAGCAGCCTCCACTGCTTCTTCAGCACTTAAGTAAAATAAAATGATGCCCTTATGCATTGAATGAAAGCATTGGACCCATGTCTCCTGGATGTCGACACGTGATGACTTCCACTGCTTCTTCAAAAAGGTAATTCAGGGCCTCCGCAACTGCCACCTGGCACTTTCTACTCTCTCTACTACTTAACTCATTGAAAGTCTTTATCAAAAGTAGGATGAAACATGTGTGCCTCTATGAGACACAGATGCTGGCACATGGTGCACTCCGCTTAACTACCACTAGGTATGTGGTAGGGTTTGTAGTTCTCTAGAAAGTTACAAAAAGGGGGCTCAGAGGATGCCAGCTGGCTGGCTTTGTGTTTCAAAAGGTGACACACGATGACTTCTACATGAAATCAATACTTAACACAAAATTGAAACAAAAAAATTAGAAGAAAAAGAAAGGCATGTGCTCGAATGATGCCACTTGGTAGCCTCCACTGCATTTCGACACTTGACAGAGAATGAACCCGCGCCCTGTTCCAATTTTATTGCTATGACCAAGGTATTGCTAGAACCAAAACTACAGTGCTCAACTAAAAATTTAAATGCAACGTAGAGTAAAAATTTACTCTACAGTTATTGGCAACCCTTAGGACTTTTGAGCCTACTCAAAAAGAAACTCCACCTTCCGTTAGATCAAAATTGTGAAAATTATAGCTTCAAAATAGCCATCAACAAATGTTTAAAACACTTACAAAAGCAAAGCAAGAAGACAACGAAAAAACAATGTGAAGAAGGGAAACTATTTAACTATAATACATGAGAGACTCAAGTCAATTAAAAAGTTTCAAATAGATTTTGTTTACAAGAATCTCTTCAGGTTATCCTTCTATTGACTCTAGCTCAAAATAATTCTTCTATTTGCACGCGCAAATTTTATACAAACTAGTTCATAGTGCTTCAAATTTGGTATGCTGACCTGGCTTAGTGGCCCTTGCATCCCATTTCAAAACAATCGAGCCCACTTCAAAATTAGGATTTGAAGTCCTTTTATCAAAACAATTCTTAACCATTCCCTAGTGCTTGATCAATGAATCATGGGCTATGTCCCTCTTTATCTAAACTTCCAAAAGTTCTATGAGTCTGACCTACATGGGGCCATTCTCTTCAATCTCAATCTATTTGATCAGTTTGAGAGCAGGAATTTCCAAGCTTAGGGGAATCACAATAGATTTTCCATATACCAATTCATATGAAGACATTTTGATCACCTGCTTGGGTGTGATTCTATCAACCCATAACACTAGATTAAGCACTTTCTACCATTCTTTGTGATGATCAGCCCCTATCCTTTTGATGATTCTTATTAGGTTCTTGTTGGTTGACTCTGCCAGACCATTACCTTAAGGGTAATAGTTAGATAAAGTTTTTAGATATATTCCATGTCTCAAGGCAAAGTTGGATACTTTAGACCCCAAGAATGCTTTAGCATTATCTAAAATGATGGTGTGAGGAGCCCTAAAGCGAGTAGTGATATCCCCTATAAAATTAAGGATCACATTCTCTATTGTTTCCTTAAGTGGGACTGCCTCGATCCATTTGGTGAAATAGTCTGTGGCAGTTAATATCCATTTATGACCCATGCTAGACATTGGATTTATCATTTTGATGAAGTCAAGACCCCACTGAGCAAAAGGTTCATCCACGACTATAGGACTAAGAGGCATGGTTGCATTCCTCCTCATCCCCACATAATACTGGCATGATTGACATTTTCTAACTAGCTAATAACAATCCACAAATAAAGTAGGCTAGAAATATCCTGCCTCACTTATCTTTATGGCTGTGGTCTTTGCAAAAAAATGCCCCCTGATGTTCCATGATGCATTTTGTCTAGTATCCTCTTAGCTTTGGCCTGTTCGACACACCTTAACAATTTTCCATCAAAATTTCTTTTGAAAAGGACTTGTTTAATTAAAACAAAATGAACTCCCTATATCCTATAATATCTCCTCTTGTTTTGAGGGAGTTCTCTCAGATAAATCCCATTTTTCATAAATTGGATCCTGCTTGTGACCCAGGATTCTTGATCAACCTCTTGTAATTTTAGCACCATCTTTGGCTCTCCTTCTAAATTCATTTCCTTAGGTAACATATTTTCCAGTTCTTAGGTCATGTATTGGCACAAACCCCTGCCTCTGACTATCTTGGTGGGTCTGACCACATCATATTCAAGGATCTTAGTGATCCAATTGTCTCTTTTGTTAGTAATCTCCCCATCCATGATGTATTCTCTGACACTTGGGTGAGCTACAAGTATCAAAATTTTGTTCCTTGATATCAGATGCCTAAATTTCTTGAGGGCTTTTACCATGGCATAGGCTTGTCTTTTCAAAAAATTATACCTGGTCTCATACTCTCTAAGAGTTCTTGAGAAAAAGGCTATTGGGTGCTCTCCTTCTAGCCCATCATTCTTTTGAGTCAAGACAACAACAATACTTGACTCTCCTCCATAGACATACATTATGAAGGGCTTGGAAAAATCTAGATTCTTGAGCACTGGGGCTGTTGAGATAGCCCTCTTGACCCCTTCAAAAGCTTGTTTTCCTTCTGTAGACCATTTGAATGCCAGGTCCTTTTTTAGCAAGAGTGTCATTAATCTAACCAAGCCTACAAAATCAGATATGAACTTATTAACAAAATTGATTTTCCCTAAAAAGGACTGGACTACCTTTTTATTTACTGGAAGGGGTAGGTCCATTATAGCTATGATCCTTTCGAGATCTATAGAAAATCCTTCCTTGGATATTATGTGCCCCAATAGTTTACCCTGAGGTAAAACAAAAATACATTTCTTGGGATTCAGTGATATCCCAAAATCCTGACATTTCTTGAAGATAGATTCTAAATGATCAAAATGATCATCAGCATTTTTTGAGAAAATAGTGAGGTCATGCAGATAAACCAAGATGACCTTGTTTATTAGCTCACCAAAGGCTATATCCATAGCTCATTGAAAGGTGGCTCTCACATTTGATAAGTTGAATGGCATCTTCTCGTAGGCAAATGTCCCCCATTTGGTAGTGAAAGCAGTTTTATACTGGTCTTCCTTAGCTAGCCAAATCTGATTATACCCAGAGAAACCATAAAGTAAAGAAAACCTCTCTGATCCAACCATAGTTTGTAGAATTTATTCCATGGAGGGTAAGGGATAGTGGTCTTTCAGAGATGCTCTATTTAGATCTTTGAAATCTACACACAGCCTTACATCCCCATTCTTTTTCCTAACTGGGACTAGATTGGATACCCAAGTTGAGTGTTTGATTGGAAATATTATTTTAGAATCGAGAAGTTTCTACAACTCATCTACCATTAGAGGTTCTATCCTTGGATTTACTGGTCTTTGTTTCTGTCTAATGGGTTTAGACCCTTCAGTTAACTCTATGGTGTGTTGGATAATATCTCTATTGTATCCATGAAGGTCTTCATAGGTCCAAGCTATGACTTTGTCATAATTTTGGCACAACTCGATTCATTTTTCCTTCTCTTCTTGAGTTATAGAATTTCTGACCTTTAGTCTTTTCCCATCACTCACCTCTACCTTAGAATAGTCTGCTTTATCTACCTGGAACCTTTTCCTTTCTAGGCTTACATCCTCTGGGTCAAACAAATTTTCTAAGGTGATCAATCCCTTAGGGAGTTTATTAGTCCTCAATTGAATAACCTGATCACCATACACATCTTAAATTTTAGTTTTCAATTGATCAAAAAACTCATCTGATTGCTGTAAGAAAGAGACTACCTGGGCATCAATTTCAAACACTTGCCAATTTTGGTCATTATCTAGGATGGTTGGCCTCACTATAACTTTTACTAACTCATTGTTAACCAATAGGCTAGTTGCTGGGTTAAACTATGAGCCAATCTGAGCCATCCTATCAGCCTCCAAGTTTTGAATTCTATGGATTATCTGAATATTGAAGGCTTCAAAATCTTCTATCAAATCCCAAATCCTATGCCTGTAGGATCTCATTCTCACATTCTTGGCTGCTGACTTTTCTCGTATTTGCTTCACTACTAGTTCTGAATCTCCTTTTACTTTTAGGTTCTTTATTCCTTTTTTCTTGGCTAATAGGAGCCCATGTACTATATATTTTTACTCTACATCATTATTAGTGCAAGCAAATTGGAATCAGATAGCCCTTAAAATTTTATCACCATTTGGAGCAGTAAGACAAATTCCTACTCCAGCACCATGTCTACTTCTAGCCCCATCAAAATTCAAAGTCCAAACTTTTTAATCTTGAGAAATAGGTGCCTCATTCCTTATAACATTTGGGATTGCCTAATCCTCATCAAAAATGACATACATGCCCAAACCGATGGAGTCATAGTTCCCATACGGGTCGCTATGCATCATAGCCAACAACTGGCTATTTTCTTCTTCTTGATCATGCTCAGTCTAGTCTCCTAGTTCTTTGACAAAATTTCTTTCTTATTTATTCATCATGGCATGATCAGATTCTAATCTTGTTGTTGGTTCATTGGTGATGTGGTCTTTGGATAGTGGTTCAGATAGAGTTTTCATTTTTGAACCGTATTTGGTTCTCAAGATGAGGTGAGACCAATCCAGAGACATATATCCCCCTATTTTTGCTATAAAGTCTCTGGATAAACATAAACTAAAGACAAGAGGAATATATATGACAACTATATCTTGGTTGATGATTATGTTGGGACACGTGTATAACTGTAAGGGGAGTTGCTTAATTCTCCCTATGGTTTTCACTGTTTTGCCATCTAGTTGCATAACTCCTTTTGCAAGGGGTTCATAATTTATTTTTAAGGCATCAGCTATTTGCTTGGGTATCACAGTTGTGATATATCTTGAATCTATTAATGCATTATGCAAAAGTTTCTTTCCAACTATCAGAGTCAAATAGAAAGGCTCTGGCTTGGATTTACTTACTTGTGCTGCATCGTTCACGAAGGCTGTTGTCTTTAGAGGAACCGTATCTTTAAGCTTTTCCTTTCTAGTAGGTCCTTCCTTGGAAATAGCATCCTTGGGCATTGCTTGCCCTTACAGAGCTTCTTGTAGTAATGTCTTTTGTTTAGTAATTGCCAGAATATCCCATATCGACACTTATGCTAGATTTTTCTTTAATTGGTCCACAATATTGATCGGTCCCAAAGACTAAGCTTTTTGGTAATAGGGACACCTCATTCTTTCTTTAATTTGGACAGGGATCCCTTGATATTGTACTAACTATGGCACTTATTGTCTAACAATAGCATTCTTTTGCCCTTGAGATGGAGGATTATTCTTGACCTGACCACTTGCAATCTTGAGCTGCTCCACCATCCTCCTCTTTGATCTAGTGTAATAATCAGATTATACTACTGGCCTTTGAGAGGTGGATGCTTCATTCAAGAAAACTACTTCTTCATCCTCAATCCATGAGAACAAAGCATGTTCTGGGGCTATTTCTTCCTCTTGTTGCAAGGACATTCCTTGTATCTGAGCCACTAGCACTAAATTCTGCATGCTGGGAGATTGGTAGGCTTGATTGCTACTGGTACTGGCAAACTAACCATCCTTTCTTCTCTGCTCAGCCACTCTTTGTTATAGATTGCCTCTAGGACAATCTTTGGGGGTATGAGCATCGTTGCAAGGGAAACACTAAGCATTAGTATCGTCCACATAATTATTCTGACCTAGAACCATCTCCCTATTTGAGTTGGGAGGAATGGTCTGTGAGGGTGTGGGAACAACAACTAATTGATTTGCTATTTGATTGTTGGTTTGCTTTGGAGGGCCTTGATACTAGTTTGGTTGGGACAAAAACCTATTCCCTTGATAGCCTTGATAAGGAGACTTAGGGAAGGTGTTATGTTGCCTCTTCATATTAATTAGCTCATTAGAGAATGTCCTTAGCATACTTTTGATATCATCCATCTTGGATGATTGAGCAGGGGCTGGTTGCTTCACAAATGATGAAGGGTAAGTATACATAGACACAGGTGGGCTTACAACTTTAGGAACGTCTTGAGGTAAGGGCAAGGTAATTTCTAGGAATACAGGCATGGGAGGCCTTGGAGGTAACTTTCCAACATCAATTAAATGATTCTCAACCCTAACTGTGAGGGCATAAGCCACTAGCAATGTGTGTCCTCCCAATGACTGAATCATAATAGATATATCTAAATTTAAAGATTTGAGATAGAATACTATGGCCATACTAGGTGGTGGTTTAGCTACAACAGGGATTCTATCCCAAGTTTTTTGGAATCTGGTGTTGAAGTCAGTCATGTCCTCTTGTGGTCCCCTCTGAATGGTGATCAATTATTGTAATAGGGAAGACTTATCTCCCTTCTCTGCAAACCTTTCAAAAAATAGATCTCCAAGTTGGTCCCAGGTAGATATGGTATTTGGGGTCAGAGATCGATACCACTCTAAAGCCTTTCCTTTGAATGAGGTTGCTAACAACCTTAGGGCCACATTTTGCTCTGTGACACCATGTATGGCACATACATCTGATACATCTTGAAGATGTTCCATGGGTGTTTTTGAATCCTGTCCATTGAATTTAGGTATATATTTTAGGGCATTTACTGGGATAAGATCTAAACAGCCGACAGTGTAGGGAGGATTAAAGGGCTAGTAGTGTTTCAGCTTGCATAATTTCTTATGGGGATGCTGGCTCCCATATTTGGTACTGGTATAAATTGGTTAGCTCTTCTTATTAGACTAATTACAAGAGGTGTCAAAAGAATACCTAGATTTATAGCAGATTGTGATATGGGGATTGGTCCACAGCTTTGACTCCTCATAGCTCTTTGGTTCATGCGGTCTTGAAAGAAACTTTAAGATCGGTCCCATCGGGCGTGCCAAAAATTGTTGATGGCATAAAATTGCACTAGATCTTAACCAATCAACAATGGGAAGTTTCAAGCTGTGGGACGATGCGGCTTGAAACAACCTCCAAGTTTTAAAGAAGCTGGTCTCTTCTTTTGTATTGGGTGTTGGGGAAAAGGGATAGGAGACTAAATAGAAATGCAAAATGCAGGAATTGAAACCTATCTATGGCAATGCACCTGAGTGTAATCCTAATCCTAACCTGAGCACAGTGAGACTATAATATGATCTAATTACATTTAAGAGCAGACAAGTGCATGATCAATGTAAAAGATTGGAATAACATAAACAGAGGCTCACAATAAGGGAGTCTTTTGTTGAGATACAAGAATTATCAACAAGGGCATAGTGTTCAATATTTTTAATAGAATTCTCCAATCACATAAGAGGTGCAGAAGTCATGCATAGTTATGTAGAACTTTAGACTCTAGAAAATGAGACAAAAGCAAATAACATTTCCAATCACAACACTAGGAAATATACAGCATAGACTACTTTGCAAATGACACAGATAACATCAACAAAGGCATAATGTTCAATCTTGTTATTAAATCTTCCAGTCATACAAAAGATGCAAAAACACACACAATCATATAAACATTTCAACTCAAGAAAATGAAACAAAATCAAATGATATTATTGGTCACAACTCTAAAAGTCTTATATTATGGAAAATCCCCCCTTCATCTCTCCCAATTCTTCCTCTTTTATAGCCTCAGATCACTCCTTACATCCCTTTATTTCCCGCGCAATTCCCCTCCATCCTTCACTCATAGGGGAAAAAATAGATGGTGCCTTCAATGATGTGGGGGGCTCCAAAAATCTACCCAATGAATTGTTCCATCTACTCGAATTAACTCCAACCAATTTTCCCTCCATTTTGCTTTGTGGTGACAGATACATAGAACACTCTGTTATGTTTGAAATGGGAGAGGACACTTAGTTAATTTTCTAAAAACACTCTTGTTACTTAGAAGGCATTAGAAAATGACACTTGGTGCTTTTTTCCAGATCCATCGAAGACACATGGCTCTCTCCTTTTCTTTGACTGTGCTGTAGTTTTATTCAGGACTCATATCAAACTCTTATAGATGGTGACACTTGGTAGTTTCCACAGACTTTGAAGTAACACCTGGGGCCCACCACAACCTTTATTTAGTGATTAGGCTTGAAGATGGTCTCTCAAAAATTGGCACATGGCAGCTTCCATTGCTTTTGGGAAGATATGTTGTCCTTCTGCTTCTCCTTCTGGGGGTATGTGGTGCCTTCCACTTTTTCTTGGGATGGAGCATGAAGGGACTTGGAGAGTGACACCTGGTAGCCTCCACTACTTCTTTAGCACTTAAGAAAAGTGAAATGATACCCTTATGCATTGAACAAAAGCATTGGACCCATGTCTCTCAGATGCTGACACGTGATGACTTCTACTGCTTCTTCAAAAAGGTAATTCAGGGCCTCTGCAACCACCACCTGGCGCTTTCTACTCTCTCTATTGCTTAACTCATTGAAAGTATTTATCAAAATTAGGATGAAACATGGGTGCCTCTATGAGATGTAGATGCTGGCATGTGGTGCACTCTACTTAAATGCCACTAGGTATGTGGTAGGGTCAACGGTTCTCTGGAAAGTTACAAAAAGGGGGCTCAGAGGATGCCAGTTGGACGGCTTTGTGTTTCAAAAGATGACACACGACGACTTCCATGCAAACTCAATAATTAACACAAAATTGAAAAAAAAAATTAGAAGAGAAAGAAAGGCCCGTGCTCGAACAACACCACTTGGTAGCCTCCACTGCATTTCGACACTTGATAGAGAATGAACCCGTGCCCTACTCCAATTCTACTGCTACGACTAAGGTATTGCTGGAACCAAAACTGCAGTGTTTGACTAAAAATTTAAATGCAACGTAGAGTAAAAATTTACTCTATAATTACTTTATGCTTAAGAACCTCAACTTCCTCAGAAATATCACAAACTTGGAAATTTTAAAACAAAAACTCCTTACTTCAACAACTTTGTTGCTAGCATTGATCTTAAAGCAAATCCAATCTCTACCTTACCCAATACACCATACCACTTTCAAGATGAAAATTCTATGCTCATTGAAGAAATTAATTGCATTAACAATGGTACTCCATCTTGTCCTTGACCTATCATAGTCTCTTGTGAGATCTTTCCTATTGAACATGATAATTTTAGGTTATTATTTAATAAGTATCATGAGGCTTTCACTTGGTCCTATAAGGATATGCCTAAAATTAAACCTAACATTATGGTGCATAAAATCATTACCTATCTTGATGCCAAGCCTATATGTCAAAAGTAATAGAAATTTTCACCTAAAGTTTCAAATTTATGTCACAAGGAAATCATCAAACTACTTGATGCTAAATTTATTAAACTAGTGGATTATTCTGAATGGGTTTCCAACATTATTCTCATTCAAAAGAAATTCACTATGGTCACTCACATTTGTATTTATTTTCACATTATTAATCTTGCTTATCCCAAGGAAAAATTATTTTTACCTTTAATAGATGTCATTATTTATTCCATGGTTGGTTAAAAAATATTATCTCTTATGGATGGTTTCTTAGGATACAATCAGATTCATATCACTCTTGAGGACCAATATAAGACAAATTTTACCATGAAATGGGGCACCTATTACTATGTCAAAATGCCCTTCAACCTTAAAAATGCTAGATCCACTTACCAATGAATGATGACTCACCTCTTTCATGATATCATTCACAAAACTATTGAAATCTATGTGGATGATGTTATTACTAAATATAAACATCATAAAATCATCTTTTTGATATTGATATCATCATTGACCATCTCCTTAAATATAAAGTTAGACTTAATCCTTATAAATGTGTCTTTGGAGTCACATGTAGAAAATTGTTATGATTTTTAGTCTCTCTTCACGGTATCAATGTTGACCCCACCAAAATTAGTGTTATCATTAACATGACTATTCCTCATTCTATTGCTAACATTCATACTTATTTGGGTAAACTTGGGGCAATTAGATGATTCATCCCAGAAATGGCTTATCACATCCACTTTGTCAATTCCCTTTTCTAGAAAGGTATTACTTTAGAATGGATGAATCCATTTCAAAAAGCCTTTGATAACATGAAATAGTCATTATTTCATCCATCTACACTTTGTACTCCTTCTAATGATAAAACCTTGATTCTATATACTTCTTCCACACCTATTTGAGTTGGGGAAATGCTTTCCCAACAAGATGATATGGGAATATAGTATGCTATCTACTATATTAGTCGAGGCCTCATCGACTATGAGACACGTTATACCAAAATTTAGAGTGTTTGCCTCCCCATCTGTTTTGTAGCTGAAAAGCTTTGTCACTATATGCTTTACCAAAATACTTATGTCATAGTTAATTTTGATCCCCTTCATAATTTCTTCAAATATTTCCTTCCTAGAGATAGAATTGGTAAATAGATGGTCCTACTTATGGAATTTGATCTCTACATTATCACTCAAAAATTTATTAAAGGGCACATTATAGATAATTGACTTACCACAGCTCCCATTCTAGCCACTTCTTCCCTTCAAGATGATCTTCTAGATGACAATATCCTTTACATTTAAGGTTTTTATCAAGCTTTCTCTCTCAGAGATTAATTTCATAGCTTTATCATTGATCTTGAAGCCAATCAACTTGATGAATCTTCCACTCCCTTTAGTATTACTAAACCATAAGTAGTTATCAAGACTCTTCCTAAAATTAATGTTGACTTGAATGAGGATACTTTGACCCTCCACTTTGATGGTGATAAATGACTTCAAGGAGCTAGGGTAGGTTGCATTCTCATGAGTCCTCTTGGAAAGATCATTCCTTTAGATTTTTTCTTCACCTTTAATGTCACTAATAATATCACTAAATATGAAGCTCTTATGTTAGGCATGAGGGATGCTCTTGATTTAGACATTCAATACCTTCATGCTTTAGGTGATTCTCAACTTATTTTCCATCAAGTTAGTGGTGATTTTTAATTTAAAAGTGAAAACCTCATCACATATCATTAAATTTCAACCACCCTTGCTAAAGATTTGATCTCTTTCACTATTGAACCTATTCCTATAGATCAAAATTCCATTGCTAACTTTCTTCCTTGATCAACATCTCTCTTTCATCCTCATCAAGTTATTTTTGATCCTTCTTTTCTTATAAAATTAAGAAAAACTCCATCCTCTACTCAACTATTAGATTTGCTTATCTGTCATATCGAGGTTATTACCATTTGACAAAGCTTGTGGTACTAAAATATCATTCAATTCCTTGAACATCAAACTTATCCTCCTAATTTAGATTCTTGTGAAAAGACATGCATTCATAAATAATTTTTCAAATATGTATTTCAACACAACATACTTTATTATCATAATGTTGAAGGTATCTTGTTCCATTGTGTTATGCAAGATGAGGTCCCTACTCTTCTTGAACAACACATGGGGGCATTGGTGGTGGCCATTGTAATTAACATGCTAAAACACACAAATGCCTATGTATGGGTTATGGCCTACTTTCAAAAAGGATGAAATCTAATATGCTAAAAAGTTTATATAACCCTTATCAACTTCATGATGATCTAATCGATTCACCTCCAGTTAAAATTCAAACTTTGAATATCCTTGGCCATTTTCCACATGGGGATTTGATCTCATTGGTAAACTTCCTTTCTCTTATGATGGACATATCTTTATCATTACCGCTACCGAATATTTTACTAAGTGGGTAGAAGCCATGCCCCTTCTTAATGTCACTGGTTTTACCATTTCCAAATTTATTCTTAATCAAATTATTTTCTTCTTTGGTGTTCCCGATACCATCATTTTAGATAATGGTGTTAATTTCAAAAATAAACATGTTAAATAACTTTGCAACAAATTCAAGATCAATCACAAATTTTCCATGCCTTATCATCCATAATGTAATGATCAAGATGAGACCACTAATAAAATTATAAATAAAATTCTTCAAAGGATAATTTGTGAAACCTGCATGGATTTCCATCTTCATCTTTAACCTACACTTTGGGCTTATTAGATTAGCATATGTACTGCCATTAGGGCAACTCAAATCTCGTTAGCCTATAGTTCTGAGTTAGTTATTCCTTTAGAAGTTGAACTTCCCTCTCTTCATATATCTCTTCATGGTATTATTCCCATGAATAATTAAATGAAGCTCATCTTCATGCCCTTTATCTTATTGATGAACGTCATCTTTCCACCTTACAACATAACCACCAATACAAGGCTCACATTTCTAGACAACATAACAAAAGTAATTCCACACATTTAATGCTAGTGATCTTGTCCTTAAATTAGACTACACTCATGACAAATAAGGCAAATATGCATAAAAAAGGTGGGTCACATAGTTACAAACATTCTTGGTCAAAGTACCTACCACCTTCAAACCAATGAAGGCCATGTTTTCAAAGAGCCTACCAATGAAAAATTCTTCAAAAAGTACTTTGCCTAAACATTTCCTTATTTTCATGATTTCTATCCACATATATTTAACACTTTTTATAGGTTACTTAAGTATGGATCTCTTCCTTTGTAGCAAGTTCCTTCCTTTCATGAACCTTTAGTCCCCCCTTTTGGTCTTTTGATTTCTTCATGTACCATCGTCTTTTTTATATTCTTGTATTTTTTATTATTTTTTACACCCTTTAGATTTTTATTTTGTGAGTTTAAATATAAGACCATGGATAGGACCTAATATTACTCACAAAACCACAATCTTTTACTTATTTTTCTCACATTCTTTTTACTTGCAAATTTTTTTGGTACCCATTGGGTTTTTATTTTGTGAGTTACTTTTTAAGACCATAGATAGGACTTAATACCCTCACAAAGCTACCATATCTTTGCTTTATCCTTTTATTATTTTATGAAGTTTTAGTGTAAGACCATGGATATGACCTAACCCTCTTCATAAAATTACCACCTTTTCATGTTCTTCATCCTTGTTCTCAACTTTAGTTTTTTCTTCTTTTGTTAGATGAAATTTGTGCAAGCAATATATTTTAGCATGTTTTCCTCCATTTCCCTCATTCTTATGTTAAGGAATCACACTTTATTGTCATTGTATCCCTTTTTTCTCTTTGCCACATTTTTTGTGTTTTGAATTAATTCAAATTATTCCATGTGTCATTCCACTTATTTCCCATTTCACTCTACATTAGATAAAACAAGGTTGAAGTCAAGATAACACTTTTATTTCACCTAGATTTATGAGACTCTTATAACCCATGCTATTTGAAGTTCTCTCTTTTATAAATCTTGTCCCAAGTATTCAAATAAAATTCATCTTTAACACCCATGTTTAGTTTCCAAATCTGTATGGAGGAGGAATAGAAAAAGCCAAATCATTTGAAATAAAAGGCAATGATATCTAAACGGAAACATACAAATCTCAAAAGTCAAAATAATACCAAAAGATGTGATTCCAAGCACACTCCTATTTCTAATTGAAGATAAAACTCGAAAGTTGGTCTCACATAGAGTTGAGGCCTTTTGGGGTGTGGTAGGCCAGTAGAATAGAATAGGGGAATTCAAAAATCTCTATGGTGATACCTACTTTCTCACATAAGTACCCAATATTTGTAGTAGATCGAAGGTAGGTCCATTTTAGGTCAATTTTGAAGGTGAGTCCCAAATAATGAGGAACATGTTGTGGTAAGGTAGGTCTATTTTAATTTTCATGCATATAGCCTTCAAGATATGATCTATATACTACATTTATTGACCTAAGCATTGTATTGCTAAGATAATTTTTTTAGAGTTATTAAGGTTGAAAGTCCCCTTGTTTTTATACTACAAGTTTGATATCACCATAAATTTTTAAGGTGTTGACTTTCATATTTTTAGACCACATCAAACCATGCACTAGTACCTCATACTCTGCAACATTGTTTGAACAACCAAACTGAAATTTAATAAAAGTGAAATACCTTTACTTTGATGGAGAAATTAACATCGTTATAACCATAGTATCATGTTTATTATTTGATCCATCAAAGTAAAGATGTGATTACAAGCACACTCCTATTTATAATTGAAGATAAAAATCCAAAGTTGGTCTCACATAGAGTTGAGGTCTTTTATCATTTGTTGGTATTGCCTAAATGTTGAAAGCCTAAAAATCCTCAAGTCCCATACCCTATGTTTAGAGGATCTAAGCAATAGATTTTTGAATACATTAATACCTCTTACTTGGTAAACTACAAGTTTGCTATCACCATAAATTTTCAAGGTGTTGACTTTCATATTTTTAGACCACATCAAACCATGCACTAGTACCTCATACTTTGCAACATTGTTTAAACAACCAAATAAAATTTAATAAAAGAGAAATACCTTTACTTTGATGGAGAAATTAACATCATTATAACCCTAGTATCATGTTTATTATTTGATCCATCAAAGTAAAGATGTGATTCCAAGCACACTCCTGTTTCTCATTGAAGATAAAACTCCAAAGTTGGTCTCACATAGAGTTGAGGTCTTTTGGGGTGTGGTAGGTCAGTAGAATAGAATAGGGGAATTCAAAAAACTCTATGGTGATACCTACTTTCTCACACAAGTACCCAATCTTTGTAGTAGATCAAAGGTAGGTCTATTTTAGGTCTATTTTGAAGGCGAGTCTTAAAGAATGAGGAACTCATTGTGGGAAGGTAGGTCTATTTTAATTTTCATGCATATAACCTTCAAGAGATGTTCTATATACTACATTTATTGAACTAAGACTTGTATAGCTAAGAGATTTTTTTTAGAGTCCTTAAGGTTGAAAGTCCTATTGTTTTGATAAACGTAATTTGAGTGTCTTGAATTCGATAAAGAGGTCCTCTACCTTGGTTTTTTATTCATTATCCCCTCCACCCATTTCATTTAGCCCCTTAAAAAACCAATTTTGATTTGAAATATATTTTCCCTTATTCTTTAATTCCTTTATCTTCATCTCTTAAAAACATGCTAGCACTACTTTATTTTAGTTTTATCTATCCTTAGAGTGAAACATAATTGAATAACTATGGATTACCTTTATTTACACTATGATTTTACATTTCTACACTTAATTTACTTCCTTTTATCATTTGTCATTGTTTTACTATCCTGCTATTATGGACACCTGAGTTCATACCCTTTTTTCATTATTGAGTGAGGTTGGCTTGTTACTTTTCACTCATCATTGTTGTTTTCCCTTTTTATGCACCATTTTTAATTGTTGAGTGGGATGTGGATTGTTACTGCTCACTCATCAATGTTGTTTTACTTTTTTGTTTCTTCATTTACCATTAATTTGTTTCATTACCATCTTATTTGACATAAATCCATAATTTGACTTGGTGAGTTTGCCCTTATTACTTAAGGATAGCTTAATTGAGTTTTTTGTTCTTTAGTAGCCTTGGATTTTTAGTTACCTAATTTACTCTTATTTGACTTGGTCATTTGGTCTAACATAACACTTGTCACCCTAGCTTGCCAAATTTCCTAGGTACATCCCATATTCATAGCACCAACTTCTTGGATTTTATTGCATTTATTTGTTTTTTCTCTTTAGTTTTGTATTCTTGGGTTTGTTGAAAGTAGTCTCTGTGCCCTACATGATCAAAAATAATAATATAACAAACAACCATTTAGTGATAAAGGTAAGTCAAGGTACACATTACATTTAATTTTTAGCTATTTTCCCTTTCAATCATTTACTTTCAATTAAATTTGCTTTAAAATACCATAATTTTTTTAGCATTAGTGTTGTGTGTTACTATGTTCTTTATTAAAGCACCATCCCTTGTTACACCTTATTGACATGTGATGAGCTTCGAGTGGGGCATATGTATACACATAATATTTTTAACTTTTATCAAATACTAATGGTTTACATCTTGCAAAAACCCATCCATACTCAAACTCTCTGAGTGCATGCCTTAAAGGGTACACTGGGAAAGGGGTGGGAAGACCTTTGGTGCTTCATAAGATTGTATCCCTTATTACCACATTAATACCAATCCAACCAACTCTTAAAATCATTCCCTAAGCTATTACTCCTCCCTTGCACACTCCTCTAGTATTTTTCCTCTTTCTATCATCTTTTTCTTACCTTAATTCCCTTTTAGACTATTGGCTATACTAGGTCAACCATGGTCAACCTTGTACATTTTAGAGGTATTTTTCACTTTTTGGGTTTATTATCCTTTTAGCTAACCTAGTTCAGATCTAATGAATTATCCTAGAAAATATATAGGGTCAACCATGGCCAACTCTATAAAATTGGCATTTTGAGAGGATTTATGGCAATATCTACCTATAAATACAAGATAATTTCATCATTATTTCAATATTCACTCTTACTTCTTCATAATATACTTTTCCACTATTTTACTTGAGGAATCTTAACTTAGGGTTTCTACTTGGAGAATATAGTCTTATGGATAAGTCTAGTATGCTTTGGAATTTCTTAGTCATCCTTATAAACCACAACAACCTCTTGCAGAGACCCTTTATCCAAGGGAGAGATTGAGTCTTGATGGGTTCACATTCAAGTAAGTATATTATAACTTTAGTCTCCTCTCTTTAGTAGATAGAAGTAGTATAAGTGTTGTCTCAAATTTTATTACTCTTGATATTCCATATATTAAGGTATTAATCATAATTAACTTAATTGAGATTCTATTATACATGTCTTAATTACTTTATTAACCCAATTATTATGCCATAAGCTTTAGTGTGTACTAGATTAGATTTACTTTCTTTTTTATTAGATATAGAGTGAACATTAAACTGTTTGTGATCCAAAAATCAAAAATCTTTGGTTGAAAGGCAATTCAATAAACAATAACAAGACAATTCAAATAATGCTATCTCTGAGAAGAGATGTTTTATTGATCAAATTTAAAGACCCAAACATATGCTTATCTCTGAGAAGAGATGTTTGCTTTCCATTTTAGGTTACATCTTCATTTATACATGTTTTTAAGGTGTGTGAGGATGTGTAAGGTCACCAATCTTGAGGGAGATGAATTTTTTTGACTTCCATGATTTACAACAATATAGAATTCAAGGAATTACTATTTTTAGAAACTTACTATTTTTAGACTGCACAACTAAAATTGAAATTTGAGGCACTTAAATTGGGTTTTTTGGGGTAAAAATTCATTAATATGAGATCCATTCCATCTCACCATTTTATAATCATTCTTAGCTTTCCAACAGTTCAAACGGCAAGTCAATTGGAGCTACGGTGTAAAAGTTATGGCTCCTGAAAGTTCTGTCATCAATTGGAGTGGACCCGTCACCTAAATTGTCACTTGAATTGTTATCTAGATCAGTTTGTGTTAGACTATAGGTTTTATAACCCTACCTCACATGGTGTATTATGAAAATTTATCCCCTAATTGAGTCTAGTAGATCCCCATATTGGTCATGCTCTTACTTAACAAATGTATTCCCAATCAAAAGTGTAGGTATGCTCTATATTCTCTAAGCTAGGATTGATTTATAGAAATGATAAATTTTTAATTACATATAACCTCATTCTATCCACCAATAATAAATTATGGTTTGAAACATGAGAAAATCTATGGATTTTTTAGGTTTTAGGAACTTTCAAAGTAGTACATATATGTATAATATGGATTTACTTAGGTGGAACTATGGGTATAAAGAGGGAATTCAATATAGGCATATCTTAATGAAATCAAAATGTTTTATGGCATAAAGATCACCAAAATAATTAAATTTCTCCACCAAGCTATTGATAGACATGGTGAGCACTTCAGGGTTGTGCTTAGTCCATACATAAGAGAGAGAGATAGAGAGGATCCAAGATCTTGTCCAAAGAAAGTGGACTTGATGACATTCAAATCAAGGGCATTTGTTTTAGGTTTTGTCTTTTCAGCTCTATGAATAAATTATAAGAATTTGGTTAACTTGGTCACCACCCTCATCTACATAGGGTAAAATAAGGGGAATGGTTTCATTGAGTTTTTGGTTTATTTAATCAAAATGATGATTTTTCCTAGTTCTTCCAATCTTGAAAATACTTTTCATGGCATCCTCAACCTTTGGTTCACATGTGTGGGCATATAAGAGTGGGAAATGTCTAAGCTAATACTATCTATAGGCTGCAATCAAGCTTTCATTATTGGGAAAGACTATTTAATATATACATCTCAGGGTGAACATGTTACAAAGTTCAATATTGGTATTTTGAAGTTATCCATGCCCTTTGGTTTAAGTTGAATGTTTGTGTATACATCCAAATATTTTAAATGGTGCCTCTAAGTGAATATTTCCTTCAATTCTAAGTTTCATTTCATAAGAAGGTAGTGTACTATATAATGGTGCCTTTAAGGTTATCAAAACAGATCAAGGAGTGTTGATTTCATGCCAAAGTCTCCTTATCTCAAGGTTTTTAAACTTCATCATAGTCCCCACAAACCAAGGAACCACCATCTACCTTTCAAATACCTTCACAATCTTGTTTAGTAGATGTTAAGGTTATATAGCAAAAGTTAAGGTTTTTTTGGAAACTCATAGGTTTCATTTTTCATTGTGTATGCCTCATTGATTGCCTCCAAATGTTATGCTCTGTTAAGTATATGTATAGAGATGCTTAGGCCCCTTTTATAATATCTTGGGTGTGAGTTCATAGTTCAAATTAATCCCTTTAAGAGTATCTGCCATTTGATAACCTTTTCACTATTATTTCACATCATCTATAAGCCTAACATTCTAATTTCAAACTCCATATGACCCCACAATCATCACCCTTAGGTCACCACCTCCTAGCCAATTTTAAGATGTGGAATCAAGGCCTAAACAACCTATAAGGTTATCAAGAACAATTACTAACAAAAATAAATGGACCTATGAAAATATATACCCTATTGGGGAGGTAAATCACAACCTACAAAAAATCACCTAGACCCACCATGCAATAGTCCTTCAAATTCATCATATGTAGATGAGTCCTAAGGATAAGAAATAGAATGAATAGGTAGATGTTTGCCTTATAGAGATGTATTGGGAAACTAGAGATATATTGGAGCTTAAATTATATTTGAGAGGTCACTCTCTTAACTTAGAGACCATGTTCCATAGACCCTTGGGTCAGTCAACATACATAGATCAATACCTATAGTATTGTTGGCAGTCTTAAGTCTGTATCCTACCTTGAATATGAGATAGTACATGCACATAAAAGGAGAAGATGCAAACTAAGAGAAAAGTTAAAACATGGAGGTCATCTCACTAAAGGTAAATAAATCTATAAGAGTACATTTTGGATTGAATTGAACACATATAGTTAATCAGGGTTGCTAGGAATGAGGAGGTGCCAAACTAAATAGAGTGACAATGCCCAAAACATATGAAAGTGGAGTCTCAAAGATAAGAAGGTATAAAAACCCCTTAAATATTCACATGATGATGATATCATTCTAAAGTGACTATTTGGTCTAAGCTCATACTCAAGATACACAGGCATTATGTGTGATTATGTAACTGAAACTTTTTGGTAGAACTAGGAAGGATAAACCTGAGGGCTATGATCAAGACATAAAAAATGATTTTTATGCCCTAATTATATCCATATTAAGAAATAAAATAATTTTATTTAGGAACCAACATCAACTATTGTAGTCCCATATGTTAGACATTATTGATCAAGATAGTCTATAGGAAAGATAAGGGTTGACAAGGGGTCTGAGTAGATGAGAAAATGTGAAAAAGGTAGAGGATGCATTAAGTACAAATGGATTCATACTTAGCCATGTTGTTTGTATAAGAAAAGTTAATTCTAAATGATTTAGGGATTAGATCCCACTATGGTGTAATAAATAATAGGCTTGCCTCCGATCCATGTGTAGCAAATGAACCATAAAAATATAGCTTCCAAGGTTGCTCTGCAAGGGGTGTGTTAATGACAGCCATTATGGATTCATCAAGAAATTTAAATGTGAGTGGTTGTGTGTATATGAGAGGTGCTTCAATAAGTTGATCTGCAAGAACTTGTCCCTTGATTGCCTTCTGATTGACATACTCTATGTAAAACTCACTGAGAAGCATGATCCATTTAGACATTCTACCTTATAAATCTATTTTAGATAACATATATTTGAGAAAATCTACTTTTGAAATGACCATGGTCTTACTATTAAACATTCAATGGTGTAGTTTCTGAGTTGTGAAGACCATAACTAGACAAGCTTTTTCAATAGGTACATAGTTATGTTCATATCTAACCAAGGTACAACTTGGTAATATATGACATGATCTTTTAAATTGTCATCATATTGAGCCAAGAATGCCCCTAGAGCATGGTCGGTAGTTGATAGGTATAAAAAGAATGGATTTCCTAGCATATGAGGTAATAAAATAAGCAGATTAACAAGATAGTCTTTGAGTTGTTGAAAAACTATTTGGTAGTGATCATCCTAGTGAAACGTAACTCCCTTCTTCAAAATGTGTGTAAATGGATGGAACTTGTTTACCAACTAAGAGATGAAGTGTCAAATTGACTAGATCTTACCCTACAAACTATGGAGTTACCTTAAATTAGTTGGTGGTGGCATCTCGGTTATAACGCGGACTTTAGCCAGATTGACTTTAATACCTCTATGAGACAAGATGAAGCTAAGTAATTTACCTGAAGTTATACCAATTTTATTTGTATTGAGTCTAACTTTGTATTCCCATAATATTTAAAATATCTTATGTAACACTACTGGATGGTTTGCTTTAGTTTTGGATTTTCCTAATATGTCATCGACATTGTCTTCAATAATATCATGCATCATATCATGGAATATGACAATCATGGATCTTTGATATGTAGCTCCAACATTCTTAAGGCCAAATGGAATTACTTGATAACAAAATGTTCCCCATGGAGTGGTGAATGATGTTTTATGTTGGTATTCTCGTGCTATTTTGATCTGGTTGTATCTTGAAAAGCCATCCATGGCTGAAATAATTTCATAACCTATCATGAAGTTGATGATTATGTTGATATTAGGCAAGGGAAAATCATCTTTAGGATAAGCTTTGTTGATGTCTCAAAAATCAGTAAAATTTTTGATCCCTTCAAACTTTTTACTAACACGTACCACATTAAAGAGTCCATTTTAAGTAGTCAATGGATCAGATACATCCTATTTCTAAGAGTTTTTACAACTCTTTATTTACCAATACAATAATGTGAGGATGCATCTTATGTAACTTTTATTTTACTAGTTTTGAAGCTAGATTAACCATAAGGTGGTGCAAAACCAAGGTGGGGTCCAAACTTGGCATGTTAGAATAGGCCCATGCAAAGATATCTACAAATTCTCTCAATAGAGATATAAATACTTCATGTTCCTCCTCAATGAGGAATGTGCCTAATTTTATCTATTTCAAGTCTGATGGAGTCCTAATATTTACCTCTATTATATTTTTGAATAGAAGGGTCAAATCATCTTTTAGGATAGTAGGCAATGAATTGAACTATTGGATTATATCAGGGTCCTCTATTAGGACTTTCTCTTAAACTTTTCCTAGGCATGATGAATCTAAGTCTCCTAATGGGATATCTAGCCATGTGACAAAAATAGTAAAAAATTCTTAAATAATTTGATCAAATACTTATTGTTGTTCAAAGATGAACTTAGATCCATAGGCAAGTTCATCATTGGTGGTCTCCTGGTCTAAATGCAAAGAGGAATGAACACCCCAATCTAATGGCACCTAAAATTGGTTTTCACCACTAGACTGGCCTTTATTTTTACTTTTTTCCTAGTTAGAAAGTGCCTCGAAGAGGTTTTCACTTTGGAACCTCAATATTTACTTATTTGTTTTTATCTAAGGGTGTTCACTTGATCTCCAAAATAGGCTACAGGATCTAATGTAATTGATAATCCTTACTTGTGATCTCCTAATGGAACATTATCTCTAAGGCCTAAGAAGTCACAAAATGCCTCATCATTCTAGAACTCATCAATTGGTAGACTAGATTTTTTTTGGTCCCAATATATTAGTTGGGGATAATATAATGGCAATGGGTTGTGATGAATAACCAGGGTAAGGGTACAAATGACATTGTTTATCTCTTTCTCGAGCTCCATTAATTAAACAGGCAGGTCAAGTTGTACTTTCAAATGCTCATACTTTTCACTAAAGAGAGACTTAGGCCCAGGGATCTTAGGAAAACTTAAGCACCCTATAGACTCAAAATATGTGGAGTGAGTGGGGTTGAGGGGCCCAAATTTATGAATGAACTTTAAGAAGATAACCTACTCAAATTTCCTAGCAAAGAGATCAAGGCACACCTTCCAACATTCATATCTCCATACACACTTTGCATTGGACCCAAGGCTATTTAAGAGTGATAAAGGGGTAAGTGGGCTAAAGGTTCATAAAAATAATTTTTGTTTTGGAGGTCCACATTATATGAACTATTATTAATATTGTGGACCTCCAAAACCCTTCCTAATGTGAACTAGGAATTTGACTAAGAAGAGGAGATTAGTATTGTGTTAGTGAATAAAATCAAATAAAAAACACACTAAAATAACATCTTCATGCCTAGTTACTAGGGTGATCTTAGTGAATAAATAAAAATGAACAAATCACAACTAAAATTCAAGAAAACACACATTCTTTACCTTCCTTGATGCTCTAAAATTATTCTTCGATTGGCTTGATCGGTTTGTGCTCATGAAGTCCTTGTCAATGGAAGCTTGACTACCTTCATCTCTCCTTGACACCTTTGGATTTGGATTGGCTTGGCTTTGAATCAATTTGGCATTATAACGCTAGTTGTATGAAGCTTTTGGAATCAATCCTACATTATAAATTTGCACAAATTAAGCTTAAAAATGATGTGGTAAGGCCTCCTATTTATAGATTTTTGAGAATGTCTAGAATCAACCTAAACTATCCATCCTGAGATGTAGATGTGTGGTTGAGGATTAATTAAATTTTTGAAATTAAGTTTGTAATTATCCTCATCATGGTATTGGAAAAAATGGAAATTAAGAGGCATGGAGGGCATTGATGAGACACGGAGGGCATGAATCTTGATATTTGTGGCATTTGTGGCCTAGGGATGTCTTTCCAAGAAATGAGGTCACTTGATGATGTAGATATTCAATATTCATTTCTTAAAAAAAGTATTCAACAAGTTTCCATGGAGTTATTAATTATGCCTTGATTTGGGTTAATTAGTTCTTAAGCATGTTTAAGCACTTTGTGCACAAATTACTCAAATTGATTAGAATGCCTTGTTATTGGTCCTAAATTTGATTGGATTGGAATTAGAAGTTGATGTTAGATGCATTGGATTTATTATCCCATTTAGGATATTATCAAAATAAAATAATAAAGGCATATGTTTTGTGAAATATATTTGATAGAAAAGAGCAATCCAGAGCACCTAGGTGCGAAATTGGCATTTTGAATCAGAATGATTTGATCAAAGTTAGTTGGCCCATAAATTACATTACCCTATTTAATGATAATCTAGAAAAAATTGGCACTTGAATATGTTAATTTCACATCTTTTATCATGTTTTAGTGTTTTAAAGCCAAATTGTGGATTTTGGTGGAAATTGGTCAGTCTACAATTTGCCCCTATTTGGGAGGGCATTGCAAACTATAGGCAAAGTAATGTCTTCTCAAAAAATAAGAAATAGCCTGTATGCCAAAAATAAGATGATGATTGAAGAATAAAGCTCCAAATGGTGTTTGGGAAGCCTATGATGATGCCCCCTTGAGGGAGTGGTCATCACATTTGTTGATGGATGGTCCCTCAAAAATAAATAAGAAGAAAGGTGAAATTAACCTGTGGTTGAGATTTATCCAAATAAGAAAATGCTTGCATGAATTGATGTAAAAATGATGCTACTTTACTCAAAGGTGGTTATAATTAAGAATAAAAGTCAAAATAATAATTTGCCCACAAGTGGTTATAATCATTAAGCAGACTTAGATTGGCTAAAACTGACGATGCCCTAGTTAGGGATGATTAGAAAGCATAACTCAAGGATATAACCTAGACTATAGATTAAAGATGAGTGGGTGCAAAGTGATGAAATAGATGAATAGAAGAATAATATTAATTAGTGTGAATGATTTAGTTATACTTGCCAATGAGGAGATACTCATCCTGATTAGCAATGATACAACTAGAATGGTTAATGGGTTGATTTAATAAAGGGTGGGATGGGAGGATTTTATAAGGTGATAAAGATAAACTTCTATGGCTTCATTGATTATAGACCTTATTGAAGCTAATTTTTTCTATAGCATGTGATGATAGGCTTCATGATAGAACACCATGAAGACTATCCCAAAATATGCATAAGGACTAACTCTTGATCCAATAAACACTCAAAAATAATACATCAATGATAAAAACCATGATGAGAATATTGACATATGAATATGGATAGACTCAAGAATAATGTGCTCAAGGAATCACCCATGAATGAATATAAACCGAGTTAAAGCAATAGTGCTAAAAGTAAACAAACAAGCAAGTGAAATAAACAAACAAAAAAATAGAAAAATAAACAAATATAAAAATAGACAAACAAATAAAAAACTTGAAATAAACATAAAGCTTGAAAATAAAAGCAAAAAGAAAACATCCTAATAATGATAATTCCCTAGTAAGGCAGATCGAGGACAACTGACTAGGCTTAAACAAGACACATATTTTTGGATTTTGAAAAATTATGAATATTTTTGGCATTTTGATGTATCTTAACTTGATCGAGAATGAAAAGATGCCCGCTCACAAAATGGCAAGAGTGTTTGGCTTAGGTTGCTTGCAAAATGGTAAGAGCATATGGAAAGGGGGACTGAGGTGACCTCAACATGAATTGAACATGACCCACATAGTCCTAAAAAGACCTCAAGTCATAGTAATTCCATCCACATAAAAGGCAAATAAAAACCAACTACATCCTAATAAGTTTTCAAATCCAACAAATGGCCAGTCAAATGAAAATAGTAATGGCAAGGTGATGTGACAATACATGGTAAACAAGTGTTACCCCTATTTTCCCCATAGGTAGTTATAAATAGGATACAAAAAATAGGTCAAGGATACTAATTTACCCATAGGTAATAATTAGTAGCAAGACTAGTGAGACATTGATTTTTCCATAGGTAGTTATAATCAAGCTCACATAAACAAACTTAGATATATGATGAAAGATATCTTACCAGATCAATTGTCACACTACTTTCATAGACTGTCATTATAAACATGGATTGGATTTATTTTAAACACTTGATTAGAATCCCCACATAAAAAGTGCAAGAAGAACCAAAATAACCAAGATCAAAATAGGATTAGGTAGGATGATTAAAAATAGGCTTTGGTTTAGATAGGAATGCAATGATAAGATGGATAAAATAGTAAGAGGGTTTCCCCCAAGTGATGGGGTGAATGGATGGGTCGATGATAATGGAAAAGAGGTACATGTAATAAAGGTAATATCATGGCAATGTAAAATAATATGGTGTATGTGTGGTTCTAGCCTGGGTATGGTTTTTGATTCTATTATTTCTATTAATGGGGATATGCATGTCATAATCAATAAATGATACAAATAGAATACTTGATCATGTTAATTTCTATCCCACACCTCATTTGAATAGTTTCTCTATCAATAACTACTCACAAAATGTGATTTTTAGAATGTTGTTGTAATCTTCATTGGTCATTGATTTTGATTCCTTTAAATGTTGATACAAGGTATCTTTGTAGCCTCTATAAAGGAAAGTGTGACTATGGATGGTAAACAAAGACAAATAATGGATGGTAGGTTTGATTGTGAAATGGAATGGTAGATGATAATGGAATTTGGAATGGTTTGGAAATAAATAAAGATCAGGATGTTTAGTCACACATAATGTTGCTGATGTCAAATTCAACATAAATTTGGTTGTGGTGGAGATGAAGACCTATTTTATTGATAAGACCACTAATTTTTTTAGTTGTTTGATCTTGAGAGTAGCTACCATCTAATCAAGTTGTAGATAGGAAGCTATTTTGATTTGATCTTTGATTTTGTCTTCATCAAGTAGTGAAGAACTTTTGTGCTCAGTTATTGGTGTCTCAATGAGGTTTTCACCAATAAAGCTGTCTTGATTATCCCATAGTTCCTCCGAGAAGGTTTCACTAATGAAGATTGGATTTTAACTTTTATTTTCTTCTAGTGATTATGAGAAACTTTCACTAGAATATGTTGAGTTAGAACTTTGATTGTATCCTATCACCTTCAAAAAGGTTTTATTAGGAGAGTGTTCTTCTACTATATGAATTTTGTCTTGGCATCCTTACTCTTCTTCAACTGCTATGTTGCCATGGATGTAGTTTAACAAAGTGTGATTCTATCAGCCTTAATCGACACTTATGGGAGATGGAATGCCAATAATATGGCTATTTTGGTTGATGGTAATGGCCTATGGAATGGTAATGGAATGGGGAGAGGCTACACAATCCTCATAGAATATACTAAGATAACTTGTGTCAAAGCTAAAGTACTCATCCTAAAAAACTATAGAAGGATAATAAATGTATTCAAATTGATCTACAAGGAATGCATAACCAATGTTATAAAAAATACGAACATATTCTTCTTCTAAATCTGATTCTAACTCAAGGGACTCTAAATTTGATGTTGAGATTGATGTTGATTTAGATTTTGATGGTAAATTTGATGTTAGTTCAAGAATAGAAATTGACTCTAACTATGATTATTCATATGATGGGTACTCTATTACAATTATTTCTTATTGAAAATCTGGTTTTGGACAAGTAACGGCCTGTGATGTCACAATGGGCTCCACAAAAAATGGTTTGTCAGAGTGGGACTCTTCTAGGATGAGAAAAAGGTCAAGAGATAACTCCTTAGAGACTGGCTTGTTAATAAGAGGCTCTTGAAAAATAGGCACATGTTTGAGGTAATTATTTTCCCAAAGGTGGTTATAATCATTATAAAGTGACTTGATAAAGACTGGCTCATCAGTGTGAGACTCCTCGACAACTAGTTTAGAATCAATATGTGATTCATCATAGGTTGAATTATCATAAGTGTTTGGTTCAACAAAAACATCTTAGATTGGTTGATTTTATTGGATTTGGTTTCCAATGAGTTATAAAATACTATTTTTGAACCTAATTTGGTCTTCAAATGATTGGATTGGTTGAGGTTTGGATGGGATTGGTTCCAGATGAGGAATGGCTTATGGTTAGATAATGGTAGGGCATTAGGGAGCATGATTTATTACATGAACCAAAGGATGAAGTCTTGCAATGGTAATGATAGGGAATTGTGGGGCTTAATTTCCTACATAAGCCAAAGTAATAGGTCCTATAATGAATAAGGGGTGTTATGGAGCTTGATTGCTCACACAAGTCAAAGGACTAGGTCTTGGGATGATGAAAGGGCATTATGGAGCTTGATTGCTCACACAAGTCAAAGGATGAGGTCTTGGTATGGGAATGGTGTGACATTTTGGTCCTAAAATAGAAATGGTATGATTTGGTGGAGCTTAATTACTCACATAAGCCAAAGCATCCAAGTCTTCCTCATAAACCATATCATCCTAGTCATGAGTTGGCTCATAAGCTGGTTTTTGACTATATTCCATGTAACAATTATTGTAATAAGGGTATGAATACATATCCCAAACAACATTATCTATAGTTTGGTCTTCAAATTCATCCTCACAAGTCTCTTCATGCCAATCAAGGTCTCGAGTTGGATCGTAAGTTGTTTCATGACTTTGTTCCCCATATGGAGTATTATAGGGAGAATAATAAAACTCCTTAGAAAATCTTTCTCTATAGGGGTTCCTAGTGATATTTTGTGAGGTGATTCTATCATAAGTTGTATTTTACATGACTCCACCATAAGTGTAGCTAGACATATCCATATAAATTATGAAAGCTCCAAAACAAAAAGGTTTAGGGTTTTACAAACTCTGAAAAACTATCTAAAGGACAAATGGTTCAAACTTGGTCAAAGGGGTGGAGCTATATATCCAATATGGTCTGAAAGTGGATCTATATCTCCAAAATTATTTGGGACAATACTTAGCATAAAACATTCTAATCATCAAATGTCTAATGTCAAATGTCACATGCACAAAAAGGTCAAACATCTGAATAAAAATTGGCATGTCAAAGGTCTAGGTCAAGGTGTTCTAAACAAGGTCTAAACTAGGAAAGGGAAATGTTGAGTTACGAGGTATTTTGTCCAAATTTAGAGTTAAAATAAAGGCTTAAACAAATATGCATATGCTAGGACTTTTGGCCAAACAGTGTCAAAAACTAGACTTGAAATAAAGGCTGATGTGATTTGATTTAATCTAACAAGTTTGGAAACAACTTTGACATAAACCTGGCACACAGAATTAAACATAAACATGATCATTTGACATAAGGCATAAGAAAAAAGTCTCTTTGAGAAAGGTTGTGTTCTTCCAAATAAATGCACAAACAATGATGAGTATAGGCATTAAACAAATAAACCATTAATAGTTTTAAAATTTGGGTAATCAATTAACCAAAGTTATGCAACCCAAAAGAGAAAGATCTATGTATCAACCCCATGAATTGAGGCTTAAATAGAAATCAATCAATTTTTAGATTGAAAATTAATAAGGTTAATTGAAAACTCAACTCTGAAAACTAGGATTTGACCAAATAGGCAGGACAAGATTGGACAACATGATAACACAAGACAAAGGTCTAAATGTTATACAAGACATGGTTTGAAATAAATGTTTTTTGGCACAAGGTGAAGCAATTCTTGAAACAAATTGATCATCTTAATGGTGTAAGCATGATCAAATGATGTGATCTATGTTATGATTCAAAAGAATCAAAGGCAAAATGGTTTTAACATGATTTGGGTAGCATAACACTACCCTCCTCAATTCAACTGACACACATATAAACAATTTTAGAAAAAATTTCAAGGCACAAGTGTGGTGTAAAATAGCTAGCATAATTCCTCTTTAGATAAAAGAGTGACATATAAACAAATTTATTTTGACATGGCTTATGAACAAACAAATAAGTTTTAGTCTCAAAACTTACCAAGCAAAAATGACCAAAATACAATAAGTATAATCATCCAAATCCTAGCAGGGGTATGACAATGTGGGGTTGAATAAAATAAAAAGATTTCAAATGTTTCTAGGGGAATCAATTTCATAATGACTTTCACATCAAACCATGTAAAAGACAAGCATGAAAATTGGGTGACATTGGCATTGGCTAGTTGTAAAAAGGTCTAGTCCTTTTTACAACCACTACATCCTAATGTTTTATCAGTGTAGTGTGATATCTAAATGTAGATACATCCCATGTGCAACTCCAAAGGAGTAAGTGAAGTCAATGCTGGGAGGTGAAACCCTGGGTCAAAGCTTCCCTAAAGAACTAGTGGGAGGTAATGACGTCCCCCTCACAAGCCAAGATGCAATGAAATGAAAGACTAATAGAAATACTTTAGGGTCATTTTCAAGGTCACCCAAACTTTCATGAGTTTTTAGGGAGTGATTTAGATGACATTATTTCTAAGCCTTGGACTAGGATTTTTACAATAGGAATGGCACTTTTGATTCCAAGGGTTCCCTAAAGGGGATAAATGGAAAAGCATACATGCAACACCCCTCTCTTTGCTAAAAAAAATTAGATCAAATAACTATTAAAGACAAAAATGATAAGTGTGTTCAATTTTAAGCCCAAATGAAAGATTTGGTGGTGTTCATTTGATCCCTTGGTCTTAATTTCTAGCTTTGAAAGCTAACTACAAGATTTAAGTAATAACACTCTAAATAATTTTTTTGTAACCACCAAAATGAAAAGTTTGATTCATTTTAAAACACCCAAAAGAAGTTTAAAAGGATCAATTTAAGCATGTTTTGATGATTTTTCAATTAAAACTTGTAAAAAAAATGTTATCAAGACATTTAGATTAGAAGCACTTTTAAAGATGAAACAACCAACTTAGAAAAATGAGCTCTTAGGTTTATGTAAAAAAAAACACAATGTCTGTCATCAGTTATACTAACCGATGATGATGAATTTTATGCAGAACAACAACAGTTTTACTAACTGATGATAGTTATGTAGGCCGACGTTGATTTTAATAACTTAACTGATAATGGTTATACAGACTAATGATGGTTTACTCAATTGATGATGGTTACTGCGTAAACCCATGACAAAGAAAAATGGCCAAATGAAGTTAGACAATCACTTAGAAAGAGCTTTAAATATCCAAATTAAAATTTTAAAGTTGCCTCATGCTCTCTTTCATATGTGGGATATGTTGGGTCCCATCGGGCATGCCATTATGTGAACTAGGGATTTGACTAAGAAGAGGAGATTAGTATTATGTTAGTGAATGACATCAAATAAAAAACATACTAAACTAACATCTTCATTCCTAGTTACTAGGGTGAGCTTAGTGAAGAAAGATAAATAAACAAAGCACAAGTAAAATGCAAGAAAACACACATTCCTTACCTTCCTTGATGATCCAAAAGTATTCTTTGATTTTCTTGCTCGGTTTGTGCTCATAAAGTCCTTGTTAATGGAATCTTGTCTACCTTCATCTCTCCTTTGCACCTTTGGCTTTGGCTTTGCTTGGCTTGGAATAAATTTGGCATGGTAACACTAGTTTCATGAAGCTTTTGGAATCAATCCTAAATTATAACTTTGCACAAATTAAGTTTAAAAATGATGTGGTAAGGCCTCCTATTTATAGATTTTTGAGAATGTCTAGAATCAACCTAAGCCATCCATCCTGAGATGTAGATGTGTGGCTGAGGATTAATTAAATTTTTTGAATTAAGTTTGTAATTATCCTTATCATATCATTAGAAAAAGGGGCAATTAAGAGGCATAGAGTGCATTGATGAGGCATGGAGGGCATGAATCTTGATATTTTTGGTAATTATGGCCTAGGGATGTCTTCCCAAGAAATGAGGTCACTTGATGATGCAGATATTCAATATTCATTTCTAAAAACAAGTATTCAATAAGTTTATATGGAATTATTAATTATGCCTTGATTTGGGTTAATTATCTCTTAAGCATGTTTAAGCACTTTGTGCACAAATTACTTAAATTGATCAGAATGCCTTGCTATTGGTCCAAAATTTGACTGGATTGGAATTAGAAGTCAATTTTAGATGCATTGGATTCATTATCCCATTTAAGATATTATCAAAATCAAATAACAACGGCATGTGTCTTGTACAAGATATTTGATAGGAAAGAGAAATCCAGAGCACCCAGGTGAAAAATTAATAGGTTGACTCAAAATGATCTGATCAAAGTTAGCTAGCCCATAAATTGAATTACCCCATTTAATTATACTCTAGCCAAAATCAACACTTGAATACATTAGTTTCACATCTTTTAGCATGTTTTAGTGTTTTTAGGCTAAATTGTGCATTTTGGTGGAAATTGGTCAAAACCATGATTAAAAGTTATCGATGGCTAGATTTAGGTGTCTACACCTAAAACCTAGCCTAGACCTGATGATGAAAATATTCCCCAAATGCATCCAAATAGAGTAATTGATCTATGAAATGACCCTAATGGTCTCCTGAGGTCTTCTAAGCACCTAAATAACCTATTGGTTGGCATGTGTAGGTGATGTATTGCATGGATTAGGCTTGAGAAAGTCATTTTTAGAATTTGAAAAAAGAATTGAGAAGGATATATATATATATATATATATATATATATATATATATATATATATATATATATATATATATATATATATTATGGGTTTTTGAGGAGAGAGGGTCCCAAAGTTACCAAATGATCTCACATTAGCCACCTATAGGGGCATCCATAAGTGGTAACCCTTGCAGGTAAACCTAGGTGTCTAGGTGATAGATTATATGCATACTACAGGAGGTAAATGGATTGATCAAGCCAAAAAAAATACTCTAATATCCATCAAGAGTTATTTCCATATTATAAGGAGTGGCTAGGTGCCTCACAGTCATAACCTAAGGTCAACACTTAGAAAACCTATAGTTAGACATATTTATCTAATACCTTCATTGAAATAGTTCCACTTAGAGGTTATAGTAGAGGATAAAAGGGATATTAGAGGATACCTCAAATTTTCATGAAGATTATCATCATGTTTTTCTAAATATGTGATGCCACTTTGGCTTACATGAGAGATATATAATTGGTCATTTTTCCTTGTATATACCTCAAGACCAACCATAATGCATACTTCTCACCTGAGTGACAAATTGAAAAGATAATAAATATATAGATCTAATGCATGGGAATATAATAAATTTAGGATAGGTGGGGGGATTTTTCTATAAGAGTTTAGTGGAATTGGTTTAGAGGTTAAGGCCCTAACCTCTATGAACCATTGTTAATAACACTAAATCCTCTTAACCTCCCTAAAACCCTAATAAGGACCCAATTGGAAAGATTTAAGATAAAATAAATACAAATGCATTAGAGACACTTGTAAAAAACTTTGGTCATGTAGTTCACTCAGAGGAGGCTTCTGTTAGGGTATTGGTCTAGACAAATAGTGTATGGACACCTCTAGAAATAATAAGTTTTCAAGGCTTTGAGCAGGAGATGAAGTGAAAGAATTGGTAAAAAGTTTCCAATAATGGGAGGGGGTTACATGAGAATTTTTTCATCCTCTCATATCATGAAATATCTAAAACACTACCTAGAGATGCTTCTACAAACCTCCACCAATTAGCTAGTCTACTTAAGCTAGTGAACATGGTTTAGTTATACAAAAAGGGTAAAATTGTAGGTGTAAGCTATTTAGAGGGCCCATTTTTTGATGTATAATATTGGTTCAAGTGTAAATAAATTATACTTAGATAATTTAAATTTATATTTCAACTCTCACAACCATCTAGATAGTGAATGAACAAGAGACTAGGCTACTAGTCCATAAGGCCTACTTAGCCAATAAAATAAAGATGCTTATGGGTGTAGAAAACTGATATGGAATTAGTTTTAAATCATAATAAAATTTTAACTACAATTTAGGTGAGAAAATAAATGTTCATGGACATTATGAAGGATTTTGGGTAGTTTCTTGAACATGGCCAATGTGCAGGTATGGGCAACTACTTAATGCCTCATGGAAAAGGCCTAATTGAACCTATTTTAATTTTTGGTAATTAATGAGGGGAAAATAAATTGAGTAGGTATGGAGTGCATGGGATCTTCATGAGTTGAAATTTACTAAAAATAGACCTCAATTCTCCAAGGTGCTCATTCAAAGCACTAGTCAACCCAAGCAACACATAGAGTAGTGTGGAGGGCTGCTATAATTGTTGCATGAATATTATGGCCTCTTCATACCACTTATATGCCAATATTCATTCCTCCCTCTTGTACACAAATATATATATTTATGCCTTAAGGCATTTTTTTGGTATCCCTTAGCTGGGTGTAGGAAAACTCTGCCAAATTATATCTTGAGCCTTGATAATCAATAATGAAAGATTGGTTTTAGAATTATTATTAGCATTAGTGTGTTTTATGGTTATTAAATTAAAAAAAAACATGATGTTCATCTTATTTTTTAGGTCCTCTCTTTCAAATAGTGTTATATTATCATCTTATGTAGGACTTCTGAAGTGTTAAGAGGTGGTAGTTGTATTGAAGAGTGAGCTGATTAGTAGTGTCTCAAGTAGACCTTCCTCACATTGCCTCTTCAAGTTATATACCATCCACCTAACCTCCACATGAAATGCTTATGTTTAGGAGTGTTTCAATATTTTTTTTTAGTTAATAGTCTTTCATTATATTCTCAAAGTGTGTTTAAATATCAGTTAGGAGAGGATAAGTGAATATTGGTGCACCACCACCCTTAGAATAGGTTTTCTTTTCTTGTTTCCATCCTATCTCTTTTCACCTCAATATTAATAGGTCTTATAAGGAGAAATTAAGTTTATATATCAGGGGAGATATCCCAATAATATATAGGTTTTGTATTAATATAGGTCACCTATAACCTTTAGACCAAGCCCATGTTAGTCCAAGCTTGAATTGAATTAAACTATCTCCTTTAAAGGGTGCAGCTTGGAGTGCTAATAGTTCTGGCACACCCGATGGGACCAACATTAAATTGACATGGAATATGCATTGGTAGTCTTGGAAAACATTAGAGAGATTCAAATATTTAAATAGTATATCTATAGTCAATTTACATGCAAAAAGTGGCCACGATATCTTCCTCAAAAGGTAAGGACATTGAGTTTGTTTAGTTGTCATTGGACATTAATAAAAGAAAGAGATATCCTATGTTTAAACCCAACCATACACCCACTAAATCTCCCAATTATTCCCAAAAAAAACTGTTACAAATAATATACCTCTAATGACTAGCCCTATAATTCAAGCCTTTGTGCCTTTCAATGGTGGGAACCCCTTAAACCTCAATCAATTTAATGACATACCTATTACTGCCCTTAAAAGCCTTCCCTATTTCATATGTTAGAAGTCAAATACACCTATAAAAAATATTTTAAACATAGCTAATTTTTTTTTAGTAAATAATGTGACCCAAGAGAATGTAGCTATGAGAATATTGGCAACCTCCTTGAAGAGTAAGGCACTCCAATGGTATAGGGGCTTAACACCTGCATCCATCAATACCTGAGATGAATTTGTGGAGAATTTATGTAAAATTTTGACTATAGGTTTAAAATTAATAGAGTTATCCAATGTTTTTCATGGTCTTACCATGTTCTCAAGTGGTCTTAAATAGTCTTATTTGATCATATGTGCCCTTGTCTAGCTTTGTCCAAGTTCTGGTCTTAGGTTCACTTGTCTAGTCTTATAGTCAATCAAAAGGTCTTGGAATGTTCAAACATGTTCAAAGGTATAATATATTATAGGGTAATTATAAAAGGTTATTTTATGTGTATTTAATGTCATAATACATTATCTAACTTTTATTTAACTCTCAAATGCAAAAAATACATTTTGACTACCTTTTCACCCTTGTGGAAAAGTTGGACATGTAATTCCAAGAATAGAACATTTTATGAAGATTAATAATGCCCCTTATGTCATAAAAATGATAGATAAGTTTCAAGAATAGTTAGGGTCTGACAAAATTTGTAGTTTAATACCTAATCTTGGTAAAAAGACACTTTTCAAGCACTTGTATAACCTTATAATATCAATTTTTAGTTTAAAATGGTTTAGAAGTGTCCCTTAGTATACCTTAGATAATTTTCCAACATTTTATCAAGTTTCAAGTTTAACTGACACTCTAGACACCTTTTCTCCTCCAATGCTACCTTCACAAGCTTAGGAAGGTAAATTTGAATTAAATGGTATGACCAGGAGAAAGAGAGTTAGGAGTTGAAAGGTTGGAAATTATTAGGGGTCATAGTAAGATTGAAATTGGTCACATTCTTTTGTACAATGGTGGCTTATTATTTATGAACAATCACTAAGAGTGACAACATGTCACTATGGTCTATCCATCTGAGAGTGGTCTGTTCTTGAATTTGTTTATAAACTTAAGAAATTTATTGAGAGGAATTATTTTTATGGTAGCTTTTAGAGGTATTTTAGATAATTTTCATGGTTTTTTCATTAGTCAACTCATCTCCATGAATTACTTTCACTTGGAGGAAGAATATCTTAGTGTACATACTATTTCAGTGAATTCTGATGGAAGTATATATTTTATATTCATGGTGTTCATTCCCATAGGTTTTATAATGATTCATAAATCATTTAATATTCATAATTTATATGGAGTTCATGCTTTTTTTTCTGAAGATGTGTTTCTTGTCCATACTCTTCAAGTGTGCTTACTCTTTAGAACATATTCTATGTTTAGAAAGTTCATTTCAAGTTTGATTTCCATAATGGACTCAAGTATCATAGGTATGTCATGGTTTAGGTTCTTGTATGATATTACACCATTATAAGTGAATAAAAGTGAAGAAATGAGTTGAAATGTACACTTTTAATGAGAGGTCATAGGTGTCTCTTCAAGTTGCATTTATACAGACTATAGGAACAATTTGAAGATATACATTACTCATAAAATGACCTAACACACTTTTTCATACATTTATATGATTTTTATTGCCTACTGTCATCATCAAGATGATTCAAATTGACCAAAGGCTCTAATTTTAACTCATAGGTTTATGCATTGGATGATTGTGTACAGTCTTGACAAGATCAATTAGGTGAGTTGAGCGTGACTTGAAGCATGGTCATAAAACGTTGTAGACCATTAATAAATGTTCAAAAGGTATGAAGTGGTTGACAATTGTGATTTAGGAATTTGACTCAAGAGAGGATGGTTAGTATCATGTAAGTTTCAAAATGAAAACAAAATGAAAGAAACACACTAACTAATATAACATCTCTAGGCCTAGACACTAGGGAGATCTTAGTTAACAAACATGAATAAAAAACACAACTAGAATGAAAAATAAACCCTCTTTTACCTTCCTTGGATGCTCCAAATTGCTTGTTGTAGTGGCTTGCTTTGATTTTGCTCATGAAATCTTTGGCAATGGAAGCTTGGTTACCTCCATCTCTCCTTGGCACTTTTGGATTATGGTTTGGCTTGGCTTGGAATCAATTTGGCATGGTAACAATAGTTTCATGAATATTTTATAAACAATTCTACATTATAACTTTGCTTAATCATCTCTTAGAAATGATATGGCAAGGCCTCCTATTTATAGATTTTTGAGAATGTCTAGAATCAACCTAAACCAACCATCCTGAGATTGAGATGTGTGGTTGAGGATTAATTCAATTTTTGGAATTAAGTTTATAATTATCTTCATCATGACATTAGAATAAGGGGAAATCAAGAGGCATGGAGGGCATCATGGAAGGCATTGATGAGGCATGGAGGGAATGAAACTTGATATTTGTGGCATTTATGGCCTAGGGATGTCTTCCCAAAGAATGAGGTCACCTAATGATACAGATATTCAATATTCATTTCTAAAAAAAATTATTCAACAAGTTTCCATGGAATTATTGATTAAGCCTTAATTTTGTTTAATTATCTCTTAACCATGTTTAAGCACTTTATGGACAAATTACTTAGATTGATCAGAATGCCTTGTTATTAGTCCAAAATTTGATTGGATTAGAATTGGAAGGCAATGTTAGATGTGTTATATTTGTTATACCATTTAGGATGATACTAAAAACAAATAACTAAGGTACATGTCTTGTGTAAGAGATTTGATAGGAAAGAGTAATCTAGAGCACCTAGGTGCAAAATTGGCATTTTGACTCGAAATGATTTGATCAAAGTTAGCTTGCCCACAAATTGCATTACCCCATTTAGGGATACCCTAGCTAGAATTAGCATTTTAATATGTTAGTTTCATATATTTTAGCATGTTTTAGTGTTTTTAGGCCAAATTGTGCACTTTGGGTAAAAATTGGTCAAAATTTTGGCTGGAGGTTATCGGTGGCCATATTTAGGTGTCTATAATTTCCCCTATTTGGGAAGGCATTGAAAGATATAAGTATAGTAAAGTATTCTCAAATAATGAAAAATCCCTATATGCCTACAACTAAAATAATTATAAACTAACTGTATGATGCCCCCTTGAGGGAATAGTTGGCACAAGTAGGTTAGAAAACAGTCCCTCAAAAATAAAGAAGCAAAATGAGGGGACCAAAGAAAGGAAAGATGATGGGGTGAAAAAACAATGATATTGAAAAATTAGTCAACATCATTGAGAATGCAAGTGGGATGGTGTATAGTGGTTTGCCTAATGGTGGTTATAAACATTGTACCCTGGTAGTGACAATGTGGTATGATAACACAATGATTTGCCCAAAGGTAGTCATAATCATTGAGAAGATGGAGTTTCCCTAGTTAGGATAGACAAAAAATATAACATCATGCCCCTATATGGATAGAAAAAGTAAAGTGGTGGCAACACAATGATTTTCCCAAAGATGGTTATAATCATTAAAAAATGCAGGTGGGATGGTGTGCAATGATTTACTCATAGGTGTTTATAATCACTGGACACCAATTATGGAAAACATGATAAAATTTGTTGAGGATGATGATAACTTAGTACAGAGGGTAATGATATATTGGAACAACTTACTAGTAGGGAGATGCTCATCTAAACTAATAAAAATTGAAATTCTTTCATGGTTAATTACTCTATTGGGATATGATTGTGAGTGAATCAAGATGTTAGTGTTGAAGAGATGTTACCATTGATAAATAGACTTCTTAAAGATAAGGTTTGTTGTAGCATGTGTTGGTAGGCATCATGGTATAATAACATGAGGAATTGGCTGAAATATGCATAAGGACTGAGTCTCATAATCCAATATGAAATAGAAAACAATGAACCAATGATATAAACTATGATGACCATGTAAACATATGAATATGGATGGATTCAAGTGTAATTTTGGGTAAGTAATCACTCAATGAATACACATAAACTAAATCAAGGCAACAGTGCTAAAAGCAAACAAACAGGCAAACAAACAAACAAAATAATGCCTGAAACCATACAAACATTGCCCCTATAAAATAGGTGACAACTTAATGAACAAAAAGGGGGAATAGAATAAAAGGAAGAGGGTGGCCAAGCTACCTCCATATTCACTAGGCAAGTGGACACTGCCTACATAGTTCCATGGATGTAATATCCAATAAAAAACTTCAGGCCAAATGTAGTTATCCTAAGGAATTGAAAGAATGTAATAATTGATGAAAAAAATAGAATGGATGTGATAGAAGAATAGGAAGGGTGTTGTAAAATGGAAAGTGCATAAGAGAAAATGACAAAAAGGATGGGGAAACTAAGTGACAAGTGATTTGTTTGTAACTTAGTAAAGGTTCCAAAAATTCTTAAGGCAAAGAAGTGGTCAATGTTTTTGTTATTTTCTAATGATTTTTCAAATGTTTTTAGATTTTTTTTGGAGTGTCTCAACTCAGTCGAGAATGATGAGACACTAAATGGTTCAAGCTCACAAAATAGCGAGAACAAGGATTAGGTTGCTCATAAAATGATGAGAGTATGGCTTAGGGTGACTGAGCTGACCTTAACAAGTATTGAACACTACCTACATAGTCCCAGAGTAGGCCCTTACAATGGAGGAACTCAACTAGTGTAGCAGTCAATTCAAACAAAATAGGAATAGTTAGTAAAAAGACCTAGTATGACATAGGAAGTGGCAAGTTGGTACATCAAGGCTTGATGTTGCCCCTAGTCTTCCCATAGGTATTTATAACCAGGACATAATAGCATAAATCAATGGTACTAATTTTCCTAAAGGTGGTTATAATTAGTAACAAGATCAGTGGTAAGAAAGAAATAATAAATGAAGGATGAAACTACCAAAACTTCTATGACATTGTTCCAAAATATGATCTCTATTTGAAGTATTTGAACCAACTGATGAAACTAATCAAATACCTTGATGCTCAAAATGTGTAATGAATGGCAAAAACCAAGGTCAAATTGGCTAGGATTTAGAACACATTGGGCCAATAAGTCAGAAGTATAAAGTGGATACAACTAAGAGGATGGATAAAGATGATATTTGTATAAATAAGAATAGTGATAAAATGAAATAATTAAAATGATCCTTATAGATAGTACACCTTAGTAGTCAATCATAGTACCACTTAGATGAATAATATTCATCAACTTAGGAAGTTCATTTCCATCTAGTGTGGCAAGTCTGTATGCTCCTGATCCATAATCTATAGTAATGATGAAATGCCCTATCTAGTTTGGTTTGAATTTCCATTTATTCTTCTTCTTAACTTGGTATTATTTTGGTTTTATTTAAGAACAAGATCACCAAGTTCAAATGTTGGATACTTAACATGCTGATTATAGTGGCCTTTGAGTTGGTTCTGATATGCTTGAAGATTATTGATCACGACTATGTATTTCTCATCAAGTAGGTCTAGCTCTTGTAGGTGAGCTACTCAATAGTCATGATAATCTAATACATGCTTGAAAGAGATGCATAGTGAAGGCAATTTGACCTTAATGTGAATGATGGCCTTAGTACCATAAACAAGTGAGTATGGAGTGGCACTTGTGGGGGTATGATGATTGGTACAGTATGCCCAAAGGGAAAGGAATATCTTCAAGTGTCAATCATGACCAACATCATTGATAATATTTTTGAGAATATTTAAAATGGTTTTGTTGGATGCCTCAACTTGGTCATTACCTTGAGGATAATATGCTGTAGAAAAATGTTATGTGATGTTATATTCAGTACATAGTTTATCTACATCCTTGTTCCTGAATGATCCTCCATTATCAAATATAATTTCAAAGGGGATACCATAGTGGCAAATTAGATGGTTGAAGATGCATTTAGAAACTTGATTTCTAGTCATGTAAGTGAGGGGTATAGCTTTAACCCACTTATTAAAATATTCAGTGGTAGTAAGGATATGTTTATGGCCATCAGATGAAGTCGGGTTGATCTTCCTAATGAGGTTAAGTCCCCATATAGAGAATGGCCATGGTGTCAACATCAGTTTTAGAGTTTTTGCTAGGGCATGAATTAGATTAGCATGCCATTGACATTTGTCACACTTTTTTATATATACAATGGCATCTGTGTTTATTGTGGGCCAATAACTAGTATCCAATAGTTTTTTAGATATGAATACCCTACTCAAAAAAAACACCACATACTCCTTCATGAAATTCTCTTAATGCTAGTGTTGAATCTACCAAAGTTAAACAATGAAGTAGAGTTCTATCAAAACTATGATGGTAAAGGGTGGATCCAAGTAGAGTATAACAAGTGGAATGCTGAATGAAGGATTTGGTTTATTTTTGAGATAGGTTAGGTGGTAAAACTTGGTCATGAAGGTAGTTGTAAAAGTTTGAGTACCAGATAAAATTAGAACCAACAATATCATAAATCATTGCAATGGTTAAAGGTTCATGAGTTGGTGCTGACAAATTCTTGATGAAGAACTGATACTCTCTATCTTTATCTATTTGTCAAATCAGAGAGCCAATAATAACCATGAAATCTATAGTTCTATTACTGGCCCTTGGTATGTGCTCAAACTGAATGTTGAAAATTTGTTGCTTAAGAGTGTCAACCATGGCTTTATATGCAACTAGCTTGTCATCTTTGGTTTAAAATTAATCTGTGACTTGATTGATGATTAACTAAGAACCACCATAAACTTGGAGATGAGATATGTTCCAATGCACTCCCTATCAAAGTCTTGTAACAAGTGATTCATACTTAGCCATGTTATTTGTACAAGAAAAGTTAATTCTGAATGATTTAGGTATTAGATACACTTATGGTGTAATAAACAATAGGCTTTCCCTTGATCCATGTGGAGTAAATGAACCATCAAAATATAGCTTCCAAGGTTGCTCTGCAAGGGGTGTGTTAATGACAGCCATTATGGATTCATCAAGAAATTGAAATGTGAGTGGCTATGTGTTTATGAGAGGTGCTTTAATAAGTTGATTTGCAAGAACTTGTCCCTTGATTGCCTTCTGATTGACATACTCTATGTCAAACTCACTGAGAAGCATGATCCATTTATCCATTCTACCTTACAAAGCTATTTTAGATAGTAGATATTTGAGCATATCTGCTTTTGAAATGACCATGGTCTTACTATTTAACATGTAATGGTGTAGTTTCTAAGTTGTGAAGACCATAACTAGACAAGCTTTTTCAATAGGTACATAGTTATGTTCATATGTAACCAAGGTACAAATTAGGTAGTATATGACACACTCTTTTCCATTGTCATCATATTAATCCAAGAGTGCCCCTAGAGCATGATCAGTAGTTTATAGGTATAAAAATAATGGATTTCCTAGCATATGAGGTAATAAAATAGGCAGATTAACAAGATAGTCTTTGAGTTGTTGAAAAACTATTTGGTAGTGATCATCCTAGTGAAATGTAACTCCCTTCTTCCAAAGGTGTGTAAATGGATGGAACTTGTTTACCAATAGAGATATGAAGCGTCAAATTGATAGGATCTTACCCTATAAACTATGGAGTTGCTTTAAATTGGTTGGTGGTGGCATCTCGGTTATAATGTAGACTTTAGCCATATTGACTTAAATACCTCTATGAGACATGATGAAGCTAAGTAATCTTCTTGAAGTTACACTAATCACATATTTATTTGTATTGAGTCTAACTTTGTACTCCCATAATATTTCAAATATATTATGTAACACTAATGGATGGTTGACTCTGGTTTTGGATTTTCCTAATATGTCATCGACAAGGTCTTCAACAATATCATGAATAATATCATGAAATATGACAATAATGGATCTTTTCTATGTAGCTCCAATATTCCTAAGGCCAAATGGCATTACTTGATAACAAAATGTTCCCCATGGAGTGGTCAATGTTGTTTTATGTTGGTCTTCTAGTGCTATTTTGACCTGGTTGTATCCTAAAAAGCCATCCATGATTGAAATAATTTCATAACCTATCATGAATTCGATGATTATGTTGATATTAGGCAAGGGAAAATCATATTTAGGATAGGCTTTATTGATTTCTCAAAAATTAGTATAGATTTTGATCCCTTCAGACTTTTTACTAACACATACCACATTAGAGATCCATTCTAAGTAGTCAATGGATCAGATATATCCTATTTATATGAGCTTTTACAACTCTTTCTTTACCAATATAATAATGTGAAGATGCATCTTATGAAACTTTTATTTTACCAATTTGGAATCAAGATTAACCATAAGGTGGTGCAAAACCAAGGTGGGTTCTAAACTTGGCATGTCAGAATAGGCCCATGCAAAGATATCTTTAAATTCTCTCAATAGAGATATAAATACTTCATGTTCCTCCTCAATGATGAATGTGTCTAATTTTATCTATTTTAGGTCTGATGGAGTCCTAATATTTACCTCTATTGTATTTTTGACTAGAAGGGTCAAACCATCTTCTAGGATAGTAGGCAATGACTTGAACTATTGGATTATATCAGGGTCCTCTGTTTGAACTTGCTCTTTAATTTTTCCTAGGCATGATGAATCTAAGTCTCCTAATGGGATATCTAGCCATGTGACAAAAATAGTAAAAAATTCTTAAATAATTTGATCAAATACTTATTGTTTCTCAAAGATGAACTTAGATCCATACACAAGTTCATCATTGGTGGTATCATGGTCTAAATGCAAAGAAGAATGAACACCCCCATCTAATGGCACCTGAAATTGGTTTTCACCACTAGACTGGCCTTTATTTTTACTTTTTTCCTAGTTAGAAAGTGCCTCAAAGAGGTTTTCACTTTGGAACCTCAATGTTTTACTTATTTATTTTTGGCTAAGGGTGTTCACTTGCTCTCCAAAATAGGCTATAGGATCTAATGTAATTGAGAATACTTGTGATTTCCCAATGGAACATTATCTCTAAGGCCTAAGAAGTCACAAAATGCCTCATCATTCTAGAACTCATCAATTGGTAGACTAGATTCTTTTTTGTCCCAATATATTAGTTGAGGATAATATAATGGCAATGGGTTATGATGAATAACTAGGGTAAGGTTACAAATGGAATTTTTATCAAATAGGTTGGTTTCAACTAGGTCATCAAAGGTGAGGCTATGATCAAACTCTGCTTCACTATCAACATCATCATCACTAGTCACTGGTGATGGAGTTTGAATAAGATATGTGGGATCACCCTCAGGAAATTTAAATCTAAGTCCATAAGGTATTTCATACTTAGTCATGGAAATTGGTTCGATGGTTCCTTCCTGATTTGATTTGAGGCCTCTTCCTTTATAATTGTGACATTCCATGATCCTATTGGGAATAAGATACTTTATGCTTTTATAATAATTAGCTTGGTTATCATTGTATAACCATGATTTATCTCCTTTAAGAGGGTCAAGTTCTAGGCTAGATGTTGGTGAAAATATGATAGCTTCCTTATCTTTATTCTTTTATTGCCAATGCATATGTGGAGTGACTTTAGGTCACCCAAAGGTTTTTTGATTCTGAGGAAGATTGGCAATATGAAATGTATCATGGGTCACATAATCTCTTGATCCATTATATGAAATGGTGAAATGATTAGAAGCTTCAAGAGGTGGCATGTAGGAAAGGGAATCCAAGGCATTAAGATCTATTTAATTATCTAGTGAAGGATCAATAAGTATAACCTTTCCTTTATCCTGGTTGGAACTTGGATTCATGCCGTATTAATAATTATAGCTTTGAAATATAGCCTCAAGATGTTTGTAGTGTTCATATGGGTGTAAATATCTTGGAATATTCACTTCCATCCCTGAGTGGGAAAATTTGATACATTGGTGTAACGTTGATGGAACTTCATGAATCTCATGTAATCAAGGCATGCATAGAAGCATATTTTATGATAACTCAAGATCAATCACATGGCAAAGTGTATTATGGATCGAAGGACCAATGATAAGTAGAAAACTAATGGTGCCTTGTGACTCTCTTTCTTGATTATCATAGGTTTTAATGGTTATTATTTCTAGCTAAAGATCTACCATTGTGTACCTAAGAAGGTTGATGAGCTTTAGAGACACTATGTTGAGGCTTGTTCCATTATCTATAAGGACACATTTCACTTTATGTCACTTTATATAAAATTCTATGCATAATAGGTTATTATGGAGTGGGCCAAAGGAAGACATATCACTTTGGTTAAATGTGACTTGTTGGGCTGAAGCTAGGTGCCCAATGAAAGCTAAAAATTTATTAGGGGATATGTCACTAGCAATAGTGGATTGGGTCAAAAAATCATTCAAGATGTTCTTGTATATTATTGATGTTTACAACAAATATAAAATAGAAATTTCTGTTGGTGTATGTTGAAATTGTTCCACAATATCAAATTTCTTGTCTTGGTTAGTAGTGAATGGTTTATTTTGAGGCCAAATAATTGGTTGGATGACAAGCAAAGTGGTAGATGGTTATGGGCCTGGAATATTAATCTTTGACCTACAAGTTATGATTGCATAATCAAGATTAAATACTAGACCATTATTGCTAACAAATGTTGGGAATGGTGTGGGACCAGATAAGACAAGTCTCGGTTGCTAGTACACTCGTATGTGGTCATGTGGTAAGGATGAGTTGTCGATATAAAGTCCAAAAGGGGAAGTCCTAGTTTATTGGTTCACCTATATGAACTCCCAAGTCAAAAAAGGATTATCCATATAATTTGTTTGAATGTTGTTATTTAGAATGGTCTAGGCTAATTAGTGCTTGGTTTAGGATTAATGGAGATGATATTAATGCTACCCCTTATAATATGACCTACAACCCTATTGTAGTCATGTGAAACTAGATGGTAGGTTTATTTTTTGTTACCATTTTGACCTTGACTTGGTAGTTCATATAGGTGAACCAATGAACTAGGACTTCCCCTTTTGGACTTTATATCGACAACTCATCCTTACCACGTGACCGCTTACGAGTGCACTAGCAACTGAGACTTGTCTTATCTGGTCCCACACCATTCCCAACATTTGTTAGCAATAATGGTCTAGTATTTTAATCCTAATTATGCAATCATAACTTGTAGGTCAAAGATTACTATTCTAGGCCCATAACCATCTACCACTTTGCCTGTCATCCAACCAATTATTTAGCCTCAAAATAAACCATTCACTACTAACCAAGACAAGAAATTTGATATTGTGGAACAATTTCAACAATATGAAATGTATCATGGGTTACACAATCTCTTGATCTATTATGTGAAATGGTGAAATGATTAGAAGCTTCAAGAGGTGGCATGTAGGAAAGGGAATCCAAGGCATTAAGATTATGTAATTATCTAGTGAAGGATCAATAAGTATAACCTTTCCTTTATCCTACTTGGAACTTGGATTCATGCCGTATTGACAATTATAGCTTTGAAATATAGCCTCAAGATGTTTTTAGTGTTCATATGGGTGTAAATATATTGGAAGATTCACTTCCATCCCTAAGTGGGAAAATTTGATACATTGGTGTAATGTTGATGGAACTTCATGAATCTCATGTAATCAAGGCATGCCTAGAAGCATATTGTATGATAACTCAAGATCAAGCACATGGAAAAGTGTATTATGGATCAAAGGACCAATGATAAGTAGAAAACTAATGGTGCCTTGTGACTCTCTTGATTATCATAGGTTTTAATGGTTATTATTTCTAGCTAAAGATCTACCATTGTGTACCTAAGAAGGTTGATGAGCTTTAGAGACACTATGTTGAGGCCTGTTCCATTATCTATAAGGACACATTTCACTTTATGTCACTTTATATAAAATTATATGTATAAAAGGTTATTATGGAGTGGGCCAAAGGAAGACATATCACTTTGGTTAAATGTGACTTGTTGGGCTGGAGCTAGGTGCCCAATGAAAGCTTGAAATTTATTAGGGGATATGTCACTAGTAATAGTGGATTGGGTCAAAAAATCATTCAAGATGTTCTTGTATATTATTGGTGTTTACAACAAATATAAAATAGAAATTTATGCTGGTGTATTTTGAAATTGTTCCACAATATCAAATTTCTTGTCTTGGTTAGTAGTAAATGGTTTATTTTGAGGCTAAATAATTGGTTGGATGACAGGCAAGGTGGTAGATGGTTATGGGCCTAGAATAGTAATCTTTGACCTAAAATTTATGATTGCATAATAAAGACTAAATACTAGACCAATATTGCTAAGAAATGTTGGAAATGGTGTGGGACTAGATAAGACAAGTCTTGGTTGCTAGTGCACTCGTATGTGGTCACGTGGTAAGGATGAGTTGTCGATATAAAGTCCAAAAGGGGAAGTCCTAGTTTATTGGTTCACCTATATGAACTCCCAAGTCAAAAAAGGATTATCCATATAATTTGGTTGAATGTTATTATTTAGAATGGTCTAGGCTAATTAGTGCTTAGTCTAGGATTAATGGAGATGATATTAATCCTACCCCTTACAATATGACCTACAACCCTATTGTAGTCATGTGCAACTAGATGGTAGGTTTATTTTTTGTTACCATTTTGACCTTGACTTGAGAGTTCATATAGCTGAACCAATAAACTAGGACTTACCCTTTTGAACTTTATATCGACAACTCATCCTTACCACGTGACCGCATACGAGTGCACTAGCAACTAAGACTTGTCTTATCTGGTTCCACACCATTCCCAACATTTGTTAGCAATAATGGTCTAGTATTTTAATCCTAATTATGCAATCATAACTTTTAGGTCAAAGATTACTATTCTAGGCCCATAACCATCTACCACTTTGCCTGTCATCCAACCAATTATTTAGCCTCAAAATAAACCATTCACTACTAACCAAGACAAGAAATTTGATATTTTGGAACAATTTCAATAATATGAAATGTATCATGGGTTACATAATCTCTTGATCCATTATGTGAAATGGTGAAATGATTAGAAGCTTCAAGAGGTGGCATGTAGGAAAGGGAATCCAAGGCATTAAGATCTATGTAATTATCTAGTGAAGGATCAATAAGTATAACCTTTCCTTTATCTTGCTTGGAACTTGGATTCATGCCATATTGACAATTATAGCTTTGAAATATAGCCTCAAGATGTTTTTAGTGTTCATATGGGTGTAAATATCTTGGAATATTCACTTCCATCCCTGAGTGGGAAAATTTGATACATTGGTTTAACGTTGATGGAACTTCATGAATCTCATGTAATCAAGGCATGCCTAGAAGCATATTGTATGATAACTCAAGATCAAGCACATGGCAAAGTGTATTATGGATCAAAGGACTAATGATAAGTAGAAAACTAATGGTGCCTTGTGACTCTCTTGATTATCATAGGTTTTAATGGTTACTATTTCTAGCTAAAGATCTACCATTGTGTACCTAAGAAGGTTGATGAGCTTTAGAGACAGTATGTTGAGGCCTTTTCCATTATATATAAGGACACATTTCACTTTATGTCACTTTATATAAAATTATATGTATAAAAGGTTATTATGGAGTGGGCCAAAGGAAGACATATCACTTTGGTTAAATGTGACTTGTTGGGCTAGAGCTAGGTGCCCAATGAAAGCTTGAAATTTATTAGGGGATATGTCACTAGCAATAGTGGATTGGGTCAAAAACTCATTCAAGATGTTCTTGTATATTATTGATGTTTACAAAAAATATAAAATAGAAATTTATGTTGGTGTATTTTGAAATTGTTCCACAATATCAAATTTCTTGTCTTGGTTAGTAGTGAATGGTTTATTTTGAGGCCAAATAATTGGTTGGATGACAGGCAAAGTGGTAGATGGTTATGGGCCTGGAATAGTAATCTTTGACCTACAAGTTATGATTGCATAATCAAGATTAAATACTAGACCATTATTTCTAAGAAATTTTGGAAATGGTGTGGGACCAGATAAGACAAGTCTCGATTGCTAGTGCACTCGTATGTGGTCACGTGGTAAGGATGAGTTGTCGATATAAAGTCCAAAAGGGGAAGTCCTAGTTTATTGGTTCACCTATATGAACTCCCAAGTGAAAAAAGGATTATCCATATAATTTGGCTGAATGTTGTTATTTAGAATGGTCTAGGCTAATTAGTGCTTGGTCTAGGATTAATGGAGATGATATTAATGCTACCCCTTATAATATGACCTACAACCCTATTGTAGTCATGTGCAATTGCATGGTAGGTTTATTTTTTGTTACCATTTTGACCTTGGTTTTGTTCATTGTTCTATCATTATGGGTTTTGCTATTAATTTTGTTTATTCTATTGATTTGGCTTTTGATTTTGATACTATTGATTTTGCTGCTATACTAGCCATTATTGTTACTGATCATTTTACTGCTGTTGATTGTTATGTTGGGGAAAGGGGTTTTGATAAATCCCAAGAGTTTGATTGGAAGTGAAATCACCATTATTCAATATTATCTCCCCATTATCTAATATATTCTCAATTAAATTCTTGATTTGGACACATCTTTGTAGATTATGCCCATTGACCCGATGATAGTCATAAAATTCATTTTCACAGTATCAATCAAGATAAGGAATACCTTACAAAGAATGTTTTGGTATAGGCTAACTAATTAGATTAGTAGTATCAAGATTACAAAATACAAAATCAATAGTTTATCCTAGGTCACTAAAGACATGATGTACAGGCACAGTTCTCATAGGAAGAGGGGTTTGCAATGGTAAAGGCTACTATATTTGTTGTGAAAGTCTTGGTTGTTGAGCTTGTAACATTGGTTAGAGAGATTTTTAGGTAGAAGTAAATATAAAAATTGGTGTAGATGATGTTTTCACCATTTAGACATGATGGGATTCAGTTACTCCATTTTCCATAACATTCCTATTGTGGTTGAATTGCTTCAGTCTTTTTTGGTTATTAGCCTATGCTGATTGTGATGCTTATGCTTGAATGGGATGTTGATGTTGGTCATTTCCCTAATTGGTATCTTGATTTTAACTAGTTAAATTAAACTTGATGACTCTTTTATTAATGAGTGCTTACTTAATCAACAAGCCTTTGTCGATGATTTCCTTGAAAGTATGCGCACATTAGAGTTCTAAATTATAAGCTATCTCACTATGCAAATTTTTGGTAAACATAGTGGCTAATTATTTATCTAGTAAATTATGGGTGAAATGACTTGCAAGGGCACTCCATCGCTATAGATAACTCGTAAAACTCTCACCATCTTTTTATTTTGCTTGCGTTAAGTCCACTAATGAAATCTCATGCTTGAGATTATAATAAAAGTACTGCACAAACTTATCAGAAAGATAATCTAAATCCATTATTGAATTTTTTGGTAACTTTAAAAACCACTCCAAGGCTTGTCCAACCAAGCTCCTTGGAAACAATAGCAAAAGGTATATGTCATTATATGCCACTGGTTAACATGCGATAAATAATTCAATTAAATGGGCCTTAGGGTCACCTTTCCATTTATATTTGTCAAATTTTAGTGACTCATATCCTAAAGGAAATGGTATTTGAAAATACTCCATGTTGAATGGGTAAGAACACATGTCATCCTATTTGAACTTTTTAGTCTATTTTTAAACCTGAATGGCAGTAGTTGCATCCTTCATTTGTTATAATTTTTGGGATAGGAAATTAGAAGGAACATTGGTTAGAGGGAGAATATTGGTTTGGGTAGATGGTTAGGAGGTCAAAAGTGGGACACTTTGACTAGGGTATGATAGAGATACCTGTTGGGGTATATTAGTTTGGTTGGGGAATGGACTAGGAATATGTATACATGGATTATGATGTACTTGAAATTGCACATTTGGTTGTGTGATATTCTAGTTTAAGTTTATGATAAAGGTTTGAATTGGAGGATTTTATGGTTGGGATGGAGGGATATAACTATACTATGCTTACTGTGGTTGAAAAGTGACATGCTACTGACTAATCAAACCTCGCTGTTGAGTGGGAACTTGTGGACCAAGACCCTATCTCTAAATTTGTGGCACATTTTAAACCAATAGTTATCTAGTAGGTACTTGAAGAACATGGGAACCTCCTTGTTGCATAAATCCCTATGGGGAAGTGACAAGAAGTTGTAGATTCAACATTTTTTATTAACCAATATTTGCTTGTTATTGACTAGTCATTGCTTGGTTTTGAATTGGCATATTAGTCTATGATTAAAGAGGTATGTTTTTTGTTACCTATTAAGGTGGAACATTAGTTTACCCTAATTGAGGTGCTAATGTATTTATCTTATATTGCATTGATACATTAGATTATGCCTACTGTTGTAGAACACTCCTCGTTATTTGTTGAGGAGGAGTAGTATTCATCACATTTTATCATTAAGGTGTAACATTGGCTACTATTTGATTAGCTAATCCTATAGGTTATACACTTGAGGAAGCAACCAATTGAGGTTGGGATGTAGAAACTCCTATTTCCTAGTATGATGATCTACTCATGGGATTAACTATAGGCACATGTTGTTGGCTATTTGTTTGTGCATTAGTACCACTTTGATTGAGATTGGACATTGTTTGCACATTGTCCACTATGTTTGGATCACTATTCTATGTAGAGGCCAAAGATAATTATTCAATAATGGGAATATGTATCAAGTTATCTATCGAAGTGATTTGTATGAATGGGTTAGAATTTAGATTATATTGTCTAATTAACTCTATCAACACTCCTATTGAAGGAACTAGGTCAATAAGAGGCTTACTCACCATATTTCTCTGATTGAGATTATGTGCTAGATTTAGGTAGGTTTGATATGCTATCTACATTTGGTTAAAGTGATATTTCATGATGTTTTTGCCTTGATTAGATATATTAGGGTCTTGATACATTGTTTGGACTAGAGTCATAGGATTGATAGAAGAAGCCTGTTGATCATAAATGATATTGTGGGGCACTCTTACTAGACTTGGTAAATTTTTATGGGGGAAGTCTATTGGAAACTTGGCCCCTACCTCTATGTCTCTAACCAAAATCTCATATTTATTCTCTAACAAATGTCACACAAAAAAAATAGATCATACACGGAAGCTATACTAGTAGAATATGATTGTTGAAGAATTGGCTCATCCACTGTGGGTATTGTGTAATTTGTTTTTGGTCTTGTTTTGAATAAGGTGGTGTGTTAATCAAATAGTTATCTAATGGATCTTGGTTTTGGACCCCTAGTTGAGTATTATAAGAGGGATAAGAATCCATCTCATAAGCAATATTATCCACATAGGGGTCTTGCACCATTTCTTCTTTTGCAACTACATTACTAATCCTTGAATTGTACACGATTCCACTACGAGTGTAAGGAATACATGTTAGGATCCATAATCAATGCTTTTGATAAAAATTCAAAGAGTTATACAAACTCTAAAAAGGACAAAATATAAAATAGATGATCTAATTTGGTCAAGATTCATTAAAAGGATCAAAAGGTTTATGTAAAGATTTGTGAGAAAACAAGCTAGCGTGAAGTATCTAACATTTTGATATTCACACAAAGATAAGCAAGTAAATGGATCAAAACTCAAAATTCCAAACTCTAAGGTCTAAGTGTTTCAAATCAGTCTAATCTAAAAAATTAAAAGTTGCTAGGTCTTTTAACCAAACATGGCATCAAAATCTAGGCTCAAATAAGGCATGCACTAGTACTCTTGGCCAAATGGAACCAAAAGATATAATTTAAAATAGGTGAAAATTTTAATCTAATGGATTTGAAACTCTTGTAACAAATACTAGGCATTTGATTCTTGGACATAAACTTGATCAACTAGGTATAAGGTATGAAATGAACGGCACTTTAGAGATAGTTTATTTTCTCATAAATAATGGTATAAAACTTAGTTATTTTGACAAATAAGCTAGATAAAAGTGAATAGTATAAATGTGTTAGACAAAAGATCACAAAAGTACACTCACATTGGTATAAAAATGTAGGAACAAATTTGAATTTTATGCAAGAGGGTCTATGAAACAATATTTTAAATGTTTTGGGCAATGTAACGATGCTACACTACCAAAAAGGTATGACAAAAAAGTTTTTTTCAAAAAACTCTCTAAGGAAAAGATAATTTACCATAATTTTGATAGAATAACACTACTTTTATTGACTCAAAACGTTGTGGTGCATAGACTCAAAGTGCAAGTGTTTAGCACAAAATGGTGTAAGTCTATCAAGTGATGATAATGATTATAGTCTTAAAAAACATTCAACTCAAAGAGGAAATTAAACCCAAGTTCCCTCAAGTTTAGTGAAAATGATGAACCCACTTAACACATCAAACCTATGAACTTATAAAGGTGTAATTCTGAATTTAGATTATAAGTGAAGGACTTAAAACAACTTTGGTAAAGGTCTAGACTCAATTGGGCAGCATAATTGTGCCAAAGTGGATGATATGACTCCCAAGATTTTGATGAACTTTGAACAAAGAAAATTAATGTTTTCAAATGGAAAACATAATGCCTCTTTGTTCAAAGGAAAATTAGGACAATGTGTTTGGATTGAATTGTTTGTTTATACCAAGTTTTGACTTCAAACAAGATTTTAATCTAGGACAAGACCAACTAATTAATCTCTCTTAGATCCTAAACTGACAAGGTTGCTTGGTATTATTGGAATCCATCAATATACATAATTTGAGAGGATTTTAAGTGTTAATCCAAAATTAAATGTGCATTATATATTAGGGTTTTTACACCCCCTTCTCTCAAATGATAGTACTAGGACATGGATCTTGAGGCACACCTTATACCAATAATGCTTCTACATCAAGTGGGGATTTGTCTAAGATATAACAAATTTCCAAATGTTTTAGGGGAATCAATTGCACAATAACTTTACTGACAAACAATGCAAAAGAAAAGCATGGATTTTAGTTCTATATCACTTGGCTTATTAAAAAAAGGTCTAGTCCTTTTTACAACCACTACATCCTACTATTTGCTTAGTGTAGTACAATGTCCAAAGTGTCAGTACATCCCATGTACAACTATAATTAGGAGTTAAATGAATTTAATGCCAAGAGGTGAAACCCTAGGTCAGATCTTTCCTATTGAACTCATGGAAGGTGATGAAGTCCCCCTCACAAGCCAAGTTTCCATAAAAATAAAGAAAACATGAAATTAGAAAGACTTCAGGGTCATTGTCAAGGTCATCCAAACTTTGATGAGTTTTTGGGGAGTTATTTAGATGAATTTATTTCTAAGCCTTGGACTAGGATACTTGCAATAAGAATGACGCTTTTGATTCCAAGGGTTCCATAAAGGGGACAAATGGAAGAGCATACACGTAACACCCCTCTTTTTTCCAAACAAAAATTTAATTTAAACAACTAAGTGAATACAAAAATCTTTAAAAAGTGAGTTCATTTTTAAGCTCAAATGAAAAATGAGGTGGTATTCATTTGATCCCTAGGTCTTAATTGTAACCTTGAAAATTAATGCTAAAAACACTTATTTAAGCACCTAAATTTTACTTTAAGGACCAAAATAATGTTTGAAATTAATTTTTACGTATGCAAAAGTTGATATAAACATATTTTTAGAAAATGTCAAGCTTGGTCCTGCAACAAAAATGTTAGCATGTCCTTTAGCCTTGAAGCTCTTTTAGGTTTGAAATAATGAATTTAAAAAAAAAGCTCTCAGGTCTGTGTTTTAAGAAAAACACAGTGATCAACATCAGTTATATAACCAATGATGGTTAAATTTGATAACTAATGATGGTTATCTAATAGAAATCGATTATACTAATGTGACTGATGATAGCTATCCAATCGATGTCAATTTTACTAATTGACGTCAGTTACTGTGTAAACTCGTGGCAAACAAAAATGGCAAAACAAAGTTAGAAAATCTATTTACAAGAGTTTTAATTATCCAAATGAGATTTTAAATCTACAAAATGATCTTCTTCATGTATGGGATGAATCTAGTCCTACTGGGTGTGCCATTATGTGATCTATGAATTTGACTCAAAAGAGGATGGCTAGTATCATGTTAGATTCAAAATGAAAACAAAATGAAATAAACACACTAACTAGCATAACTTCTCTAGGCCTAGACACTAGGGAGAGCTTAGTTAACAAGAATAAATAAAACATACAACTATAATGCAAAACAAACCCTCTTTTACATTTCTTGGATGCTCCAAAATGCTTGTTGTAGTGGCTTGGTCGGCTTGTGCTCATGAAGTCCTTGGCAATGGAAGCTTGGCTACCTCCATCTCTTTTTAGCACCTTTGGCTTGTGGCTTGGATTATAATCAATTTAGCATGGTAAAACTAGTTTTATGAAGCTTTTAGAACTAATTATACATTATAACTTTGCATAATCATCTCTTAGAAATGATGTGGTAAGTCTTGCTATTTATAGATTTTTGAGAATGTCTAGAATCAACTTGAACCATCCATCCTGAGATTGAGATGTGTGGTTGAGGATTAATTCAATTTTTGGAATTAAGTTTATAATTATCCTCATCATGAAATTGGAAGAATGGGAAATTAATAGGCATGGAGGGCATTATGGAAGGCATTGATGAGGCATGGAGGGCATGAATCCTGATATTTGTGGCATTTATGGCCTAGGGATGTCTTCCCAATAAATGCCTGATGATACAAATATTCAATATTCATTTCTAAAACAAATTATTCAACAATTTTCCATGTAATTATTTATTAGGCCCTAATTTGGTTTAATTAGCTCTTAAGCATATTTAAGTACTTTGTGCACAAATTACTTGGATTGATCAAAATGCCTTGTTATTGGTCTAAAATTTGACTAGATCATAATTAGAAGGCAATGTCAGATTCATTGGATCCATTATCCCATCTAGGATGTTAACAATAACAAATAATGAAGGCACATGTCTTGTGCAAGATATTTGATAGGAAAGAGCAATCTAGAGCACTTAGGTACAAAATTAGCATTTTGACTCAGAATGATCTGATCAAAGTTAGCTAGCCCATAAATTACATTGCCCCATTTAGGGATACCCTAGCTAGAACCATCATTTAAATATGTTAGTTTCACATCTTTTATCATGTTTTATTTTTTTTAGGCCAAATTATGCACTTTGGGTGGAAATTGGTCAAAAGCATGGTTGGAGGTTATCAATGGCCAGATTTAGGTGTCTACAACAATGTTCACAAACTAAGAACTCAAGAGATGGATTTGTGTATCCTTAAATAGTCATAAGATACCTATAGGACCCAATCATATAGGTCCTTATTTTGAACCAAAGTCAATATATTTTAAACACAAAGCAATCCAAAACAAAGTTTTGAACTTGGAGAGTCTAACCTTAATGCAGACAAATAGTGTCATAACTCATTGGAGAATACCCAGTCACTTGGGTAGTGTTGTCATAAAATTATACACCTTAGGACACTCTATGATATTCATACAATTTTATGTAACATGGAATCATCTCTCAAGTTTGTGAGAACTTGTAAGAGAGATGAATCTCTAGATTATATATGGCTAGCTCCCTAGATTCATCTTTAAGTGTTTATCAACTAATCTAATGCTTATTTATGGGAAAAGGGTTAGGAGTTTACATGAAAAGGAAAATAAATGAAATAGGTGATACACCAATACATATCCCATAGAATATCACACTTTTACTAAGCAATAAAGCTTTCCAAGACCAATTCTAAGCATTGAAGGATCCTAACATAATGTTTCAATGAGAAGGTAGGCATACATAGGATAATCAAAAATATAACTAATATATGGGAATATTTCACACCATAGAGACATTTTAACACTTTAAGTGGACCCTATTACATTCATACACTTCACATGACCTGTTAAAATTAGAACTCTTGCTTAAACATGAAGGATAAAGATGAGTAAGGATGACACCATCACTTAGCTCCACTATACATCACTCACACACTTAGATAAAATGTTATTAACTAAGAATAAAAATTGTATTCAATGTTTAAATACAAAATTAAATGTCATACCAACAGGGTCTTTCCATACTAGCTGTGGTCTCTCTTATAATAGGCAAGATGGCTCACATTTATAGAATTTTGGAAGAAGAGAGAGAGAAGATAAGTTAAAGAGGCACAAGGATAAGTGTTAAATGATGTAAATAAGTTAAAATTAATGTTTATGAGGTGTATTAAGGGTCATAAAACTTATTTTCACATCATTCTATCCCAAATTAGCCTTTTCTCTAAGTGTGGCATAACAATCTTCTCAATCATTCTCTCTTGTGAAACTATCTTCATGATGGGCTTTAAAGAACACTTAAAAGTAGGTTAGGGATAATTTTTGCATGGAAATTATATGGAATATATATAAATTAAATTATGTGGACATGTGTCCAACACATACTGATCACCTTCCTTGATGTGGTGTTGAAACTCTTCCACAAGCATTTTTGAGTATTAAAACTCCTTGACAAGTGGAAAAAGGCAAGAGTTTGATCATGAGATATATTGGATAGTTACATTTAAATCCAAAGGAAACTTATAAAATATCTTAAAACATCTCAAATAGTTACATTACATGCAATCATCAATTCCCCTCTTAGGTGTCACAAGGCCTCCTTGTCTCATTAGGCCTAATTTGGCCAAAATAGCTAAAATTTGGATTTAGCTCAATTGGTGAAATTTTTATTCATGAAAGGCATATTATCATAATATTGGACTAAAAAAAATCCATTTGGAACCATCAATCTCTCACCAAGACCCCATTTTGCCTATAGAGCCTTCATTAGGCCTTGTCTTCTTGTAGCCCTATTTTTGCACAAATCCACTTGTGAAGGGAAATGTACCAATATTTAGGAATAAGTAAGACCATTTTTGAGTTCAATTTTCCCTCATTTTGATTTGTGCCAAGTTTCATGGTGTTACACTCAAGGCAAGTGTGTTTTTTAGATCAATTAGTCCTCATAATTAGGCCTAATTAGGTCTTTTTAGCCTAGAAGAATAATAATGTTCATTTTGAGATCCCACATGTGTGAAATAAGAAATTATCCTATGATTAAATTTTTTCATCTCCTCAGCATCCCTCATGTTAAATTTTATCTCTTGATCATTTATACAAACCCCTATTCTAGCATTAAATGCTCCTTCTTGGCCTATTTTGTATAACCATGTACTTGAAGGTACAAAACAATGACATGAGGTGGATATTAGGAGATTTATCAAGGTCATATTTATGGGTTTAAATCTTTAAACATTCATCTAAGTGCTTTTGTTGGCCTTTCTCACTCATCAGGTTCAAATCAAGCTTCTTGGAGGGTTTGGAGTGCATTAGCCCTTAATCATTTGTTCATGAAGGATACACATTGGAGATTTGATAAAATTCAACTTATGGCTCCTTGAGGACCTCCTTTAGCTTCCTTTAATGGCTCAAGGTCCCATGCAAAGCTTGGTAGAAGTTCTAAGCACTTTGAAGTTGACATTTGAGCTCATTTTTTGCTTCTTAGTGGGATCTAAATGCTTCCTAAACCAAACATTTCTTCTTGGAGACTTTATTTGTAATACAAGGGTCCAAAAATATCTGTACATACCCTAAAAACTTCCTCTAACCATTGTAATGGATTTATAAAATCTTGAAATGGAAATTCAACCCTATTTGGTTTTAGGCCTAGACCTGGCCAATAGGTTTGCCTAAATCTTTTGAGATCATTTGAACCTAAAATGGTTTGATTTGCCTCTTGATGGCTTGAACACATAATTTGAAATTAAATAGAGGTGATCCAAAACACTACAAGGATTTAAAAATTATAGAACTTGAAGTGTCCTTACATTTGGCATTGGATTTGCATGTTCTCATCACTAAGTCTATCTATAGACCTTCTGATCTAGACCATTTTTATTATATCCCAACATTATATAATTTTTTATAATATTTATCCATGCATACCATATATATTTAAGTCTTATTTAATGATCTAATTGATATTTGGTTCACTATTCCACCTATTTTCCCCAAAACTGTCATCTCCATGCCAAGGAAAATTACCCCTACTCTGAGATAGAATAGGGGTATGTTTCCTTGTTTGTTTCACCAAAAAAATTATTTTAAGATGTTTATAAACTCTCAATGGTACTCTATACCAAATTTTATCCTTTAAATTCAAGGTTTGGTCACCTGACTATCACCATTATTAAGGTAGACCTTCTTTAGGCAAGTTGTGTTTGTAAGAAATTAAGGTTATCATTTTCCTGTTAATGACATATAAGGGTAATTAATGCCTATAATGGTGTATTTAAACCATTATATAGTCTATTTTCCCCTCAAACACTTCCATGCCTTTAGAAACCATCAACTAGGCCACTGACTGCTTGTTGAGGAATCACTGTTTAGGGTGTTGGCTGTAGGTGATTATGGTGGTGATTAGGGATTTAAGGACACAATACCACCTATTTTATGTTCAAAATATTATGTGAATGATAATATATCATATTTACAAGTTAAATCTTCACTCCTTTGCACTATTCTGTCTTTCATTTCCAAGACTAGGCTCACTTATGTGGACTGAGACACCTCAAAATCCTTACCTATGGGCAATCACTAAGCCTTTAATTATGGATTTTATCCTTATATTAATGATATTGGGTCATGTAACCTCCTTATTATTTGATAATTATTTTAAACCTTTCAAACCATATCAATTCTTTGTTAGGTTGTGGAGCTAAAAGCTTCAACTATGCAGACGAAAAGAGAGGTTGCTGAAGTTCCAGAAGTACCGGCATCGGCAGTGTAACCGACATTAGTCAAGATGAATGCAGAAGGCAATTGGCATTGGCAAGGAGTCAGCCAACATCAGTCAGCACCAGTTAGATAGGGACTGACATCGGTCACCTGTGTGTTCTAGAACTATTCATTGCACGAACAGTTATTTTGTTGAACTAAGTGTTTGCATGTAAAGGCTATTTCGAGTCTTGAGCTGCATGCCTATTATTAGTAAACTAAGAGTCTAAGTTATTGTTTAAGTCTAGGATCTATTTATAGACCCATTGGCATGTATTGTAATTATGAGTTAGAAAGGAAGGCAAGGGAGATCCTTCCATTGTAAGATCATTGAGTTGCAGATTGTTGCAAGCTCATAGGAGATCTACATGTGTAAGTATGGTCTGTTGAATTGCAGGTTGCAAGTTCATGGGAGATCTACTTGAAGTACTTTAGAGTGCTTGGTGTACTGGTAGGGTTATTACTGACTGGTTGGAGAGGTGGACACCAATTCTATGTGTGAGTTGTGTGTTGGGACCATTTTTGGTAGGAGAGTGAACTTTTGAAGAAGAATTACTGTACACTTAAGGTGTGGCAAGCCTCTATAAGGTGGAAGAGTGTGGCGTCTCTTTATTGTATTATTTTTTATACGAGTATTAATATAAGATTGTATATTGTCTCTCATATTCTGTGCTATTTATGAATTCTAGTTACTTGTACTTCTGGATATTTTCGCATGTTTAATTACTTGTATTTGGTAATCATATTGTGCTCTTTCTGAGGAGCAAGATCCTAACAAGTGGGATCAAAACAGGTGTGTTTGTTCTTGGATTCCCCAACAATTGGTATCAAAGCTTTTGGTTGGGATAATAACAGGTTAGATTAGATCTGGTTAGTGTGTGTTGATTATAGGTTACTCACAGAGGTTTTTGTTTGAGTGGGAGTAGAGCAATGGCAGAAGAAAGTAAGCTACGAATGGAGAAGTTTAATGGAAAAAACTATCAATTATGGAGGATGCAGATTGAAGATTATCTATATCAAAAAGATTTGTACTTACCATTGGGTGGGGTTGATTACAAGCCCTGGGATATGAAGGATGAAGAATGGGAGGTTCTTAATCGGAAGGCTCTGGGATCTATAAGGTTGAGTCTTGCATCGTCTGTGATTTCCAACTTATCACATGTGAAGACAACGGTAGAGTTGATGAAATCTTTGGAAAATTTATATGAAAAACCGTCAGCTTTGAATAAGGTATTTCTTATGAAGTAATTATTTAATTTGCAAATGTTGGAAGGTGGATCTATACATAGTCATCTTAGTGATTTCCATGGTTTGGTAAACCAGTTAAGTTTAGTCAATATTGATTTTGATGATGAAATTAAGGCTCTCTTAATCTTATGTTCATTACCTAAAAGTTGGGAAAGCTTGGTAATGGCAGTTTCTAATACTGCGTCTGCTTCAAAAATCTTAAGAGTGGATGATATTGTGAGTGTAATCTTGAATGAAGAGATTCACAGGAAAAGCACAGGTGAATCATCAGGGAATGCTTTGAGTGTTGAAGGTAGAGAAAGGCAAAGAGAGAAGATAGAGCGTGGGAGATCAAGGTCAAAGATAGGCAGGAGATCCAAGTCCAAGTATGGTAGAATAACCTGTTGGAAATGTGGAAAGCAAGGGCACTTAAAGAGAGATTGCAGGTCGGGTGAAGATCAACATGAAGGACATGAAGAAGAAGCAGATGTTGCGGATTATGTTACACAGGATGCTCTGGTATGTTCTTTGGATAAAGTAGAATCTTGGGTTTTAGATTTTGGTGCCTCTTTTCATGCATTCCCAAATATGGAATTTTTTCATGAGTATGTCTAGGGAGACTTTGGAGAAATTTCTATAGGGGATGGTAAGCCTTGTCAGATAGTTGGCAAAGGGAAAGTGAAGCTAAAATTGCAGACAGGTAACACATGGGTGTTAAAAGAGGTCATGCATGTCCCAGTTTTGGAGTGGAATTTGATTTCTGTTAGAAGTTTGGGTGATGAGGGTTGCACAATAACTCTCACAGTGGACTCTTGGAAGGTTACCAAGGGTGCACTTGTTGTAGCAAGAGGTAAAAAAGTAGGTACGCTTTATCTATCTACTTGTATTACTGATTCTCTTTTTGGGTTATCTACTTCAGCTGTAGATTCGAAGATGTGGCTTAATAGGCTTGGTCACATGAATAAGAAGGAGATGCATGTTCTTGAGTTAAAGGGTATGCTTTCAGATTTGAAGAGCATAGATCAAGGTTTCTATATGCAGAAGAAGAAAGTGACGTTTCTTAAGGAATTTGATGTTTGTGACAAGAGTAGGAAAGCCTTGGTTTTCAAGGAGAAAGTGATGGATAGAGTTCAGCACAAGGGGTAGAAGCATTCTAAGCAGAGCAAAGTTGATCTGGACAAGGGTTTGATCCAAAAGGAGCTCGCGGGAAAAAGTCAATTCTCACAAGAAAAACACAGAGATCGATGTCGGCTAGAAAACTGGCATCGGCGTCTAGACAGGGACCGATGTCGGCTATGTGCAGCTTGACATCGGTGACTCAGGGATAGATAAACACCAGCGTCAGCAAGGGGGAACTGACATCGGTTGGGTGCAGACTGAGATGTGAGTAGCATCGATCACTGAGACAAATTTTGGGTGGATAGGAAGCTGTCAAGGAGTCTCAAGCACCCATATGGAGGACTTAAAGGGTAAGTAAGCCTCAAATTCATCATTTCCCTTCTTTACACTACTTATTGCTCACTTATGGTAAAGAACCAGGAAGTTATTAAAGAAGTAGAGTAGGTAGATCTAGGAAACAATGGGAGCTTGGCATGTATGAAGGATGTGATTCCTTGGAGAAGAACCCAAACAGGAGTTTTGGATGGAGTTTCCATCTAGAAGTAAGCACCGAGAGATGAATGGATGTTCAAGATGAAGAAGAGCAAAAATGGATATGTGAGATAAAAGGCTAGGGTATATGGTCTTGAATAAGCTGCAGTACAATGGAGGTTTGATCATTGTGTTTCTCTTTACCAGGTTGGATAATATTAGCTACATTATCCTATTACTGTATGATGTGCTTGTTGCAGGGTTACATATACAGGGAGTTGCTAAACTAAAGGTAAAGCTAGTTTAGAAGTATGTCATGAGGAATCTAGGAGCAGCAATATTTTTTGGCATGAGTGTGTTCTAGGGACATGGAAGGTCACAGGTTGACTTTGTTTTAGGATGATTGTGTGAGACCGATTAGCACGATGATGGTTGGACAGTTCACAGAACAATGTCTTGATTCACATAATGAGGTTAAGTGCATGATATGTACTAGACCTGAGTTTTCCCAAGCAGTGGGAGTTTTCACAAGTTTGGAGCCAATCCGGGAAAGAAGCATTAGAGGGCAGTTCAGTGAATTCTTAGAGGGACCAGTAGCAGGTGCACATGCTATGCAGGGTCAAGTTATTTTCTACATGGACTTGTTGATGTGGATGTGGCAGGTGATTTGGATGATAAGTGTTGCACTATAGGTTTTGTGGTGGTTGGTCTTCAAGAGTGATATTGAAGAGGGATACAGAACCAAGGGAACAAACTAGATGATGTACAGGTACATGTATAGTTACAGCTGTTTATCTCCAACTGGGAGATTGTTAGGTTGTGGAGCTAAAAGCTTCAACTATGAAGACGAAAAGAGAGGTTGCTAAAGTTCTAGAAGTACCAGCATCGATAGTGTAACCAACATCAGTCAAGATGAATGTAGAAGGCAACTGGCATCGGCAGGGAGTCGGCTGACGTCGGTCAACACCAGTTAGACAGGGACTGACGTCAGTCGCCTATGTGTTCCAGAACTGTTCATTGCACGAACAGTTAGTTTGTTGAACTGAGTGTTTGCATGTAAAGGCTATTTTGAGTCTTGAGCTGCATGCCTGTTATTAGTAAACTAAGAGTCTAAGTTATTGTTTAAGTCTGGGATCTATTTATAGACCCATTGGCATGTATTGTAATTATGAGCTAGAAAGGAAGGCAAGGAAGATCCTTCCATTGTAAGATCATTGAGTTACAGGTTGCTGCAAGCTCATAGGAGATCTACATGTGTAAGTATGGTCTGTTGAATTTCGGGTTGCAGGTTGATGGGAGATCTACATGAAGTACTTTAGAGTGCTTGGTGTACTGGCAGGGTTATTACTGATTGGTTGGAGAGGTGAACACCAATTCTGTGTGTGAGTTGTGTGTTGGGACCATTTTTGGTAGGAGAGTGAACTTTTGAAGAAGAATTACTATACACTTGAGGTGTGGCAAGCCTCTGTAAGGTGGAAGAGTGTGGCGTCTCTTTATTGTATTCTTTTCTGTATGAGTATTAATATAAGATTGTATATTGTCTCTCATATTCTGTGCTATTTGTGAATTCTAGTTACTTGTACTTCTGGATATTTTTGCATGTTTAATTGCTTGTATTTGGTAATCATATTGTGCTCTTTCTGAGGAGCAAGATCCTAACAAGTGGGATCAGAATAAGGTGTGTTGTTCTTGGATTCCCCGACATTCTTTGCCTAGGTCCCCAACTGAGACACCCTATTTTGATTGTGACAGTCATACCTTTAGGCCTATTGTAGGTGCTTATGCTAGGTTCATGCTTTAAAAACACCATAAAAACATTTTATTTATGTTCAAAATACCATATGAATGGTCATATTTAAAATATTCGAAACTAATCTCCATCACTTTCATTAGTTCATCCCTCAATCCCAAGATTAAGCCTCTATTTGTTAAGGACTGAGACATGCATGTAGGTAGTTATATGTAATTTTGTACTTGCTCAAAGTGTGGTAGGGTCCCTTAATATGAATTTAGACTCACATTTCCTAATTTTAACCAAAAATTTCACCTAATAACCTTAAAAACACCATTAAGAAGTCAAATTATATCCCTGTCTAACATGTTGGCTATAGGTGTTTGTTCTAGGCTTGTTGTATGGACATGGGGTTGCATAGGAGGTCTCAAAACATCAAGATCCACGTTGTCTCTATCATCTTAACTTAGGATTACTATTTAGAAAAATTTGGATGGATCTTCCTTGATCTCATAGCTTAGGGTCATCAAATTGAAGTGCAAAATCACTTTTCCATTAATACCCTATAGACATCACTATCTTTTTTCAGTAGTTTTTAGCCACTTTTAGGCCTTGCAAAATCCATCTTCCACTCACCCTCTACTCCTCAAAATTGGCATAGGCCTTGTTTGTAGATAGGGATACAAGGTGAAAAAATAAGTATCCTTCAAAACCACAATTTTTTCACAATATGAAAACCTCAAAAACACCTAAGAATTTTGTTTTGGTGATTTAGGGACTGTGAGACCAAATACAGTCAACTCATTATTCTGAAGGAAAAATTCCACTTTGCATAGTATATTTAGCTTCATGGAATGAAATCCATGACTAATTAGATATGATATATCTTCAAACATGAAATCCACCTTGTACTTCATGACTCACACCTTTGTACAACTTTTTAAACTCCTGTAGAAGGCAGTTATGAGTACATTTTGCAAACAAGGCAGTAAACCAGGGAATTAGGTAAGTTGGCTTGAAGGAGTTGAATAATATATCATAATGGAATTAAATTAAACACCTTTAAGACATGGATCCAATCATGTTGATAATCCCATGGAACCATCTTATACATTTCAACACTCAGGTTACATGCCCATGAATGCAAATTTTGAGAAATAAGAATGATTTGGAATTCTCCCTTAAAGGAATTGAAATATAAGTTTAAAATTATTGAAAAAAAATGGATATGACCTTATTATCACCTAAAATAACCTCATCAAACTCACATAACTCCTTGAATTCCTAAATATAAGAAACATATGCAAACTTACACCCCTCTTGAATGTAATTCCATTAAAAACTACCTAAAATGTAAATTATTGTTCATAAAGGAGGAGAAACAAAATTGAAAGTTATTATTATGAAAATGAAGTGAAATTAGAGTAAAATACACCCATAAAATCACTTTTTCCAAATCCATCTGTAGCTTCCATAGTGAGTGCCTGAACTTGCCCTTCCTTAGCTTGCCAAGTGAAAATAGAGGAAAAAAAGTTACATATGACCTTTTTTTCATTATAATTGTAATAAAAATGTGGAAATGACCTATGAGGAGGTTAATAGTCACTTCACCATGTTTTCAATTGATGGTGGACTTGAGAAATCTATACAAGTGCCCAAAAACTCCTATTTTTGAGAAAAAATACCATTTCTTGATCATGACATACTTATAAATTCCATCTAATTGATTATAACATTATTTTACCTTATACACATTTATATCCTCCTTGATGACATATTTTTTAACTCCTACCATTTGTACAAGTCAATTAATGAGCTAGAAAAGTGGCCAAATGACCCTTTTACCACATGAAACTTAGCAAATGGTTAATTTATGAATTGAAGATAGCTTGAAACAATTAAAAGACACTATTAAGACATTTTAAACACAATTTGGCACTTTGGATAAGTTTGGCTAGGTTTGACCAATGTTGACTTTGGTTGACTGAGCCAGTATAAGGAGGATGGGGTTCAACAAGGACTAGGGAAAGGGTAAGTGAGACATGTAGGAATATAGATGACCCCATAAGACATATGGAACTTTATATAAAATTTAAAAATATTAGGGGTTGACCCAAATTTTACTTGGGGTCAAATTTTGTCAATAGGTTGTCAAGACTAGAATAAACTAAGTTAGTAATCTTAAGACACCTACAACTGTGTACTTGATGATAAGAGATGAAACAATGAGTAATTACACTACTAGTATGACCTTGAGTTTACCATGGATGATTTATTTCACTCACAAACACCATCTATACCAAATTTTAAAGCATGGTGATTCCTATAGAGCCCTCAACACTTCTATTTCCCTTAAGACTAGACTGTAGTCCTATGACTGTGTGTAGGGTTTTGATTGATTGAGTATGGAGTCATGAAACTCAGTTTGGTTCATATTAAATCATGTTTATATCAATATAAATACACCTTATGACCTTTTGTGTATCTAGGGTAGACCTCAAAGCATCTCAATCATCCTTGTTCTTTCATTCTTAGGCCTTGAGATTAGCCTATTGTCATGTGGCCTGTAGGTATTCTAGTGTCACTTGACTACATATTGTGAGTTTAGGACCTCAATATTAGATCAATGAAATTAAAATGATATTGAATCTAATTGAAGTTAAAATTTGGTTCAAAACCATTTCTCAACACTACCTTATCACTTCTCTTTATCTTAAGGTCTATTGTCACTAGGGACAACCTATAGGTGCCTGTGAGGGTATTAAGACTATATTTTATGTTTTGCACCTCACTCTAATACATCAATAACTTACTAAAAGTTCATGATAGTTGATTGGAGTTATAAAATAGTTTCATATCACCTATCTTCATACTCTACTTCCTCTTCAATTTTGAAACTAAGTTGACCTTTCAAATAGGGCTGTAGGTTGCCTTTTATGGTCAAAATTATGTATTGGGTTTGAGACCTCCCTTCACACCAATAAATATCTAATTTATCTTTAAATTATATGAAATATTTATTGTAGGTTCATAAAAATTTCAAAACATCTCCTTTTATTCCTTTATCTTGAATAATGAACTGATCCTATTGTAGGCATATAGGTGCCTCTTTTAGGGATACTTGATTGTGCATGGGATTTTTGAACATACTCATTTTACTAGACACGGTGCTTAAAGAATACTAACCTAGAGATATAAATTAATTGTATACAAGTTATGATTATTATCTCATGGAATTATCAACCTCATTTATCTCTTGTAATCAAGTACATAGTCTATACATAACTATAGGTGTCTTAAGACTGCTAACTCAATTTACTTTAGTCTTGACTACCCAAGTACAAGGTGTTCTCAAATGAGTTATGAAAATATTTGAATAATAAAATTAAGACTAAATCCAAGTTCAAGATTAATTAGATGTCTATTTGTGTGAAGGGAGTTCTCAAACCCAATACACAAGCTTGATCATAAAAGGACGCCTACATGCCTATCTGAAAGGTGAACTCAGTTTCAAACTTGAAGAAGTAGAGTATGAAGATAGGTGATATGAAAATATTTTGTAACTCTAATAAAATATGTTCATGAACTTTGAGGAGGTTAGTGATGTAGTAGAGTGAGGCCCAATACACAAAATGCAGTCTTAATACCCTCATGGGCACCTACAGGTTCCCCTTAGTGACAATAGGCTTCAAGATAAAGAGAAGTGGTAGAGTAGTGTTGAGAAATAGTTTTGAAAAAAATTTAAAATTTAATTATTTAAATAGAATTGGAAAGTCAATGAGATAATAATGAGGTCCTAAACTCACAAGATGTAGTCAAGTGACCCTATAACACCTACATGCCACATGACAACAAACTAGTCTCAAGGCCTAAGAATGAAAGAACATAAATTCTTGAGATGATATAAGGTATAATATATATACAAAAAAGTTCATAATGTATATTTTTATTGAGATAAAAATGAGGGAAAATGAACCAAATTGAGTTTCATGATTCCATACTCAATCAATCAAAACCCTGCACATAGTCGTAGGCCTACATTCTAGTCTTGAGGGAAATGGAAGTGTTGATGGCTCTATAGGAATGAAAATTATTTGAAATTTAGTACCTATGGTGGTTGTGAGTGAAAAAAAGGCATCCATGTTAAAATAAATTTCATAATAATAGTGGAAGTACTCACTATTTTGTCTCAGACTTGGGTCACTCCTTTGGCAAGGGTAAGTCATTAGACTAAGAGATCTCTTTGGAGTCAAAGCATGAAACAAGTTTAAAAAACTAATGAAGGGTTATTTAGGAAGTAAAAAATAATATATAAGTTTTACATACATATATAGGTGGAAAAAAACCTTAGGATTCAACTCAGATGCCCTTGAGGGCTAGTAGGAAGGAGATAGGTCTTAAACCCTAACACCCTGACCAATACACCATGAGCATATAGTGGGGTAAAAAGGATTACCATAGAATTTATAATCATGAAAATAGTTTTTTTGGAGGTTTATGAGCCTATAAAAATATCAATAATGAATTATAAGACCCAAAACCCAATCTAGACCTATCTCATGCTCAAGAAACACTAAGCAAGCCACCCGAATAGTAACTTCAGATGTTCATACCATTGATCACATTTTTCATGGGAAAATAAGTAATTTGGGATATTTTATGGGGTAAAATAATAATTTTTTACAAGTTTAAGCAGGTCCATTAATGATATTTTATTTATGAACAATAATTAAAACCCCAAACTAGTCTTAAACCTCTCTAAAACCTGGATAGTGACTAGTGATGAAAAAAGACCTCAAATGCATATCCAATGAAATATTTTGATCTATAAACCTATTTTATTTTTTTAGGACTCAAAGGATGTTACCCATATGTAATTTAATGCTGATGTCACCTATACAGATTTCCTTAAATGCTTTATTTTTACATGTTTTTAGTGTTTTTTAGGTGTTCTAAAAAGGGGAGAGATTCAAAATCATGGGATGAGGTAATTTTGGAGTTTTCATAGCCATTAAATTCCAAAAAATTTCATATCATATTATATAGGTGATCAAACTAGGCCCATTTTTCAAGGCAATCTCAAACAGACTCAAAATGAGACTAGGTGGTAAGGCCATTTCTTGGTTTGCATACTTCCATAGAGTCTTAAGACCCCAAAATTGACATAGAGATTGGATATTTAATATGGAAAGTGAATAAAATTATTTTGGGTGATTTAAAATGTGTGGAATAAGTCTAGATCAAGAAAATAGGGTCCTAAGTAAGGATGCCTAATTCAATAAAGAGAAAGGTAGAAAAGATGGACTTGCACTCAAATTTTGAAGATGAAATTTGAAATAGATATATAAGGATATAATTAGTTATATAATATACCCTTATTTTATCAATATAATTTTTAAAAATCCATACACAAAGAGGTTTATAGGTTTTTAGGGCTACAAGGAAACTAGACCTATTGAAGGCTTAAGGAGCAAAATTAGTTCTTTGGAGTTTTTATAGGAACAAAAATTATGTATTTTAGGATTTATAACATATTTTAAGACCATTAATTTTATTTGGATGAGTTGAAGAAGATGAACTTGAGTTTTGGGCCACTTGGACCAAACTAGGCATGGGAAATGAAGAGTTTCAAGACACCTATGTGCATAAAAGATGGAATGGAAGGTCATAAGAGTTTCTTAAGGCATGTTAGATGTTAAATGAGCAGTTTTATATCATTTAAAATTGAATTAATCGTTATAAAGTCCACTTGTGATTCCTTTCATTCAAAGAAAGGTAGTTTTCAAGAAGCTAGTCAAGTTGTCAAGCTAATTTTTGTCCCCTATGCCACTTAGAAGGTTGGAGGTATTTTTAGACTATCTCATAAATAAAATTATTGGTTTAACTAATGAATATACTTTTCAATTATTATCTAATATTTCCACCTCTCTCTCTTCATCATTCTCTATATAATTATCTACTTTTGGCTAAGTTTATAGAATCCACATTTGGTATGGAGAAGCCCTGATGATTTGAATACTATTTGTGACTTATAATAAATATTTTAAATCTATTTTTTATTTCATAACTTATTGTCTAATTATGTGAAGTATTGAATACTTTAATGGTAAGTGATATTCATCTATCCTTGTGTTCACTTTACTCTTTGACATTTTATGCAGTGTGGTCTGCTCTCTAACAGGTCACATTAAGTGTAGTTAGTGGCTTTGTATATCTCTAAGTGTAAGTAATAACACTAGTTTCTACAATAAAACCTATTTTTCATTCACATTGAGAAGTGCATTGCATATCACCTTCATGTTTGAAATACTTATGTTGGATAAACCTTGGATGTTGAAGCTAATTTTATGAGTCATCTTTCATGGTGCAAGTATATGGTAGTCTAGTAGAGATAAACTTGGTGAATCACCTCATTAGGATAGTTTTATTTCATTTTATCTCTATCTCTTTTCATCCCAAGTAAGTAAGTAGTATAGGTAATGAGCTATAATGAGCATATCTAGGGAGCTAACCCTTTAATCTAGAGGTTTACCTCTACTATAGGCAACCCACAGGCCTAGAGGTAATCCCATGTTTCAATAAATTTATAGGAGGCTTGAAATACCTCTCCAAGGGTGAAAAAGTGAGTGACAAAAATAAAAACTTTGAGGATAGGAGTAACCATATCTCCTTGGTGGAATAATTTACCATAATCAAAAGAGCCCCTCAGTAATTCATGGTAGATTTCAACTATAGGTTTCAAAAAACCTAGGATAGAATCCCCAAAATCATCAATCACACCCCCAATTATTCATTATTATACTACCTAAGAGATATAAATTAAAATGTGGTAGTCATGATACGATCCATAGGGGGAATAACTTTTTTAGAAGCTTATTAGGTGGCCATAAAGGCATAAAATTACCTAATTCAAGTAGGGAAGCTCACCCCTAGACCCTTCATTCCTTTATTACCAAAAATTCAACCCCCTATGCCTACTATTGATCCATTACCATACCCAACCAATCATGATTAGGTAGATGGTAATCAAGTGGATAGATTGGGTATGATAGAAGGGTTGCTGAAGGCCCAAAATAACAAATTAGTAGCTTTAGAGAGGAAAAAAATTCCACCTCATAGGCCTTATCAATCACCTTACTAAGCCTTTTATCATCCATATACATATAATATACCTCCCTATCAGCCAAAACAACAAGATCAAGGGTAGATTACATAAACAAAGCCATATAACAACTATAATCCCAATGTTGCCAATAATGCTAGAGACCTAATCCCAACTCAAAATAATTATGCTCAAAGAGGTCAATGGCCTACTCAATGGGGGAAGTCAAATGATATGAAAATGGATCAATTTGGTGATGTGTGTTAAGAATCCTTTATGAAACAAGGTCTTTATCTTCCATCACATGATAATATACCTCCTCCAAAACATAAGGAAGGCCCCCCTATGCCACATAGGGAGACTCCCTTCATGACCTAAGCTGAGATGTCAAGTCAACAAGGGGAAGTGGAAGTAAAACACTTTCTAAAAAATTTATCAAATTCTAATAAGGTGAGCATTTATTTGATTACGTGGTTGTAAATCAAGGTCATAATGTAGCCAAGGTGGACAATTTAGTTATAACCCATATAAGGGATATGAGAATGGAAATTGATGATAGTTTAGAACTTTAAAATGCATCTTCTCTACCTTATAAAATACCTCAAGGGGATTCTACTCAAGATTCAGCTCAAAAGATACCATCAAATCAACAAATACAAGATGAGAAAGGGCAAAATTAGAAAGGTCCTTTTATACCTCAGTTCACACAAACTCCAAGCAATATTTTTTCTCTTAAGTTACAGTCCAAGGAAACCAACATTCATCTTTCATTGTGGGATAGATGAATAAATCCCATGTTACTATCCATAAATGAGATAAATTTCTTATTTTGGGGCAAAAAGACCTCCTTCAAGAAGAACTTTCCAAACTTCATGTCTTGGACAAACAAATAAAAAAGATAAGTGCAATCTTTAATAATTTTAATAAACTTCATGAGTCCCAAGCACATAAGGCAATAAATCCACCTCCCTTATACCTTTGAATCATCATAGGTGATTCCCTAGTGCATAATTACATGGTAGATAGTAGGGATAACATTTCTGTTATGCCTAAGTCTATAGCTGATAAACTAGGGATTAAATATGAACCTAATGTAAAAGGGGTTTTATAGTTAGACGGGTCTCTTACCAAGACTATGGGTGTCCTTAAATACATTAAAATTATATTGGATTCTTGTATTTTTTTCACTATATCTTAGGATGTGATTATAGTTGAACTCCCTCCCTACTTTGCCTTATGTTTATCTATGGACTTCATTACTAAAATTTAGGGGTATCTCTCCTCTGATTGGTACTACATGGTTTTTAGGACTAGTTATGGGACAAAGGTTACCATAAGGTTTGAAGCTATTTATAGGTTCCACTTATAACCCTACATTCACAACCTATCAAATGTCAATTTCACTATCTTGGATGAGGATGAGTACCCTAATAACCAAGAGCCCATAGAACCACTAGATGACATATCAGATTTACTCTTTGATGAGTGGGAAATAAAAACTAATGGATATTATCCTTACAATAACATTTAAGATTCATGTTTGAGTGTGTATTTCATGCATGAATAAGGAGCTGCCATGACAAGTCTCATTAACACAAGCCAAGAACATGAAGGTGTATAGAACTTGTTTTTTAATGGGTTTAGATCAAAGAATGGGAGTAGGGAAGGTGTTATTATTGTCTCCCCTAAAAATCAAAGGTAATATTATTCCCTAATATTTCAATTTAGTTTCACCTCCAATACTATAGAATATGTGGCCCTTATCCATGGACTAAAATGGGTAAAAAAGAGAGGCATCAAACTCTTGCAAGCTATGGGAGACAACAAGTTAGTGGTGCAGTAGGTAAGAGGCCTAAGTTTATTAAATAATCCACTCTTTAAGGCCTATAAACATAGTTTTTTGGACCTCTTGGAGGACTTAAAATATTTTGACATTCACTCCATTCCTAGGGAGGCCAATCATCATACAGATTGGTTAAATTTCATTAGGACAAAGTATGATATAGTTGGTGGGGTCAAGGACATCAAAGAATAGTCATAAATCAAAGTGGTATGTAATCCCTTCATCCCTGATAATGAGGTGAGCTATAAATTATTTGAAATTGATAGACAAATTGCTTATTTTTTATAACATGAGGCAGAATTCTACTAAAAGAATCAAGGTAGGCTGTGACATCAATATAGAGACTAGATTGTCTAATTAAGAAAAAATAAGTTGCGTAAGGTCTTGGTAACACTAGAGAGCATATTAAATGAATATGACCAGTTGAGTAAAGATAAGTTATGCATTTACACTAAGAACATTATGAAAAATATGTAATATTCAAAGAAAAGTTACTCAAGCTAGGACAGGTGAACACCAAAGAAGATAAGGTAGCCTTCATATAATTATTCCAAGAATTAGTGTATGTATTTGCATGGAATATATTGAATTTAAGGGGTTTGAACCTAAGTTGTACCAACATACCATAGAGTTGGAGGAGAGTGACAAAAATGTGAGACAAAAAGAAAGGCCAATCAACCCAAAAATTGAGATCCTTATGAGGAAGGAGTTGACAAAACTTATTGAATCCAATATTATCTTCTCTATCAAACATTCTTCATGGGTGGAAAATATTGTGCCTATGAGGAAGAAGAATGGGGAGATAAGGTTGTGTGTGGACTTTAGATATCTCAACAAGGTGTCACTAAGAGATCACTATCCTCTACCATCTATGGATTATATTCTTCAAAGAGTTGTAGGTTCATAAAGGTTCTATTTTATTGATGAATACTTTGGGTAAAATCATATATTAGTGATGGAAAAGGATAAACATAAAACTACCTTCATAATTAAGTGGGGCACTTATGCCTACAAGAAGATGCCCTTTGGATTGTCTAATATAGGGGATACCTTCCAAAAGGCAATGTATATGGCCTTCCAAGGGATAATAAATGAGATGGTTCTCATCTACCTTGATGAAATCATTATATTTTCCAAGGACCCTGAGGATCACTTGATACATTTGAGGTTGGTGTTTTATAGGTGATAACAATTTGGGGTATCCTTGAATCCCCCAAAATGTATATTTTTAGTCCATGAAGGTAGACTTATAGGACATGTTGTGTCAAAAGAGGGCCTCTCCATTGACCCTGAGATGATAGAGGTAATCCTTGATTTGTAAATACCAAAACATAAGAAGGAATTCTAAAGTTTCTTGGGCAAAATCAACTTCATTAGAAGATTCATCCCCATATTTTTAGGTTTTAGTGAGGCCACTAACTCACATGATCAAGAAACATAAGGAGTTCTCATGGATCAAGGAAAGTAAAAGAAGTTTTGAGGCCATCAAGCATGCCATTAATCAATATCGCACCATCCTCAACCTTTATTTTATAAAATATTTATACATGTATACCTTTTCCACAAGTGATACTATTTATGCTATGTTGATGCAACAAAATAGTGAAGACCAAGAGTAGCCCATAGCCTTTTTATGTCAAGTGTTGGAGGGTATTAAGAGAGGTATACATTTTTTAAAAACACATTATTTCTATCATGAGAGGTATAAATAAGTTTAGACATATGGTGTCTAACAATAATATCTTTGTAATGGTGGTTCACCCTAGTATAAAATATTTCATACTCAATAGGGACTTGAGTGAGAAGAGGGTTGGTTAGGTGACCAAGTGCATGGAATATGATATAGAGGTGAAGGTTAATAAGTTAATCATAGGTAGAGGAATTTATAATTGCCTTGTAATATATGTTAAGGAAGTGAAAGAGATGGTTTTGGTAGTCCTAGATAATCAACAAGTAGTTACAACTATGGCTCCTTCCAGCTAGACCCAAGATATAGTAAAGTTAATCTAGATGGGAGAATTTCCTATGGGATTATAGAGGACAAGGAAGATTCACTTCAGAATACATTCCATATTTTACATCTTAGTTGATGGAGTTAATAAGGACCTTGGTGGCATGCTTTTGAGATGTGTAGAAACTAGTTAAGTAGACAAAATTTTAGAGTAGTTTCATGATGAGCTTGTAGGAGGGCACTTTGTAGTCAAAAAAACATCATAAAAGATCACAAGGCTAGGTTATTTTTGGAAAAATTTGTTTAGGGACTCAAATTATTAGGTTAGGAGGTGTCCCAAATGTGTTATGTTACTGGCAATCCAATACTAACTACCTTACCTTTAAAACCCATTCAAGTTAAATAGATCTTCATGAATTGGCACTTATAATTTATAGGTTTTATTCATCCCACATATATTGATAGACATAAGTGGGTTTTAATAGCTACTGATTACTTTACTAGGTGGGTAGAAGTAACCACACTCAAGGAAGCAAATGAGAACTTAGTTTGGGAGTTCTATGACATCCTAGGGACTAGGTTTGGGGTCCCCTCCACCATTATCTTAGATAATGAATTTTAATTAATTAGTGAAAAGGTTTGTGAGTGTTATATTAATCATGGTATCTAACTCAAATATTCATCCAAATACTATCCACTAGGTAATCGACTAGCAGAGTCCACCAATAAGAACTTGATTAGGATCATAAAAAGGACAATGGAGGACAACCAAAGGGAGTGGCACACCAAGTTAAGGATTAACCTATAGATAGATAATATTACTACTAAGAAGTATAATATTCACTCACCTTATCTCCTTATCTATGTTAAAGAACCAAAATTTCCCATTTCACTTGAGCTTCTAGCCTTTTAACTTGCACACTAGCTTGAATTCATGGAGATTGATGTAATGGAAGTGAGGATGAATGAGTTGAGGCAATTGAAAGAGACTAGAGATGGTACCAATAATTCCATGTGTTATAATAAATATCAATTCAAAATTTAATTTGAAATATATCCTCATCAAAGACCTTTCAATAAGATGACATTGTACTTAAGTGGGATGAGGACCATGCCGAACCAAGTACGCATTCTAAATTTGATAGCCTTTGGAGTGGGCCATATATAAGATCAGCTGTAAAGAGAGAAATTAATTATAATTATCTATATTTATTGGTGAGGAAATTAATATCCTTATCAATGGGATTCTACTCAATAATTTTTATTATAAACACCAAGTCCTCTTGTACATAATAACTAGTTTCTTTTCTCTAATTGTTACTGCACATGTTTGTTAGTTGTTGGTTTATTTTAGTTGCTTGTTTCTATATGTATTTTTTATGTTTTTGTATTTTGTTTTGTGTCTTGTATTTTTTGGTCCTAAAGGTATATAATATATTAGGAAAATTTAAATTTCAATCAAGGGTCCTCATCTAATCATGAGTGATAAACAAAGATATCTTGGGTTTCTTTGACTAGTAAATAGGCCAAGCCAACTAAGTAACTAGAAATGTTGACTATTTTATACCCTCAAGCATATAAAGGAGTAAAACCATGTATAATAACTCAAATAAATAATTTTTTTTAATATTTATTATGTCTTTAAGGGGTTAGGATAGTCCAAACCAAGGTCACTAGTTGTCATGTCAAAGATAATAAGTCTAGTGTTGTGTCATGCGAAGAAAACATCATAATGATTGTCCTCACTCCCTATTTAAACTATGTAAAGAAGTACTCCAAGTGTTTGAACATGTGTGAAGGTCCATAATAGGCTTTGAAGTGGTCTCAATAATATAAGTGTGCCATGATGGAGATAATAAATGTTGTAACTGGTAACTCAACATGAACCTTTTTGGTGTATACAAGATATGTAAGGTATGGCTTGATTAAAAGTTTTTTAATAGTGATATGAAGGTACATGGGAGATAATTAAAGCCTTTATTAGGTTATATGGTATTTTCATAAGTATTTAAATGATATTCATTTGAAATCCCCACTTGGAACCATGATATATTATCTTAAAAGAGATTTTTTGGCCTTAAATAATGATTTTAAACCCCAAAAGGCCACTAAATAAATAAATCACAACTTTAAATACTCCAATAAACACCTCATTACTATGACCAAACGTTTCATATACTAATGATTCATTTCTCACAAGTCAACACACCTAATTGCCACTAAATACACCCCACACATGTGGAAATGTGTCTCCTCAACTCCTCAATACTATACCATGAGATTTAAGACATCACCTAACACCTATTTTCCATCCTCCTATCGACCAATAATGAAATTTGGTTTGAAACATGAGAAAAGCTAGGGAATTTTTAGGTTTTAGGAGATTTTAGAGTAGTACAGATCTAAAGAGTATAAATTTACTCAGGTGGAGCTAGGTGTTTGTAGGGGAGTTGAATATAGGCATATGTTAAATAAATCAAAGTGTTTCAGGGACTAAAGAGATTAAAACTGATTTAATTTCCCCACTAATCTCATTTATAGACATGGAAAGCACTTAAGGTTTGTGATATATATATATATATATATATAGAGAGAGAGAGAGAGAGAGAGAGAGAGAGAGAGAGAGAGAGGATCCAAGATCTTAAATAAATAAAGTGGACTTGATGAACTTCTAATCATGGGAATTGGTTTTAGGTTTATTATTTTGAGATTTATGAGCAAATGCTAAGAATTTGGGTAACTTGGTCACCACCCTCATCTACACAGGGAAAAATAAGGGGAATGATTTCATTGAGTTTTTGGTTTATTTAATCAAACTAATGATTATTCCTAGTTCTTTTGATCATAAAAATAATTTTCATGGCATCCTCAACATTTGATTCACATGTGTGGGAATATAGGAGTTAACATGTCTAAGCTAACACTATTTTTAAGCTACAAGTAATCTTTCATTGGTGGGAAAGACTATTCAGTGCATACATATCATGGTCAACAGTGTTACAAGGTTCAATAATGGTATATTGAAGTTATTCATGCCCCTTGGTTAAATTTTAATGTTAATATATACCTCTATCTCTCTTAAATGGTGCCTCTTAGTGAATATTGCCTACAAGTCTAAGTTTCACTACATAAGAAGTTAATGTATTATATAATTATGGCTTTAAGGTTATCAAAACACATTAAACATTGAAAAGAGTGTTGAATTCATGCCAAAGTGTACTTATATCAAGATTTTTAAAATTTATCATAGACCCCATAGACCAAGGAACCACCATATACCTCTCAAATACCTTCATAGTCTTGTTTAGGAGATGTTAAGGTCATTAAGCAAAAGTTAAGGTTATTTGTAAAATCCTAGGTTTCATTTTTCACTATGTATGCCTCATTAGTGGGATCCAAATATTATGATATATTAAGTATATGTATAGATATGATTAGGTAACCTATATATTAACTTGGGTGAGAGTTAATAGTTTAAACCAAGCCCCCAAAGAGACTCTACCATTTGATAACCTTTACAGTTTCATTTCACCTCAGTTGTAAGCCTTGTATTCCAATTTCAAACTCCATATGAACCCATAGTCATCACCCTTAGGTCACCACCCCCTACCCAAGTCCAAGATGTGGAATAAAGGCCTAAACACCCTATAAGGTTATTAGGAACCATTATTTCCATAAATAAATTGACCTATGAAACTATATACCCTATTAGGGAGGTAAATCACCACTTATAGGAAATCACCTAGACCCATCATGCAAAAGTCCTTCAAATTCATCATATGCAGATGATACCTAAGCATAAGAAAGGGATATGAATATGTAGATGCATATCTTGTAGATATGTATTGGGATAATATATATCAATTTTAACCTCAAGTCTAACTAAGAGGGCACTCTCTTAACTTAAAGACCATGTTGCATAGATCCTTGGGTCAATCAATATACATGGATCAATAATTAAAGTACTATTAGTAGTATTAAGTCTTTATATTACCTTGAATATGAGATAATAAATGCAAATAAAGTGAAAAAATTCAAACTAAGAGAAAATTTAAAACATAGAGGTCTTCTCACCAAAGGAAAATAAATATGTAGGAGGATATTTTGGACCGAATTAAAAGCATATAGTTAGTAGGGGTTTCTAGGAATGAGAAGGTACCAAATTAAAGAGAGTGGAAATACCCATAACATATGAAAGTGTATTATTAGAGAGAATAAGGTATAAAAACCCATTAAGGCTTCACATAATGATGATATTAGTATGAGGTGACTTTTTGTTCTGATTTGAATACTCAGGACACATATGCCTTATGTGTGACTATGTAAGTGAAACTTGTTGGTAGAGCTAGGTAGGTTAAACCTCAAGGATATGATCAAGACCTAGAACATGATGTTAAGGCATTGATTATATCCCTAATAAGAGATAAAATAAGTTACTTTAGGCACAAATATCAGCTACTATAGTCCCATACACTAGACAATGTTGATCAAGGTAGTCTATAGGAAAGAGTAGGATTGACAAGGGGTTTGAGTGGATGAGAACATGTGAAAAAGATAGAGTATATATTGAAAGAGGTGTTATGGAAACATAAAATACAAATATGTATCTACAATAGGTTGAGGTTCCAACAATCAAACTAAATACTTCAAGGCCTAAAGGCTCACCTAGGTCTCAAGACCCCATATCCACTTCAAAAGCAAATCCTAACCTCTAGGCAGACTCAGTACAATATGAGGGTATGTGAAGGTTTTTTAGACCCTAAAAAAGGAATTTAAGGCATATAAATTCAATTAAATAGTTAATTTTTGGGTTTATCTCTCTCTTAATCTCTATTACTTAAGTAAATAGGTAAAGTTGTACTTTTAAACACTCATACCTTTCACTAGAGAAGTACCTAGGCCTAGGGTTCTTATGGAAACTTCAGCACCCCTATGGACTAAAAATACATGAAATTAGTGGGGTTGAGGGGACCATATTTATGGATAAACATTAAGAAGATAACCTACTCAAAATGCCTAGTAGAGAGCTCGAGGCACACCTTCCAACAATCATATCTCCATACACACTTTGCATGGGACCTAAGGTTGTTTAGGAGAGATGAAGGGCTAAATGAGTTAAAGGTTCATAATATTAAGTTTTGTTTTGGATTTATATAATGTATGAACCATCTTTAAGATATTAGACCTCCAAAACCCTTCCTAAACTGTAACTTAGACCCAATGAAGGAAATATTCCCCAAAATGCATCTAAATGAAGTAATTGAGATATAAAATGGCCATAATGGTCTCCCCAAGTATTTTAAGCACCCAAATGACCTATTGGTTGGCACATGTAGTGGATATTTTGTGAAAATGAAGCCTCAAAAAGTCATTTTTATCTTGTAAATAAATAATTGATAAGGATTTTTATATACTATGGGTTTTTAAGGGGAGAGAGGGTCCCAAAGTTCTCAAATTATCTCACATTAGCCACTTATAGGGGTATCCATAACTGGTAACCCTTATAGATAGACCTAGGTGTCTAAGTGAGAGACTATAGGTAAATTCCTTGATCAATCCAACATAAATACCCTAAGATACATCAAGAGTGATTTAAATGTTAGGAGTGGTTAGGTGCCTCACAATCATTGCTTAAGGTCAATACTTAGAAAACCTATAGTTAAACATATTTATCTAACACCTTCATTGAAACAATGCCACTTAGAGGTTATAGTAGAGGATAAAAGGGATCTTAGAGGATACCTAACCTTTTCATGAAGTTGATCATCATGTTTCTCTAGATGTGTGATGTCACTTTGGCTTACAGGGGAGATACAGAGCTAGTTATTTTGTCTTATAGACACCTCAAGACTACTTAAAATGCATACTTATCACCTGAGAGGCAAATTAACAAGCTCAAAACTATATGGAGCTAATGCATGGGAAGATGATGACTTTAGGTGATGTGGGGGTATTTGTCTACAAGAGTTTAGTGGAATTGGTTTAGAGGTTAAGGCCCTAATCTATATGAACCATAATTATGAACATTGAACCCTATTAAACCTCCCTAAAACCCTAATAAGGACTTGATTATAAATATTTAAGATAAAATTCATCCAAATTAATTGGAACCACTTGTAAAAATCTTTGATAATGTAGTTTACTTAGAGGAGGCTTTTTCTAAGATATTGGTCTATACGAATAATGTAAGAACACCTATATAAAATGCATGTTTTCAAGGTTTTGAGAAGGAGATGAAGTGAAATAATTGGTCATAAATTTTCACTCATGGGAGGGGGTGATATGAGACTTTTTTCATCCTATGATATCATGAAATATCCAAAAAATTTCTTGGAGATGCTTCTATAAACCTCCACTAATTAGCCAGTCTATAGAAGTTAGCGAATATGGTCTAGTTATACAAGAAGGGTAAGATTTTAGGTGTAGGATATTTTGAGGGCCAAATTTTTGATGTATCATATTTTTTTAGGTGTAAATCAATCTTACTAAAATAATTTTAAGGTCTATTTTAACTCTCATAGCCATCCAAATAGTGAATGAATAAGAGACTGTGATACTAATTCATAAGGCCTACTTAACAAACAAAATAAAGATGTTTTTGGGAATAAGAAACTTATATTGAGTCAATGTGACATCATAAAACATGAGAAAAATCCATGTTCATGGAAATTATGAAAGATTTTGGGCATTTTCTTGAACATGGCCAATGTGTAGGTACGGATATCTACTTAATACCTCATGGAAAAGCCTAATTGGACCTATTTTAATGCTTGGTAATTGATGAGGGGAAAGGAAATTGACTAGGGATGGAATTCATGGGATCTTAATGAGTCAAAATTTACTAACAATAGACCTTAACACTCTGAGGTTCTCATTCAAAGCACTAGTCAACCCAAGCAACATAGAGGAGTGTGGAGGACTTCTGTAACTACTACATGTATATTATGGCATATTCATACTAATTATAAACCAAGATTCCTTCCTCTCTCTTGAAAACAACTCTATATATTTATGCCTTAAGGCCTTTTTTTGGTATTCCTCAACTGGGTATAGAAAAACTCCACCAAATTACATCTTGAGCCTTGAGAATCAATAAGGAAAGATTGGTTACAGACTCATTATCAACATTAGTGTGTGTTATGGTTTTTGAATTGAATAAAATCATGATTTTCATCTTCTTTTATAGGTCTTCTCTTTCATATAGTGTTATATTGCCATCCTATGTAGGTCTTGTGAAGTGTTATGAGGTGGTAGTTGTATTGAAGAGTGAGCTGATTGGTAGTACCTTAAGCATACCTTCCTCTTATTTCCTTCAAGTTATAGACCATCCAACTAACCTCCACATTATATACTTATGTTTAGGAGTGTTTCAAGAGGCCTTTCTAGTTACTAGTCTTTCATTAGATTCAAAAAGTGTGTTTGAAGATCAATTAAGAGAGGATAAGTGAATATTGGTGCACCACCACCTTTAGAATAGGTTTTATTTTCATGTTTCCATACTATTTATTTTAATCCTAATATTAGTAGGTCTTATAAGGAGAGATTAAGTTGATATATCAAGGGAGATATCCCCATATGCTATAGGTTTGGAATTAATATAGGTCACCCACAACCTTTAGGCCAATCCCATGTCAGTCCAAGATTAAATTGAATTGAACTATCTCCTTCAAAGGGTACATCTTGGAGTACTAACAATACACACTATGGGTTATCTATCTGAATCTATCTTTCCTATATTTTGTGCACTCTAGTAGTGAATTTGATATGTAGAATTTAATTTAAGATGCATAATAATGTGAAACCATTGATTCTAGTTGAATCAATCCATTCCATTTCATTTATGTTATATTATTTTTATATTCCTTGATAGAATATAGTTTATTATTAAAGTTCAATCTCTAGCATAATATTTCTTCCATTAGTCCTTAGAATACTATTAGGATATCTTAGCCAAATCTTACACATATCATTCACATTTAATGTATGCTATTGATTGAGAAAAGTCAACATAATATAGTGGATATTTTCCCATGAGTCATCCAACCTGATCTCCCTCCTTTCCTTGAACTTAGTATTGACCAAGAACTTCACCTTCTTCTAATATTAGATATCAAAGGACCTTGGAGCTCTATTTTTATATATTTCAACACTCTTAATGAGCATTGAGATGTTGTTGAGGTATTTTGGTTCCATCACAAGAACCAATTGACACCACCTATCCCAAATCTCATTCCTCTAAATAATAAACCAAACCCCTAGCCCATCCATTAAATTAGATTCTTTAGCTAGAAATCATGGAGTCAAGTGGAAAGATTAGTGCATGTTAATTTATGTGCATAAAAATTAATAAAATTGACATGAAGGAATTTATCCTTTGCATATCCCTTTCTTACTCTTATCCTTTAATTTATACATTTTCCCTCCTTCCATTTATTTTTCATGTATCCATATACCCATAATATATGTCTAGATAGAATATTGGAGGATCTCTTTGCCTAGATGACAATAGGAGAATCCAAATTATCATAAAAAAATCATTGATGAACTCAAACAATCCAAAATTTGACACTAAAGTATAATAATAATCTTACAATTACTCCCTTCCCAACACTCAAACAAGGAGTCAAGTTTTTATTCAAGAGATACATAATGTATTTGAAACTACAAGTAATAACCCTGACACCAAAATCATGACCCTCATAGGTGGTGGTACATTCACTCCTCATATGGATACCAACCCATCAAATAACTTAAAAATAATAGACATAGAAAACATTAACATATATGATCACTATCTAGGAAGGATATATAAATTAGAGGATGAGCTAAAATGAATGCAAATTTATACACACCTCCCTACAAAGACTAGAAATACCTCCAACCCACCATCATCAACCATAGGCACTACTCCAGGGAAGGGTGCCTCAAACCAACCCCTTTAGGCCACCTTATCTCATGCATATACCTCTCCTTCCATGGAGACCCATGGGCCTAATGCTAACACCAATCCTAACTAACTCATTAACACCTTAGTGGTTCATATCTATGACCTAGAGAATAATTGATAAACTTTAGGTCAAGGGACAAGCCCAAGTCCTCCCACAATAACTCATCCCTCCTCTTCTCCCATCCAAATAATAACTTACCCAACATCAAAAAAATAAATTTACATCTACCCACCACTATAGGAGTACATACCACCAAAAAACCATGTCTCTCACCAACACATGGGAGATATCCTTACTCATAAGGTACCCATTCTTGATACTTCCAAAACCTATTCATCTTATCAAATACCTATTCAAACTCTGGTAGAGAGTGCATACAGATACACTCCACTATTAAAAAACTTTGAGTCAAGCAACAACCTACTTTTATCCACACCTCAAATCTATGTTCCTTTCACATATGATTCCCCCCTAAAGGTGGGCTATGTCCCACCTCATGTGGAATTAGGTTACACACAAACTACACATACCCCACCAAAGTGAATCACCAAGTCTCCTACATCTAAAAACCTCCCTTTATACTTCCATAGTATTTAAAGTCCACCCATCCAGATAAATACTTTCTAGCTTATTCCACTTTTCCCTATTAGGTTTCCTCTTTTCCCTCTAACAGTTATCATAACTACCCTTATGTGGCTCCCCATTTTAACCCTAGTCCCAAACTGCAGAAACATTATCAAGATGGGGAACTACATTGAATATATAAAAGAGCCTCTAGATACCAATATATGAGGGGTTTTTATCCCACGCCCCTAGCTAATATTCCTAAATTTAAAAGGGAATGGGTCCCAATGCACATGTAAAAGCCTACACTACCAACATCAAGGAACTCCTACCTTCAGATGGGGTTGTAGTGAATATATTTCCCAAGAATCTTGAAGGGATAACACTCAACTAGTACTACCACATCCCTGAGGTGTGTATACACTCTTTCCACCAACTTATGGCTTGAGTTTGTTAAAGCCTTTAACATTAAAAATCTTCTAAATAATAGCATACATGATTTATTATTTATCAAGTAAGGATATAATAAATCGATTACCCATTTCATCATGAGATGGTGATAGGTCCTACACTCTTCTGCCAACACACCTAACATGTACCAAAAAAAAATGTGATCTTTTCCTTCATTACCTCAACAAAAAGAAGGGAATACATCTAAATTTTTTCATATAGGTCATATGAATAAACACTTGAGATCAGACTATGTATTGACCAGACATCCATCAATAATGGGAAGTGAACTTATGGGACCAATGGGTAGATCATCACCCCTAACCAAAATAATGGGGGATCTCAAAATGCAAACCTAGAAAATGTACATAACCAAGGTCCTAAAATATTAAACCAAAATAGGAATTCTACCACTAAATACATACTTGAAGTTGTAGGTCATAGGTCATAGGTCATGATACTTGGAGTTGTAGAGAGTATAAATATTTCATATAAAGGATCCTAGAAGACCAAAGGCAAACATTCATAGATATGTTCCTAGGAAACACCAATAAAAATACCCAAAACACATAAAATGGTCTCGTTTCTCCCTAAAAACAAAACCTATAAATCTATTATGACCCTTTTCCCAACCACCAAACATATCTTACTTAAAGATAACAATAAAGTAACCTGTAGGGTTAACCCTTAAAACATAACTAATCTATGATGATAGGCACTCATTATGTTGAAACTTCCACCTTAGGGACTACAAACCCTGATGTGGCTCCTCAATTAGGAGTGCAAGGTAAAACTAGGATGATAGGAGTCATAGAGTTAGAATTTTTAGAGGAGACAAACACTATAACTCACACCAAAGAATATTAGTCTATATCCCTCCATGCCTTGAACAATTTAGAAATAGAGATAATCCCTAATCTAGTGAGTAATTATGACCTAATATCTAACTTGACCAAAAAATTCTCCCACATTTCATTTATAGACCTACTCAATAATTATCCTACTCATTGATTAGCCTTGATCAATGCCCTAGGACTGGGATACCTATATAATATCACTCCCCTCTCAAGCTTAAATTAACTCCATTGATCTAGACATGTTCCTTCTTAGTCATGAGTCACGATGTTGACTAATTTGATCTATGAAGTCTCACACCTAACTCTAAAATAATATGGAAAGGAGATATAACCCTTTCTTATAGATATGGACCTACAACAACTATGTGAAGAGATCCATAGTTGATGATGGAGTGGCTATGAACATCATCTAATTTTCTTTCCTATAAAAGATTGGTTATGGGGAAACCAATTGTAATAAAGTGGGTAAGACTCTATGAGGTCATGGTACTCTCAAATATAATTCCATTTATACTAACATAATCCAATTCACATTGGGTCCCAATATGGTACTAATAGATTTTTATGTCATCAACAAGGACACCAATTATAACATGATCTTGGGAAGGCCCTGGATACATCAAATGAATGCTATTCCTTCTAAATTATTCTAAGAAGTCTCATTCTTATTCTTGGGGAGGGTTTTTTTTATCTTAAGAGGATCTTAAACCCTTTGATATTTTACAAGCTACTATGAACAAATAACCTAGGTTACACATATATTATCTTTTACCTACTAATGAGGTTAATAAGCCCTTATAATTGGTTGATGATACTAGATCCTCAAAGCCTCAAGTGGTCATCCTATAGAAAGGGGAAGAAATACCTTAGGACTTATTAAAAGATAAACTAGTAGAAAAGTACATAACCATAATCAAAAAGGTTTCTATGTTATAACTAGTTGACAATATGATGATTTCTACCATGTCTATCATCAAAATCATTAGTCTCATCCTTTGATTCTCCCTTTTGATCCATGAGGAGTAGGGACCTATGAGTTTTTCAATCCCTAAGGTCAGTATCCCTAAGAGGGGATATCTATCCTCACACACCTTTGTATGGTGTAAGTGTCTAGGGATGAGGAAACTCCCTTCCACAAATTTCATGTCAATAGTCATTGTCAAGGCCAGCTAAGGGCCAAACATAGGGAATAAATTTATAACCTATGATCCATTATTGTCACTTCTAAACTTCTTTAGAATATGTTGGTAGACCCCACCATCATTGGTCCTATTAATTTTCCAAGGTCCTTAACACATTTGGGATACTCCCTCCAGAGATTTTAGCTATCCTCCTCTGACCTAAATTAGGTCTCATTTCTTTTCCCACTCAGAACCCATTGATGGTGAACTAAGTCATTCTCCCTCCCCAACTCATCCCAATACTTAGAGAGGAGGCTCACACGATGGATATTGGTGGGATAGAAATCAACATTGAAACTAATGATTACACATCGATTCCTAAATAAAAACTTATTTTACCCTTCAAAAAGGAGGATAACCCTAAAAGGTCACTCACCAAATTAGTAAAAGATTTCCCCCATATAATAAAAGGAAAAAAATGTTACCCATGTCCTATGAAAAATATTGTAAGTCACATGACTATAATCATGTGTCCCCTCCACCAAGGCAAAATCCTAACTACACAAGCATATTCCCTATGCTAAAATGGAACCCTAACTATCTCAACATACTCCTCACCTCATAAAAGAAGCCAAAAAAATAATGTTTTTAATTTAGAAAAATCCTCACTTATCTCAACCCAAATATAATAAGATAACCTTTTAGGTCATCAAAATTTCTCTCATTCCTTCAGTTGCAACATGATATTGGGTTATCCACATCTCCATAAGCCTATCCATTCATCCCACTTAGGGGAATGGTTCATTATATTCCCAAGTTTCAAAGATAAGAACCCCATGGGGGATTAACTAACATCCTCAATGTTTATATGGTTGAGATATTGGAGAACCAATAATTCTTGCTTGATGAATAACTTCTTTCTACACATGATCAATGGGTCTTACACAATAATGGGCCCAAGTTCCACCTGGGTGTTAGGGCATGAGTCATCCTCATTTCAACTAAAGGATGGGTTATTCCTTTTGAGTTCAAGTTATACTTTGAATGTATAAATAATGGAGATAAGTATAAGTCCTTATTACCTGGTATGCTCATTGTGAAGCTCCTAGGTGTCCAAAATTTGAGAATCCAAGGAGATTCATAGCTAGTTACAAACCAAGTGTTTAAAGTCTATAAAACTAAATGTGATTACCTTAAATTTTATAAAACTAACATCCATGAGGTCTCCAAGGACTTAAATTTCATTTCTATCAAATAAGTCCTTAGAGAAAGCAACTAACTTGTTGACTCTATGGCTCCCTTGCCTTCATGTTTCATCCCCCATTCAACAATCCTAGAGTCTAATTTTATAGTCTTGATCATGGTGGAACCCATCCTAATTGAGACTCTTGATGACCAAATAATCATCCATGTTAGATTAGATGAGGACCCTCTAATCCTAGATCTAGCTAATAATGATGATTCCATCCTTACATTTTTATAGGATTATGATGACCTCCCCTCATCCTATTATAAGAGGGGTTTATTTTTTACATGTTATCCTAACTTAGGTCTTATAACCAAGTTTAACAAGTCTTACTTCCAGGTGGAAGATTAATTCTTATCTAATGACAAACACAATATATTCAACATATAAAGTGAAAACCCTAACCTTCCCCAAGCTCCTGATGTATTCAAAGAGGAAAACACATCCCTCATTGAGGAAACTATAAACATTAATATTGGAATAAATGAGAACCTTATAATCCCCAAGATAGGATATTTTATCTTTAAACAAGAGGTGAAATATCAAAATCAACTCCTCATGGAGCTTTTCAAGTCTTTTATTTTCTCATATAATGACATTATATACATCAATTATCCATAATCTAGTTAAAACACTTGAAATGAGACACATCAAACAAAAACTTAGATCCATCAAACCTACGATTGTATTGATGGTAAAAAAATAAATCATCAAGCTCTTAAAATTTATATTCATTAAGCCCATATATTACACCAAATAGATGCCCAACATTGTACCCATTCTAAAAAAATAATAAGATTAGAATATGCATAGACTTTTAGGACATTAACAATACATGTCCAAAGCATGATTTTTACCTCCCATATATTGACATCATTGTTGATGCTACTATTGGTGTCCTAGATTTCACCCTAGCTGAATAAGGAATTATTCAAGTCCTCTTATAAAAATCTAGTCCAACATGGGACTGAACCTAGGCTATGTTGCACCTAAACTTAGGTCAAACCTTTAAAAAGGGCTAGCTTCCTTATGGATCTATCACCTAAATGAGACCTAATCTAACACTTGTTTATAAAAGAGATAGAAAGATACAATAATATATGAAAGCATGTAAAAATGGGGCGATGCACCAGTAATTGGAACACTTATACTTTTCACAAGACACACTATGAGACATATTCAAGACCAAAGAAGATCATTCCCATTTGTGAAGTTAGGGTTCAAGAGTGTAGGAACACTGGCTATAAATTTATTGATCTCTTCAAAGCTTCTTACTCCTTTTTGGGACCAACTAAAATTTTGACCCTTATTTAGGATAGCTATGAGTGGCCTAGCTAAAGTAGAAAAAGATAAAATGTATCTCCTTATGAAATAGATCTTGCCTAAGAAGATTTTCAAGGCTTTTTTATGTTTAGGAAAGGAAAGTACAAGAATTGAGTCTATCTTATTAAAATTTATGCTTGTACCATGTTTTGAAATTACATGTCCAAGAAGCCTACCTTCATGAATAAAGAAAACACACCTTTTGGGATTCAAAGACACCCCAAATTATCTATACCTTTTAAGCATTTGTCTGAGGTGAATCATATGATCATCTACACTGTTAGAAAATAATATTATATCATCTAGATAAACAAGTATAAACTTATTATGGAGATCTTAAAATTCCATGTCAATAGCTTTTTGGAAAGTTGCTCTAGCATTGGATAAACCAAAAGGCATCTTTTTCTATACAAATGTCCCTCACTTTGTGGTGAAGGTTGTTTTGAACTGGTCTTTTTCTTTGACTAAAATATATTTATAATCACTATAGTCATCCAACAAGGAGAACCTTTTTGAACCAAAAACCAGTTATAAAATTTGTTCCATTTATGGTAAGGGATAGTGGTCTTTAAGAAAGACCTTTTTCAACTCATGAAAGTCAACACATAGTCTTATTTCACCATTCTTTTTACATACTAGAACAAGGTTTGCCACCCAAGTTGAGAGCTTAATTAGAAATATTATATCTCACTCAATGATTTTATGTAGCTCATCTCTAATTAAAGGTTTAGGATTTGGGTTAATAGGCCTTTGTCTTTTTATGAATGACCTAGTCTCATCCTCTAACTCAATGGTATGTTGAGCTAGAGTTAGATCAAATCCTTTGAGATCAATGTAATTCCATGCAAATAAATCTACAAAACTTGAACATAAGTCAATAAAAGTTTCCTTCTCTGAAGATGTGAAATTTTTTCCCAAGTTTAAACTCTTAATAGTTCAATATCCACATTTGTATAGTGTTCTTCCTTGGTTGATAAAGAAAACTTTTCTTTTCTCAATTCATCATCTCTACGAAATATGTTTTTAAGGGTGAACAACCCTTTAGGAAGCTTATTTGTCTTTAGCTACATAATCTGATCACCATACTACTGTAAGTGCTTCTCTTGGTTCCTTGAGGAAAATTTAGCTTCCTCTTGTAATAAATTGACAATCTGATGATCATCTTCAAATACTTACCAATTTTCATGGTTGTCTAGGAAAAAAGGCCTTGCAACCACCTTGATTTATGATTGAACCTTTTCATTTTTGTCATTTGGGATATTGAATTATGACCCAATGGTAGCTAACCTATCTTCTTATTTATTCTTATTTCTTGATATGGCACAAATATTGAAAGCTTTAAAATATTCAAGTAAGTCCCATACTCTACAATTATAAGACCTAAGTAGTGTGTTCTTGCATACATTAAGTCTTCTTACTTGGTGAACTATCAGTTCACTATCATCAAAGGCTTGTAAGGCACTAACCTTCATCTTCCTTGCCCATTGCAAACTATGCACTAGTGATTCATATTCAGTAACATTAATGGAATAACCAAAATAAAAATTTAGAGAAGATAAATACCTTTGATTGGATGGAGAAATTAACACCATTCTAGCCCTAGTTCCATGTTTTTTCTTGGATCCATCAAAGAATAATTTCCATAGGCCATCACTAGGTTGATAATCTTTCATCAATGCTAGAATGAGTGTATCAATTTAATATAATAAATAGAAACCAAGTCCTTATACTTATACTAAATTTTAGGTATCATTCTCATGCAAATAAGAGGCTCACTCATCAAGGAAAAGATTTGGGAATCCATCTATAGGTGATTCCATTTCTACTTCACTAGTTTTAGGTACTTTATTTGAGATAACAAATCAGTGTTCACCATACTTGGCATATATGGATGCAAATGAAATATTTAAATAGGTTTAGAATGTATTATTACCTTAGTACCATACTAGTCTTGAACATTAAATAGGTTGAATCAGTTGACAAATATCCTCTAATCTTTGAGGTAATGTCCCTTGACAGACACATGGAAAAATAAGGAGGCAAGTCTACTACTACTACATCTTACTAAATGGTAACCTTGGGGAAAGTATGTAATGTCAAATTTATATCTTTGATTATGCCTACTATATTTTTTGATGACCCATCCAATTATAATACTCCCTTGGTATTTGGTTCATAAACAAGACCAAACTTGTCTGTAATTTGCTTGGGCATGACAGTGCTACTAGCTCCATTATCTACCATACAGTTGCGGACTAAAAAATCACCAATAAGAAGAAAGAGATAAAAGTGAAGGTTTTTATTTTATTTGACATTAGTTTTATCTACCTTTGTCATTTTATGTACCTGTTGATTAGGTTGTTTGATTTTTTGGTCTGAATTAGCCAAGATAGCTCCTTATTTCTCAACTAGTGATTTAGACATTTTGAGAGATAAAAGCTCTTGAATGAGCATTTCCTTTTGCCATGGAATGAAAAGAGAATACCAAATGCTAATTATAACATTTTATTTATTTATTTGATCTATTACGATAAATGATGCTCTATTAGCCTTTAGCTATAATTTTTGAACCACTAGTTATTCTCTACTTAGAGGCATTTGGGAAACCTTCCCTACCTCTACATTCTAGTTATCCTATGGTATAGAATAAATAAATTTATCCTTGACACTCTTTGAAAAAAATTAGGAATATGAGAATCATTGATCACATCTCGAGTTTCCTCAACTGCTCTTCTTTTGGCTCTAGTCAGAGCTGCAACTTGACCATTTGTGTTGCTAGTTTCACCAACTTGGTTGAATTCAATATGATCATCCAATTTCCAATTCACATTGATGACATTAGGTTTCCCTTGAACTTGTTGATTCTCTCCTTGGAATGCCATATTGAAGTCTTGATACTAACCACCTTGAAGAGAGAACTCTTCTTATGTCATTTATGGCATAGTAATATCTTGTGATACTAAGGCTTGATTTTGGAGGTCATTTGGATTAAAATGCTGCCAACCTAAATCTTGCATCAAGTTATTTTGAGGAACAATATATTTTAAACTAGAAGGTACATTAGTATCAAGGGTTGTGTATGGCTTTATTTGGGTTATGGATCCTTGATTTTGGTAAGGTTGCCTATTGTCTTTAAAACCTTGATAAGGAGGTCTTTGGTTATTGAAGGACTGATAAGTGTTCTAGTTTTACTATTGATAAGGTATACCTTATTACTATTATATCTTTAGTTGAATGATATCATTCCTAAAAGATTGTAACATACTTTTTAGATCTCCAATCTCACTAGCTTGATAAGAAGGAGCTTTAACTTGGGATTTTGGAGATGGAATAGGAGCTATAGATGGAATATGAGGAAATTGAGGAGGAGGAATAGGTTAAAATTTTGGGAATATGGGATTTAAGGCATTAGAATAAGTTTACCAGTTTGTATCAAGCTATTTTCTACTCTTATTACAAGTTTATAGGTATTTGGCAAAGTATTACCACCTATGGATTGTATCATGACACTAATATTAGAATTAAGGGAATTTAGATATTAAAAAAATGCATACTATGGAGATGGTCTATCCTAGTCCATGTCTTTTGGAATTTGAGGTTAAAATTAGACATGAAATCATGGGGGTACCTTTGTATAATAGTTATTTGTTCAACCAATGATAGGTGATTAGATTTGTCTTCAAATTATCTCACTAAGGCTACACCTAACTCATCCCAGGTAGAAATAGAGGTCAAAGGATAATTTATATACCATTACAATGCTTTTCCTTTAAAGGAAGTAGCTATCAATCTGATAGCTACATTATCTTGAATAACATTATTGAATAGAGCAAAGGTTGGCAACACCTTGAATATGCTCAATAGCAATAGTTTTATCCCATTCCCCTGAGAATAAATGAATACTCTTAAGGGTAGACATAACAATATCATCATATTAAGGTAACTTTAGAGGACTACCCATATTGAATGGAATAAAAACTTGATTCCTGATATCCATTTAGGCAAAAGGGTTTGGTTTATGGGGAAAATAGCTTGGACTAAAATAATAGGATAACTATGAGATGAATTCTTCTTTTGAGGATAAGTATTTGTCTTATTGAATATTTATTTTTTATAAGTAGAAGGCAATTCAATATGTTCAAAAGGAGTACCTTTACTTGATGATCTTATCGTAACTTTTGGTATGAAAGAACTATTTGGATGATGCTATGAACCTTGCAACTTGAAGGATATTCAACTTTTGATGATGGTATATCTCTCTTACTGCTATAATTTTTTCTTCTCAATCTCCAAACTTTAATTATGCTAAGGAAACTTTGTCCCACCGAGTGTGCCAAAACTATTGGTGTCCTAGATTATACCTAGCTAAATAAGGAGATTGTTCAAGTCCTCTTATACAAATCTAGTCTAACATAAGACTGACCCTAAGTTATGGGTCACCTAAACTTGGGCCAAACTTCAGAGAAGGCTGACTTCCTTTTGGATCTATCACCTAAACTAGACTTATTCTAAAACTTGTTTGGAAAAGAGATAAAAAGATACAAAAATATATGAAAGCATATTAAAATGGGGTGATGCACCAATAATTGGAACACTTATACATTGTATAAGACACACTATGAGACATATTCAAGACCAAAGAAGATCAGTCCCACATGAGTATTTCATAATAAGGCATGAATCAGTTATCAAACTAGCATGAGAGGGAAGATATCCACTTTCAAGCTAAACAATAAACTATAAATTGCACTTATAATGGCCTGTGAGAACTACCAAGAATTTCATGGTGATAAAACTCAAAAATAGACAAGGAACATATATTCACTTAACTATACTAAATGAATTCATAAAACACACTTCAATTTAGCTTAAAAAATGATGGAATTTAGTCTTTATTGCATCAAAAAGGTGTTACTATACAAATTTTGGCATAGCCTAAGCAAGCCAAAGCATAAGAGTCTGTTCTCTAAAATGTTAGATATTTCTTGTCTAAAAACTTTTACAGAGTTACAATGTGGTAGCATATGGAACATATATAGAAAAAGGGAAGAGAGAAAGGGAACTATGATGTATTAGCATAAGTTTGAGGATGCTAACTCATGACTTTATCGATAAGGAACAAATTTTGTAAAATAATTGAATGCCCATTATCCTTATCCAACCACTAGGTCCCCTTCTTGGAACTCCATGTCATTATCTATCTGATCTACTGATGATGACCATGTCTTAGAATTGATATAATTATGCCACATCTACTTTGGGTGGCCATAGTACTTGCTTTCAAAAATGTGACCATGTTGATAGAAGAAACAACTATCTATGATCATGTTTACATATTTATTTGGTCCAATATTGAACATATTCTCATAATAGGGGAAAATAAATCTAATTAATTGTTTTCACATAGTCACAATATCCATGGAAACCTACAAATTACTTGACCTTACTTCAACACTACTAGTCCATCTTCAATCTCTATATTTTATCTAAAAAAGACTTATTTTACCTCTAAAACCCTATGAGAGAAAATAAGCTATTGTACACAAGGATCATCCATCTAAAATTAATGAACATGTCAATGAAATGACCTTGTAATAGGGTTGATAGGTTCCAAATTATTGACCAGAGGTCCTATTTAAACTTTAATGGAGGTGGATCCTTGTCCTTAACCATCTTTCTTGTATGACTATGTATTTTTTATGGTGTTTAATCGAGATTAAATGGAGGCATGTGACATTAGAAAATATCACCTTGGTTTGACCTTGGTCATGTGTTTGATCTCCATGAAGTCCCTTAGCTTCATGAATTTTAATTTCATTGGTCATCGATATAGGCTCGAGCCAATAAAATTGTGCCAAACTATCTTTTCTCTTATTGGTCTCATAGATCCTTATTAACTTATTGAATTTTATCACACCATAGGATCAACCTATATGAATGAACATGGTCTATTAATTTTTCACCACTAAATATCCTTTAACATGTTGATTCAAGTGTGCACTATTAGATCAAGATATATGAAGCAAAGTGAGCCTATGATCTACTTGGGCATACTTTCCTACCAGTCATCTCACACCATTGGATCATTGGTATGATTGAACACTAATCATAGATCTAGATCAGACCCACCTTCTTTTTAGTCTCCTTATTCTTTTATATCTCTACTTGGTGAATTCTCACCATTAGATCTTGTACAACTTATACTTTTTAAGGGATTTTAACCTAGGGACCCTTTGACTAGTTTGACCTCAACATGAACCATTGGGTTTGTGTTGTTAGCATGCAAGCTCATGCAACCATTAGATCTTGATCAAATTTAAACCTTTTAAGGACCTTTTGAACCCAAATATTTACTTTACAAAGCTAAAACTTAACACTTGCACAAATGTCCTATGTTGTAGGTCCATATTTGAATGCTCATAACTTAAGCCAAAAAGCTTATGTAGACATGAAATTTATAGAACATGTTCTTGGCACAAGGGATTTTATGGTGCTACAACCTTTTGGCTCACAAGATTTCCTTAGGTGTATTTATTAAATGCACAAGTGAACTAGTCTATTATTTTTTAGATGACATCCTGACAATGGTCTGGTTATTTAAACTTTCACAACTCATATTTTGATCATTCTATCAAGGTGTTAAAAATATTCTAAGGCTTGTGAAAATTGATTCATACTCTTAAATGATTTGGAAACCTCAAAAATTGCTAAGACCCTTCATTTGTAGTTATAGACCTATCCCTTAAATATCAATTAGATCACACTTTAAGCCTACCTAAAGTGTTTCAAAATATTTTCAAAAGCTATATGATATCCACGTGAGGTTTTTCTACTCCTCATGACATTGGGTCACTCTTAAATTAAAATCCTTCTTAGCTTCTAGACTCTTGGACTAAGTACATTTTGGTATGTAGACCAAATTTGGTTAATAACTACCACATGATATGAGCTACTATCACTCATGGATTACTTTTGAGGATAAAAATAGGTTTATATCTTTTTTGAAGATCAAATCAAGACTTATTTATCAAAACTATGGGGAACCTTTTGCTATGTTGTAATTCCCTTCAGTCTAGAAAATGTAGGGGAAATGTATCAAAGCGATATGACCCACATCTTCCATGACCTCATCCAAAAAATAGTGGAGGTTTACGTGGATGACTTTCTTGAAAAAACAAGGTGACACAAAGACTATTTAAGAATGTTGTGCATCATCCTCACATGGTTATTAGAATATGGAGTTACTCTCAATCAAGAGAAATGCATGTTTAAGTCATTAATGAACAACTCCTAGGGTATATTATCTCACATTTTGGGATTGATGTCAACCCTACTAAGATCCAAAAAATATTAGAAATGAACCCTCCAATAGATGAATTTAGTATCAAGACATTTTTATAACCTTGCCTATGTTATTCATCCCATCAACAACTTGTTAAAAAATAAAAGTGACCTAACTTGGTTAAGTTATTGTCAAGAAACATTTGAGGCAATAAAATAATTTCTTATGTCTCCTTCAACACTCATGACACCTAATAAAAATAAGAATTTGATACTTTATAAAAGAGAGGCCAACGTATCCCTTGCATATATATTATCTCAATAAGATGACACTAGTAAGGAATGCATGATCTATTTCATTATCTAAACCCTTATCAATTATGAGACATGATACACATAGGCAAAAAATGAATCCATATAAATAGTGTGTGTAACCAAGTGGATATGACACTATATGCTTAATCAAGAAATGAAATTTATTATAAGATCTCAAGCCTTACAAAATTTGTTATCCCATCTTTCTGGAAAGGTTAGGAAATTCATTATGCTCTTAAGTGAGTTCAAATTAACTTATATCAACCAAAATTTAGTCAAAGGACAAATAATCATTTATTGGTTGGTTGATTACCATTTATAATATAATGACCTTGTTGGTGTTAATTTCCTTGATGAGTTGATATGCTATATAAAAAATATTTCCACTAGTTCTTTTCCTTGATACATGTTGACCAAATATGACCCTAGGTCAAATTAGGTAAACCACCTATATATTAAAACTTTATATAAGGTCATTCTAAACCATAAAATGGACACATAGTCATTTTTACAGTCACATTATATGTTTCATCTTTGTCATATGTGTCATTATCTTAATATTCCCTTATGTCACCTTTTTGGTCATTGTAGATGAAATTGTATGGTTTCCACAAGAAGATAAGTGTGTCAAAACAATATCCAATGTAAAAGGTGTCATTTGAGTGTCAGGGAACTATTTTTTAACTGACATGATGTAGGTTTAATGTAGATTTAATAAGATAAATTACAATAAAGGTATTTTTAAGTAGTACAAATAAGGACAACCACTTGGCATGTGGGAAGTCATCAAGAGTGTCCCTTAAGATCCCCACATATTTTACAAGCTTGATAATATTTAATAGGTTCAAAAATGATAAAAATTGGTCTCTCTATCATCACTCTCTTTTCCAAGATAAAGAAGCCAATTGGTTTACATTTGGTATAGATAAGAGAGGATGAGTTGGTTTGAGTGCACTTGGGGGTTGAAATTAGTCTCTGTGATCTCTCATTCCATCATCATGGTTTTCATATTGGTAGTCCATACTTAATGAATAAACAATAAGATTACTAGTGCCTCTAAACTACTTGCAAATCCCAAACACCTCAATTTATTCATCAAATTATAGTTGTATATGTGAATAAAATGGTGTGTATAGTCTTTTAGATAATATTCATTCATTTAATATTATTTCCAACTTGTTTTTCACATGTGGATGTGAAAGGATTGGTAGATCACCCTCACTATGCTAGAGGAGACCAACATTGAAGTAAGCAAATAATGTTCTATCAGTTGCATCTTTTTATCCTCTCATATTAGCCTTATATAAGAGGGAATGCACTTGTTTTTCCTCCTCTTAGATCATGGTGATGGTTTAAGAAAAATTAAACTGACTAATGAACATCTCAAGCTTTGAAACGAGTAAGGTTTAATGTTGAAATCAAATACTAGAAGATAGTGAGCAAGATTGTAATAATGTAATCAATGGTGGTAGACTGATAGAAGATATTGAGATAAGTTCAAGTTTGATGATGTACTATAAGAGACCTATTTTGACATATGGTTGAAATGTGTGGACATCATGAACACTAGTAAGAGAGATAGTCCAATTTTAAACTTGTAGAGACAATCACTAACCCTGCATGAATACTATAATGGTCTGAAGCCATTACCATAGAGGTCTAAGTATTGATGAAAGAGATTTTGAGTTATTTATAATCCAATGGAGACTATCAAGAAAGTCTGAGAGTATAAAAGTATCACAATGATAGTGGTAAGGTCACTACATATAGTTAGACTTAGATCCATTATCACAAAGTTAAGATCTTACTAATGGGAATAATTACCTTAAATTTTCTAAATAAGGTTTTGTTCATACAATGTGCCATCTCATAGTGAAGTGTATTAATTTATAGACATGCCTAATGGTGTCTCTCTTGTAGCCTAAACTTAAATGCCACATTTTGACATTAGAAGATGATTTCTAAGTTAAGGAGAATGATGGCTGAGTGGGATTTCATTTCACTTAGGTTTATATTGAAAACACTGAGTTATAATCCCATCAGACTAAAAGTGAAACTAGAACTTAAAAATTCTTAGTGCATTGATGGTATAAAGATGAGAGAATGGCTTGTAGGCAGAGGCAAATACATTCAAGTGTGGAATGGTCCTACTAACTTGAAGATAAAAATTGAGAATGAGACACATAAAGGGATATGACCCACATCTTCTATGACCTCATCCAAAATATAGTGGAGGTTTACATGGATGACCTACTAGGAAAAACAAGGTGACATGAAGACCATTTAGGAATGTTGTGCATCATTTTCACATGGTTTTTAGAGTATGGAGTTGATCTCAATATAGAGAAATGCATGTTTAAGTCATAAGTGGAAAAAATCCCAGGGTACATCATCTCCCAATTTTAGATTAATATCTACCCTAATAAGATCTAAAAAATATTAGAAGTGAACCCTCCCATAGATGAATTCAGTATCAAGAAAATTTTAAGAAAGCTAGGAGCTATTAGGGGATTCATCCCTAACCTTGCCTATGTTATTCATCCCATCAACAACCTATTAAAAAATAAAAGTGACCTAACTTGTATAAGTGATTTTTAAGAAGCATTTGAGGTAGTAAAATACTTTTTTGTGTCTCCTCCTACGCTCATCACACCTAAGATAGATAAGCATTTGATACATTATATAAAAGAGGCCAAGGTATCCCTCACATGTATGTTAGATCAAGAAGATGACATTGGTTAAGAGTATGCAATATATTTCATTATATAAACCCTTACTGATTATGAGACATGATACACATATGAAAAAATTGAATCCATTAAAATAGTGTGTGTAACCAAGTGGTTGCAACCCTATATGGTTAATCAAGAAATAAAAGTTATTATAAGATCTCAAGCCTTATAGAATTTATTAACCTGTCTCTCTTAGAAGGTTGGATGCTTCATTATGATCCTAAGCGAGTTAAAATTAATTTATATCAACAAAATGTCTATCAAATGACAAATCATCATTGATTTGTTGGATGATTACCCTTTGGAAGATAATGACCTTGTTGATGTTGATTTCCCTGATGAGTTGATATGCTATATAGAAAATCTTTCCATTAGTTCCTATCCTTGGTACATGACCAAATATGACCATAAGTAAAATTAGGTCAATCCACTATATATTTAAAATTTATATAGTATATTTATAAACCATAAAATGGCCACATGCTCATTTTTAGAGTCACTTTATATGTTTCATCTTTGTCATATGTGTCATTATCTTAATATTCCCTTATGTCACCATTTTGGTCATTGTAGATGAAATTGTATAGTTTACACAAGAATAAAAGTGTGTCAAAATAATATCCAATGTACATGGTGTCAATTGAGTGTCAAGGAAATATTTTTTAAATGACATGATGTAGGTTTAATGTAGATTCAAGAAGATAAATTGCAAGAAAGGTATTTTTTAGTAGTTGTATAAATAAAGACAAATACTTGGCATGTGGAAATGGCTCAAGAAAGTCCCGTAGTATACCAACATATATTTTATAATCTTGAAAAGATTTATCAGGCTCAAAAATGACAAAAACTAGTCTATCTCTCTCATCACTCTCTTGTGTAAGTCAAAGAAGTCAACTAGTTTGTATTTGGTATGGACAAGAGAAGATGAGTTGGTATGAGTGAACATGGGGGTTAAAATTAGTCTCTATGATATATCATTCCATGGTCATGGTTTTTATATTGGTGATCTTTACTTCATGAACAAACACTAAGACTACTAGTGCCTCTAAACTACTTACAAATCCCCATCACCTTGGTTTCTTCATCTAATTGCAATTCTTTATGTGAATAAAATTGTGTGCATAGTATTTAAAAGGTATTAATTAATTTAATTTTGTTTCTAACTTTTTTTTCACATGTGGATGTGAAAGGATTAGTAGATCACCCTCATTATGATAGAAGAGACCACCATTAACGTTTTCAAACAATGTTAAATCTGCTGTATCATTTTGTCCTCTCATAGTGACCTTATATCAAAGGTAATGCAATTTTTTTTACCTCTTATTACATCATGGTGATGATTTAAGAAAAATTAAAATGACTAATGGACATCTCAAGCTTTAAACCAAGTAAGGTTGAATGTTGAACTCACATACCAAAATATAGTGAACAAGATTATAACTATGTAATCAATGAAGGTAGAATGATATAAGGTCTTGAGATAAGTTCAAGTTTGATGATGTAGTATAAGAGACTTGTTTTGATATAGGGTTGAAATGGTTGGACATCATGAATAATAGTAAGAGAGACAATCCAAGTTTGAACTTACATATACAGTCACTAAGCTTACATGAACAATACAGTGGTCTAAATCCATTACCATAAAGGTTTGAGTATTGATGAAAAAGATTAGGAGGTTTTTAGAATCTAATGGAGACTATTAGGAAAGTCTGAGAGCATAAAAATATCATAGTGATAGTGGTAAGGTCACTACATATAGTCAGACTTAGATCCATGATCACAGAGTTAAGATCGTAATAAAGGGAAAAATTACATTAACTTCTCTAAATAAGGTTTTGTTCATACAATGTGCCATCTCATAGTGAAGTGTCTTAAGTTCTAGACAGTCTTAATGGTGTCTCTCATGTATCCTAAACTCAAATGCCAAATTTTGACATGGGAGGATGATTGATAAGTCATTGAGAATGATGGTTGAGTGGGATTTCATTTTAGTTAGGTTTCTATTGAAAACACTCAATGAGATACAATCCCATTAGACAAAAAATGAAACTAGAACTTGAAAACTCCTAGTGCATTGATGTTATAAAAATGAGAACATGTACTACAAGTAGAGGTGAATATAGTAAAGTGTGAAATGGTCCTAGTGACTTGAAGATGGAGATTGAGAGTGAGACACACAAAAGGATATGATCCACATCTTCCATGACCTCATCCAAAAAATAGTGGATGTTTACATAAATGAAATACTTATAAAAATAAGGTGATGTGAAGACCATTTAAAAATGTTGTGCATCATCCTCACATGGTTGTTAGAATATGGATTTACTCTTAATCTAGATAAATTCATGTTTAATTCAATGTTGAAAAAATCTTGGGGTACATCATCTCCCAATTTGGGATTGATATCAACCCTTATAAGATTAAAAAAATATTAGAAATAAACCTTCCCATAGATGAATTCAGTATCAAGACATTTTTAGGAAAGCTGGGATTTATCAAGGGATTCATCCCTAACCTTGCTTATGCTGTTCATCCCATCAACAACCTGATAAAAAATAAAAGTGACATAACTTAGATAAGTGATTGTTAGGAAGCATTTTAGGTAGTAAAATAGTTTCTAATGTCTCCTCCTATTCTCATGACACCTAATCTAGATAAGCATTTAATACTTTATATAAGAGAGGCCGATGTATTCCTCACATATATGTTAGCTCAATAATATGACATTGGTAAAAAATGCATGATCTATTTCATTATCCAAACCCTTATTTATTATGAGACATTATACACATGGGTAAAAAGGAATCCATATAAATAGTGTTTGTAACCAAGTGGATGTGACACTATATGCTTAATTAAGAAATAAAAGTTATTATAAGATCTTAAGCCTTACAAAATTTATTAACCCATATCTCTTGAAATGTTGGGAATTTCATTATGCTCCTAAGTCAGTTTAAATTAAATTATATCAACGAAAATTATATCAAAGGACACATCATCATTGATTGGTTGGATGATTACCATTTAGAAGATAATGACCTTATTGATGTGGATTTCCCCAATGAGTTGATATGCTATATAGAAAATATTTTCACCAGTTCCACTCCTTGGTACATGTTGACCAAATATGACCCTAAGTCAAATTAGGTCAATCCCCTATATATTCAAACTTTCTATAGGGTATTTATAAACCATAAAATGGCCACATGGTTATTTTTAGGGTCACATTATATGTTTCATCTTTGTCATATGTGTCATTATCTTAATATTCCTTTATGTCACCTTTTGGTCATTATAGATGAAATTGTATGATTTTAAAAAGAATAAAAGTTTGTCAAAAGAATATCCAATGTATAAGGTGTCAGTTGAGTGTTAGGGAAATATTATGTAACTGACATGATATAGGTTCAATGTAGATTCAAGAAGATAAATTGTAAGAAATTTAGTTTTAAGGAGTTATACAGATAAGGACATCCACTTGGAATGTGGGAAGGGTTCAAGAGAGTCCCTTAAGATCCCCATATATATTTTCCAAGATTTATAAGATTTAATAGGTTTAAAAATGACAAAAACTAGTCGATCTCTCTCATCACTCTCCTGTGCAAGTCAAAGAAGTCAACTAGTTTGAAGTTGGTAGGACAAGAGAAGATGAGTTGGTTTGGGTGAACTTGGGGGTTGAAATTAGTCTCTATGAGATATCATTACATGGCCATGATTTCCATATTGGTGATTTTAAATTAATGAACACAAAATAATATTTATAGTGCCTCCAAACTGCTTGCAAATACCTAACACCTTAGTTTCTTAATCTAATTATAGTTATTTGTGTGAATAAAATGGTGTGCATAGTCTTTTAGAGAATATTCCTTTATTTAATGTTGTTTCCAACTTGTTTTTTACATTTGGATGTGAAAGGATTAGTAGATCACACTCACTATGCTAGAATAGACCACCATTGAAGTTTACAAATAATGTTCCATCAGTTGTAGCATTTTATCCTCTCATAGTGGCTTTATATCAAATGTAATGCATTTATTTTGTCTCCTCTTAGATTTTGGTGATGATTTAAGAAAAATTCAACTGACTAATAAACATATTAAGGTTTGAACCAAATAAGGTTGAATGTTTAACTCAAATACTAGAAGAGAGTGAACAATAATGTAATGGTGTAATCAATGGAGGTAGAATGATAGAAGATCTTGAGAGAAGTGCAAGTTTGATGATGCAGTATAAGAGACCTATTTTGACATAGGGTTGAAATGGTTGGAAATCATGAATAATAGTAAGAGAGATAGCCCAATTTTGAACTTACATATATAGTCACTAAGCCTACATGAATACTATAGTGGTTTGAAGCCATCACCATAGAGGTCTAAGTATTGATGAAAGAGATTTGGAGGTGTTTGAAATCTAATGGAGACAGTAAACAAATTTTGAGAGCACAAAAATATCAAAATGATAGTGGTAAGGTCGCTAATATAGTTAGACTTAGATCCATGATCATAGAGTTAGGATCTTACTAATGGGAATAATTACCTTATCTTCTTTGAATAAGGTTTTTTAACACAATGTGCCTTCTCATAGTGAAGTGTCTTAAGTTATAGACAATCCTAATGGTGTCTCTCTTGTATCTTAAACCTAAATACCAAATTTTGACATGGGAAGATGATTTATAAGTAAAGGATAAAGATGGTTGAGTGGGATTTCATTTTAGTCAGGTTTCTTTTGAAAATACTCAGTGAGCTACAATCCCATTAGACCAAAAGTGAACTTGGAACTTACAAACTCCTAGTGCATTGATGGTATAGAAATGAGATCATGGACTGAAGGTAGAGGTGAATACATTAAAGTGTGGAATGGTCCTAGTGATTTGAATATGGAGAGTGAGAGTGAGACACAGTGATTTCACATGAATTAAGTACCTACAAGAATCTCATAACTTCCTAAATTTCCACCCATAGTTTCATTTGGACTGTATACTAGCTAGGCTAGTGAAAGAAAAATATTAGATGACAAAATAGATTTATAAGATGGAATGAAAAATATTATATGGATAACCTCACCCTTATATTTTATCTTTAGATAAACATCAACATCTACATGAACTTTGTGAATTCTGAATGGTTACCCACAATTGAATATAGTTTGCAGACTAGCTCATGCTTATGAGGATTATAGGTTTGGTTGATAAACATATATGTAGGATGGATGGAAATTTTTTAAACCACTATCATAATGGTAATTAAACATTCTTATGTGTTTTCAAGATGTAGGATCCTCAGACATTGTTAGACCCTGCATATAATCCTGCATAGTACATAGACCCAAAAGCTAGTCTTGAGGGTTTATGGTGTTGAGAGCTATAAAGAGGTGACCAAGCATTTAGAAATTGTAAATATGATCCTCATGACCTAATAAATCCATAATTGGTATAAATTTTATCACATGAATAGGGAAAGTTCCCTTTATTTTATCTTAGATAGAGGGCACTCCCCAAACAACATAACCTGTAGACTTAACAGATTGGGGGTAAAAAGATGAAGTGAAGAGCCAAGAATGCATTGAGAGAAGATGTGTAGGGTTGGTTTGAATAAAATAAAGTGATAATAAGTATATATAGTAATTAAAACCATCATAAGGGTAAAGCACATAGTTAGACATAGTTAGGCCTAGAACTAAGTTGATTCAGTACTGAAAGTGCTGATGTAGTTTGAAAATAAGTCAATTTGGTAAAAAATGAATAAATTAAAGAAAATTAGTTGATTTTTTTGAAATTTGAAGGAATGTGTTTTAAGTATGAGTGACATGGAGATATAATACATCCTTTTTTATTTGATATTTTATAGATACATTATATATTTTGGTGATTAGTTGGTGTTTCAAGGGTACCTGATCTATTAGAGTGCTTGATGGATGTGGATAGAGCTATACTGGTTACATTAGGTTTGGGAGGCATCACAGAGATGAGGTGGATCTGAATGAGTGATGATCTCATGTTATGTCACTTGGATCATGGAATCATTTGATAAACACTTTTATATTGGTGGTGGATGGAGATACCATAAAGGTAGGTATCACTTTAGAGGACATCTATATGTTGCTTAGACTGATAATAGGGGGACATCATTGATCATATAGACACCATAAGAATAAGAGGAGAGATGAGAACTATCCTAGTGGGAGATGTGCTTAGATAATAATTATTTTAGATTGAGGCTGAATTTGTTTGATGTGTATATTACATATATTTTGGATATTTAGAAGGTTATGATAGGACTTATGATAGCATGAGTGCTATATCACAAGTTAGATGGTAAGGTACCACTGTATATGATAAATTTATGTTAGTCTATATTATATTAAGGGGAACTCTATGACTTGGGTTCTATAATTTGGGTTCAACTCATGAATGATATGTATGGGATGCTATCTAGAGGGTAGAAGACCATGGGACCAATAGTATTACTAAGTGCCTTTATATATGAGAGGTTCTTGATGTTTCATCCAACTAGGTCGCACCATGAAATAATGATCAATTACCTTGAGTTGCAAGGTGGAGAGAAGATCAAGTGGCATAGGTCATTCCCCACATGACATCATTATATATAGTCACATGAGGAAAGATCATGTCATATCCCTATACATACATTATGACTATTTGGCTGAGTTGGGAAACTATAGTGCCATGATTGGCATGAGTGAAAATCATAGGCCATTATAACTAGTGGGTAAAGCTACATCTTGTGGCATTATTTATAGGATAATTTTGATTCCCATAATCAATCTCTCATATAGTAGTGCCCACATTTTGGGCATGACATGCAAGAGAGATGAGGGGGAAAGGAAGAGAAAGAGTAGTAATCAAGAGACTGGAGATTAGACTGTGACATGTGAGACCATTGATTGGTTGATCATGACAATTAGAAACTAGAGGAGGAGAGAGAATGGATGTAGATGTAAGGTTATAATAGGTACCATAGTCATCACCATAGTAGGATTAGTAATGACCACCTCGATCACACCACCAATAAAGATGCCAGTAATGGGATTGAGCAAAGAGGGTGGATATCTAGGATGACCCATCAATCAGCCTAGGGTAGAGCTAGTCGATAGAGGAACCACTGAGGGGAGTCTTTAAATGTGCATGGGTGGTGACTCCATGTTTTGATTTGATTGGGAGGCATCCCATAGATGAGGTGCTCAAGAGATGAACTGATGGAGAGACCATGCTTAATGGACAAGTAGATGGGTAGATGGTGATTGGTGACACTAGGATAGGTGATAAATGTTGTATTTTTAAATTTTTTTGATAGACTAATAATTGGATATGATTGTAGATAGATATATTTTGATATGTATATGTGATTTGATATCTATCTAGTTTGAATTTTATATATCCTATAGATGAGGAGATCATATGGAGATCCCTAGTTATGGGAGCACATCATGATATTTAAGATGGATTGATGGTATCATATGACCCCACCACATTAGATGATCTTATGGTATCATCTACTCTATCTTAGGTAGGTTAGTTTAGAATAGTAGAGGAGGTTTCAAGGTATTTATAGGAATGCATATATGGATTTCAGCCACTGGAAGGGGTGGGAGTAGGAGAGGCACATGCATGGTAGGCGTTGGATCAAGAGAAAGCCATACATATGGCTACCACTATCTAGTTGGGATAGCTACAAGACTAGGTGGCCACCTATAAGGACATGTAGTAGGTTTGAGATCTCAGATAACCTCATTACAATGCACTATTTAGAGGAGACAATTTGAGGCATCTATGGGTAGCATGGATACGATATGAGATAGACATTATGGGGCCAAACCATAGAGTTGGAGTGATGTATTTTTGTACTATTTGTATTTAAAATACATTATATAGATAGATGTATTCTATTTTGATAGTTGGATGTTGATCTCATGGGTTATATTTTGGTTATGGTTGCAGATGCATGGATATATTTATTTCTAGCACATGTATTTTGATTTTGTTATATATGCTATGAGAAATATATGTGTGGTGTTATCTTTTCTAACATTATGCAGTACACATGCATGGTTAAAAATAAATAGGTAAAAATACATGGAAACATATAACTAATAAAAAACAAATGTACTACACACTATATCATGATGGGAAATGTGTAATAATAAAATATGACTAAGTATAATAAACAATAAATATGGAAATCAAGAGGGAAAAATGTTTTTAAACCATGAAAAATATTTGAACAAAATTAAAACAAGTAAAATCACACTAAATCATGTTGCAAAGTATGAAAATAATGTAATAAAATGGAAAGCACATGAATGACTAATGGTATAAAAATAAATTGATTAAGTCATTAAATAATACTAAGTCATGATGGGAATATAAAAGATAAACAAAATTATTAAAATGATCTTAAATTGGTCACACTAATTCAAGTTGAGAAGTATGAAAAACTTAAGAAAGTGGTTGGATTCCTACATGCAATTAGAAAATAAAAAGTTAAAAGTGAAAGATTAATGAATTAATCATAAATAATATTAAATAAATATGGGAAGTATGTATATTATGTGTAACTCATAATCAATCATATATTATCTCATATTTGACATATGTAATTTTGTTGTGTCTTGGATATTAGAAAATTTTGTGAGGAAGGTCAAGTCTTATCCATGGTATTACACAGTAACTCACAAAGAGAACACCTTTGAGTTGGAAATAATGTTAAAACATGGTAAAATGGGATTTTTGGAATGGTAATGTGAAAAATTTAGTAATTTTTGAGGAAGGCCAGGTCCTATCCATGGTTTTACACTGCAACTTACAAATAGAATCTCTAGGGGAGACCTGATTAGTGAACAAAAAAATATTTCTCAAGGGGAAATATTAGGATTGTAGGGAGTGAAAAAGGGAATGTAATAAGAATAACATATGTGTATTATAATAAGACCTTAAGAGACATTAAATATACTAAGGACATGAGATAACACTAAGTGACTAGTGACCATCAATATACATAGGATAACTATTCACTGTAGGCACCAAGCTACGTAAGAAAATAAGTGTGGTACTAAGATCAACTCATGTTGGAGTTTATGAAATAGAAAATTAAAATGGGCCTACCTTCACACAACATGTTTTCTATTCCTCAAAACCCCTTATAGATCTGTTAGTCTACAGTGAATAATGGGTATTTGCATGAGAAAGTAGGTATCACTAAAAGATTTTTTATTCTCCTTTTCTAATCTACTGGCCCTCCATACCCCAATGGACCTTGACTCTATCATGAGGTAAAATATGGAGTTTTATCTTAGATTAAGAAGAGGATATGTTCCTAGAATCACATTTTTAGTGTGATTTGACTTTTGAAAATTTTAAATGTTTCCTTTTAGATCATTGCCTTTTATTAAATGATTTGTATTTTGAATATTTTATGGATTTTACTATTCCTCCTCCATATAGACTTGGAGTGACCAATCATGAGAGATAAATTAATCCACATGAGTGAGCTTTCGGATTTGGCTAAAGGAATATAAGTATCTAAATATATGATTGACTAGATCACTAAGGCTTAATTATGAACCAACCTACTATCTTAAGTCTCAACCATGTGTATGCTTGGTTTGCAAAAGGGAATAAAGGGGAAGAAGGGGATATCCAAAGTGGACTATTAAAAGGATATTGTAATGAGAAGAATTATTTTATAACTAATCACATGGTAAATGAGGAATTACGAAATGGAATAAGGTCTATATAACTAAGTCATAATAATAATTATTCATGTGTATAGAGATAAGATAGAAAAAAATCATGAAAAATAACAAGGTAAACATAAGAAATGAACTAAAGAAGAACAAGTATGTGATTATGAAAAATAATCCATAAGAGAACACAAGAATAATAATGATAGAATAAGTAGCATATAGTGTGAAAAAAAGTCACCATGGAAGATAGATAAGAATCTAATGCAATGTCAAATGATAAAAATAGATAAATGTAAATTTGGAGCCATGGAAGAATAAGGGGGAGTATTATTGTGAGGGTGACCTATGGGAGGAAGGGTAGTAGGCACAAGAATGGTTATTAGGTGATTCTTGAGATGCTGTTGAAGGATATGCCAATGATCAATGTGATGAGTATTGCATTAGTTATAGAGACAATATAGCTCTCCATATTTGGGAAGATATTTAGGTAACACTTTTGAGGGAGGTATATGTTTGTCTATGGACTAAGGAGTGGTTGGATGCAAGGTGTCGATATATTATCATAACATATGATAATGTGTGAATTAATAATTATCTGTTCCATGGAAGTAATAGATACACTTGTGAGTAGACTTGGTATGGATACTCATAGGAGGAGTATAAGCAGAAGGTGATGGAGGTTGGTATAATGAATAGTCTCTAGTTTAGTGACTAACAACTTTATGAATTTCACAATATGGTTGATCAACCCATTTGGTGGGAAAAGGAGTAAGTTATGGTAAAGGGATAAAACCATCACCAAGAGAAGGTGGGGATGGTGAAGAGACTAGATAAGGCTTGAATAAAAGATAAATAGGATCATAAATAGGAATAGACTCAAATATAGAGGGAGTGAGAATAAGATCCAAACTAGGATCTACTAAGGGAGGGGTGAGATGCACAGAAGGCTCAAGGATAGTCATGAACATTTTAGGGATAAGTTGAGTAGAGGGATCTTGGTATCTATCAAAGTGATAGGGACCAATCATAACAATATCCATAAGCATACTCATATGAGGATATTTGAAAATTGGAGGTGTTCACACCATCTCTACCCTATGATCAAGAGGAAAAATTCTAAAATTAAGAATGATAAAGGGTGGAATACTAGAAGATATACTGAAAGAATGTTGCAAAGAGGAATGATAAAAAATAATTGTAGCATCTTAGTCCTAAACAAGACCTAATAATGGATTATCTAAGGTATATCCATCATCATAATTAGGTGTATGAAGATCAATGACATAGGTAAGGATGACCTAGTCATCTAATGTGGTGTGATGAATAGAATTTTGAGTCTTAATTAAGACAATGGGTATATCATTATAAGGTGTTTTATGGGAATGAGGTTACAAAGAAGGGGGAAGGTGAGAAATAAGATGAGGTGAGAGATTAAATGTTTTAATATTGAGATTGATCTCATTAGGCTCATCAACATCAAAATCTAGGAGGTTAGGGGGTATATTCTTGATGAGTTTGGGGTGACAATTGTAACCTTGGGTGAAATTGATAAGTAAGTTAAACCATTGAGATTAATGAAATACAAAACTTGGTAAGGGTTAAAGGTTATGAATATTGAATACATTGTGGTCTTAGAAATTTTCAAAATTCCAAGGATTAGTGTCACCTTGAATCCTATAGATGGCTCCATTATGAGGAAATTTGACACATTGTCAAGTAGAAGAGGCAACTGATCTCATGTGATGACTCCATGTCCTACCAAACAAAATGTTATAGGATAGAGAATTGTTTAAGATCATCAACTTCATGAAAATGGTAATAGGTGGGATATTAATGGGAAACCACACATAGCCTAAAGATGTAATTTGACTTCAGTCATAGCCTTGACATGTGATATGTGTGGACTTAAGATTACATTCATAATATCCAAGGGGTTTGATAAAATCAAGAGAGGTGACATAAATGTTGGAACCCTCATCAATCAAGGTACACTTGACTTGGATATCACTAATTTAGACACTAATAAATAGAGGATCATCTGCATGAAGCATAATCTCATTGGGGATCATAAAAGCAATAGGGAATTTGAGGGAAAGCAAAGTGTCTATTATTTCATCATAATGTGTGGACATCACTTTGCACTATTTTAAAATTCTATATTCTGATCTAGATGAGGTGGCTTTGCATCTTACTAGGGGAGGACAAAGGATGTTCATTTTGAACAAAAGATGCATAAGATGATTATGGTGATGCATAGAGGTCTGTATAAGTTCAATAAATGGGATTTGAGATGTGAGATTAGTGAGTTTCATGATTGTATCCCATTCATCATAACCCATAAAGGGACTATTGGAAAGAGGTGCATAGTGTTTAAGGAGGTCCTTAGAGGGAGGAACCTAAGTTCATGTGAATTTATGTTGATAAAATATGGAAGATTTAACTAGAGGACAAGTTTGTTGATTATATAAAGAATATGGGGTGGTTGATGTAGGTTTGGTTTGAGATAGATTAGATGGAGTGTTGATAGAAGGTTGAGTATTATTAGTGATGGGTAAATATGTTGGAGGAAAGGTAGAAATGGCATGAGAAGTGTTATCCAAGGGAGGTGTTGGAATTGGTTCATCAAAATATATAAGGTGTTATTGCCCCAAGTATGTTAAGTGAGTTAGAGAATAGTCTTAGATAAGATGAAATATGTGAGGTAATTGAGGGGTGTAGATGGGATGAGGATCAATAAAGGCAACCACCCTTTTCATATTATTCATATTGACCACATTCTCTTCAGGAGTTAGGTTAATAAGACTATCAAAATTATTGGTAGAACGGGTAGGATTTTCTTGGTTATCTTGGTGATTTGGAAGAGGGTCTTTATAGATGGATAAATGAGCATTAGCATAGTTAAAATATTGATATTTATTTTGTGTTTCATGGGATTTGAAGGTGATGTCATAAGCTTGTTGACATTTATGAATGATAGAATCATGGTCAAAATTGGGACCAATAAGCAAATCCATAGATAAATTATGAAGTTGCCAACAAGTCTCATGAGAATGACCCCAACTAGTATGAAACCAACAAAAAATATTGGGATTGTACCAAGATTTCATGGGATGAGTGGGATCAAGTTCTCATGGAAGAGGCATTGGTAGACATTTTTTTAATTTCACTAAGGATAAATGTTTATGAATATTGATGTTATTGGTTGAATATAAATGAGGATTAGTGATGTGATTGGGAGGGTAAGCTTGTTCTAGAGTCTGGTTGGGAACAACATCTTGAATAGTATGAATGGTATCATAAGATTCAGTGATACCATCATTTGTGAAATGACAATTATTATTATTGATTAACATTCGAGTACCCATATAAGTTTAGGATGGATTGAATTGATGCATGAGGAAATCTTGACTCTTGGCTTAGTCAATGTCCTCTTCCAAATTTTGTGGAGAGAGAGTCTAGACTTGATATTACAACTTGGGAAAAAGAGCATTGGTAAATAGATGGAATAGGTTATCATTTGCCATATTATGTTCACATTTATTAGACAATATCTTACATAATTTGATGAAATCTTGTGTGGTTTCAATCTCAAGTTGCTTATAATTAATAAAATGGGCCAAAGTATTCTCTAGGAGATCACTTGTTTAGAATTCTTATACTAGATCAATGACTAAGTCTTTCAAACTAGTGATGGAATGAGATTTGAGTTGGTTGTACCAATGTAAAACATCACTCATGAGAGTTTTTACTAATAGCTTAGTAAGGGAAAAATTATTTAACTTGACCCAGTATTTATATAGATTTAAAAATGTTTTTAAGTGGAGAGTAGGATCAGTTGAATCATTATAATTAATGGTAGGGGTGATACCTCCTATATTGATATTAGAAATTTGAGATGTAAGAGGCTAATTTTGAATATGATTGATTTTTTTCTTAACAAGGGGAGGTTGAGGGATAAGATTTTCATGGGAATATCAAAGAGGAGGTGGGGGAACATTTTGTCTATGCATGCCCCATGGAATCTGTTGAGGGTGAGTTTGAAGATGGATAAGATGATTTTATATTTACATCACTTATTTTGCATTGTTAGCTTGGAAAACATTCATTTAATTAAGAGTTTGTAATAGGAGTTGATGGGTTTGAGTTGTATTATTGAAATTATTTGAAGCATTAGAATTGGTAGTAGTGGCTTGGGTACCACTATTTGTATTAGTAGTAGCTTGAGAAGAATTTTTGGTGAGTGAGGCACTAGTGGCATGATTTGCATATGTGGAAAAATATGTACTAGTATAGGGATAAGAAGAAGCAACACTAGAGGAATGATTACCATGGGTATAAAATGATGCATTAGTGGAATAATTGAGAAGGATGGGTAAAAGGAGAGGCCCACTAGATGTAGAACCTACCATGTTAGTAGAGATACTAGGCATGGAGGTGGAGGAAATCAAAGAGGAAGATGTCATGGTATGAGAAGGGGTCAAAATAGAGGGAAGAGGCTATGAAGTAATGAAGATAGTGTCATAAAATCCATGCGAGAATGTGGGAGAAGGTGAATGGGACTCCTCAACTTAACCACTTATCATGAGATGGTAAATAGTAGAAGGATATTTTCCTTGATGTTGAGGAAATTAATTGATGAAGAAGAGCATTTTTGGGGTATACTCTAATTTAGGTTGATCCTCAAGTGAGAAGAGAGGATTATGTATTTTAGAGGAAATAAGAGGGGTCCCATAGTTTGTAGTTTGAGTGGCTACATGCAAATTACGTTCATCTAGGGTAGGAGCCACAACCTACTTATGGGAGAACCTATTGGGGTTGGTATGACTCATCATATCTATTGAATTTAACTTAATGTTATCTTCAAACAAGAAGTTCATGATGAAGGAGAGAGATTAGGGAATGTAAAATTGACGTAAAATCAAAGAGATAGGAAGGATATATAGTCAACCAAGTTGATTGTGTTATGCAATCCAAGATATAGATAAGAGTACAGGGTCGACCAGGTTAACTTAGTACTATTAGATAGAAGGTAAAAGAGTACATAGTTGATCAAGTTGACTAAGTACTATAAACAAGAAAAAAGGATAGTTTGATAAGGATATGAATCAACCAAGTTGACTTAGTACTATAACTTGATTGGTAGAAAGGAGTACTAGGTTAACTAAGTCAACTCAGTACTATAGTCAATGAAAAAGATAGTCTATAAGGGATCGTGTCAAATAAAATGACAGTGTGTTAAAAATAGGAAAATAATTTTCAAATTTAATTAAATTATGAAGTAAAAGAAAATAGATAAATAATTGGATCAATGATAATGATCCAATTGATACACAACATAAAACTTGCACCAATCCTAGACAATGTAGGTTTTTATAATATAACATACAATGAATAGAGAGCAAGAAGTCAACTGAAAAGTAAATGCTAAATAAATGGTCATCCTAACTATTATTATATTATTATAAAGTGTTACGTTAAGTGTGATAGGGAATTTGGCTAAAAATAGGGAACTAAAAAGCAATCTATGGATGGTTTTAGGATATTTAGGATGAAAGGGATCTGTGTTGGCAATGGTACTAGCTTGGTATTGGGGTTTACCCCCTTACTTCATAATCTCATAGTGATAAGGGTGTCAAGTGTTTTTACAATAAATACCATTACCCATGTTTTTATACTTGGATAGAAAACCAAGTCATGTTCCCCATTGATGATGAAATCTAAGTAGGTAGGCTTTGGGAAGAAAAATGTTAAATGCATTTTGAAAATTGTGTGATTTGGTAGTGTGTGCAAAAATATAAAAGTAATTATAATAAATGGTATTTTTAAAAAAAATTTAATTAAAATTATGAGATAATCCAAGCATGCAAACAATTTAAAATGAAAGTGTGAATTAATTAATAACATATAGTTGTTAATTCCCAAATTAAGGATGGTGCAAAGTCAGTTTAGATGACACTATATAAATACATTATAGGACATAGTTGAAAGGTCGCTACTATTATATAGAAGCAAGAGTACTTAAGAACTAAGTCAACTAGGTCAACTTAGTCTTTTAGATAGAATAAATATTATAGAACCAATTTGACTAGGTGGACTTAATTTGTTATAGGATTGCAGTTTTAAAGACTGCAAACTTGCATAAAACATAACTATAATAAAGTACTAAATTGAAAGAGAGAGAAAAAAAAGAACCTTAGTGGGTTGGAAGATAATTAGGATTAAAAAATTTCTATTTAAGTTCCCTGAATGTTTCTTTTAGGTTTTGATAATTAAGTCAACTAGGTCAACCTAGTTTTATGAAATCGTATTTGTTGAAGCCTATTAAGATGACTAAGTCAACCTAGTCAACTTAGTTTGTTATCTAAATGCTAAATATAAGACTAAGTTAACTTATTTAACTTAGTTTTTTAATATATATTTGAATAAAAGTACTATGTCAACCTATTCAATCTAGTAACTTGTATTTAATGGAGACCTACACATAAAGAACATAGCCATTTCGATGCGACTATATGTTAAACTTGCTCATAAAAGTTAGAAGTATACCAGTCTAGTCGACCTAGTATCAAAAATATATAAAAATAATAAAATTATAGAAATGAAAGGTGTGAAATAAAACTTTTAAGTGTTAGATTCACAATGGGCTTGCCAGAATGTATGCAATGGGAAATACATCAGATCTATAAATAAATCTTAGCTCAGAGAAGATAGATCCTACTTACACTTTTGATTGGGGATACATTAGATAATCAAAGTCATGACTAATATGGATCTATTAGACCTAATTAAGGGATATCTTACCATAATAATATTACTAGGGAGGTTTCTAAATCCTATAGTCAAGCAGAACTATGCAATAACCCTAACTAGGTCTTATGTTTTCATATTCACTAAACTAATAACAAGTAAAAAATAATAATATAGTGCTCACCAAAGTTTGTGGCACAAAGTTGGGGTAATAAAAATTAAAATTTAATAGGCATAGAAGACATATACTCATGTCAATGTATACAAAATACTAATGCTTGAAAGAGAAGTGCAAATACATATCTATCTACTCTTACAAAGGAGGAACAAAGTTAGGAATACTTACCTTTGAAGATGAACTCATTGAGCCTTGATCTCTCCCTTGGCAAAGGTTATTCACAAGAGGTTGTTGTAGTATGTAAGGATGGAAAAGATAAATCATATCTATTCTACACAATCTATCACTGCATCTAAAAGACTTCTCCACAAGATAAGAGACATATCTCCAAATAAAGTATGGAACCTTAGGATTGCTCCTCAAGTAGAATGGTGGATAATTAGATGCACAATATATCTTAATTATTATTTTATTCATCATAAATGATAGAAATGATTGTGTTTATATAGGTGGATCTAACCCTAAACCCTTTCAAAAGTTTTGGTCAACAAGGTTGATTTGGTCGACCTAGTATCATAATTGATAAAAACTAATTAGGTCATGGACTGGGTCAGCCAGGGGCCGACCTAGACCCTAATAAGTTTTTTCAATAAAAATAAAAGGTCTATGTGGCCAATATAGTTACATGAATTATCAAAAAAGGGTTTAGGTTAGGGAAAACACTAATGAAGGTGGTAAAACACTATAGGAGGGTGAAAAATAGGAGGAAAAGCTTAGGGGAATGGTTTTTAGGAGACAAGTGTGTAGATAGCAAGTGGAAAAAGGGAAAACAAACTTGATAATCACCAATGGTCTACCCACCCCTTTCTTGATTCACCCCTTAAAGCATTCACTCAGAGAGATTGAGACTCAATGGTTTCTGAAAGATAAAGAACATCAATAATTGATAAAAGTTTGAAAATATTATGTTTATACAAAAGAAACCAACCTTGGAAAAATAAAAAGTGTTTGAGGGACATAAAGAGGATAGTCTTGATGACTCATAATATAAGACATATCATGATTCAAATGGATGTGAAGTTTGGAAAGCTTTGATGATCCCAAATGATCATGTTAAATACTGCCAGAACATGTCAGAGTTCAATCAAGATGTAATCTCAAATAAGTTTCTTGGAGGGTTAAATGGAGTGTTCTTGATTACTCCAAATGATAAAATTATAGTTAAAAAAAGACCCAACCATAGTATGTCACTTGACTATCTCCACAAGCAAGTGTTCATTGACAAATATACCTTATATGATGGACTATTTTATTGGATAAATAATGATGCAAGAGGCATTCTCTTTGACCCTAGTTGAAGTAATGAAGAAGGTTATTCACCTCAAGTTTCTTGAGGTATTGTATATACTAGGATAGGTGTGTTTTCTTTCATTTAGTGTGTTTTCCCTAAGTGTTCATGAGAGCACAATTGTGAGTTTTATTTCTTGTCTTGTGTGCTTATTTCCTTATTGTGTGTGGTGTGTTTGGTGTCCTTTAAAAGGCTTATCAATGTCAAGAGTAGTGTATAAGTGATTATATTTCCCAAGGATAGAAGAAGGCAACTGGTCCTTATCATAGTAGACATGCTACCCCTAGGAAATTACTAAAATATTGACCAAATTTGACCTTAAGTCAAACTAGGTCAACCCCCTATATATTCAAAATTTTTATAGGGTATTTATAAACCATAATATGGCCACATGTTCATTTTTAGAGTCACATTATATGTTTCATCTTTGTCATATGTGTCATTATCTTAATATTCTCTTATGTCACCTTTTTGGTCATTCTAGATGAAATTATACAATTTACATAAGAAGACAAGTGTGTCAAAAGAATATCCAATTTATAAGGAGTTAGTTTAGTGTTAGGGAACTATTTTGTAACTGACATAATGTAGGTTCAATGTATATTCAAGAATATAAACTTCAAGAAAGTTAGTTTTAAGCAGTTGTATAGACAAGGACACACACTTAGCATGTATGAAGGGTTAAATAGAGTCCTTTAAGATCCCAAAATGTATTTTAAAAGATTAATAAGATGTAATATGTTCAAATATGACAAAAATTAGTCTATCTCTCTCATCGCTCTCTTGTGCAAGTTAAAGAAGTCAACTAGTTTGTAGTTGTTATGGATAGGAGAATATGAGTTAATCTAAGTGAACTTGGGGGTTGAAATTAGTGTTTTTGAGATATCATTAAATGGTCATGGTTTCCATATTGGTGGTCTATACTTCATGAACAAACACTAAGATTGCTAGTGCCTCCAAACTACCTACAAATCCCTAACACCTGTATTTCTTCATCTAATTACTATTGTCTATGTAAATAAAATGGTGTGTATAGTATTTTAGAGTATCTTACTCATTTCATGTTGTTTATAAATTTTTTTTCATGTGTGGATGTGAAAGGATTAGTAGATCACCCTCATTATGCTAACAAAGATCATCATTGAAGTCTGTAAATAGTGTTTTATCAATTACAATGTTTTTTCCTCTCACAGTGGCTTTATATCAAAGGTAATACACTTGTTTTAACTCCTCTCAAGTCATGGTGATGGTTTAATCAATATTAAATTGAATAATAGACATATAAATCTTTCAACCAAGTAAGTTTGAATGTTGAAATCACATACTAGAAGACAATGAGCAAGACTGTAATTGTGTAATCAATGGAGGTAGAATGATAGAAAATATTAAGAGAAGTTGAAGTTTGATGATGCAGTATAAGAGACATATTTTGAAATAGGGATGAAATGGTTGGAAATCATAAATAATAGTAAGAGAGATATTCCAAGTTTGAAATTTCATATACAGTCACTAATCCTACATGAATACTATAGTGGTTTGAACTTACCAGAGAGGTCTGAGTATTGATGAAAGAGAATTGGAGGTATTTGGAATCTAATGGATATTTTTAGGTAATTATGAAAGAATAAAAGTATCACAATGATAGTGGTAAGGTAATTACATATAGTCAGACTTAGATCCATGATCACAGAGTTAGGATATTACTAATGGGAACAATTACCTTAACTTCTTTGAATAAGGTTTTGTTCATACAATTTTCCATCTAATTTAACCTATTTGGGAATATTGGTGTATTATTCCTAATTTATTTAAAGGGTATGAGTAGTAAAATTAGTAAATAAATATGAAATAAGTAAGCTACTAATTTGTGTAAATTAGATTGCAATTTTGACCTTTCTAAAAATATTAATAAGAGGGAGAAAATAATACTTAGCTAAAAACTGACTAATATGGTTGAGACAGGGTCTGAGATTCACTATGCAAGATTGAGAAACTATTGTAAACTAGGATCTAAAATTTATTTTATGATTGAATAGGATAATTAAAAGTGGATAGGAGTGGTACTAGCATTGTAGTCCACCTCTACCACTATTGTCTAGGATATTTGATCAATATGGGTTTTGTTCGTTATGCCTATGTGACCCTGTTTGTGAAGTTTTAGTAGCTAGAAGTATATAGAGTTCTTTGTAATTTTTTTTTAATCTTGAAACCCTATATTCCATTTTGCTTTGATAAATTTCAAGAAAGGGGGGGGGGTAGTGTGTGTAATATTCACTGAACATGTATCCACACCCCTTATGTGGGCACAATGCCTACATACCAATAATTTGAAGAGGGATCAAGCCATATGTAGTTTTCCCAATTGATGTGATTTGTGTAATAGTGTGTATGAAGATGAAAAATCATGAATTGGATGTACTAGAGGTAGCTAGGGACTTGTGTAAGGATTTGGATAAGATTTCAAGTGTATTGGTTGGATGTATGTAGAGAATAAGAAAGATTTCCTGAGTAGTCTTTCTTGTATTCTTGCTTGCTTAGTGATAATTGCCAACCCTTTCAAAATGATCTTTGATTTGGATTTTATAGGGATCTATTGGTCAAGGGTTAAATGTGATCACATTAGGTTGACAAGGAGAAGGATGGGGAATTAGAAGAAATTGACCATAGGGGCCAAAAATGCACTTAGATAGGAGTACCAAAAGTAGATAGGAGTGGCATCAGTGTTATAGTCCAAGTGTGGCACTATTGTCCTAAGCTAATGGGTCTTGGGGGATAGATTAGTCATGGAAAGAGTAGTCTAGCTAATCTATGATTAAGTTTAGAAGGCTATGAATGACTAATAATTAGTGAAAAAGATGCCTATGAGGGTCATGAGAGCAAATAAGAGGGACCTATCATTTGGGTGTCAGAATCCACACTCAAGTTACCAATTTTTGCATTTTATATGACTAAATTTTCCCTTCCTTTATTCTAGTGATGTAGTAAAGTGAAATACTAAGATAAAGGAAAAATAGAAAGCGTACTTGAACTTACTTTCAAGGGTGAAGCTAATTAAGCTATGTGATGCTGGGTATGCATAGTGAGAACACACTATGAAGTATAAATCTGCAAGAAAAAAAAGAGTAGATTAGTTATTACTAGATACGCTATATCTAAAATAAGAATGTACAAAGCTAGGTAAGAGAAAGAGAGGAAGAGAAAGGAATGAATACACCTCACTAGCTACATGGACTAATATAAAACCTGTTGTGATGCTGAGTGATACTAGATGATGTTGAGTAATGTTGGATGATGTTGAGTAATGCTAGATGATGCTGTACCAAGAGTAATATCACGATTAGATTTAAGTGCTCAATCCCCTAGAAGTGGGTTAAGAATTCAAAGGCTGCCCCTTTGGATTCATCATCACTTACTAAGTGAATCTATGTGGTCATATGTGTGTTGATTTATGTTTGAACTATGTGTTCAATCCCTTTGAATAGGTGGCTTAAGAATATAAAGGATAACTAGTCCTTTAGTTCCTCATTGCCCTGTGAAGTGAAGCTATGAATTGGTACCAATATAAAATGTATGTCATATGAGATGGATCTTGAATCCCTTGAATGATTTGTAATCTAAAAATGATGGTGTGGATAACCAAATGTATGCTAGAAACTAGGCCACTCTTAGCCACTCCAAAAGATGGAGATTAGGCTTGTTTGAAAGCCACTCTATAAATTAGTGCACTAGGCTTATATGAAAGGCACTTTAGGAATGTGGAAGTTAGGCTTGTATGAAAACCACTCCAAAATGATGCCAACCACCTGTGTATGGAATAAGGCATGTAACTACTAAGAATGACTAGGTAATACTAAACTCAAAAAGAAAAGAAAAAAAAATGTGTTGTGCACATTACCCCCAATCACTGGTATCTAAAACATGGATTTTTATCTAGAAGTTATAACAACTACCATATTTAAAAATAGAAATGAGAACCATCATGCCACACATAATTCCTCCTATGTTTGGATTCTCTTAGCAAAAATGTACTAAAAACTTTTGATTCTAAACTAGTCTGACTATGCAAAACTATAGCTAAACCTACTTTTCTACTTGCTTCTAAAAAGTTTGGTTTTTCTAATATTTGGAAAAGAGCACCAAAAATGGATAGTAGTGGCACCAACACTATATTCCAATCTTGTAACTATTGTCTTGGGCCAAATTCAATATTTTTTCTAATATTTTCACTATTTACTTGGTTTATTCTAACTAGTTTAATGTATAATTGCTATTTTGGGTGTTCTGAATGCTACTTTTTTGACCGTTAAGAGATTTTATCTCTATGATAAAACCCTTTTTTATTTCCCCCTCTTTTGAGGGTAGGAATGAAGACCCTGTAGTGAATACCCTCAAAAGAAAGATCCCTAAAAGTGTGTTATACTACAAAGATACATAATATAACAATGATAATCGATAAGATATTGCAATATATAACATGGTTTGTATTTGGAGATTGTTAGATCAATAGGGGTATACTTAGATAGATATAACAATGAAATTACATGTGCAAAGTACTAAACTATAATTGTAAGTGTTAGTTATTAGTTGGTAAGGAGGGATGGAACATGATGTCTATCATGGTATCCAAGATAGAAAGATAATGCATGATGTGGATCATGGAATTAAAAAAAATGAGAAGCAAACAAGCAAAAAACACATAAGGCAAGAAACATACAAGATTGGATAAGGGGTGAAGCAAACAAGGGACATGGGCACATGTCACTCAAACTAGAAAGCAAGCATACAAGGCATGTTCAAATGATGCATACACATATAATTGAAACAAACAAGTGTTGGCATGAGGGCCATAATCACATAGAATAGTACAGGTAAAGGAAATTAGCAAATGTCCTAAGGCACACATAATACATAGAGACAAAGGACATTGGAAAATATTCTAAGGCACACACAAGAGACAAATAGGAACTGAAACATTCAAAAAATATAGCTACATAAAGCAAGAAAGGAAATCATGTGAATGCAAGAAATACAATCACATCTAACTAATCAAATAAAGAGTGTGAAATTATGCAATACATGTTAGTACAAGACTAGGTATATGCTAGGAACTACACAAGTAATATATACTAGTGAGTATTGATAGAGTAATCTATGTAAGCTAGTAAATAATGTACATCAACATGATAACTAGAGTGTGTGGTGTAAGAATGACATAATCTAGTTGGTGTAGTCATGTAGAAGATGCCCCCAGTGGATATATATACTGATGTATGTCTTGAATGTATAAGTAGGATGCCCCCTTAATGGATAGAGTGAAGTAATCAAAGAGTTAGATGTCACTATGCACACTCAAAAGAGATCAAGTGAAGCATGGTAATGTAGATAGATTGAAAAACAATAACATATAATAACAAATGTAAGTCTAGTATAATAGTAGAATTTTAAAGCATGGATAATGCATATAATCAAAATGTTTTTGGTGTTTTAAGATATTTGAATGTTTTTGAAAATTTTGATATGTTGTATTGTTTTTTATTTTGAAATATTATGAGTTATGTACAATCAATTACATGAAGACTATGTACAAGAATTTGAAAAGAAACTATATACAAACATTAGAAAAAAGGATATATACAAGCATATGAATAAATAAATATGTACATGATGACACAAAATACTAGGCTGGAGGGGGTAAAGGGTCTAAGGATGGAGCTCATTGGGGATGGAAATGGAGGAAGGGATCATGACCATCATCAAATTCCTTAAGATCATCACCATAAGTATAATTGTAATAGGTATAAGAATCATGACTGATGAAATATCTGGAGCAACTGAAGCTACTATGACTGGATAAATATCTAGAGTTGAGGATATAATTGTAAGTGGAGGAGGGTGAGAAGTGATAGGATTTACAACTTCATATGTATGTATCTGATCAATAGAAATGCAATGAGGTGACAACTAAACTATGATACGAGGTGCCCCATCTAGTGAAATAGTCAAAGATGACTATGTAGTTTGATAGTATTTCAATGGATAATTATCTATTGGACATGTGTATAGGTATCCTTTATGAATAAACTTAACACATCGATGAAGAGTAGAAGGAACTACCCCCATAGTGTGTATCTAGGGTCATTTGAGTAAAATATTATAGTGAAGAGGACCTGTCATGACCTATAACTATGTAGAGAAGGTTTTGGGTCCTACCATGATATCCATAGCAATGGTGCCTAAGGTCTATCTTAGTATATATTAAAATACTCTAATGTTCTTATATTATTTGTGCATGGATTCCATACCCATGAACATGGTCTATAAGAATTTAATATTACATATATTAAGTTCAAAACCACTATCAACTAAGACTCTCTTAATTTCATTGGTTTTGACTTGAGCTTGTGTGAATAGTGGAAAATTTTGATCAATAACTATCTGAGATGGCATGTCATCATGATCAAAAGTAATAAAATATTATATAGTTTTTATCATGTTAACCACTGATGCAAAATAAGAAGGCTTTGAATCAATGGGCATAAAAGTCTGAGTGAGTGCCAAATAGAGAAGGTCCTTACACACATTGGATTTTTAAAGTAGTTCTAACATGGAAATCTTAGCTAGTGTGTTTCTCAACTAAGCAACAATATCATATGCCTTGTGTGGATCTACATGTGCTAGTGGGTTAGGCCTAAGATAGGAAGGAATGGGAGGGTGGTGGGGCTCCTAACTAGGTGGAGGAGGTATGGTGGCATGCTGATTAATATCTCTAACCACATTATCTACTATCTATATAGGACTAGTAGTAGATACGAGAGGAGAGTAGAGATAATCAATAGGTTGAGGTGATAGAGGGAAAAAGTATGTCAACTAGAATTTTTGACAATAGGTAATGACCTGGGGAAGAGCAAAATGGATGATGCAACATGACTTGACATGGGATAGAGGCTCTAAGGGAGGTGATACAAAAGATATCTTAGCATGTTTAATAATAAATTTCTTGACATCATCCCATATTATGAAAAATAAGCATGAAACACAATGAATAAAGCTTTGTATGAACATATGGTAAAATTAATCATTCATATACATGATAGGATCGATGATGGTCTCCTTATTTTTTGAAATAAATGTAAGAATTTTTCTTAAATAAATGAGATCTATTTTTTAAATCTAATTTTAAAATGTAAGGTGATATCTCAAAAGTAATAGGACCTAGTGTATGTAACTAGGGTTTGAAAGATGATTATTTTGAAATTTAGTATGAAATTTTAAAATTTAAAGTGAATTTTTAAGTTAGATATGTAAGTAAAAAATCAAAAAAATTATTGAAACATTTAGCATGTAAAGAGACTTAGTAGATGAAACTATGGTTTTGAAAAATTACTATTGAATTTTAAAATTTGAAGTGAATTTTTGATTTTAATATGCTAGTAAAAAATTAGAGATTTATTAAAAAATTAGTGGGACCTTGTATGGGCAATTAGGGTTTGAAATAAAATTATTTTAAAATTACTACAAAATTTTAAAATTTGATGCAAATTTCTAATTTTTATTATGTAGGTAAAAAAATTAGAAAAATATAAGAAAATTTAGTAGGAAATTTACCCTAGGGTTAATAGGGTTTTTTTATGTGTAATCAAAGTTAGGTTCACCAAATGATTTAACCTATTTGGGAATATTGGTGTATTATTCCTAATTTAGTTAAAGGGTTTGAGTAGTAAAATCAATAAACATATGAAAAAATTAATCTACTAATTTGTGTAAATTAGATTATAATTTTGACCTTTCTAAAAATTGTAATAAGAGGGAGAAAATAAGACTTAGTTGAAAACTAACTGATACGGTTGAGATAGGGTTTGAGATTCACTATGCAGCACTAGGACACTATCAAAAACCAAGATCTCACCTTCATTTTATGATTGGATAGGAGAATAAAATGTGGATATGAGTATCATCATCATTGTAATTTATCTCTGCCACTATTTTCCAAGATATTTGAGATTTTTGGGTTTTATTTGCTATGCCCGTGTGACCCTATCTATGAAGTTTTGGTAACTAAAAGTATGTAGAGCTCCCTGTAGAGAAAATTTTCTCTTCAAACCCTATACTCTATTATTATTTAATTTTTTTTTAGAAAAGTGGGGGGGGGGGGTTACTATGTGTAAGATTTATTGAACATGTATCCACACCCCTTATGTGGGCATGTTGCCTACATACCAATACTCCAAAGAGGGATCAAGCCATATGTAGTTCTCCCACTTGATGTGCTTTATGTAATAGTGTGTATAAATATGTAAAATGCTAAACTAAATGTGTTTGAGGTGGATAGGGACTAGTCTAAGGATTTGGATAAGCTTATAAGTGTATTAATGGGTTGTATGTAGAGAATAGGAAATATTACCTAAGTAGTCTTGCTTGTATTCTTGCTTGCTTAGTGATAATTTTCAACCCTTTTCAAATGATATTTGAATGGACTTTTATAGGGATCTATTGGTCATGGGTTGAATGTGCTCACATTAGGTCAACAAAGAGAAGGATAGAGAATAATAGGAAATTAACTATTAGGTCCAAAGATGCACTTGGATAGGATCATCCAAATTAGATAGGAGTGGCACTATCTCTATAGGCTAAGTGTGACATTATTATCCTGAATTGACAGGGCCTAGGGGGATGGATTATTCATGGAAATAATAGTTTGGCTGAGCTAGGATAAAGTATGGAAGGCTACACATGATTATAAATTAGTGAAAATATGCCTATGAGTGTCATGAAATTAAGAAAGAGGGACATATGGGTTAGGTGTCACAAGCCACACTCAAGTTACCAATTTTTGCATTTTCTATAACTATAACATCTCATAGTGAAGCGTCTTAATTTCTAGACAATACTAATGGTGTCTCTCTTGTATGCTAAATCTAAATGCCACATTTTTACATGGGAGGATAATTTATAAGTCAAGGAGAATGATGGTCAAGTGGGATTTAATTTAATTTAGGTTTTTATTGAGAACACTCAGTGAGCTATAGTCCCATCATACCAAATGTGAACATGGAATTTGAAAACTCCTAGTGCATTGATGGTATAAAAATGAGAGCATGGCCTTCAGGTATAGGTTAATAAATTAAAGTGTGTAATGGTCCTAGTGACTTTAATATAGATATTAATATTGAGACACAATGATTTTGAATGAAATAATTACCTATAGGAATATCACAACTTCCTGAATTGCCACCTACAGTTTCACTTGGATTGTAGACTAGCTAGGCTAGTGAAAGGGCCATACTAGTTGATAAAATAAAGTTATAATATGGAATTAACAATATAATATGGGTAAAATATCCATTCCATGTGGTCATTAGACAAACATAAACATCTATAGGAACTTTATGAATTTTAAATGGCTACCCATAGTTGAAGATAATTTGCAGACTAACTCATGCTTAGGAGGATTGTAGGTTTCATTGATGAATATAGATTTAGGATGGATGGAAATGTTTTAAACCACTCTCATAGTGTTAATGACACATTATTAGTTGTTTTAAATATGTAGGATCTCAAACACAATCAATCTAAAACCCTGCATATAATCCTACATAGTACATAGACCCAAAAGCTAGTCTTAAGGGTTTATGGTGCTGAGATCTCCAAAGAAGTGACCAAGAATTTAAAATTATTATATATGGTAATAAATACCTAAGTAATTGATAAATATTCTCATTTTTATCATATGAATAGGGGAATTTCCCTCTATTTTTTCTCAGATAGAGGGCATTCCCTAAACAACATAACTTGTAGACCTAACACATTGGGGGTAAAAAGATAAAGTGAAGAGCCAATAATTAATTAAGAGAATATGTGTAGGTTTGGTTTAAATAAATTAAAGTTATAATAATACCCTATAGTCATTAAAACCTTCATAATGCTCAAACACATAGTTAGACACATTTAGGCCTGTTAGGCCTAGAACTAGGCCTAAACCCTACATGCTTATAAACTCATGCATATGATCATATAACATTTACAATACATTTGAGAGGCTTAAAGGGAATGTGGATAGTCCATATGAAACATTGGTTTTCCATAAATGACACATAAGTGGTCAATTTTGCCTAAAACTATCTCAGACCTACTCAAAATGTAGTCAACACCTAAAGAGGCCATATTCTTATGCTCACATCTATATGGATAAGGTGTATGGTGACTCAAGGGTTTGGGGATAGTTGAGGGGGGTAATTAGATTATTATTAGTGTAATTTTTTTATAGGTTTAGTGTCATGATTTTATGAATCATCATTAACAAGAAAAACCACCAAAAACCCTCCTAAAACCCTTGCTTGAACCTGCTAGAGAAGAAACAAATGGAGATGCATCTAGGAGGGGTCAAATGGCCATGAAAGTGATTTTTAAATTTATATAAATCCATCAAGATTCTTTCCACCCAATTGATCCTTACTATCATCTATATGGATAGACCTAATATTGTGTTTCTTTCAAGATTTGATGTGTTTTATAGGTACAAAAGGGGATTGACGAGTGAGAGTCATTGTGGGAGGTATATAGGTACTTTTTAAACTAACTATACTCATATCTAACATTATATAAGTATGTTAATCCCTATTCTAATCCATTCATTGTAGGTAGTTAAAATAAGCACAATGAGAAGATAATATGACTGCTTAATAAGATAGTGATCAAGGTGAATTAGAATAATTTGAGGTCTATTTGATAGACCAAAGGAAAAATAGGTCTTTAACATGTGTCCTACATCATTTGAAATCTATTTTATTGAGAAACTACAAGTCACCTTGATGACAAGTGTGAAGGTCTAGTCCTACGAAGCTAATGATTGACTACAAATAGTGAATGACAAGTGACAAAGGGGAAGTCATCAATTAAAGGGTATAGATGAATGTTAAAAATATTGTTTCTAACCTTCCATGCTAGCACATATGTGTCAAAGACTTTTTAAGTTAGTTTAAAGTATTCAAGTGAGTCTTTATCATCAAGGTAGTTTCAAGTAAGACATTGAGGAGCTTTATGCCAACTTAAGGAAGGTGTCATGTTTGTGATGGAAATTTGTCCAAGATGAATTTCATAACATTTTATCCACTTCATTATATTAAATTTTAACTCGTTTCTAAATCTTGGCACTTGGCCTCATGACTCTTGAATTTCACTTCTTCTATCTCATGTCCTATGTTCTATATATTCAAGATTTTTTGGCTTTGTAATGGATCCATAATTGGTATGGAAGAGCCCTTATGGTTTTGAAAACTCATTTTAATTTGAATAAAGTTTTATAAATTTGATTCATTCTTTACAATATCTTTTTTAAGTGTGTTAAAATGTAGGTGGTTGACAAGTGTTGAGCATGCTCTCCTTCCATTCTGCTCTTGCATGTTTTGTGTGAGTGATATATATTCTAATAGGTTTCATAAAGTGTATGTGTTTTTTAAGTGTGCCTTAAAGTGTGATAAGGACTAATAGTTTCTAATATCAGACCTTATTTTCACCCACCTCTAGATATCCATAGCAATCTACCTCTATGAGAAATACTTATGCTAGAAGGACATAGAGTTAAGGTCAGTTTTGGTAGTCTCCTTTCTTGGTGAAGATGAAAGTTTGTTGTGTGGAGTTATATTTTGTGTATCACCTAATTATTTAAGTTTATTTTATGTCTCATTCTTCCCTTTTCACCCCCAATAGTGATTAGTATGGTGTAGTGTGAGCCTAGAGGATAAATCAAGGGATCTATCCCTTTCAAACCTAGAGATATATCTCTTGTAGTGGCTTGCATATGAGGAGAGATATTTCCATGTTATCATAAAATTGAGAAGATATACTTTAATTTTATAGGGCTAAATTTTATTCTATAATAATACACATACATCATCAATTACCTAGTAGACTAAACATAACCTAAAGGTGCCAATTCACAATGGAGGAGACATCTTCATGTTATTACATCTGAGTATGCTATCTTAGACATGGTCCTTTATTACAAGGGTTTTGATGGCATGTTTCTCTGGTGTGTTGACCAAGAAGGGTAAAAAATTTCTTATTTGATTATCATATTTATGTGTGGGGTGGACACTTTGGTGGCCATTGGACTGCTCAAAAAGTCCATAGGATGGGATATTTTTGGCCCACTCTAGACCAAAATGCCATTATATATATATATATATATATATATATATATATATATATATATATATATATATATATATATATATATATATATATATATATATATATATATATATATGAAAATGTGAGAATTTACAACATATATCACATGAGATACATATTACTATAAGGGAATTACATCCCATCATCACTCCATGGCCCTTTGATACATTGGGTCTAGATTTAGTAGGTAAACTCTCCCCCACCTATTCAAATGATCATCACTTTATCATCACAACCACCAAATATTTCACCAAATGGGCATAAAAGATGGTCCTAATAACCATGACTAGATGTGTCATTTAAAAATTCATCATGAACCAAATCCTTTGCCAAGTTAGATTCCCTAAGGTTATCATTACCAAAAATGGGTGCCATTTTAAGAATATGAAGTTCATGAGCTATGCAATAAATTTAGTATATCACACCACTTTACCTCATATTAACTAAAGGATAATAGTCAATATGAAGCTACAAACAAAACCTTAAATTTAATCCTAGTTAAAACTATTAAATAATTTAAAAAGGATTGGTATCTATAGCTCTATCCAACACTATAGGCTTATAGAAAAATTGTTAAAATGCCCACAAGATCAACCCCATATTCATTAGTATTTGGGTCTAAATACATTCTTCCCTTTGAGGTAGAAATACCTAACCTTCACATCTCCCTTTGGGGCCTCCTCAATGAAGAAAATTATAGAGAGGGGTGTTTGGCAAAGATGAATCTCCTCGATGAACATCAAATTATTATTGTAACCAACCACATAACTTACACTGACCACATGTGTAGGAAATATAATAAAAACATCAATGACCACTGAATATATGTTGGGACATTGTCCTTAGGCTTGAAAACTAAATTGAAAAAAATAAAAGAGGGTCAAAATTTTAGACCTAACTAGTTGGGCCCTTACTTAGTAATAGAAGATTTCAATAATGGAGCTTATCAATTATGCACTTTGGAAGGAAAAGAGTTTAATGCGTTTATAAACTCTCTAAACCTAAAATGCTTCTACATCTAGTTCTTACATACCAATCACTTTTCATTTTCATTACATTTTCATAGGTTGCATATTCACTTGCATATCAGATGTTTTGTTTCATATGATTATTTAGTTGGTTGGTTCATACAAAATATAAAATTTTAGAATGTGGAATGATATACTACTCTATTATTATATCACCCTATTACCCTGTACAGAGTATTCTTGAAATCAACATGTCACAATGGTCTTTGTCTTAGTTAATATGAGTATAGTACACCTCTTTACCTACATATTCTTGTATAAACATAGAAAAATGATAACCTATAGTGGAGTCTATAAACTTGTATATGATAATATATCCCCTTTATGGTGACTTAAGAAAATAGAACATTAACATGCCTAAAATAAAATAACTTTACCCTCCCATATTAGTCCTCAATGGTGAGCCCTTGATTTTTTCTAGTCACATGGGGCCAAAGTTTGGGGGTGAAGGCCTTAAAAATCTAAAATTAGATGCTTCTATGAAACCTAAAATCTTATGAAAATATGAAAGTCAAAATTATATATCTCTCAACCTTTATTAACCCTCAATTTTGATCCCTCTCATATTACTAGTTGTGTGGGGTTGGTATTGGGGAGAGATGCCCTTACTCACATTATCTAGCCTTCGATGATGACACCATGTGTCTTCTTGGGTACATGAGACTAGATGTAGGGGGTTATAAAGAAAATCAAATGGTAGATGCAAAATCAATGTCAAATTATAAAGAGTGTCTAAAAATAAATTTCTTCAAAAGGAGTTGTCTATGTGTTTATGTTTAAATAAGATAACCTTTTCCCATTTCCTTATTTTCTCAAAGCAAGTTTTATTTAGGTAAAGCCAACAAAGTTAGTATTTTATAAGTTTATCAAGAATTACATATTACCCTTTATTTTTAGGGATTAATTCAACTTCTTTTTTCCTATGAAATTTTGATTTATGGTTTGTCTCATATTTATACTATTTTACCCCTTTTTACCCTTTCATCAAAATGAAAGTCATATATTGTGTGAACAAAATAATTAGGAAATCACCTGTAAGATAAAAATTAGCACATTGATAGTTACATATGTACCTATGTAGCATTAAATCATATGTATCCATTCTATTTCCATATATACATAAGCATTTTTACATAGAAGCATATCAAAAACAAAAACATACACATATATGTATATCATCACATATCTAATCCTGTAAAGTTCATGAGATGAGAAGCCTATATAAAAATTAAGAATGACATCACATAATGATCAATAGAGATACAAAAAACATCTATATATATAAAGTAAACTATTAAGTTTATACAATAAAATTATATGATACAAGCACCTCCATAGAGGGCCAATATACCTCAAGCCATATAAAAAATAATTAACATATATAATGGTATATCAAAAACATCTTCAAAAAGTCTCAAAAGCATGTCCTCCTCCTCTAGGATGGAATTGAGGTGGAAGAATTTTTGGGGCTCTAGATTTGGTGAGATCTCCTACTCATACCTCCCTCTAATGCTACCTCCATGTCTAAAAGTTAGTGTCCATGAGGATGGCCCCTACCTAATCCTCCCTTTGACACCATCCTATTTTTCCTATGAATGAAGGATCTATCACTTCCTCCTCCCACCATGGTGTCCACTAGGGCCTCTACAGTCCTCACCTTGGCTAAAAAAGTGCTATTATTTATCCTTAACACTATCATCATTGCCAAGGCATGGTACATAGGGAAATAACATATATATGATGCTTGATACCTATAGGAATACCAAGATTTACCAACAACTAGTCTTGTATCTAACTAGTGCTCAACTAAAATAGATTGATTATGGTATCACTGATAATCTTCCTCCTCGTGGCCATAATATTTGTAATCATAGGGTACATAAGATAAATTAGATCCATGTAACATGAAAAAATATAATACATGTAAAATCAACTATGTAACTAGGAGAAATCAAAATACAAGCTATAATCATGAATAAATAAACTCAATAATTTACTTGGATCTCCCTCCTACCTTTCAGGATTAGAGTCATCATTTGTAGCCTCTTCCTTATCTATGTCAAGTTCCTCCTCTAGCTCTACATGTGTTAGGCCCTCACCCTTTCCATATCATAACTAATATTGTGCATGACTTGTGGTAGTGGTGGACATATCTACTATTTTTAACTAGATATAACCTATCCTCCTCCTCCTCCTCTAGCTACATGTCAGGTTAGTTGGGTGATATGTACCCTTCTCATAAGTAGGTGCCATACTAATCACCCTAGCCTTATGGCTCTCACCTCATGGGTCCCCTTGTACAAAAAAATTCAGTATGGGGAGGTTTCCTACATATGGAATATTGAACTATTGAGGCACTCAATCCATGTGGTGCACCTTGATCTGTAGTACCCATATTGAACCTAGGTGGTGCTAGCAACTTGCATAACATAAAATCCTTCATTAGTATATTACCCAATCATGTCCTTATAAGGTAGGGAAATCAAGTCTACCACCATAAAATAACCTAAAGGTTGGGATAATGCACAAAAATGGGTCATGTCTACCCACCTAATGGCCTAATTATCCCTTGGTGCCCCAATTGAAACCCCTTTTAGTAAGGGATCATCCTTTCATAAACCCAACACATAATAATGGTTGGGTGGATAATAAAATGGGTTACAAGGTGATCCACTTGGTATAAATATATTTAGGTTCATGTTAGTATATCTTGGATGTAGGCATAATGAACTCCTCTTTCCTTTATGCATCACATGATCAATGACCAGATATACAAAAGCCTATCATTGACCTTGTCTCTCACTAACTAGGAGACAAGGATGATGATGATGGTCTTCCTAAAATTAGGGATCGCTAATCTCTCAACCTAATAAATTCTCACTCCACACTTCACATCCACATCAGGTGTATTGGAGTCTCTAAAATGATCCACCCAATTACCAGCCTCATGATGGCTATCAACATCATAAATAGACACTATTCAACTAATCATAAGAAGACTGATGATTTGATATACATATAATAGAGTGATCATCTAATATCTTGGGGATTTATAGAACATTAAAGTGTTTTATTTTAGGTCACAATAATTCAATAAGTTAAATAATAGCTATCTTGAAGAGGGGGTGATCCCCATGCATGCTATATGAAGTACACCCACCTGTTTAAGTAAGCTTAACTCATTAATTGTTAGAAGCACTAGGAATCAAGGGAGCCACTCTTTATCCTAAGATCTAATCCATAGAATATATACCCCATGAAATAATTAAAGGTTCCTAAGTCATTCAAATAAATAAATTACACCTATTAGATAAATAAAAATTCTTCATATTCCCTTAATATACAAAACCACCCTAGTTTACATGCAATAGTTTTGAAACTACACTGTGGTAGTTACATAATAGACCTGAGGGAGAAATATAACTACCATAAGTGGTTTCATAATTACCCCATGATGGTGATAACATAAACACATTATGATGGTTATGGCATCATTGTAGTGGTTATTAAACCATAACCCTATAAATGGTGGTGATTTTATAACTTGAGCAATGGTTTTGCCACTTACCCATAGACTCCCCAAAAATCCCCCAAAACCTAATCAAATCCACCCAAAACTTAAAAAATTACACAAATTTATAATATTCCCCCCAATATTGACCATGAAGGACCCCCACAATAATGACCACGAAGGAAAAAAATTCATTTTTTTGAATTTTAACTAGATTTTGATTAAAATTTCAAATTTAGGAAAAACAAAAAAGTTAGCAAAAATTGACCTAATTATGCCCATCCATGCCTCACATTGGTATATTTTCCATCCTCTCATATTCCTCATTCTCATGAATAATTTTGTGTTTTAAATGGTCACCAACAATATAGAGCTCAAAAATCTCTCTCAAGGCAAATGACATAAATGAACTATTTTTGGAAAATTTTAAAATATATTGGGCTCAAAATTATCCATTTTGATTCAAAAGTTTTATATTTTTGACATGACCTTCTATTTAAATTTTTTTCTAATGTATATATGTTATCTTTCTTAAATATCATAACTATTATTTTATCACTAACATTTTATGCGTTACTTGGCACCAAGTTCAATCCCCTAATATGATGATCTAGGTAGTATGATTTTACCTGCATATATGATACACATTATTTCTATGATTCAATTATATAGTATATTTTTTGGTTTTTTTTAAAAATCACACTTGAATTTTTTATATCTATAAGTTGCATGAAGTCTTGTTGGGCTTCGCTCCTCCATTTGGGTAAGGTAAGTATTTCTAACCTCTCATTTCCTTTACATATACCTTACTTAGGATTACACCTTACCAACTCATGAGAAGGTACCCTCCCAAGGGGAAAATATGTATGCACCCAAAAATTACATGGTGTGACACTTATAATATAAGTATGATGATGATGTAATGACCTCCTATTTCATGATCTACAGGGAACTCTCTAGATCTAATTATTACCTATACCTTCCTATTCCCACCTTAAACCATTTTGGTCCCCTTTGATTTTGACATTTCTATCCATTTTCATTTTGTTTCAAAAAATAACATGGGATGAGAGATCCACCACCCTAAGTAATAGAACCACCCTTCTTTGTTACATAAACACCCCTCAGTTTACACAACCACTACAACAATATGTAACTTAAGTGGTGGTTTTGATTTATATGTGTGGTGATCCTATAATTTTAAGTTGTGGTTGTTTCAAATTAAGTGGTAGTTCTGCAACCATCCCTACATAAAGTGAAATTTTTATTATAATTGAAATGCCTTCCAAAATTAGCCCTTATGACTCTAGGTTTCATGCATTTTGCATAATTAGTATCATGTTTCTTATTTTTATCACTTTGTTTTCACCTTAAATAATTTCTAGTTGATTCCCCCTTATATTTTTATTATTCTTCATTTCATTTCAAGTTGAACTCATCATCACACTTAGTTTAGCTCCTCCATGTAAGCTCCCAACTTTCCTAAAAGAAGGGCAATTTTATCCTTTTTCATATCCAAAAATTTCCATTAGAAGTTGCTATTGGGAATATTTTGTAGACATAACCTTGATATAATTTATATAATATTCAACCTCTATTATTTTCAAGTTGATTACATAGTTGTAAGTGAATAAGTATTCTTGGTGAAGTAACTCAAACTTTACAAATCCAAGACATTAGCCAACCTCATTTTTGTTGATCTCCATTTTTAGATTTTGTCTCCCCTCTTCTCATCTTGTCCCATAGTTTGTGCATCCTCCAATGAGAGAGTTTAGAGAATTTATATATGAGCATATAGAGCTAGCATACTAAGGATTCTTCTATAAACACACCACATACACTTTAGCTAATATATGTTAGCATGATGTTGGAGTTTTCTTGATTTACAGTATTTGTTTTCTTTATTAGACTAGATTTAGTGTAACTTATTGTTATGTCATATCAGTTTTCCATATTTATAAAAATAAGAAAATTTTATAGTGAAAGAGATCTATCCCTTTTCATTTTTCTTTACTACTAAAATATAGCTAGTTTTGATTTATGATTGCATTTTAGTATATTAGTTTCCTTCCCAATTTTAAATACATTTTGTCAATCATATTAAAAAATATCTTATCAATTATTTATTTTATTTTCATCCAAGACAAATTTCCTCTTTCAATATCTAAATGAGTCTCTTAAACTCCAAACAATCACCTCGTCAAACATAAAAACACAAACAACTATAGGTGCATGCACAATGGTAGTATATTGATGATGTTATTTTTTTTAAAGGGTTTAAATTATTATAATTTTCCTAATTCAAAATAGAAAAATCAGAACTTTCATCCCTTATTTTAATCTTAACAAGTCATTAAAAAGAAAAGGGTTTTACTTATAGCAAATTAGAAAGGTTAAAGAGCTAGTTTAGTTTGTTTGTAAACAAGAAAATACATATCATTTATGATGTTTTGAATTAGATTATATTATAAAATTAATTGAATTCATAAGTTTAATTTATAAATTTAGTTCATTTTGTACAAAATTAATCAAAACAAACAAAAACATCTTATTTATTTTGCAAACAAGTAGAGCTAGGATAAATCAGCATATTGCATAATAACATAGGTTCCTTCTATATCTCTTTGGATATATTATAAAAATTTAAAAAGGATAAAAAAAGAGTTTTGATTTCAATTAATTTTATATTTTTTATTCTTTTACTTTCAACACTTTATTTTCAGCAAATAAGCATTTATTTCTACAAAACTAAGATAAGTATATTAAAAAAATAGTGTCAAAAGCCTTGGTAAAACATGAAATCCATATAAAAATACTTGAAAATACATGAAATTAATCACATCCCACATAATCCTTGTCCATATACACAAGCACCATACATCAAGCCTTACTTCAACATTCTAATAAACACACTTTACAAGCCATTATCTGAACAAGCTCATATAGTTTTCCTTGGCTTTCACCTAGTCTTCTTTCAATGACCCTCAATGAGAAATTTAGTCTTGTTTGGCATGGTATATTATATATATTTAGAGTACCTAGTCCCACTATCATCACATAATTTGACATTAGTAGTGAATTGAGACACAAGGTCTTTCAATCTACTCCAAATTCCTGCCTCATCATAGATTATTTTGCCAAAATAGAATAATAAGAACATATCCTTGATCCACTTATAATTGTCCTCCCTCAAAATATGTCAACATAATTTTATCTATGCCTATTCTCTCATCCATAGTCCTTTTTATCCTTAGGTCTAGCCTCATCTTATATCATTCACATTCAATGTATGACACTGATCAAATAGATTTAACACAATAGAGTGGACCTTTTCCTATGAGTCATCTAACCCAATCTCCCTACTTTCCATAAACTTAGTATTGACTAAAAAATTTGCCTTCTTGTGATATTAGAGATCAAAGGACCTTATATCTCTATTTATGCATATCTTAGGGCTATTAATGAGTATTAATATGATGATATCTTTTAGTTATATCATAAGAACCCATTACCACCACTATCTTAAATCCCATTTCACTAAAAATAAACCAAAACCCTATCCCATCCATTATATCAGCTACCTCAGCTAGACCTTGGGGATTCAAGTGCATAGTTTATCTTGTGATAATTTATTTACATGCAAGCACCACACACAATTATAAAAGTGAATGATATGGACCACCATCATAAACTCAACAAAAAATCCTAGATGTATCCACTCATAGTCACATAATGTTATGGTTTCAATGCACATATTAAAGCATATATAATAAAAGTAAATGTCACACAAGGTAAGAGCCACAAATAATGGAAAATTAAATTTCACACAAGGTAAGAACCATACTCAATATAAAATCAAATGTCACATGAAAAGACATGAGACATATAAATAAAAAGTCATATAAGAAGAAACTCAATGAAAAAATGTAATACAATAAGGTAATCATCACATAAAGAGGCATACAATGATATCATTAATTAAGAAAAAATTCACAAAATAAGACAAGGCTAAAATAAAGAGTTTTATAATGAATAATAAAAAAATAAAAAAAGAAGGCATCCCAAAGAAAGTGGCATGCAATAATACACTCAATCAAGCAAATGCCATATACTAAGGAAAAATATAAACAAAGAATAATCAATTATTATCCTATAGGAAATGAATTAGAAACAATGAAGCACAAAACATGTCAAGCTAGTATATACCATTGTTCCATGCCAACATCATAACACAGGAAATAACATATCCATTAAATGTATCACTATAAATATATAAGCATAATCAAGACATGTGTAAGGAAATAATGTAGCTTAACATGATAAGTAGAAAGGTGTAGTAACCTAAATTTCATCATGAATACTTGGTCATGTTCATTTTACCAATTTTTTATATTTAATTGACTTATGCACTTAATTAGTGCATATTTTACCACTTCACCCTATCTTAATCACAAAAGAGGACCTATGTTTATCTTAAGATAATCACCCATCATATATATAACTGTTCTAATTACTAAAAACACCATTCTGCATTTGTATTCCTTAACCCAGATCCAAATTTCAGCACTTTTCCCTAGGGGATATGAATGCCCAATAGAAAAACAATGGTAAATGTTATTGTCCCTATCCAAAATTTCTATTCTTATCCCATCAATGGCCATATTTTCAAATGAAACCATTCCTTAGGTTGTCCTCCATGTTTTTAGGCTTCTTAGAGTGTGGGCATCTCTTTTGAATTGCTATAAAGGCACACTCAATTCACTTATTACTTCACTTGGAAATTTAAATGTAGAGTCTTACTTACACAAGTGCACATTGAGAAAAAAATTTCAAATTATTTCCAATTCAGGTTCTAAACACCTCAATTAGTCTTAATCCAAGTCACAAGGCTATTTTATTTAGTCTTAGTGAATCATGATCAAGTATTTAAGCTAATTTTATATGCATTCATATATTTAAAGATAAACTATTTCATAAATCACTCTAGGTGGGATAACTACATTAGGCTTGAGTTCCCTCCTTAGAGTATTGGATATGTAGGCAATGTTCAATCATCATGGGAATGATTGGAGTCAACCCAACCCATCTACATTTCTATTTTTCATATATACAAATCACTAAACCATTACATTCCCTATTAGGGTTTACAACTTTAAGAAGGTACTCACAAGTCTTACACACACTTCCAAAGGAAAAATTAGTGCACACAAACCTATTTTAAACTACTACAAGTGATTTTACCTTCATTTATAATTTTATGACAAAACACAAAAGTGATGGATAAGGATAGTAGTGGTAAACATTCCTATCGCTACTTAACATTCCAATCCTTGCATGGCTTGCAATCTAGCTTTTGGGTAGATTTTGGGTTTGGTCCCATTTTCTAGTTTTTATACTCTATTAGTCAACATAGCCAATCAAATGGATAAAAAATATAAGTTCATATTTCATTTGCATAGTTTAGTCTTGTTTTCAATCATTTCATTTATCCTATTTTAGTATTTTATGTTCAACTTCTATTTAGAAGTGCATTTACAAAATCCTACTTTATTCTATTCTATTTATCATAATTAGGGTTAATTATCATAATTAATTTAATTCAAGATAAAATAAATGGTCATATAAGTATACAAATTGTAACAATGTGACCTATGGAATAAGATGATATTAGCATTGTCATGGCTCCTAAGTACATGAATGTGTTATATTTATCTATCCACATATCAGATATAAATTGTATGTCGTACATATCACTTATATATATGGTGAAATGCATGTACATATATAAAATGATATGCAATCTACTAAACATGTGATAAATAACATAAATCAAAGTAGTAAATAAAAAAAATATATTATGCTTAGGTATTAATTTTGGATTTTTGAAATATTTTTATTTTTTAACAAAAATTTCTAACCAACTATCCCATCAAGGGACAATCATATGCATGTTTTGTATCAAATATGGAAATGGTCACCTATCATAAGAGATTAGTGTCATATGCATCTGTATCTACATATGAGAAATAATTTTGTGGTTTAATGTATCTGTCATCATCATCATGAGCCACAAGATCATGTGTATGATGAATAACCGTAGTGGGCATGGTATCTCATGTAATACATTGTATAGTAGAAGAAACAACAACTTGTGTTCATTGTGGAACACACAAAACTATCTATAAAACTAGTCTAGAACATGATGGAGTAGATAATTCAATTTATGAGGCTATAATAACCATATGATGTAATGTACATTGAATCCCTAGTCATTTAGGAAGGTCAATTATTTTCCTCTAGACTGTTTACATAGAATGAACCTAAATAGGTTGAATGACTACCTATGGTGGTGGTAGTGGATGAGGAAGTACCTATGGATAAATAAGTCACTCATATAGAAAACTTAGAAGTGTAACCACTCTATTTTAATTTATATACTTCATGCATTTATATAATAAAGATGGAATTACACAAAGCTTATGTATCTAGGGGCATATTAATAACATTTTAAATGCCATTGTACTCATTAAAATTAATAATGGAATAGAAAATACTATAGGTTCCACCTTAAGTGGTAACAAAATAAATTGTAAAGTATCATGTATTTTCTCATTGAATCCTTTAACTATCTTGGTTGTATCTATCAAATCCTTATGAGTGTATCCACTACTGGTAAGGAGTGGTATGGTATAATTTTTTCACTCAAAACATTGTCTATTGTGACACTATATATATGATAATTATATGTATGTTTGTATATATAATGATTTTTAATGGGAATCATCTTCAAAAAAATAATTATCATCAAATGTGATTGTGGGTAATTGTATTAATGTGTTTGTGAGTGTACTGATAATACCATCTAATAGATGCCCATATGTTTGTGAAGGAGGATGCACATTTTAAGTCATATGTACCTCATAATTAGGCTTAATTTATATTTTTACATGATTGGGAAAGGGATGAAAAAATATTTTAAAATTTACATCCCCAATAGGTTGTGGTCTTGAAACATTCTATGTGTGTTAAGCTCAATAATGTTATCATTAGTGAGATCCTAAATATTATGTCTTAATGCAAGAAATGTATTTATATAAAGTCCCTTGCATATATGAGATTAAAAATATGAATTAATGTCATGTAACTTAGGTAGAGGAATAATAATATCAACCTCTTTGTGGAATAGAAGAGATACGAGGTTACACTCAAGTAACTTGTGGAAGAATTATAATGAGATTAAGATAATTGTGAAAATTGCTTCCTTTATTGATTAGATAAGATAAGGTGATTAATAAGATGTGACACTTCATTATCCATTGATTTTTACTCAATATTAGTATCATTTTTTTGGCCTTATAAGATGGTTTTATTTGTTTTTCTTTAGTTTAAGTAGTTGAATAATTATCCATGTGCTTTAACTTATTCAAAAATATGAGATTAACTTCTTGATATTTAATTGTATGGCATAACTAATAATATAATTTGAATATATTAATATAATATATTCTTGGAGAGGAGTAGGCAAAATTTTCTTGAATATATATTAACTCATTTTTAGCCATAGGATTTGTCATCTTAGAAATCACGGTCTTGTACCAAAGCATATAATCACTGATTGGTTCATTGTATCCTTGTTTAAGTTTTATAATTTGAGCATGAAATAATTTATCATTTATATTGATTAAAAAATGAGCTATAAATTTATAAACTAAATTATTAAATGCATTAAGTGATTAGAATTAGAAGACATAGAACCAACACAAACCATAGTCCTTAAAACTTCATAAAAATAACTTAGTTAATAATTTGTCATTGGAGGCATAATCTAGACATGCTACATGAAAGGATCTAAATTTTTACTCTAGATCACCTTTACCATCATATAATTTAATATTATGAGCTAAAAACCTTTAATTAATGGGTAAGATAAAACATTTGGGGTTTATAGATCATGAATCAATGCATGAGAATTTATTGAATAACTTGATCTAGAATCACCCTAATTTAATTGCAACATCTTAGCCCAATATATACAATAGTTTACATGATATATTTTGTAGTATTTATGGTTATATATGTCAAATAAAAAATTATTGTAGGATGTACATAAGTATCTTTTGTAGGGATAGGCATAGAAATATAAAGGAGACCTTGTGCTTCCCCCACACTACTAGTGGGCATCACATGTGTGTTTGGAAATCATACTTAGTTCTCACATTATCAATAGTTATTAGTTTTTAAATAGTTATTAGTCAAATTTAAATATTGTTAGCTTAAAAATATTACATATATATGATTATATTGTTTATAGGTTATTTGGTGAGAGTTTATAGGGATCTTGGGATCCCCATGAATCAATTTAATAAGAGAGTGAATAATATTTATTGTGTTTTTACATTATTCTTTATTTTATAGTGTTCAACTCTCTCTTAAAACTCTAAGTATTCCCATTATCTAATATTAGAGTATTCAAATGGTTTTTTAAATCTATGAAGGGGCATATCTGTTGATTGCGATGGTTTCCCGTATGCATGAGAAGCCAATATTGAGTTATGATAATTGTGTAGATTAGTTTCAATTTTAGTGGTATTACCATCATTTAGTATTGATATATTCAAACTTAACATGATAAATCCACCTTTATTTAGATAGAAGAGACATTTAAATTACATGAATATAAATGTGAGCATAACTTATACAAATATTCTTAGCTTGTGTTATTTAATTGAAGCATTTAGAGATCAGTCTGCATTTGGATCTATGCATCCAAATTTGCACTTGGTAAAATAATGACATAAATCCCTTGAGCCTAGCTCTATCTTGGCCTAAGTACTCTTTTCAATGAATACAAACATCAACAACTTTAATTTTAGGTCTCTCTATGTTCTTTGACTTGACCTAGATTTGTATATTGCACTAAATGTCACAGAATGGAATGCAATATTTTATTGAATAAAAAGAGGCATATATATCCAAAGCTATGATAGTTAAAAAACCTATAACTACCAATTGATCCCCTAACTTCTATGCCACCACTATGACACCTAAGCTCCTATAACTAGCTATAACAAATTGTTGTACTACTAGGTTAACTAAATTTAATAATGTAATATTAAATTATGCTAACAATCACTAATCGACAAATTGTAATTAAATTAACTAAACAATGTAATATGTCAAATTATACCAACACTGTATCACATTGCTTTGAATATATTTGTAGTTATTATGACTCAGCTTATGTTGGATTGTGAATTTTGTGTTCTACATGTATGAAGGCAATATATGGGCAAGTGATACAAGGCACCACTATAATTTTTAAAATACATATCAATTATATATTTTTTAAATATCTAGAGGAGTAAATAAAATAAAATATTGAAGTAGTAATATGCATCAGTAAGGCTATAACATCAGTTAAATTAGATCCATGTCTTTAGATAAGACAACATCATGCTTGATAGGGATGTAGACAATTGATGCTTGATATTCAAAAATGACAATGTGTTAGTCAATGCCAAGAGTAAATAGTTCATTATCTTGAATCCAACCAAAAGTAAAATCTATCCATATGCATCAATATTTATGAAATCCATCCATATGACAACCAATCCAAGCATTTAGTTTTCAAGTATCATAATTTATTCAATAGTTATTATGTTCTTATAGATGTTAAGAGGCATAGGCAAAGCCATCTTCCTATGTTGTGCCTTTACTCTATCCATAATGTTTAAGGTTTTGAGTCATTTCATTTTCTCTAAATTTAATAAGATGGCATAGTGTGTTTTTTTTTTTTTTAAAAGTTTAGGTTTATATTCATCTATTTTATTCTCTTTATGTTAGTTATACAATTTTGCTTTGTCATGTCAATTTTAGGTTATAAATTTTAATTTGTGAAAGGCTATATAGATGGAATTTTTGAGTATGTTTTAATAGAGTGTCAATATTAAAAATTATTATCTTTTATCATGATAATATTTTGAAGTGGTATAGGTATTTAATGAGTCATACTCATCAAGTTATTAAAAATCAGAAGTGTCAATTTTTTGGGTTTATTGTCAAAATAAAAAAATGAGTTGAGAGTTAAAAGTCATCAATTAATTTTATCAAAAGTCATATTTTATAATTGAGTCATATTTTTCAATAAGTGTAAAAAATAAAAAAATACTTGTAAAGGATGCATTATTACTTGTCCGTGACATCTTGAGTCAAATGTCAAATGTGTCAATCTTGTGGGGGGACCCTATTCCATTCAGAATGAAATGCATATGATCTTAAATAACTCATTAGCTAAGTAAGCAACCATCACACATGAATATGAGGACCATGAGGTTGAAGGAAAAATAACATCCTCTCATCAGCCACAAGCGATGGGGTGACACAATGGATTTGTGGCTTGTATATTAGTTATGTTTTAATTTATACAAATAAGAATAGATGGATCATACCTATTAAATTATTTTAATAAGTGAGCTTCTTTCTTTATATTTACCCTTCAGGTAAAGATAGTGATGAGAAATAACATAGTACTGCACATCATGATGTGGTTGTTGGTAAACCACTTGAAAACCATCCTTTTATGGTTGGTGTTTAACCACATGAAAAACCATCTTATTTGTTTGTAGGTTGGTGGTAATCCAAGTGTAAAACAATCCTAGTTGTTTTTAGGTTGGTGGTTAGTAGAGTCAAAAGCCATCATTTGAGTTTTTTAATAGTTGTAGCACAGAATAATGTTCTCCCCATGTTCACACCAAGGGGGAAATGTTATGAAATCATACTTAGTGCTCAAATTATTAATATTTATTAGTTTGTTAATAATAATTAGTCAAACATAAATATTTTTAGCTTAACAATATTATATATATAGGCTTATATTTGTTAGAGGTTTTTTAATGATTTAACCTTCTAGGGTTTTACAAGTGTAATTATGTATGTTTGGTTAAAGGGATGAGATGTCTAAATTAGTTAAAAAAATTGCAATAATTAACTACTAATTTGTTATGAAATTTGACTTATTTTGACTTTCTAATAATAAAAATAAATTGAGATAAATATAGACTTAGATGAAAAATGACTGTTGTGGATGATTTGGGTTCTAGAATTTGAGATCTGAGTAGTTCTAAGTGTTTCCAATAGGATTATGATATTTGTTGGTTTAATGGATAGTAGCACCCAATTTGGATAGTAACACCATACATGTGTAGTGTCTATAATGTGTTTCTAATGTCCACTTTGTGGGACTATTCCTATTTTTAGGGTGCACCTATGGCTATGTCTATATGCTCTATTCCTATGTGACCAAATCTTATTGTTGTATATTGTACCTAAAAAGCTTTATTTGATCTGCAAACCCTAGTTTTCTTTGAAAGTATGATATGAAAAAAATTGAGTGTGTTAGTAGGATGGAATGGACATCCTCAACACCTTGCTATGTAGAGAGTTACCTACATACCAATAATATGAATATGGATCAAGCCCAATGTAGTTCTCCCACTTAGTGCTTGATGTATGTATAAGTGAATGCTAGAATGAGAGTGGCCTTAGATGCCTTGAAAGTTCTTGAGATTTGAAATAATTAAAAATTGGACTTAGGGCTGATGTAGATGGTAGTATACATAAAGTAGGGTAAAATAGGGATAATATACCTTGATTTTGCATAACTTTGTCTTTGGTTTGAATAGATTTTGCATCTATCTTCCATCCAGTGAATAAAGGTGGATTAGAATTGTATTTATATGGTTCTATTACTTATGTGGATAATAAAATGAGATTAAGATAACCTTAGGAGGGGAACACATTTGAAAACATATTTGTTAGGAAGAGCTAGTGCTAAGGATAGTAGCACCCATTTAGGCACATTAGTGCCATGTGGCGGTAGTGTCCCAAATATGGTGTTAATGTCCTTTTGGTAGCATACTAATAAATTTGGATTGAAGTCAGAGGTGATAGTTCACGGAATATGTCTTGACTAGATGTAGGTGACTATGGTCTAATAAATGACTAGAAATGTAAGTCTAATTTCTAGAATGGGTCAATGTCTAGCCTAGGGATACATTGACTCAAGAAAAAATCTTAACATCAAATTACCACTTTTAGGTGATTATATTTAGTGAGAGTTTATAGGGATTTTAAGATCCCCATATATAGCCTATGCACTTCCTATATAAGTACTATGTAATGTATCATATGAATCAATTGAAGAAGAGAGTGAATAATATTTATTATGTGTTTTAAGTTATTATTATTTATTTGGTGTTTGTCTCTCTCTTAAAACTCTGAGTATTCCCATTAATGTGTGACCATAAGTGTAAATGTAGGAATAATAGTAGTGGTAGTAGTAGTATTATGATCATATATTGTAGGGTTAATAAATCTAAAATATTTATGGATATAATTTAAGGGTGTTAATACTAAAAATTGAATCTTAAACTAGAAAACAAGAAAAAAATTGTTTTCATACTTCAAATTTCAAATAAAGATCTAATTAAGCAATGAAGGAGAAAACAAAAAAACTTTACCTTCACTTACCAAATTCAATAATCTCATTTCTAGACATATATTTGTTCATGATTTGTACATTCTAGTTTCTCACAAGACTTTTATGCAATAATTCTAGTAGGGTACTTTCAATTGTTTGACAATTTGATGACAATATTATTTGAATTTTCACTTTAGTTCATGATATTACTCTAACATGATGATTCAAATGGAAGAGGGAAGGTCAATTTATAAATTTATTATATAAAGAATGGATGGATATGATAAATCTAAATTTAATTGATATTTTATTTTTGAATGGTTGTGATTTGGTCTATAAGTCAAATGCATTCAATGAGGATGTTGAGGAAGTTGTGGGACTAGTTAGATGATTAATCAGAGATTTAAATGGATCAAATGTCTTTTTTTTGGGAGTTTAATGTCTTATATAAGTTCTTAATGGGTTGAATGTATTAAAAAAGTTTGTTTGAATGTCTTAATGAGGGGTTTGAATGTCTTGAATGAATTTGTTTGAATGGTTGAATACCTTAAATTATTTTGTTAGATGATTTAATAAGATAATGATTAATGAGGAGATTGAATGGATTAAATGACGTTGTTGGATATTTTTAAATTTTTTTATTTGATTATTTGGAAATATGTACATGGATTAATTAGTAGTTAATTAACTAACTAATATTGATTAATTAGTTAATTAATATAACTGTAATGTTGGTGGGATTATATAGAATAGGATTAGGGTCATGCCATAATTTGGATGATGTTGATTCATATTTTCAATGATGGATGGATTAGTTAGGTTAAATAATTAATGATGAATTTAAATGATAGTAGATTATTGATGAAACTAAGGTGGAAGAATTATGGTGTCCATGTTTTTACCTCCTTGAAAGTGTGTTGCAACTAGATGAAGTAGTAGTTTTTCAAAGAAAATTTAAGAATAAGAGACAAGGGGAAAAAATGCCCCTAATAGAATAATTATATATCTTATGAGGTATATACCCCCTTGAGAGAGTATGTGGGGAGTAAATACATGGATTGGCCCTTAAATAAATAAGGGTGAAAATTGATGAATTAGGAATGGAGTATGGGTCGGGTGTGTATTTGATGATTGAGTATGATGATTATGAATATAGATGTTTTGATGGATGTTATGGATGTATGAGATTAACACACTTAATCAAAGGCTTTAATGTTTTGATTTGTTTGTATTTTCCCCAAGAAATAATATATGAGAAGGGGGTTGGATTGGGAATGATATATCCTGATAAATGTGTGAGATTCATTATGCCCCACACAATGATATATGTGAGGGGGTGGATTGGGAATGATATATCATAATAAATATGTGAGCTTAGAATTGATTAATTATTTGGATGTGCAAGCATAAATCAATGATTTAAATAATTAGGTGGATTTATGATGTAATGATGAAGGTTTATGTTTATGGATATCATGGATTTCATATGTTGTAGATTAATGTCATGGATGGATTAATGCTCTTGTTCTATTATTTATGATGATTAATTAGTTTGTGAGAATGGATGTTTAGTTAAAATTAGTGTGAAATTTAGATAGCTAGTTATAATAAATGTATGGGAATGAATATTTTTGAATGTCAATGAATGTTTGGGATCTGATGATACATGTTGTTAATCTTGTATGAAGTTATAATTATTTTAGCTTGGTGTTTACTATATCATATGGCAAGATGCACCATGATATGGAAAACCATGATGACATTATTTCCAAATGTGGTAGGACTCATGCAGACACAACAAATTAGCAAACACACAAATAATGAAAAATAAAAAATCAATAATAAGCAAGTAATAAAAACACACACAACAAAGTCATGTTTTATCCTTTATCAAGTTAAAACCCTTAAGATTTGGTGATTGATGATAATGACATGATTATGAATGATGTATCTTGATAAAGCTGCAAGTTTTACTTTGCCCCAAGCAATGATATATGCAAAGGAGCTAGATTGGGAATGATATATCCTACATTTTTTTTAGCTTTAATGTGGGAATGACATATGTTGAGTAATATACAATGATTTGTTTAAAAGTGAACAAGGATTTTAACTGGACTAATGGTAAGACAAATTATGTTTTGGGGTTATAGACTTGGCTATTATTTTTTATTTTCTAGATGTTTTGGGATTTTTATGATTTTTTTTTAGATTTTTGACTTTTTAGGGATTTTTAAAATTTTTAACATTTTTAGGATTTAGGATGTAGGTTTATTGGGTTGGTTTTTTAGATTAAATAAAGGCTTTCAACTAAGGAAAAACTAGTTGTAGCATTGATAATGGTAGTAGTAGTAGATGGAATGGTTTAGGGATTTAGGATGGGATGTGTAAGGGGTTTAGGATGGATTGGATAAGAGATTTAGGATGGGACATCCAAATATTATGTTATGTAGGAACCATGTGCCCATTTGTCTTCATGCCATGCTAATGTTGTGCTACATTATACCCCAAAGAAGCACACATATACCAAGATTATTATAAAAAATGTTTCAAGATCTTTTCCACTTCCTTATCAAGGTAAAAATCAAGGAGGATGGGTATGATGGAAATGATTGAATGGATAAGGATGGTAAGTATGGATTAAATGGACAAGGATTATAAGTATTGAATGAATAAGGATGGTTTAGGATGGGTTTGGATGGAGAAATGGTCCTACCCCAAAATGCAGGGTACTTATAGACAAAAGATTTGTACATAATTCCAAAAATTATTTTTCATCATGGTACTTTCCCAAGGCACCATAAAAATGGTTCTCACCTTTAGATGAATTTATCTCTCTCCCTCTTTCTTTGATTTTTTTTTCTTTTCTATTTTTTTTTTTTTTAAATATTTTTGATGGAAGCAATAAAACCTTCATGTATTTAATAAGTTCTAATAGTATCTTGTTTAGATCAACTTATTTGCAAGGAGTATGTTGTTGGTATGTGCCCCACAAATTCTAACTTTTGTGATTTATAGGTTATTTTATTCTAAATATCTCAATAAGGTTCCTTCTCATCCTTATGATAGATGGTACTACCAAGGAGGATGAAGTTGGATGAATGTTGGATTAAGGATTGTCATTGATTATGTGAAATATTTTGAGGGATGGTGTGATCATGAAGGTAAGTATAAATATCATGATAGCAAGGGGGTTGATACCAAAAATCTCACACACCATTTTTGGCCATGCTAAGACGTCTAAAAATTCTTCTTGGAGGGTGAGAATATTTTCTTATTTGTTTGGACTAGGAGTATTCACAAGTTTAATGATCTTTGGATTATTCGATGTTATGATATTGACATCGATAGTGTCCTTAAAAATTGATTTGGATCCATATTAAAATTATTTTGGTGTTGGGGAAGGTTAAATGCATGATTTTGATTTTCATTGTCCAATAGCACCTCAAAACGGTTTTCACTAGGGGATTTTGATTATTAAGGTTTTTATTTCTCTTGATTTTTTGATTTGTTTTGACTAAGGAACTCTTCTTGCTCACTACATATGTTATCGAGTCAAGATTGATTTTTAATCCCTCTTTGTGATCCCTTGGTGGGATGCTATATCAAAGTCCCATAAAGTCCATAATTTCCTCATAATTTTGAAAGAGGTCTAATGGTATATGATGTTATTGGTCCCAGTCAATGAATTTAAGATATTGGAGTTCAAGGTTTGTGGTATGGATGGTGGTGTCATTGAAAGGGTTGGTGGAAGTAAGATCCTTATAGAGGCTATGGAAGTAATTTGTTTTGATGTTAGGATAAGTTTTCTTAGAAATTGTAGAAGTATAACTAACTTAATCATATTGATTGCCTAGTGGTTTATAACCAATACCATGATATTATTTATTTACACAAATTTGGATTGGTTCCCTAATTCCTTACTCATGAATGCCTAGTACCTTACCTTTATAGTCAATGACTTTACACATTTTGTTTGCTATTGGATATTATTTTCTTTGGAAATAGGAAGATATGCCATTGTTATATAACAAGGAACTACGAGAACTTTCGATATGTTCATTTTCAAGAAGGCATGTTTTGACAAATGAGGTCAATCTAAATTGGTAGGTGGCTTGTTCTATTTTCCTATTTATGTTGAACATACCATGGATTATAGGATAGATAGGGAGTGTATCTACAAAGAAGGAATTTTGGATTTTACTATCTACAAGTATCTTCTTCACTTTATGCTTGGTTTAAAGCCTCAAGATGTGAGGGGAGATTGGGTGATGGGAAAAAATGGGGTATGTTATGTTGTTCAAAGGTGGGATGTTGAATTGAAGACAAGTGTTTAATGAGTGCTTAGAATTAGGAGGTAGTTTTATAATTAACATGACTATTTTTTGAATTTATACCTTGATTTGGGTGTGAATTAGTTTGATCATGTTTTGGAAAGGGACCTTGACATATGCTCAAATTTTAGTTTTTAGATGTCGATGCAATCCATTCTTGGCTAAATGATGATCCTTAGAGTGCTGATGGTAGAACATAATTATAATTTTATTTATTAGGGGCCAAATTGGTGTTATATTACTAATGATTTGATTGTTGAGGCTCATGGGCTAGATTGATGTTATATTCTTGGTGGTTTGATTATTATGGATCATGGGATAGATTGGTGTTCGATTCTCAATGGTTTATGTTTTGATGCTCATGGGATAAATTGATGTTGGATTTTTGATGGTTAGATTTTTATGGCTCAGGGTCAGATTGATGTTAGATTCTTGATGGATATATTTTTGTGGTTCAAGGGATGGATTGGTATTAAATTATTGATGAATCAATTATTGAGGCTTAGGGGCCAAATTGATGTTAAATTCTTGATGTTTGGATTATTTCAGTTTAGGGGCTAGATTATTTGATTGTTGATAGTTTGATTACTATAGATTGGGACCCTAATTGGTAGGGTATTAATTAGGAAAATTTTGGCTGAGTTGTGGATTGATCTATGATCAATTTTGGGATTATTGATTGCTGATTTTTTTATAAGGCTAGATAAATTTTTTGGTATGGGATGATTGATTTGTTTTATTATTGCATTTTTGATGGGATTGGTTTTGAAATAGAGGTAGATGAAAATGTAATTTTGGTGGCATAGGGGCCCAATTGACATGATATGATTGATAATTAAATGATTTATAAGAAATTTTGATGATATCTATAATCATCATTGATTAATTAATGGATTTTTATCTAGATGGAATTTTTAATAGGGGTAGGCAAAAACACAATTTTGGTGGTGTAAGGTCCTGATTAGCATGTGATGGTTGATGATTAGATGATTTATAAGGCCTTTAAATTATTTATGGAACCATCATTGATTGATTGGTGTATTTTTTATTGGATGACATTTTTGATAGGGGTGGGTAAAAATGCATTTTTTGTAGCTCATAGACCTAATTGGTATGATATTCTGGATGGTTAGTAGTAATTTTTTGGATTGTGTATTAGGTGGATTATTGGATATGTTTGATAAGGGTAGGATAATGTGGGGTTGTAAAGCCTAAGGTATTTATGGGTATTATATTTTGGATGGGTTTGACTATTTTAGGATCAATTAAAAGATGAAGATCTTGATGTCAAAGAATTAATATATGATGCTAGGTCTACTCCCTATTAGTTAAACTATTAAAGTTGGTCAAATAGGATTTGGTTTTGGAATTGGGGTACTATAATTGGTTTTTATTTATAGTAGGATTGAAAGATATTTGGATTAGTATTATAACTAGTGGATGGGAAATTTTATTAGTTTTGGTCTATGGAATAAACTAGATTTTGATTAAAAAAGGTTCTCATTGTTAAGATTTTGACTAATTTGGTTTGATATCTTATCTAGTATGCCATTGATTTGGTTTGAGATTTTTTACAAGTGTGTTTATCTTGGAATAACTTGGTTAATACTAGTTTCACACAAGTAGACAATGATAACAAACATACAAAGATAAGCCTATGCTAATAAAGTAGGAGTGTAACCAAATAATGTCCCACAGATAATGCCTTAAAGGGTATATTTTGGGTGATATTGAGGAATGTTATTTTACTAATGGAACTATGTGATTATGAATGAAATATAATTAATCTAATTTTAAACATGTTTATCTAGGAAAATCCTCTAAATACCTTTCAATATGGTAAGACCCAATTCCATGAGACAAGGGTGATGTAACCAACTTGGGTATAGATGGATGAAATGACCTCACTTCATGATACTAGTAAAAAATGTAACTATTTAGATAATAAACACAAATAAACCTTGGAATATTTAGAGTCTACTAGCACACATACTTTGGCTAACATTTAGTGATGAAATCCAAGTAATCGAACCTCTACAAAAAATAAAAAAATTCAAGTCCATTTCTGATTTTCAAGATTGATTTTTAGGGTGAGGAAAGAATATACATGGATATTGACTTGGGATACACAATCAACTAGGTCATTTATAAATCTTAAGATCACCTTTTAGCAGAAAAAAGATCATACATGACCTTATCTATGTAAATAATATAAAAATAAAAATAAATGCAAGTAAAGAGACTAATTTTTAATGATTAAGTGTTTTAAATCAAAATCTTTGACAAACAGTGCTATAAAAACACAAATTAGTAGTTTTGATGCTACCTTTGATAAATGATTTTCTACACTCCAAAAAAATGAGTAGCAATAAAAAATTGTGATTTTGAAATACCTAAATATGCATAAATAAAGATCAATAATTAAAATATATAGGTTAAGTATTTTTGAAATATGAAAGTTTATTTATAGAAAATCATAAAACTAACAAAATATAGAAATTGATTTGAAAAATAAAACACCTTCCACCTCTTATGCTAAATTTACTAAAAATAACAAGTTGGAAATTTTGGGAAATATGTGCAATATTTTTTCAATTATGAGATATGTGTTAATGATGTTTAAAATATGAAATAAGTTTTTATATAAAATTATAAAAGTGATAAAGCCCATATATTTATTTGAAAAATAAGATACTCCCACATCTTATGTTAAATTTACTAAAAATAGAAAGTTAGAAATTCTGAGAAATCTATACAAAATATTTTTGAAAAAATAGGTTTCTGATTATATTTTCATGAGTTAAAAAACTTCTAAAATTTTTCGAAATAAATTTTGTATGCATAAGATATGCACCAAAAAAAATAGACAAGCTAAAGACACAATATAAGTAAAAATCATCTTGACAATGGGGAATGTCCCACTAGACATACCAAAATGTAAATTCCAAAACTTGAAGCTTAAATAAAAAACCAAGAAAAAAAATAGAGCTCATACAAATCTCACATAAACCTTTGATTTAAAAATGAAATAGAAAATAAGAAACTTTACCTTCACTTATGTATTGCAAGTCTCTCCTTTGTAGAAGTATATTTACTCATGTTTTGTGGATTATGGTTGCTCACAAGAATTCTATGAAAGAATTCCAACAATATATACCCTCAATTTTTTAAATTTTTAATGACAAGATTCTCTATATTTTCACTTGAGTTATTTATCTTACTCTAACATCATGATTAAAATGGAAGAGGGAAGGTCAATTTATAGATTTTTTGGATGGAAAATGGATGGATAAGATAAATCCATATTTGATTGATATTTTGATTTTTGGATTGTTGTGATTTGGCTTATGGGTCAAATGCATTCAATAAGGATTTTGAAGAAGTTTTGGGATTAAATAGATGATTAATGAGATGTTTGAATAGATTAAATAATTTTTTTAGGGAGTTTAACATCTTAAATACATTTGTTAATGGATTGAATGTCTTAAATATGTTTGTTTGAATGTTTTAATGAGGGGTGTAAATATCTTAGATGTTTTTGTTATGGAGTTGAATGACTTAAATGAGTTTTTTTGAATGGTTACATATATTAAATAATTTTATTAAAGGTTTATATAAGTTTATTAATGATTAATGAAGAGGTTAAATAAATAAAATGAGGTGGTTGGCTATTTTTTTAATTTTTTAGTTGGAATTATGTTTGCATGGATTAATTAATGACTAATTAATTAACTAGTATTGATTAATTAGTTAATTAATCAACGCGTAATGTTGGTGGGATTATATGGAATAATATGGGGTTCATGTTATAATTTGGATGACAATAATCCATATTTTAGATGAAAAACATATTAGTTAAGATAAATGATGAATGTTGATGATAGTAAATTAGTGGCAACACCAACGTGGTAGAATTAGGGTGTCTAAAAAGGGATCGTGTTGTTATTTATATATTCTAGCATCATCCTTTTTTATTTCTATTTTCATATATAATTAAATGCAGTAATGAGTAAAAATGTGTTCATATGGATATACTGAGTTAATTATATTCTCTTTATGTCATCAAAATTACCCTCTATAGTATATATCTCTAATTCATGAGAATTTTTGGATACAACATGTTTTTCCCTAATTTGGATTAATAAGTGGGATTAATATAATTAAAATATAGATATTCTTGAGGATCAATGTATTTATTTAAAGGAGTGTCTGACAAATTGTAATGTTTTCATCAACTCCAAAGAGGGTTCACTTCATTGGATTAGGGTCAAATCAAGTAAATATTCAGTGACCCTGGGTTATGAGATGGTTTGGACGAAATTATTATGTTGGGATAAGATTGGTATTAAAAAAATTAGGGGATTTTTCATGGATAATAGTTCAAAATTATATCCTCACTCAGGATTGGTTGGCTAAAATCCATTTTTGGGTCCTCATTTTTACCTTTGTAAATCTGAGGAAGAAACAACTAATTATCTACTTTATTCTTGCCCCTTTGATGCTTGGTGCTAGGCATGTATTTATTGTAAGATTGAATGGTTTTGGGCTTGTTCCTCTTCATTGTTCAATGAATTTTTCTCTTAGCTAATTGGGGAATTTAGTATTTAGACTTTGGAGAGTCAACCCAACTATTTTTATGTGGACAATCTGAAAGGAGAGAAATCAATGAATCTTTAAAGGGAAGGAAAGATCTCTAGCTTCAATTTTAAAAAAGATTAAGGTTTCTATCTTTGAGGTTATTTATTCTTAGATTAAATGTAAAAATGGTTGTTTATCAGTGTGGGATATGAGAATGTGTGCCAAATGGAAGATCATTGCACATCCACCCGTTAATTGGTCAATATTAAACTTAGGTAAAAGTAAAAGAATGGATAATGCTTCTTGGCTTCCTCCTCCCTTAGGGTGGTTAAAAATGAATTTTTATAGAGATTCAAGGGGAATTTTAGGTGATTTTGGAGTGGGATGTATAATAAGGGATTGTAGTTACTTACTCATCAAGGATATTTCTATAAAGCTCTTAGATGACATGACTAATGAAGCTAAAGCTCAATCTCTTGTCACAGTGCTTGAGATGGTCTTGTAGTGCAATATTGAGAAGCTTTAGGTAGAATGATATTCCCAAATATTGATTTTTGATATAAAAAATAAGTCTGTAACCTTTTGGAAATTAGTAAATATTTTGGCTAAATCTTGGGAATGCATGGACAACCTTTTGTTATGGGAATGCAAACATTATTTTAGGGAAGATAATTTAGTTGTAGATTTTTTAGTAAATTATGGAATTGACCAAAGGGAGGAAATAAGAATGGATAATGAATGATCATCATGGGAAGACCTCATTGGGATATCTTTCATAAATGTTTCTCTATAATAATTAAATCTCCTATGATTATCTCTTATGGTTTTATTTTGGTTTTAATGCCACCCTATTAGCTTGTGGGAAGGGGAAATCTATAATCATGGATTTATTCGAGTGTATTGAGTTAGAAGTAGGTTTTATTTATTAAGGATTTTTTTTTTACTTATCATAACTCCAAACACATGCATATTTTTTGGCTTTTCTAACATATGTGAGTCTTTGTCTTTGGCTGGTGTGTGTGCAAGATAGAGCATAAAATTGCTTAGGTGTTGGGGGTTTTGGTAGTTGTAGGTGGTAGCTCAGTGAGATAAATATCATTTGAAGGGAGTATTTATAGGGATAGGATAAAGAATATATTTTGGGCCCCAATGGAGGAGATATCATAAGAAATTATTTTTATTTTGGGGGAATATTAATGTTTTGATTATTTTGACTGATAAATAAGTGTTGGCTAAAGTGGTTGAATAATTTATGGCTTTGGAACATCATTAGGGCTTGTTGGAGGATATAGTCTTGGTGAACTCTACCCCCTTTTTTAAAATGTTAATTTATGGTTTTAATGGTCTTGGGTTGGTACCATTGTCTATTTTTAGGGAATTAGAATCAAGGTTTGTGGATCTCATGGGGTTCATGGAATAAATTCAAATCAAGGTTTTCAATTCTTCATCTTTGAAAGGGCATTTTATGTCTTTACCTCACCTAGCTTTGATTAAGAACCCAATTCATGAGTTTAAGGTGTGGAAGGGTATCAAACACAAGATAGTGGTTTGTGGCAAGGGAGTAGTGGCTAGTTAGGGATCCCTAGTGAGTGGTGACATCAATGATGCAGGGATGATTAGATAACAATCATTCTTTAACTTATGTTGGTGGAATAAAACTTAGGCTCCAGGGGTTGATGGATAGGGGTCTATTTGGCAAAGACTCTTTAAAGGATGAAGGCTTCTTCATTGTAGAAATGATAGAGGATTTTAAGGAAGGTAACACCTAAATACTATGGGATTCTAGGTTTTGGTTATAGGTGGTTACAATTTTGTATATCTATTACTTTGGTAGTATATATAGTGGCATTATTGGGCTAAATGGTAACTAGTTTTTTGTAGTAAGCTATTTTTTGGCATATTAGCTTATTGTCTTTGCCTATGTTTAGGTTGAGATACCAGATAAGTTTTTTGAAAATATTTTAGTGGACTATTTTTTTTTAAACTTTTTGAATTTATAAACTAGGTAGGGGACCCATTTAACCTTGGTACTTATGAACAAAAATATAATTAAAATACATTTCTAAAAAATAATTTAGATCAATTGATATGAATTCAAGCATTCATTTGAATGTAAAAGATTGATATTGATTCTTCTTATTTGACAAGATGGTAATTGTATAAAGTTGGATGGCCAATTTGTGCATTTTTTTGAAAATTTACTATAAATGCATACATATTATTCTAATACCAAGTATGCATTATGTTTTCTAGGCTTGGTAAACACCAAGCCTATAATGCATATGCAATTTTAACACTTTAAAATGTGATGTGATATTTTGAAATTGTATTAAAAATTAAAAGTAACTCAAGAATTTCATTTTATTCTACATTTTCTTACAAACATCAAATTCATAACTCAGATCACACTTGCATTGCATTACCAAGAGGAGACAACTACCATGAAGGCCACACTCACTTAATTTTTCCAATAAGGTAAATAAATTGATAATGCCATGGTGAAGGAGAGGTTAGTAAACTAAATTCCTTCAGATTAACAAAAAATAATAAATATTTTGGATTTGTATTATTTTTTGTTAAAACCATTTTTTTAGTTTTCTTCTCTTTCAAGTGTAAGACAAAACCCTCCTATCTATCCTAACCTTTTTAGCCCTTGTAACCCTCCTAATCCTTTTATGATTCCATAACACCTCCTAGGTAGTCAAAATATTTAACCACACATATAGTGAAAAAATAAATATTGAAGAGATAATTAAGAGATTGAGGGATCCCCATTTGACCAGCACTCACTATACTTCATTTCAAATACCTTATAGTCATTACTAGGTGAAGTTGACTCGATAATGAGTCAAACTAATAGATATTCATATTATAGATAGATGTAGGTATTACTATGCTAATAAATTACCAACACATGATGAGAGGGATACAAAACAATAAAATACCAAAATTTCACATTATTCATTGATCCATCAACTAATACATCACCTCTATTATCATGATAATGATTCCTAATCTACCAATGCCATAATAATTTGATAAGAGATAATTTTTGGGACCAATGGTGGATGGTGTTTGATTACCTACCTTGTAAAAAATATGAGGTTCCTTTGTATTTTTTGAGGAAACACTAATGCAAGTTTATCCTTAATGAGATTTATAATTATTTTGACTATGCAGAGTTTTAGGGCTGATGAAAAGGCTTTGCATAGGATAAACTAAGTGTACACCATGTGCGTAATCAACCTATAAGAGTTCTTATACAAAATACATGCTATCTTGAGATAAAACCCTTTGTAGTGAAAGAGGTTATCATGATTAACACCTTACATTTGATTAATGTGCTTACTGACACCTTCATTTTGCCTATGAGTAATATTTTAAGCATTAATGATAGAGAGGGTGGACATGGGGATCATCCAAGTAGTGCTAATGCTCGACCACATCATTGTAGATATTGTAGTGCTATATGCACTGGACCTTGAAATGAGGATGATGGTGCTTTTAGAGGGATAGATGCTATGGTTATAAATAATGAGATTTTGGTACATAAATTTGGTGTGGAGACCTTGAGTTCACCTATACAAGTATCTTATATATTTGAAATCTTAAATTTTAGATATATTTATATTTAAAAGGTAATAATTAATTAACATATAAAATTAAATATTATACATGTAATTTTTTATGTTGTAGGAGAAGATGATGCCATCATTTTCATAGCCAAATCTAGGGCCATCTACTAATGCATATGTTGTTGTTACTCAACCAATGTATACAAATACAAAGGTAAATTTTTAGTAATATTATACTTCATGTACATATGTTTATTTATATAAATATGTTTAACTAACAATCATATTTTATTTATTTAATTGATGACCATAGTGGAGACTCCTCTATATATACATGTGTGGACAAATATAGGCATTACCGCTATGATTTCATCTACACAAAAACTCACTGAGGTATGTTAACTTTTAATGTTGAATTTTAAATATAGATTTGTTTTAATAATTTTACTCTATACTTGTGTAAATACAACTAACGTGAATGTATTATATATGTTGGGTTATCTAATGACTTCTAATAGTCACATTGAGATGATTAGTAGGGCACCAACTTATGTCATTTCTCTCTTTCACACTCTTATATGTCAATCTCAATTTTCCATTGACCTTACTAAGCATCAGAATTAAATTAAGAATGACCATGAGATTATGGTAAGTGCATATTTAAATAGTTTTTGTATCATTTAAAAATTAACTTTTAAACTTAGTTGCATGTCTAGTATGTAAATTTTTAACAATAATTATATATTGACAGGTTCAACTACATACACGATATGAGAATAAAAGGATTTACAAATTGAATTTTGGAGGAATCTAAGGTATTTTATAGATATCCATTAAAAATTAAGGAATTTGAAGGATAAAATTCTTAGATTAAGGAAAAGAGAGGGAGGATTTTTGATGAGTAGGATATGTCTTACATGATGTAATTTATTATATTCCTATATGGTAATGTACACATTTTTGGCAACCTGAATCCCAACCCCCTAACCAAATTCAAGAAGATAATGGCTTATATCAAGGATAATTTGTTAACTTATGATTATTCTTTAGGTGAATCCCCTTATCCTTATTTTTATTAGATATTACTTTTGCTGAATCTTGTGATTCTTGCCTAATATCAAAAGTAAAGTGTTGATAGAATGAAGATAAAGTGGATTTGCCCTCAATTTTTATGGTACAAGATAAATTTTGATAGAATGGTAAAAGGGAATCTTGGACCCGTAGGTGGAGGAGTCATCTAGGATTGTAATATAAATCTCTTAGTAGCATATGCAGGACCCTTAGGGATTCAAACTAATCATTTGGCAGAAGCCATGGTAACTTGGTGTTGGATTGAGCTTTCAATCAATATAGGGTTGGAAAAACTATAGTTAGAAGGAGATTCATTGAAAATTATTAACTATTTGAAGGGATCCTCCTAATCTTCTTGGAATATTATATCATAATGGAAGATGTTAAAAGTTTGCTAAGTTTATTCAAGGGTGTGTCTATAGGCCATATCTATAGGGAAGGAAACAAAAATGCTAACAAGATGGTGAACTTAGGGGTCACATGTGGCTCTCTTAGTTAATGGAAAGGTGACATGGATTTACCCATTGACATCATGCCTAAAATTTATTTTGATAAATCCCACTCCAATGTGTGATTTAATGATCATCATCATTGATAGATCTAATCAACATGGGTGCAGTAGCTTTTGCATGTGTATTCAAATCATGATATGATTACACCTCAATGCCTAACATGAGTAGATATACTTCATTTTAATTGCTATTATTATCAAGGGAAATAAAATTAAGTCTTTTTAAGATTTGATATCTAATTGTCCCACTCGTAGAAAGTGTAAAGAAGACAAAAATATCAATATAGGAGGTGATCATTATAGGGTCAAACCCATATCATATGTAGAGGTTAAATAATATACCTATGTATGGATAAATATGGTGAAGGGAGGGTTTTTGAACTTCATGGAAAGGTTAATTGGCCATGACATGGTGATTTCTCATGACTTTTCAAGAGGATGGAAGGAGAGGGTCATCTACATACATGGTTTAAAAATCATTGTAACTAAAAAAATAAGTAGCACAATTAAAGGTATGGACTATAAGAGTATTAAATATTTTAAAGACAAGAAAAGGAAAGATGAAATATTCAACATTTTTTTTTGCTCAAAAAAGAAAAAACCCAAGTCATCAAATCATAAAAGGTTTCTCAGGGTTGATCTACCAAGGAAATGGTTGGACGTCTATCTTCAGGTCATAAAATATATTAATCCCAAGAGAAATCACACCATGATTTTTTCTCATCATTTTATCCTCTTCAATCATTTTAGAGGCCATCACATAAGTATTATCTTCTTCTTACTAAAATCCCTTGAAGTATCTATCACTAATTTCAAGATTAACCCTTCAACGAACATAATATATTAGGGCCTCATTTTATTAATGGTCAAAATGGGGTAACCTCTCTAGATCAAGGTAGTTTCTAAGGCCAGACATATACATAAAAATATGAGGATTCTAATAGGTCTAGTGAGGATTTATTGGAACCTGGAGAGGAACCCAAAAAGGGGAAGAATGAAGGGTTTGGTGAAGAAAATGCTTTGGGGGACTTTTAGCCTGGAGGTAGTCATAAAGGTATTCTAGTTTATATTAAACCTATTTCCAACATGGGTTTCTTTTCTTTCAGCTTTAATTTGACTGAATAAATATAATAATTCATGAAAAATTTGTAGACAAAGTGACTATCTAGAGGCTTCTAAGCTCAAAAATATATAATGAGTTTGATAATTTGAAGGATTTGCTGACATCTAGTGATTTTTATATGGAGAAGGGTGAAAAATATAAAGAGGAAGTTGAGAATGTGGGTCAATCACCACATACAAAAAGGAATAGTTAGAATAGAGGTGGTGAAGAAGAAAGGAGGGATTTAGGCTAGGGAAAGGTAAAAACTAGATTCATGGGGCTTAAGAGGAAGAAGGAAGCCATTGAACCTATGAAGGGTATCAATAATTAAAATAGAGTAAGGGAGAATTAAAATAAAAATACTAGGAAAAACAAATTGGTATTCTACTTGGAGTTTGAGGACTTGGATTAATAATTTCCCCATATTTAGTTTTTTGTTATTTTTTGGATAGTTTTTTGGTGTCATTTTATTTGTGGATCATGGTTGTGGCTAGTATTTTAGTCTTTTTAATCTATTGGTTTTTGTTTCTATTGATCTTTCATGTCTATATTTTGGACTCTTATGTACTAGGCACAAGACCCTTAACCCATATATTAACCTTATCTAATAAAAAAAATGTACACATTTTGGCATGTATGCTTATATGGCATTCACTTGATATTATATTATGTTCACTTTTTGTATGCCTTTATGGATTTTATGGACACACACACACACACACACACACATGTGTGTGTGTGTGTGTGTGTGTGTGTGTGTGTGTGTGTGTGTGTGTGTGTGTGTGTGTGTGTGTGTGTGTGTGTGTGTGTGTGTGTGTGTGTGTGTGTGTGTGTGTGTGTGTGTGTGTGTGTGTGTGTGTGTGTGTGTGTGTGCGCATGTGTGTGTGTGTGTTCACATTTTTTAGTAGTCATATTTATGCATACAATTGGGTTTATATTATTATTGAAAAACTAATTTTTATGGTCATGTGGCCATATTTAAATACAATCATATTTGATATTTATTTATTTTACAATGTTGAATTAATCATTTTCATACAAAAATACAACTAAAATTAACTGTATGGTTTTTACACCATTATTGGATCTCAATTACTCTAAACTTACCACTATATCAATAGTAAATTATGATACTACCCCCTCATTTCTTCTACTAATATAATCATGTCATAGAATGTTTTAATTCCAATTATTATCCTAGTTTCTATGTTACACCCTTAACCTATAATATGCCTAGGGATATGTGTGGTTAACTTTTGGCTTATATACCTTTCATATTAGCTTATTTAATCTCTCTATGTTATTAGTTTGAGAGGCATATGGAGAAAATGAGGCTAATTAGAGTATATATATATGAGGTAGTGGTTAGTCATTTATCATTGTATTGTGAATTTTGCTCTTATTGTATTATTGTAGAGGTTTCCCACTCGAAGTGGTTCAATGCTATTTATCAATTATTATGCTCTTTCATCAAATTTTAATGTGGATCTGATTATTTTATTCTTAATTAATAATATATTATTCTACTTTTACAAAACATCCAAGTAATTTCATTACAAGTTGTATCATAACATCAATTTAGGCTAGTTTTTGTGGCATTGTTCTTAAGAGCCAGTGTTGTGGCAATTTAAAGAGCTGAAGTATTGAAAAACATAACTTATGGTCTAAGAAGAATTTAATTTTTTCACCACTATAATATTGTTTGAATTTTTTAAAAATGAAAAAAAATAAAAATAAAATAAAGTCTAGATGTTTTTCACACTTTATGAAAATTATCTATCATTAGATTTATCTTGGTGAGACAATCATAATGGTATAATCTGTTAGTACACTTTTTTTGGCCCAAAACCCTCTATCTTAAGGTTTATGCTATTAGAGGTATAATCATTGGGGGGTGAGTCAGTGATGCTAGATAATATAATTCAATTCCCAACTCTTAAACATTTATCATACATTAATCTTGATCAAGCAACATAAACTTGAAAGCACATACATCCAAATCATACATAAGAGCATATATCACATGGACACATCATATATGTGGGAAACCCTCTTGGGGGATAAAACCCATTAAAACCTAAAATATGGACTACAGTCCTAAAAAAAAAAATCTAATATTTATACCATCACTAATTGATCAAGGAACACCCATCCCTTAGTTTAGTGAGACACTAATCCCATGAGGAGCTACTGCCCCTATCTAGCTAAGCACCCATAACAACCAGACCTTTAGAAAGATTTACCTTGAAAGGAGGAAGCAAGCCCATAATAAATCAAGTAACCACTCATCTACTTGAATATATCACCTTTAAAACTTTTTCTACTCTTCAACTAATGATGATCACCTTTGTCTACACTCTTCACCTCTATTCTCTCTCAATCTGCCTCTAGGTTTAACTTGATCAAACTGCCTCTTCTAGTCTCATTATGTCTAATGAATAGTGTGTCCTCATGTATCAAATTGATCATATAAACATGTTTTTATATTCCTTACACTTTATGGTCCTAACTGACCTATACCTTGTCTTTCAATGGTTTTTTTTTTTTTTGAATTCATCTTCATACAACTAGCACAATTAGTCCTATTATGCCTTGTATTTATACCACTCTCTTCTTTTAAACCATTTTGGTTGAAAAATATTATTTACATATTTGAACCATATTTATCATATGTCTATACACACATTACATTTGATAACCAAACTCTTCATAGGTCGGTCATTACCTCATTAGCCCCAAACCACCATTAGGTCTTGGTGATACCTAAAACAACTAGGCCTTCATACTCACATATTACAAGTGAGACTACTTAGACCACCTTCATCCTTTACCAATTATTATAAAATATCAAAAATATCTCTAATATCCCCTTGATATCTCCATCATGTGTCCATACCACTTGGAATAGCAACTCAACACTCAAACCTACCAATTAGGTCTCCTTATTCTTTAGGTATTTATATATAGAAAGACACAGTATCAAAATTTTGAAGAAAATACTAAATTATTTCTCATATCCTTATGATTATATCACATGGGTGAAAAATATATGACCTATGATACACCTCCATGTGCTTTAGACACTTCAACATAGGCTCTAAGCACTCAACACAACTCTCTCAAAATGATCACTCATACTAGTCATATACAGTCAAGCTATTTTGACTCTTCATAACTAAATAGGGGAAAAATATGACAAGTAATTCCTCATCATAAGTATTATATAATTATATAATATATCCATGCTCATTTTCTTCTTTAATTCTATTTATAACACCTTCAATTCACTCCTACAACATGATCAGTCAATCTGCTCGTGCATTCAACAAACATAGTCAACTTCTAAGTAATTATTCACACTGAAGATAGATTGGTCAAACCTCTAAAATATACACATATGATCCTCATGGATTATGAAACATTATCTAATGGTTATTTCATCTTGAAACATCAAGATACTATTAGGAACACTTTAATTACCCTTCTCAGGTCACTTATAGAACACAATCAAACACACAATCAAATTTGGAGATTAATATCTTTGACTATACAAGAATTAAAAACTTATCACCAATGTCTATAGATGAACCTTGGAGTCTTATAAAACTTTTATTTTTACACCACCATGAAATTATACATATATAAAATGTTATATCACAAAAAATCATCATTAGTTTTCCATCATTAATTTGAATATTTGAATTCCAACGGTCACTAAGCAAGGAAAATTTGATCAAATACACACCATTGATCTCCTCAGATCTACCTAGTCTTTATCTTTTAATGCTCACCATTGATCTTAGATCAAATCTCCCATGATCATTCCACTTGGTATCTCTACGTGCCTTCTATGCACCCTATACCATACAGTCAATGTGATGGCACCACTTGGTAGCCTTGCACGTCTTCTGAGAAATATTTAACATATTGACTAAATACACATTGTTAGATAAATTATAACAAGATCATGCACACCATTATATCATTGTCTAGTCTCATTAAATGCTTTCCATTAGATCTTGATCCAATTATTGCTCACTATTAGATCTGTCTAGATAATTTGACCTTAGATTTTAATGTAGTTAAACTTGATGGTCTCTATCCTATCACAGTCTACAAGACAAACTTTTAAGGTTTATAACTTGAGTTATAAAAATTTCAAGAGTCCAAATCTTTACAGAACCTTCTTGGTATTATAGACAACATCTCTATGAAATCCTTTGACCTTGGTTTACTTTTTGAGTACTTGCATTAGATGCAAAAAATTATTTGTTAATTCATGTTTGCATGATGTGTAGTGATGGTCAGTGATGGTCTAGCTTTTTTTAAGATAGAATATGTATGTTTCTCATTCCAAATGATTAATTGACACACCAAAACTTTACCAAGACATCTATGGATCCTCATAGCCTCTTCCTTGTCCTTACATATGCCATATACTCTCCAAAATATCAAACTTAACTTAATTATCATTCATGCACTAGAATCACATGCTTTTTTGACATCAATGACTATGCTCAACAATTTCCCCCTTTGTCATTGATGGAAAAACACCCTCATAATGACCTCATTTGAACTCCTTCATTATTATCTTTCTCCTTCTTTGACATTAATGACAAAGGGTCTCTTCCTCATCATGTCAAAAATCATTATTCAACATCATGTAAGCATTTAAATACTATTTAAGATGCTCATGATACTTATATACTTTCAAGCATATGAATCAATTTCTCCCATTTTGATATGCACCAATCTGAATTAGAACTTATTTAATCCTTGGACTTAAAAAATTATTCACAGAGCTTAGAATCTCCCCATAACATCACGATTTATCTCATGTCATATGTTTTCTAACAAATACTAATCTAAACTTGTGTTGATTTGATCCTTAGAAATATCTACCTATAGGACTCAAAATCCTTCTTTTGTTCATGCATGAAGATTCAATACCTTATCAAAATACATGACTTGGTTTGATCAAGGCATCATGTTAGTCTTTTTGAATTCATAATTGTAGTAGATACATTCACTCTTCTGTCATGACTAAATCATCTTCACATATGCTCCCCCTCACATCATGCACATCTTCTTCAAGCCACTCAAGCTAACTGAGTTAGGTCCCCCTTAGCCAAATTCATCTTTAAAAGATATTCTTGTTCGACAACATCAACCAAATCTCAACTAAAATCCACCATACTTCCTCTTGTTTTTCAATTGTCTCTTTAAGTCTTAGATAGAGACACTCTGACCCATAATGTCCTAGAACAATGTAAAACTAGGATTTGCCCACAACTCCTCATATTCCTTCTCCTCTTTGGTCATCTGATATTAATAGTTCTTATCCTTAGGTTTAAGAGAAGAAACATGCTTATCTACTATAATATTCTCCTTTTATTTTGATATTGAATTGATAATATATGGAGACAACAAATATTCATGACATACCTCATCACTAGATATTGGCAATTCATGTTATTCACATGGAACTTATTAAATAATAGCAAGATGTCCACTTAGATCTTTACACACCTCAAGACTAGCCTTAACTAACATCTTGGTCATATTCTTGAGGTTTTTCTCTTCATTCACAACATGAGCAGACAAAGAGAGATCTTGGCATTATTCAACCTTTGTAGTATTCTCCACCATAACAAATAGACCACTTAAAACTATAGACTCATCATGACTCACATTTTATACTTTTGATTTCCATGAGTTAACTATATTTCTTCCTTGCACTCTAGGAATCTGATTATACTTGTTTTAACTTGATAACCTTTACTTATATAACCTATCAATGTGACCAATATTTTCACAATTGTAGCAAACCACTCTTTTAAAAAGAAACTCAACTCAACTTGACTTAATTTATTTGGAATTTTTTTACTAAGTGTCCCACATCATGAAATTTGAATCATTCAACCTTGATTACACCACTTAACTGAGAATTCCACTCATTATTAGCAAGTCTTCTACACTCTCTAGACCTATGACCAAATTGATTTCAAGTGTAACAATAACCATTGAATGTAGCATACCTCATGGAATTTAGTTGTTTAACCTATTTTATATTCATTCTGCTAGTATATTCATTCCATGACTGATTGTTGACCCTCAAGGTATGATTATCTTTTTTCACATTAGTCTTCACCTAGTCTTTAGTTACATTCTTTTATTCTTCTTTGTAACCAAGTCTAGTTCTATCACTATCATGTTTTTGACAATTTATAATGTTGTCTAGATTACTTAAATTATTTTTCAAACATCGTAAATGAATTCATCTTACTAGATTTATTTTCTAACTTAGCTTTTAATGACTCATTTTCAATCACATACCTTAAATACTCATATTATTTAGCTTTTAGGTTTGTAGATACTATTTCCAATTACCAACTGAGATTCTTGAGTATATCTTCATGCTCCTTGGTGTCTTCATTCATTCTTGCCTCAAACACACTGAATTTCTCTTCATAATCTTTGATTTGAGACTTCATCTTCTTGTTAATTTTCTTCTCAATCTTTAGTTCCTCACAAGCATTCCTCAATTTAGTCTCATAATCCTCCTTATCTTCTTCATTATACGTATCACTCCAAGTAGACTCTTTTTTATATGAGAAACTTCTTTTTCACTATGAAACTCAAAATCACTATCTTTGCTCTCATCTAATAAGCTACAATATTTATTGTTGAAGAGACTTATTTTTTTTGAAGGAATTCTTCTTGTTATCAAAATTTTTGAATCTTTTCTTCCTCTTATAAGACTTTAATATCTTCTTATATTCATGTTGGATTTCACCATGCTCTTCATCATCATTCTTATTATGCTTATGAGGGCATTTATTGGAAAAATATCATACTTCTCCACAATTGAAGGGTAGCTTACCCTTATATTTCCCTAATCCTATTTTCAATTTACTTATGAACAAAGCTATTAGTTCATAATTAGATATCTCATCATATTTGAATTCTTTACCTTGAGTTATTTTCTTATTTGACTTTATTTATGTTTTGAATGCTACTTCCTCATTTGGTAGTTTTTCATCATTGACTCTCATCTAATAGGCAATAAGGATGCAATGTAATTCATCCATATTTATTTGAGTAATATCATGAATTTATTCTATAACAAACACTTTAGAATAAAACTTGAGGGAAAGATACCTTAATACCTTTTTTTACTATAGTACCTTCTTCAAGCTTCTCTCCAAGACCTCTGATAATGTCCAAAATCTCATCAACTCTCTAAAAATATGATGCCATAGATTCTTCTTCCTTCATCTTGAGACTCTCAAATTATCTTTGATAAGTCTTGAACTTGGCTAAATTGACCTCTGAATCCCCTTCATAAATTATTTAAAATTTATCACATATTTATCTAAAATATTTACAATGAATTAACTTGGTGTAATTAGTCTCTAAAAGACCATAAGTGATGGCATTCATTACCTTAGAATTTATCTCACATAGCTTCTTATCATCTGCACTAGTTAGAGGGGTAAGGGGGGCTAAATATCCATCCATAATAGATTGCCAAATGTCAAACCCTATTAATATGATGTAGGTATTCATACTTGCAATCCAAAAAACATAATTGGACCCATTGAACATTGGTGATTTCTTTGTAGAAAAACCTTGTATCTGTTGACTTACCATATTATACCTTGGATCACCTTTAAGTGGTGAAACTTGAAATGAAGGTCTTGTTCTGATACCAATTTTTAGAGGTACAATAACTAAAGAGGGGGGTAAATTAGTGATGATAGATATTCTAATTCAATTCCCAACTCTTAAACAATCAATGTACATTAATCGTGATCAAGCAACATAAACATGAAAGCACATACATCCAAAGCATACATAAGAGCATAAATCACATGAACACATCATGTACGTGGGAAAACCTCTTGGGGGATAATAACCACTAAACCCTACAAGATAGACTAAAGTCATATAAAATAATTTCCAACATTTATACTAGCACCAATTGATTAAAGAACACCCATCTCTTATTTTAGTGAGACACCAATCCCATAAGGATCTATTACCCTTTTCTAGTTGAGCACCCATAACAACTAGACCTTTAACAAGCTTTACCTTACAAGGAAGAACCAATCCCCTAGACAAATAATAACCTACTTAGATACTTGAACATATCACCTTGAAAACCTATTATTTATCTTCAATTGATGATGATCACCTTTATTTGCACTCTTCACCTCTACTCTCTCTCAAGCTACCTCGAGGGATAACTTGCTCAAAATGCCTCTTCTAGGATCATTAGGTCTAATGAATTATGTGTCCTCATACATAAAATTGATTAGATAAACATGTATAATTTTCCTTGCTCTCTGATGGTCCCAACTAAATTTTAACTTATCTTTTAAAGGTTCTCTTTTTTCTTGAATTCATGCTCATACAATTAGCATAATCAGTCCAATTTTGCCTTGTATTTATACCACTCTTTTCCTTTAACCCATTATGGTCAGCCAAGATGCTTTACATATTTAAAACAACTTTATCATAGGTCCATACACATGTTACATGTGAGAACCACACTCTTCATAGTTTGGTCATTACCTCATTATCCCCAAACCATCATTAGGTCTTGGTGAGACCTAAAACAATTAGGCCTTCATACTCACATGTTACAAGTGAGACTACTTGGACCACCTTCATCCATTACCAATGATTCAAACATATAAAAAATTTATATAATATCCCCTTTTCAAATCCCTCATGGGTCTATGCCACTTGAAACACCAATTGAACAATCGAACCTACACATTAGGTCTTCTTACTCTTTAGGTCTTTATATATAGAAAAACATAGTCTCAAAAATTTGAAGCAAACACTCAAGTATTTATCATATAAATATGATTAGATAACATGGGTAAACCCTTAAAGACATTTGATACACTTCCATTTGATTTATACACTTCAAGATAGGTTCTAATCACTCAAAATAATTCTCTCAAAATGACCACTTAGATTGGTCATATATAGTCAAAATATAGTCAAGCTATTTTGACTCTTCATAACTGAACATGGGAAAAATATGACAACTAATTCCTTATCATAAGTCTTAGAGACTTATAGAATACATAAATTTTCATTTGACTCTTCAATTCTTCTCAGAACACCTCCAACTCACTCATGCAACATGATCACTTAATCTGCTAGCATATTCAACAAACATAGTCAACTTCTAAGCAATTATTCACACTGAAGATAGATAGGTCAAACCTCCAAAATCCACACAACTGATCCTCATGGAGTATAAAACAATATATGATGGTTATTTCATATTTAAATGTCAATATACTATTATTAAAACATTAATTACCCTTCTCAGGTCACTTATAGAACATAGTCAAACACACATTTAACTTTGGAGCTCAATATCATTAATTGTATGAACATTAAAAACTTATAATAAATGTATCTAGATGTGAATTTGAGTCCTATACAACTTTAATTTTACACCATCATGAAATTATACATATATTAAAAGTTATAGCACAAAAACTCATCACTAGTTTTCCCTCAATAATTTGAGTATTTGAATTCCAATAGTCACTAAGCAATTGTTAAACATCGAGCACTTTGACCTCATCTCATTATCCCTATAAAATTTGATCAAACATGCTTTGTTGATCTCCTTAGATCAAACTATTATTTATTTTAAAATTCTCACCATTTATCTTAGATCAAAGCTCCCATGATTGTGTCACTTGGTAGCCCCACATACCTTTTATGTACCTTGTACCATTCAGTCAATGTGCTTGTACCTCTTGGTAGCCTCACACATCTTCTAAGAAATATTTGAAATATTTAATAAATATTCACTATTGTATCAATTAAGACAAGATCACATGCACCATTGGATCATTATCCTATCTAATGAAACACTCATTGTTAGATCTTGATCCGATTAATGCTCACTGTTAGATCTATCTAGACAATTTGACCTCAGATTTTAATGTAGTTAAACTTGATAGTCTTTGGCCCATCATAATCTACAAGAGAAACTTTGAAGGTTTATAAATTGAGATATAAAACATTTCAAGAGTCCAAATATTCAGGGTACCTTCTTGGCACTATAGACAACATCTTTATGAAATCCTTTGACCTTGGTTGACTTTCCAAGTACCTACATTAAATGCAAATTTTTTTTGGTTCATTCATGTCTGCATGATGTGCATTGATGTTAAGTGATGGTATATCTTCTTTTAAGATATAGTATGCATGTTTCTCATTCCAAATGATCAATTGACACACTAGAACTTCACCAAGACATCTATGAATGCCTCATAGCCTCTTCTTTGTCCTTACATATGCCATATACTCTCCAAGACTTCAAACTTAACTTCTTTGTCATTCATGCACTAAAATCACATGATTTATTTGATATCAATGACAACCAAACATCAATTACTATGATCAATATGTGCATGGTTGGTCCTAACACTCTCATACATAGGAAAGGTCAAGACACTCCAAAAACTCCTCACAAGGACAACATGAATTTTGAAACTTTAGATCCATTAGTTTTTGAGTTGGTTTAACAAATTTAGTTAGATATATAAATATTTATGAGGAAGGATGATCTTGATGTAGTAAAAGAGGAAATGGATTTTATGAAGGATCAATTATCAAATATGAGTGATCAATTGATAACTATTGTAGCTCAAATTTCAAAGAATAATCCTCCACCACTCCAATCAAGTTAACCCAATCTAGATAATCATAACTCCAATACTAATTTGAATCACATGATTCTAAAAGTGGAAGTGCACAATTTTTATGATAAGTATCCACTCAATTGAATCAATCAAATATAAATTTTATTTGATCTATATCAGATCTCATGTGCATAAAATGTGATAATAACATGTCTCTATTTGAAACCTGAACAATTCATTTAGTATAAGTGATTCTATGCTTAAAATGAAAATAAGGGTGATATTGTTACTTGGTTAGTGTTCATTAAGGAAATACACATGCATTATGTAATAACATTTAAAAAAAGACTTCAGTCAATTATCAAAGTTATGACAAACATGTAACATTAAGGATTATATTTAGTAATTACAAAATCTATCCTTACATGTGGATGACATTAATGAGAACAAAATGATTGACTTATTCTTGGGGGGATCAAGGATAACATCCAAATTGAGGTTCACATGTTTAATATAACATCTATTTATGAATACATACCATTCACATGCTAGGTAGAGGAAAAATATTTGTTCAAAAGAAGGGATTTCACTCATGACTATGATTGAAAATTCACAACAACATTATTTATGCAACCTAAAATATTAATTCATCAAAAAATTGAAGATAAGAATGCTAAAGGGTTATGTTTTATCTCTAAAAACACGTGAAACAAATGACATAAATGTGCCAAAAATAATTTGTTCTACATTGAAGGATCCAATGAAGATGAAGAAGAAGATGATGCCTTAGGTGAGGCTATAAAAGAGTTAGAAGAGGAATCTAAATATTCTCACCCTACTATCCCCTATCATGCCACTTTAGGTATAAGTACTCCTAAAAATTTTAAGGTGGTGGAAATCCTCAAGAAATAGAATGTGATAATGTTGATTGACTTAGATAGTACTCATAATTTCATTAATAGTAATTTGGTTACTTGTTTAAATTATTTTATTTATCCAATTCTATAATTTTAATTCATGATTGCAGATGGTGGCACAACCAACTATTTTAGAAAATGTCATAATATTAATATTACCATGGGGGACCACCTACTTAATTATCCTATGTTTTATATTCACATGGGTGGGGATAACATTGTTTTGGGATTATAATGACTCATGAATTTGGACACAATAGAGATGAGTTTATAGGAATTATTCATGCAATTTCATTATAAAGGTAAAACATTTGAACTCCAGGGATTATGCACAAAGTCTCCCTAATTGGTTATTTCACTTTAGATGATAAAGAATATTTAAATAGGGGATCAGGGATTTTTATCTTGATTATTTTACATAAAAGTTTAGACAATAAATATGTCTACACATCCAAATTTACAAATGATTCTTAATGACCACCCAACCATTTTTGGTGCAATTCCAAAATTCATACCACCAAGTAGAGAACATGAACATGCCATAACACTGATTCTAGGTAGTACACCACCAAACATCAGACCATGTATGCATCCATATTCCCAAAAAAGTGAAACTAAAAATATGTTACATGATATGTTGGAGTCAAATATCATCTAACATAGGCAAACTGAATATTCATCCATAATGGCCATGGTGTAGATTAAGCATAACACTTGAAGGATGTTCCCCAACTACAAAAAAATCAATAAGTACACTATCAAAGATAAGTTCCCTATTTTGGTAATTGATGATTTATTAAAGAATTACACGGTGATGTTTATTTTAGCAAACTATATCTTAATTCTAGGTATCATTAAATATAGAAAAGAGATGAGATATCTATAAAATAGTTTTTAGAACTCATTAATACCATTATGAATCTATGGTCATGATTTTTGGTCTCACAAATTCACCATCTACATATCAGAGTTTGATGTATTTTTAGACCTTTTTTTAAGGAAGTTTGTGTATACACATAATATTTTCAAAATTTTATCAATTACTGACACTTTTTATGTTTTAGTAACCCCTCAAGTCTCAATCTCTCTTAGTGCAGACCTTAAGGGGTGCACCGGGAAAGGGGTGGGTAGACCATTGGTGATTCTCAAGATTGTTGTCCATTTTCCCACTTGTTATCTACAAACTTGTCTCCTAAAAACCTTATCCCTAAGATTTTTATTTTCTATTACACCCTCATCTAGTCTTTTACCACTTTCATTTACCTTTTCCTAGTCTAAATCCCTTTTTATTAGTTTTATAACTATGTCGACAGTGTTGACCCTATGTTATTTATCATCAGCCCATAGTGATAATGTAGAATTTTTTTAACATGGGTTAAACAATACTAGGTTGACTGAGTCAACCCTATCAACCATAGTTTTTGTAAGGGTTTAGGGTTATATTTGCCTATATATACAAGTTAATTTCATCATTATTGAAAGAAGAGAAGAATTAAGAGTTATTACACATCTACTTATTGATCATTATACTTGAGGAAAACACTTAGGGTTTCATACTTTCTTTGGAGATATAGATCTTATCTTATAGAGAAGTCTTTTAGAAGTATTGATAGGTTGTGTAGCATAGAGCTAATTTATCCTTTTCATCCTTATATGCTAAAACCACCTTTTGTAAATCACCTTGGCCAAAGGAGAGATTGAGTCTCGATGGATTTGTCTTCAAAGGTAAGTATTCCTAACTTTATTCCTCCTTTTTAAGAGTAGATAAATATGCATTTGTACCTATCTTCCATGAATTAGGATTTTGTATACATTGACATGAGTATATGCATTTTATGCATGTTTAATTTTATTATTTTTAACCCCCACTTTATGCCACAAACTTTGGTGAGCTCTAAATTATATTTTACTTATTATTTTAGTGAATATAAAACATAGGAGAATATAAAACATAGGACTCCCTTAGGATTATTACATGATTGTGTTTTATTGGAGGATTTGGAACTCTCCTTAGCATGGTGTATTATGGTAAGAGATCCCCTAATTGGGTCTAGTGGATCCCCATATTGGTCATGACAAATGTATCCCCAATTAGAAGTGTATGGTATGATTTATCTTCTCTAAGTTAGGATTGATTTATAGACATGATGCATTTTTCATCACATACATTCTTGTAAACCCAATGTGAATCTAACCCTTACAAGTTTTATCTCATGTTTTTCAAATTATATCATTTTATTATCATTATTTTAGATAAAAAAACTAGGTCAACACTATCAACTTAATATTACAGTCAGCATCTAGATAACAAACTATGTTGACACTATCGATGTAGTTATTTTTATAGGCTCCAATAGTAGGGTTTTATAAAACTAGGTTAACCCAGTCAACATAGTTGAAAGAAATTTTTAGTATCTTAAACAAAATTTTTACAAATTATAAGCATCTTCCAACCCACCAAGATTCCTTTCTATCCCTCTTTATCATTTTTATGATTTGTTATAGTTCTATTTTTCATAGTTTGTAGTCTTTAAAGCTACCCCTATATAGTCAACTAGGTTGACACTGTCAACATAGTTATATAGTTTATGTTCTATCTAAAAAACTAGGTTGACACTATCGATGTAGTTCATTTTAGACCCTTACTTCTATAGGATAGAATTGACATTATTGAATTTGTTCTATATTCTCTACATACATTATCAATTAAATTGATATTATACTATGTTTCAAAGTTGGAATTAACATTTATATGCTCTTAATTAGCTAACACTTTCATTTTTTATTACTTTCATGCTTAGAATAGCTCACATGGTCTAATTAGGTGGTTTTAAAATACCATTTAGTTACACTATTTTATATTTTATGTACACACTACTAAATTAAAAAATATTAAAAAACATTTTAACAATTGTCTACCTAAGGCCTACTTATTTGTATTTCATCACCAAGGAGAAAGATGACTTGGTTTTCTATCTAAATATAAACACATGGTTAATGGTATATTTTGGCTAAGCACCTAACACCTTTATCAGTATGGTGTGTGAAGTGAGGGGTTGGGCCCTATTGGCCAATTTTGACCTACTACAAATCTTCTACCTGAATGGATGAGTTAAATAGAGTTTTGGATAGAATGAGTGGTTCAAAGATCTCATATTATTTATAAAGATTTATAAACACTTTAAGTAAGATTAAAGTGAAATTTTTTGATCTTAGGGAAATAGGCTTGGAAACAAGTCTAGGATTGCAAAGTGAAAAGAACAATAGGTTATCATGGTGTTTCAAGAATTCAAGGGAATAAATCAAGTTGTATAAAGTCTTAGAAGTTCATTGGAGCCTTCTAAAGAGACAATAATATCTTTCACAAGTCTAGAGAGACTAGACCATCATTGCACATCATGTAGAAATGAATGGGTTAGCTTAATTATGCATTTAATAAGTTCACTTAGGAGGCCTCTCAAAGCCAAAATATTGCATGGACATAAATTTTTTCATGCCCTAAATATTATCTGCAACTTTCATGTCTTGATGAGTTTTCTATCTCAAGATATAAAGCCTCAAATTTGAAAAAGTAGAATGAAACGTGTGTTGGGAAATTAAGTTAAAGTTATAGCAATTAACCATTTGGATTTAAAAATACTTTAAAATTAATACATGCATGTAGACATCAAATTTAGGCCTCATAAAATAGTTGTTTGAATTGAAATGTTCCAAAATCAATGGTTAATGTTTGATTAGATCAAAGATCCAATGATGAGTGATGCCCTGATAGTGTCAATGGGTCCTAAAGATCTAAAAAAGGGCATTGATTATGCACCTAAGATCAATGGTGAGAATCAAGTCAAAAGGTTAACATAAGCATGAAGTGGATAAGTGAAAAGATATTATGTACCTAAATGAGGATCTAATGGTACATGAATGAAGCTTGAGTCAATCAGTTCAGGTAGATCAATGAAGGGTGTTCAAAAATATAGAATATATATAATAGTGAGTGATGGGTCAATGGTAAATGAATATCAAAGATAAATTCAAAATTTCCAAGTGTCATAACCATGGCAATTACTAAGTAGATCAATGGCACATGTTCATCGAGCAAAAGCTGATCAATAGCGAGTGATAGGTTAGTGTGTTAGTGGATCCCATAGATCTAAAAGAGTGTGTTAGAACATTCAGATTTAAGATCAATGGCCAACATTAAAATTTGAAATATAATGGACTTCAATGGAGATAAAATGTGACCTAAAGTTGAACTAGGGAAAATATTTCAAAAGATACCATTGAAGCTTAGTTGAGACCTCTATTAGAGGATCTAGAACATGTAGAATCAATTTTATTGTGTTTTCAATGTTGTGTATAATATGTCCTTATCTTACAAAATTTTTAGAGGTAAAATAGGTCTATTTAGACCTAATATGGTTCAAGAAAGGAGCTATGCATTCTGTAAGCTATTCATTGACATATTGACTATAGGAAAACTGATAAATGAATTGGTTTTCAATCTAAAATAGATCGATGCTCAAGTTTAGATCAAGGGCAGATGTGTAAGAGTGTCTTGTATTTTTACAAAGCTATAGATTTGACAAATAAGTACTTCTAACTACTCAAAATAGGCATAGTCATAGATTTGTTAGCCCCAAGGATATAAGGATTTTATCTTTATAATCAAGTGTAACATGGCATAGAATACTAAGATGGAAATTTGGTGGTTATATAAAGTAGCTAGAACATTTTATATATTATTAGGGTGCTTAATGGTTTTTATTCATAAACAGGATCATGACTCACCACCTTTGGCAAGCTCTTGTCCTCTAGTGTGTTGCTCAATCAATGAAGTGATTCAGAGTCTATTAGGATAAAAGAAGGCTATCTTGTTTATGATGTATTAGCTTTGATTTGATAAAAATATGTTTGATCATTCATCAAAAGGTGGTATCATTTAATTATCTCAGTTGATGTGCTCCTTTGTCTCCCCTTTCTCCAATATCTCTTATTCTTTTCCATTTGTAAACTCTCTCTCAATTTTTAGAAGAAATTATCTCTCAATTTTGGAAGAGCAGAGAATCTCATTTGATAAGGTTATACCTTGTGAAAATTTATATGAAAGACATCTTGAAGCAATAAATAATTTATTTACCTATCTCTCCCCTCTAAATTGTGTGTATCAAAGCTTGTGCATGATGGAATTGTGAAGGAGAATCTTCCATGCCCATTATCCTTCTTTCTTGCTCATTTTTAAGTGTCTTCAAGTTAGTTGTAGGTATGAATTAGTGTTATTTCTCTCATTGATGCAAGATCTCAATGAGTCTTAGAAATCCTCTTTGCATTTATTCATTACTTCCTAAACCTAGTTTGATGAAACACATGCAATTAGCTAAGTTTTGTGAGATTGTGTGAACTAGCATTGTCTTATGCTTCCTCAGTGTTTACTTCATGCTTATGTGAGTTCTCATTTAAATTTGGTGCATCACTTGGTTAAATTTCTCAGGATCCCTTTCCCCCTTTCTAACCATTTTCTCTATGCAAGCATTAGTTTATGTGATTCATCAAAATAAAGTCAACCTTACCTAGAGGTCCAACCCCACCATATGTGACCCATAGCCTGGGGTTGTTCAAATAGTGTAGCTCAATTAGAGAGAGACTAAATAACCCTCTCCAAGGGTGAAAATTGATGCTACAATAGTTTATGAAATTACTAATGGGACCTATAGTTAAAACAAGATTGGTCAAATTTTGATGTTGGTTTGATCAATTTGCAATAGTTATAGCTTCCAAGAAACAACATTTGGTGACTCCAAAAGAATAGTCAACATTCTAGTAGTAGAGTAGTGACTACATCTCATGCCAAAGGTGACTATAAGGTCAGATTCTAGAGGTACTACCTTTGAATTCATTGAATTACCTTAAATCTTAGTAAAGAGATTAAGATTTTATAATACACACCCATATAAAGGCAACTTTATTCTTAAGTCAATTTTAAGGCCTACTCCTACAAGAAGATCTTTGTTAAACTCTTTCATTACCATGGCCACCCGTAGAGCTTTTCCCTTTGTGGATTTTAATGGCCAAATTCCTCTACAAATCCCCTAATATTATCCTATTCCATTAGCATGTCTTAAAATTATCCATTATTTTACTAGATACCAAACTAAAACCCCTTCAAAACACCTCATGGATATAGCCAATTTTTGCAACATTCATGATATTAATGAGGAAAATGTATTAATTAGGTTATTAGTCATATCTTTCAAAGGTAAAGCCTTAGATTGGTATAAAAGCCTTGATTCCAACTCTATTACATCATGGGATCAAATAGGGGATGCATTATGTAAGATATTTGAAGACAAAAGTGACCATATATCACTTGTAAAACAATTAAAAGAGCCCCTCATGAAGTCATGTAAGACTTTAATACAAGGTTCCAAAAGACTTAGGATAGAATCCTAGTCTCTATTCAGCCTATCTCTAACTTTTCCTTTCTTTAATATTTGAAGGCCCTAAATAGAAACATTAAAGTAATGATCCATCCATGTGAGGAAACACATTTCCAAATGTATATGAGGTGGTAATCAAAGCAAAAAATTATCTGGTGTAGGCTGACAAGCTTACACTTGGACCACCAATCCCTTTATTCCCTAAGATTAGAACAACCCTTATTTATCTTCCTCCCCTTGATGTCATTCATCCTATGCCTAAAATTACTTCTATAGCCTCACCAAAGCAAGAAAAGGCTTCCACTAATCAATCTAGTGATTCCCAAGAACATAAGAACTTTCAAGAGCTTAAGAGCATGTTTCAATATTTGGGAAATTAATTAGTGAATATTAAGAGGTATAAATATTTCAATAGGCCTTACCAAGTCTCATATCATCTTTATCAACAATATTATCAAAAAATAAGCCACACTACAAAGGAAACTTCCAAGAACAAGGCCCAGGTCAAAGCCAAGAATAAGGGAAACCTAACTATGTTAGGCAAAACAACTATAATCTATATGTTGTAAGCACTTCCAACACTTTAGTCCCCATACATAATAATGTTTCTCAAGAAGTTGAGGGTACCATTCCTTTAAATTAGTCCTTTGGGTAATCTATTATCCCAAACACTAATTTCAATCAAGCTTTCAATGATCAATGGCAATAGGCTACCAATTATGAGTAGAATTAAGCTCTTATGAAGTGTCTATGATGACAAAACCAAAAGAGATTCAAAAATAACAAATCATTTATCAAGGACCAAACCGATTGGGTGATAAAATGGTGAATTATGAGCAAGAAGAGTGTTATGCACTCAATTAGCAGGCTAGTTTATCCAAACATACATTCTAGTGGTGAAAAATATAAGGTTCAAAATAAGGAACATGGATGGTAATTAGGAATTATTCAAGGAGATTCCTAACATTACTCATTCAATATCAAATCCAAATGGACCTTTTGCTTCTCCAAAGGTTTCATCAGCTTCAAGGAATCAAAATTAGGGGAATGTCTTGGTTCCCCAAAACTCACAAACTCAAGGTGTAGCTATGGCTCCCAAATCACAATTAAAGTTTAGTGGCTCAACCATTATCATTGTGGAGAAAATGAAAAGGTACAATGTGAGTGTGTCAATATGGGATATGCTCTCCATGCCTAGTCAGGTAGACATCCCCTAAGAAGGGTTGTCAAAAATCAATGTTTCTAAGAAACCACTAGTCAAGGAAAATGTGGTTCTCACCAATGCAACTAAAGGACATAATGAAGGGAAATAAGGTAAGATGGTCAAACATCCTCCATTATACATTTAAATAATCATTGGTAACTCTTTAGTGCAAAATTTCTTTGTAGGCAGTGGGGTTAAAACCTTAGTAATGTCAAAGTCCATAACTGATCGACTTGGTCTAAAATATGAGCCCTAGTCTAAAGGAGTTATATAACTTGATGGTTCTTCTACTGAGCCATCTGGTATCATCAAAGATCCTAACTTGACCCTATATTCTTGTCCTAGTGTCTCAATGGTTTAATATATGTTGATCATAAATGTACCTCCTCATTTTTCCCTATGCTTATCTAGAGAATTCACAACAAATATTAGAGGTTATTTGGAATTAGATTCATCATATATGGCATTCAATACAAGATATGGGACCAAAGTGTCTATCAAGGATGATCCCATTACATAATTTCACATTGAACCTTATGGGACAAATAGCATAAACCTCAATTGTGCTATCCTTGATGAGGATGAATTCATAGTTGGTCAAAAATTAAACACTCACCTTGCGGAGATACCAAACATGTTCTTGGATTAACTATGGAATGAAAATCATTTGGTTGATTCCTTAGAAGCATTTGAAGAGGGAGACATGGGTGTCTACTACTTACATGAAGAGAATCAATCCATGCCATCCCTTATTGGACCTCAAGAAGATCCTAGGGGTTTATGGAAATTGTTCTTTAATGGTTCAAGGAGAAAATATGGAGTGGGTGTAGGTAAAAAGCTAGTATCCCCCTCTAATGAAAAATATTTATCCTCTTACAATTTCCAATTTAGTTTCTCTTGCAATGCAATAAAATATGAGGGTCTCATCCATGGCCTTCAATGTGATAGTAAGAGAGGGATCAAGTAGTTGCAAGTCTATGGAGATAGTGTGATGATAGCGTACCAAGTTAGAGGCCAAAATATCACTAATAATCCCTTGATGAAGTCTTAAAAACATAGAGTGTGGGACCTAATTAATGATTTTGAGGATTTTAACATCTAAGTAGTGCCAAAGGACTAGAATCAACATGCTGATATGTTGGCAGCTTTGGGAGCTCAATTTGATATCCCAAATGAGTTAAAAAAGACCATGGTGAAACCATGTGTCAAAGTGGTGGTAAGACCATCAGTGCTAGAAAGTAAAACACATTGGTAGGTCATTGAGAATGATAAGAAAATTGCCTATTTATTTTTAGTAGGAAGCAAAGTTATCCTCCATAAATCAGGAAAAGTTTCAACATTAGTATGAGGAGCAAATTGTTTAGTTGATATCTATCAGTCTTCCTAAATGGATTGTCACCCTTGAAGGTCTTTTCCATGAGGGAGATCATATGAGAAAAGATAAGACAATGATGTTAACAAGTGAAGATAACTATTAAAGAGTCTTTATCTTTAAGGACAAGCTCCTCAATATTGGGAATGTAAGCACTAAAGCTGAGAGGCATGATTTGATAGAAATTTTTAAAGAATATGCAGACATATTTACTTGGGAACATAGTGACCTGAGAGGCTTTAATCCCATGTTAACCCAAAATATTATAGAATTGGAGGTTAATACCAAGCTTGTTAGGCAGAAGAGGAGGCCTATAAACCCCTACATTAAAGATTTTATGAGGAAAGAATCGACCAAATTAATTGAATCCAAGATCATATTTTACATTACGCACTCCTCATGGGTAACCAATTTGGTACCTATGAGGAATAAGAGTTGGGAAATCAGATTATGTGTTGACTTTAAGGATTTCAATAGAGTTTCTTTGAAAGATCACTACACCTTACCATCCATGGAGTAACTAATTTAGATAGTTGTTAGTTCATAATAGTTATCCCTTTTGGATGGATATTCAGGATACAACTAGGTGATAAAAAGAGAATAATATTAGTATAAGACTACTTTAACGACAAAGTGGGGTACATATTCTTACTAAAATATGCCTTTTGGATTATCAAATGTTGGGGCAATCTTTTAAGGAACAATGGACATGGATTTCCAAGGGTTGTTGAATCAAATGGTATTAGTCTACTTGGATGACATCATAGTTTTATCTAAGAAGGCTAATGAACACATAGACCATCTAAGGTTGATCTTAAAAATATGTATAAAGTATGGGATCTCTTTAAATCCCCAAAAATGTGTGTTTTTTTTAATAAAGAGAAACTTTTAGGTCAAAGTATTTAAAAGGAAAGACTATCCATTGACCTTGATAGAATAAGTGTTATCTTAGCACTTTATTTACCTAAACACAAGAAAGTAATTTAGAGTTTCCTTGGGAAAATAAACTTTATGAGAAGGTTTATACCTAGTTTTAAAAACCTCATCAAACCCATCACTACCATGCTAAAGAAGAGCCAAGTGTTTATTTGGTCAAATGAAGGTAAAGAAATATTTGAGGCCATCAAGTAAGCCATTGGCCAAGCACCCTTGCTCATGAATCTTGATTTATCACATAATTTCATATTGTAAACCTTTTCTAATGCTATTAATATATCAAATATGCTAATGCAAAAGAATGGTAAAGGACTTGAGCAACCAATTGTCTTTTTTAGTCAAGGACTAGAGCGATATGAGGTAAGGTACACTTTTATAGAGAATTAGGTCTTTGTAGCTTTGAATAACCTAAAAAAGTTTAGACCAATGATTTTAAATAGAAAGGTTTATCTTATAGAGTCTTATCTTGGAGTTAGGGACTTCTTCCTTAACAAAGACTCGAATGAGAAAAGAGTAGGGTGGATTACAAAGGTCATGGAGTGTGATGTGAAGATCAAAGTTACCAAGATAGTATGAGGCAAAATCTTGTGTGAGTATATGGTAGATGGTTTTCAAGAAGACAAAGAAGTTGTTTTGGTAACACAATATGACTCAAAGGTAGATGTACCTTCACTTCATAAAAGCTAGCTCAAAGATATGACATATTTCTTGGTGATGGTAGAGTTCCCCCAAGGTTTGGACATAATAAAAATAAGGTATTTCAAACTTTAATCTATACCTTATACATTAGCTTATGGTGTTATTTTTAAAAATGACCCCAATGGGGTACTTCTTAGGTGTATTGATGATAATCAACTGACAAAGCTCTTGGATTAGTTTCATGATGAACTTGCAGGAGGCCATTTTTCTCCAAGAACAATAAAAAAAAAGAGAGGGATGGTTATTACTAGACTAGCCTTTAACCTTTTCAAGGATGCCTATGCATGGGTCAGGAAATGTCAGAAGTGTGCTCTATTTTTAGGCAAACAAATATTAACATCTCTTCCACTCAACCTAATTTAGGTGGATTAAATCTTCATACAATGAGGGTTATAATTAATAGGGATGATAAATCCACCTTCAAGTATAGGGCATAAATGGGTGCTCACCATAACTGACTACTTCACCATGTGGGTGGAAGAAATTTCCTTGAAAGAAGTCAATGAGAAAATAGTATTAGACTTTTGTGACAACATAGTAACCAAGTTTGGTGTCCCATCTATTATAATTTTAGATAATGCATTAGCATTTATTGGTATGAAAATAAGTTAATGGGAACCTAAACTAGGCATCTAACTCAGTACATCCTCCAATTACTACCCCTAAGGAAATGGATTGACATACTACACAAAAAAGAACTTGATAAGGATTATTAAGAGGACCATGGAAGAGAATCAAAGAGTGTGACATAAAAATCTAAAGACAACCTTATGGGTTGACATAATGAATCCCAAATCTACCATTGCTAGTTCTCTATATGTCCTTATATATGGAAGGGAAGCCAAATTACCCATTTCTATTGAACTATTTGTATTAGAGTTATCCCATCAAATTGAGTTGATGGAGAGTGAGCCTATGAATGTGAGGATTATAGAGATTATGGATCTCAAAGAAACTAGGGACCATGAAATGAAGACATTAGAGTCACACCAAGATAAGGTCAAAAATTCTTTGACAAGAGAGTCACAATAAGTGACTTCAAGGAAGGGGACCTAGTCCTCAAATGGGAATAAAATAAGGCCAAGCCAAGTAACCATACTAAGTTTGACATCTTGTGAAGTGGTCCTTATGTGATCCATGAATGCAAACAACATAATGCTTTTTAGCTTACCCAATTAGATGGAGAGGTATTACCCATCCTAGTCAATGTCATTCATTTAAATCCTTGTTATTAGAGAATTTTTTAGTCATTGTATTAGTTTTCTATGATTTTCTCTAAGTGCCTTGTGTACATTTAATTTTAGTTGTGTGTTTCCATTTCAATAAGTGCCTTGGGCACAATTGTTGTTTTCTTTGTTTTTTGATCCTTGTTATTTCAAGAGGAGGTTTGATAGAAAAGGGGAAGCCTTGTATCATCTTCATGATCAGCTGAGAGAAAATATTTGAGACTCTATATGCCTAATGGATAATTTTAAGGCCACTAGTATTTGAATAATAGGTATACGACCCCAATATGTCACCAAAAATGTTGGCCAATGTTGGCCTACATACAAATATTCTACCTAAATATATGAGCTAAACATAGTTCTTGATGGAGTGAGTGGTCTAAATATCTCATATTGCTTAAAAATCTTTTGAAATGTTGATCTTTGGAAAATATTCTTGGAAATAGGTCTAGGATTATAAAGTGAAAATACTAGTAGGTTCTCATGGTGTTTCAAGCATTCAGGGGCATGAATTAGGTTACATAAAGTGTTTAAATTTTATTAGAGCATTCTAAAGAGATAAAAATATATTTCAAAAGTATAGAGAGACCTGACCATCATAAACATCACGTAGAAATAAATAGGTTAGCTTGATTATGCATTTAATAATTTCACTTAGGAGTCCTCTCAGAGCCAAAGGATTACATGGAAATAAAAAAATTCATTCCCTAAACATTATTTGAAAATTTCATGTCTTGATGAGTTTTATATCTCAAGATACAAAGCCTCAAAGTTGAAAAATTGGAATGAAACATACACAGGGTCATCAAGTTAAAGTTACAATAATTAACCATTTGGACTTAAAAACCCTTAACAAGTAATAAATGCACACAAATGCCAAATTTGGGCTTCATAAAATAGCCATTTGAATTCAAATATTCCAAGATCAATGGTTGACATTCAATTAGATCAAATATCCAATGATGAGTGGCAACCTGATAATGTCAATGGGTTCCAAAGATATAACAAAGCACATTTGATCATGTACCCAAGATCAATGGTGAGAATCAATTTAAAATGTTAGCATAAGCATAAAGTGGACAAGTGGTAAGATCTTAAGTACCTAAATAAAGATCTAACAATGTACAGATGAAACTAAAGTTAGTGGGTCTAGATAGATCAATGAAGCATGTTCACTTGTACAAAGTAGATCTAACAGTGAGTGATGGGTCAAAAGGTTAGTGAATATTGAAGACAAAATCATAGTTTCCAAGTGTCATGATTATGGTAACTATGAGGTAGATGAATGAAATGCATTCACAAAATAGAAGTTGATCAATGATGAGTGATAGGTTAATAAGTAAGTGGATCTTGTCTATCAAACATAGAGTATTGGATCATGAAGATTTGAGATCAATGGTTGACATTAAAAGTTGAAATCTAAGGAACACCAATGCAGAGAAAATGTGACCTAAACTCAAATCAAGGCAAATACTTCAAAGGATGACATTAAATCTTAGTCAAGACCTCTATTGGATGATCCAGAACATGTAGACTCAATTTTATTATGTTTTTAATGTTGTGTATAATAAGTCCTTAGCTTCCACAAGTTTCAAAGGTATAATAGGTTTGTTTAAACCTACTATGGTTTAGGAAAGGAGATATGTAGCCTATAAGCCATTCATTGACATATTTACTATAAGAAAACCATTAAATGGATTTATTTTAAATCTAAAATAGACTTATGCTCAGGTTTGGAGTAGGGGAAAATGTGTAGGAGTGTATAGTCCTTAGACAAAGCTATAGATTCGATAAATAGGTACTTGCAACTACTCAAAATAGGTATAGTCATGAATTTGTTAGACCCAAGAATATGAGGATTTTATCCTCATAAGTAAGTCAAGTAGAAGATGGCATAGAGTCCCATGATGGAAATATGGTATTTGGAGAAAGCATCTAGATAATTTAATATATTTTTAGGGTGTAAAAGGGGTTATATTCATAAACAAAATCATGACTCACCACATTTGGTAAACTCTTATCCTCTGGTGTGTTGCTCAATCAATGAAGTGATTCAAAGATTATTGGGATAAAATAAAGATATCTTGTCTATGAATTATTATCTTTGATTTGATATAAATATGGTGGATCATTATTCAAAAGGTGGCAACCCATTTAATGATCTCAGTTGATGTGCTCCTCTCTCTCTTTTCTCCTATATCTCTTATTATTTTCCATTTGTAAACTCTCTTAATTTTTAGAAGAAATTATCTCTCAATTATAGAAGAGAAAAGACTCTAATTTGATAAGGTTAGAACATATAAAAATTTGTATGAAATACATATTTAAGTAATAAATACTTTATTAACCTATCTCTCCCCTTTGAATTGTGTGTAGCAAAGCTTGTGCATGATGGCATTGTGAAGGAAAATCTTCCATGCCCATTGTCCTTCTTTTTTGCTCATTTCTAAGTGTATTCAAGTTAGTTTTAAGTTTGAATTAGTGTTTTTTCTACCATTGATGCAAGATATTAGTGATTCTTAGAATCCCTCTTTACCTTCATTCATTACTTCCTGAACCTAGTATATGAAACACTTATGCAACTAGCTAAGTTTTGTGAGATTGTGCGAGCTAGAATTGTCTTATGCTTCTTTAATGTTTAATTAATGATTATGTGAGTTATCATTTAAATTTGATGCATCACTTGGTTAAATTTATTAGGAGACCTTTCCCCTTTCTAACCCTTTTCTCAGTGCAAATATTAATTTAGGTGATTCATTAGAAGGAATCCAACCTTCTCCAGAGGTCCAACCCCACCATAGATGACTCATAGCTTAGGGTTTTTCCAATAGTGTATCTTAATTGGAGAGAGAATTAATAACCCTCTCCATGGGTGAAAATTGATGCTAAAACAAGACATAATACCAAGCCAATACCATTGCTAATACAGATCCCTTTCAACCCAAATGTCTTGAAACCATCTTTAGATTGCTTCCTAGTTCCTTATAACCAACTTCCTTATCACATATAAATTAATATTATAATAATCTAACAAAATATATGATGACCACTTAGTTAGATTTTACTTTCCAAGTTAATTTCTTTCTCTTTCCTCAATTGTATATTGTATTAAAAAAACTTGCATTGGCCAGTGTTGGTGCAAGGTTTTGTGTTGTGTGGCTCAATTAGATCAATATCATTAACCCAATTAATTGTGTGTTTACTTCCATTTATTTATTTAAAATTTCCCCCTATTTTAGAACCTTTTCATCTCTATCATCATAGTCACTTATAGACTAATTTACCTCTCTTCTTTAGTATACTAAGTCGATTGGGTTGACTTAGTATCTTTCAAAACTTCCCCCTTAGCATAGTAAGTAGAATGGGTTGACTTAGTATATTTCTAAACTTCCTCATTACTATACTAAGTTGACATAGTTGTCTTAGTAATTTTTGAGCTTCTTTATTAGTATACTAAGTTGACCTAGTCAACTTAGTACTTTCAGGGCCAACCTTGTTTAGTATAGAGTCAACCTAGTTGACTTTAGGCAAACCCTATCCCTCTTTTTGGACAATTTTATAATTATTTTTCCTCCTATATTTCTGATATCCACTTATTCTTAGCATCATGAAGCCTCTTATCAAATTCTTTCTTGATAGTCTCAATCCATTCCTAATGTACATGGGTTGTTCTCTCCTACCCTTCTTGTCCACCATAGAATACAACTCTTTATGGTGTAACTATTCATCACATGGTTCTAAATATTATAAATATTGATCTATCCCATTTCATATAGTAGATATAGAGAATCATATTAGACAAATCCCAAACCATGACGATCATATACCTTATACCACTATTTCACCTTCTAAACCTAGAAGTCATAAACTCATCAACCCATTTACATAAAATATTGGAACCTCACATTATGTTACACCTCTTAAAACCAATTTTAAAAATCCTATTGTTACACCCATAACAAGATTACCAAGCCTTATCACTTACCAAATTAACATGGTTAAAACCAATCAAATTAATAATCTAGATGATTCACAATTATTCAAAAACCTTGATGATAATACTATTTACACTCCTACCAAGAATGGTAAGTTTCCTTCTTATTCTACCAAACTTAAGACAAATAAAATTAATATTAGGAATCCTCAAACTATAAAAAATCCTCCTCCCACCAACACCAATAATCCCCCTCCTATTAACAGTAATACCCTACCTTCAAATATTGATGGACAAATTGACACAACTCAAATTCTATCACAAATAGTTCAACAAATGAACATCATGCAAACAACCAATCAATCTCAAATGATGAACATGCAAAAAAATTTATTCAACATGATTAGTCAACCACCTCAACTGATCATGTCTCAACCAAATCAAAATTTTATCCCTCATCCTATTAGAGATGCCAATGGGAATATCATCCCTCAACCTAATTTGAATAAGAATATGTTTCAACATATTCAAAATGAACCTTTAGACCCATTTATTACATAAATATATATTGGAAACATTTCTTCAACTATCATATATAATGGGACTAAGGACCCTACTATCTTTCTTAAGTCTTTTGGTAATATTTATATGTAATTGGTCTAAACTAATACCTTTGCTACCACCAAGCTCTTAGCCAAAACATTTGTGCGTAATGCACTTGAATGGTACAACCAAATTCCTAGACATTCCATCTAAAAACTAGAGGATTTATTCAATGATCTAGTGAAGGAATTCAAACATGATGATCTTCGTAAAAATTACCTTAGCCATTTCATCAATGCTAAGAAACTTCCAAATGAATCTACTCACACTTTCATCAAATGATGGAAGTATCTCACTCATAAATTATACCATAACAAAAATGATGATACTCTTTTAAAACTATTTGGTATTGCTCTTAAATGTCCCCTACAATACAAAGTTAAAATATTTTCACCTAAAACTTTAGATGAAGCCTTAGACTAAGAAAAAAGGTAAGAATTTCTTATGACTCAATTTGAACCATATCAAATGATTACTAAAGAACATTTTAAATAATTTTATCATAAAATTGATTCATAAAAGCCTCCAAAACCTCAAAATAGAGCATCCAATTCAACCAATTTTAACCCAACCCACCCTCCTTTGAGTTTAGAACAACTTAAGAAGAAATTACCACCCTCTAAAATCATGAGTTTTGATTCTTCCAAACCTCCTCCAAAATGGTACAATCCTAATAATTTTTGTTGGTGGCATGCTACTATAGGTCATTCTCATGAGTCTTATCATGATCTTCATTGATTTATTCTTTTTTCCTTACATGGTCTAAATTTCAATCTTGATACTCGCATAAGACAACATTATCAAGACTATCTTCAAGCTTCTCAAATTCAATCTCAAGAACCACAATAATATCAACATAAACTACCTAATGAATAAAAACAATTATCCCATACCTACACCTCATCCACTAATTTTTTTAAAACCATAATTAATCCTTCTTCCTACACCAATAAGGAAAGGATAAATAACATGAATAATTTTAAACATATAATTGTATCTATTGAACCTCAACCTCTTAAGTCACATGAACCAAAAGAGTACCTAGCTCAAATGCTTACTCCAAAGAATATCATACATGGTCCTCCTTTACCTCTTCATACCTCTCCTACACATCATATGTCACTTTTAAAATTCATAAAATCTAACAAACCAAAAAATTTACCTATTTGTAAATGCACCTACCAACCCAATACGAATCATTCTAATAGTTTAATGTTACCTCACTCCACCTCACATGTTGGGAAATATTGTGATGCCCATCCACATGTCCATTCAGACTTTGGGGCATCTTGAGATGCTTGCCCCTATATACACTTACCCATTGGGGCATCTTACGATGTCCACTTTTATTATACAATGAATAATAACAACCAAATTAATATTCAAGAAACCTTCTAAGACTTATGGACTTTTATTTTATATGCTCATCTTTGATATAGACATTAGCATAGGTCTTACATGTTAGTTTTTGTCTCATATTTCTTTGTTTTTATGTATTTTACTTATTTTAGTCACACTTTACTAGCGTCATTTTCACCTTTGGGTTCTTTTTTTTACACATTACACATTACATTTATTTTCATTTTAGCTCTTATACATCTCTTTCATTTTTGTCTTTTTATGTCATTCTTTACCTTAGTATATTTATGATTATTTTCTCTACATTATTTAACATTCACCTCATTGGTGTTCACCTTGTGAGTTACAGTGTAAGACCATGGATAGGACCTAGCCTTCCCCAAAAATTACCACATTAATACATATTTAAACCACTTTTTGGGATGACTACTACTTTCAATGGTGCTTGTGCTATATCCATTATAGGTTATTATGACTTCTCTAGTGACATGATTATCACAAAATAGTTCTATACCTTTTATAGCAATATTTTACCTCCTTATGATCAGTTATGAGCATATTCATAATTGTATCACTTATTAAATAGATGGATCTCTTATTATCCCCATATTTCCCTTATTTATTTTCATTTGAGGCTCACATCAGTCAAATTTGAGATTGCACACTTACTTGTGTGTAAGTCTAAAAGTATTTAGACACTTTGGTCTTTAGGTCCTTTTCTCTAGTGACCAATTGTAAGCTCTCTTGTGTTTTTCATATTTAACACCCATGTTTGATTTTACAAATCCATATGGAGGAGAAATAGAAAAAGCTAAAATAATTTGAATGCCAAATCATAAAATACAAAAAAAGTAATGATCCAAAAGGAAACATTCAACATTTTCAAAATTTAAATCACACTAAAATATGTGACTCAAATCACATATCCTTTTTATATTCTAATTTAAAACTCCATAGTTGGCCTCACAAATGAGTCAAGGTCCATTGGGGTGTGGTAGGCTAGCAGAATTGAAAAGGAGAATAAAATAAATCTTTTAGTGATATCTACTATCTCATACAAGTACCCACTCTTCATAATAGATTGATGACTTTATAAGGGTTCCTAAGGAATGGGGAATAATTTTTGAGAAGGTAGGTCCATTTTAATTTTCATGCATATAGCCTTCCTAGGATGATCTATATACTTCACTTTTTATCCCAAGCTTTGTATTCATTAGTCAAAATATCTTAAGTCCTTGGTGTTGTTAGTTATTAATCTTTCTCACTTGCCTAATGTGTCTCTTTATTTCTAAGGATGTTCACATCACCCATGTGATGCCTCACATTCCTTATTTACATCACACATTTTCCTTATATTCCCCTTGTTGGATATTGCTTTTAAATAATCACATCCTTGATCACATCTACCTTATTATGCCTCTTGGTTTATAGTTTATGAGTTATATTGTAAGACCTTAGATAGGACCAAGCCTTCCTCACAAAAATATGTGCACCCATTACACACCATCTCATTGTCATCCTAGTCATGTAATTAGGTATTTGTGTTTTCTTACATTCTTAAAACAAACACTAAGTTTAAGTTTTTCATCCTTTAGAGATTTTTGATTTTCATTTCTCCATCTTGTTCTTGTTTGATTTTTATGGACTTCAATTATCTTATAAATTAAATTTGAAATTCTTACATGTTTCTCTTTATGTATGAATTATTCATGTTTATCTTACATCTTGACTTACATTTCACTATCATTTATTTATGCTTTCTTCACCTTCATTTGACACACTTATCTTTCATCTTGAATTACATCTCATTTTCAGTCATTTATATTTATATTTATGTTTGATTTGACATGATTATCTTACATAGGGTTACTTTTCACTTGCTTACATATCTTTGTTCAAGTTTTCTTGCATTGATATTTGATTTGTCATTCATGTTTTACATGCTTCCTAATGTGACTTAGTATGTTCTACATTCCTTTTTGCTATTTATGTTTTTACATGATTTACAACATGATTTATTGTGTTATAAAATCATTTATCATTAATTTTCCATAATTTTTTCATTAATTTTCCTTCAATATTTTTACTTTGCCTTAACAAATGCCAGGTTGACCAAAATTTCTTTAAATTAACTAGGTTGACTTAACAAACTAAGTTAACCCTTTACTTTTTCCCCTCTTAGTACTAAGTCAGAAAAGTGGATTTTTCTACTACGTCAAAATTCATATACTAAGTCAATAGTATAAAAAACATACTAGGTTAGAAGTCATGTACTAGGTTGGTAGTGTGGATTTAGCAAAATTTTAGCCTATTAGGTTGACTGGGTTGACCTAGTTGTTACTCTGATTCTTTATTTTGCCTATATATTTGTTTCTAATACTCCATTTTTTAAACAATAAAATATTATGGAATTGTGATGACGTAGATAATATTTTCCACTAATATATTCCTATCTTACAAAATTTTGATTTATGGCTATTTTTTGCACTAAATTCTATAGGTTTGCCTAATGTTCTTCACATTTGGATGCCTTCACTTCTCTTGCAATCTAATTTTTTACCTACAACACTAAGTTAAGTAAAGGTATGTGTTTTCTAATTATATACTTTCATTTATATTATTTTCTCCTTAATTCACTTTAATTATCATCAAAGTTATGTGTTATCATGTTCTATTTCTTGAAGCACCATCCCGTGTTGCACTCAAATGACACGTGATGAGCTTCTAGTGGAACATATGTATACACATAATATTTTAAAATTTTTGTCAATTAATAACACTTTTAATCTTTAAGGAACCCATTGAGTCTTAATATCTTTGAGTTCAAGCCTTAAGGTGTGTATCGGGAAAGGGAAAGGCAAACCATTGGTGCTTTGTAAGATTGTTGTCCATTTTTCCACTTGTCTCCTAAAAACCTTATCCCTAAGCTTTTTATTATCTATTTAGCCTTCATCGAGTCATTTTAAACTTTTATTTACCTTTTCATAGCCTAAATCCTTTTTTAGTAATTTTATAAGTACATCGGTAGTGTCAACCCTATATTGTTTGTCATTAGCCCATAGTGTTGACATAGTTCATCTTCAACATGGGTTAAAAAATACTAGGTCAACTAAGTCAATCCTATTATCCATAATTTTTTAAAGGGTTTATGGTTAAAGTTTCCTATATATACAAGTTTATTTCATCATTATTGAGAGAAGAGAAGAAGTAAGAGTTATTGCACATCTACTTATTGACCATTCTAATTGAGGAGCAAACTTAGGGTTTCATACTTTCTTTAGAGATATGGATCTTATATCATGGATAAGTATTTTGGATGAATTATAGGATTTTTTAGCCTAGAGATGATTCATCCTTGTCATACTTACATAACATAATAACCTCTTGTGAAACATCTTAACCAAGGGAGAGATTGAGGCTCTATAGGTTCATCTTCAAAGGTAAGTATTCCTAACTTTGTTCCTCCTTTGTAAAAGTAGATAGATATGAATTTTTAATTATCTTCCATGAATTAGGATTCCATATACATGGATGTGATTATATGTCTTATATGCATGTTTAATTTTATTTTTTCTAATCCCAACTTTATGTCACAAGCTTTGGTGAGCACTATATTAGATTTTACTTTTCTTGTTATTAGTTTAGTGAATATAAAACATAGGACTCCATAGGACTCCCTTGAGGTTATTGTGTAATTATGTTTGACTATAGGATTTTTAACCTTCCATATCATGGTGTATTGTGGTAAGATATCCCTTAATCAGGTCTAGTAGATCCCCATATTGGTCATGTTTTTGCTTAACAATTGTTTCCCAATCAGAAGTGTATGGTATGATCTTTCTTTTCTGAGTTAGGATTGATTTATAGACATGATGAATTTATGATTGCATAAAATTTTTTATGGTGTTTTTTGATGACATCCTAATCTATAAAAAACTTGGGAAGAACATTTGAAGCATGTGAAATAGATACTTTTAGTTCTTAAACAACATTAGGTTTACGAGATACCTTCCAAATATTTTGGAGTCCACAAGGTGGAGTAATAAGGTCATATTGTTTCACACAAAGGAGTAAAAGTTGACCTTAATTATATCAAAGCTATGATGGAGTGGAAAGTGATAAAGACCCTCAAGAACCTTCATGGCTTTTTTGGGATAATAGGTTACTATCGTATATTTTTAAAAAATTATGGAAATCTAAAAACTCCACTCAAAACATTATTGAATAAAGATTCCTTCCATTATACTGAACCACTTACCAAGTCATTTTAATATCAATTTTATATCTATAAGATAATTTTTTAAAATTAACAAAAGACTATTCACAATTAATAATTTAAAATATTAAATGAGTCATACCACATAGTGAGGTTATGTCACACTCAATTTTTGGCAACCACAATTTTTTTTAGAAGTGTTTGTTATTGAATGTTATACATCAGGTTATGGCTTGGGGGTAGTATTCATGTTATAAGGAAGACCCATTTTATTTTAGAGTCATCAAATCAAGGGGAAAACACGTAATAAGGAAGACCCATTTCATTTTAGAGTCATCAAATTAAGGGGGAAAATAAGTTCAAGCCAATCTATGAGAAAGAGATGATGGATACTCATCATGTATTCAAGCAATGAAGACCTTATATGATGGGGAAAAAAATGATCATGATAGTCTAAAATAATTTTTGAAACAATGATTGACATCATAATAACAACGAAAATGGGTGACTAAAATTTTAGGATATGACTTTTAAATAGTCTATAATAAAGATATAGAGAATGTGGTTGTAAATGCATTTTTCAAGAGGGATTAATAAATTGAGGCATTGTTATGCATAATAACCATTTAGAAATAAGATTGATTATAAGAATAAAAATTAGAATGGGATAATCATAGGGTTATACATGTTTTAATTCATAATATTTAGCATGGTTTACGTGTTACTAAAAAAAATGAGTAGAAAGGGAACACATTATGGAATAAGTATAGATTATACACATGTAAGGATTGTGCCCTTAAACATAAGATCATTCATGAAATTCATATATCTACATTAAGAGGAATTCATGTTTTTTGAAGACATATAATCGAATCAAGAAATATTTATTTTGGGAAGGTATCAAGGGGTATATACATAAATTTATGGTAAAATGCATGGTTTGTCAATAGAACAAAGGATAAACAATTAAGAAACCAAGACTTCTATAACACTTATCCATCCCTAGCTATCTATGGGATGAAGTTTTCATAGATTTCATTATAGGGTTACCAAGGTTTGAAAGTAAAAATTGCATCATGGTAGTTGTGGATAGGTTCATAAATATTCTCATTTTTTTCCTTGTCACAACCATTTGTAGCTAGTATAGTAGATATACTTTTCTCAATATAATTTAAAAGTTGCATAGTACTCTCAAAATCATTGTAAGTGATCATGATCCAATCTTCACCAATAAATTTTAGACTAATTTATTTACATGTTTGGGTACTCAGTTGGCTCATATCTCTTCTTATCATCCTCAATCTAGTGGGAAAATAAAGGTTATTAATAAATTCCTAGAAGGGTATGTTTGTTGTTTTACATAAAAAATAGGAACGTTGGGTCTATTACATATTCCTAGTAGGATGGTGGTACAAAATTTTATTCCATACCTCTTATAAAATTTATTCCTTTGTGACACTTTATGGATATCATCCTCCATCCTTCAATTGATATTTAAAGTTACAACCCAAGGTTTGAGCTGTTTAGGAACACATTCAACATTAGCAAGATGTATTACAAAATAAAATGAAACAACAAGCTGATCAACACCATAGTGAGAGGTATTTTTACATCAATGATTGGGTATTTATGAAATTAAAACCATATAATTAGATGTCTTTGAAGAAATAGAAAAAAGATATTTTTTTTCTCATAATTATTATGGCTCTTATTAGATCTAGAAAAAAAATTGTTATGTGGCATAAAAGCTCGATATTGGGGTTGATTCCAAGGTTCAGATAAGTTGAATGCATGGGTAGAGTGAACACATGATCCAAGTAAGTTCATAACATGAATTATCTAAAAGTAAATGAAATAAACAATGCGAGAATATTAAACAAAGAGATTGGATCCAAAACCAAAATTGTATTAACAAAGCTCATAAATGTGAGAAGTATAAATAGGAGTATGATGAATAACTCATCCAAAAAAGGTGGTAAATACAACCTCATAATAGAATAGTAACTTATCCAAAAAAGGTGGTCAATAAATCCAATAACAAAGGAATAAATCCCATACTTGGAATAGATAGTCAAGGGAGTTACTTCCTAGTCATCCAATCAACTTGTACACTTAAGGAAGCTTTTCCATGAAATTAGGAAAAATTCAAGTGAGGGAAAAATTAACATAATAAATAAATATGGGAAAAATAAATAACCCTTAATATAATACCCCCCATAAGCATAACTTAGGTGGGAAGTGTAAAAAATGGGTCCAAACAACTAGGCCTGATGAAATAACCAAGCACAAAGTAATCTCTCATAAATTAGAGAAAAAGAGAAAAATCTTAGGAAAAACTACCACCCAAAAGAGAGACAAAATAATAATAGAAGGCCTCCATAGAAGATGATGCTATAGTATCTTAAACCTATAATTTTTCTTCATGAATGGTTTGGTGAAGATGTATGATTTTTGCTCTATCATATGGTAATAAATCATATTAATGATGTCCCTATGAATGATATCTATAATTAAGTGCATGTGAATATATATGTGTTTGGTCCACTGATGTTAAACGAGAATTAAATATTAACACAACTTTTTTTGTCATAGTATATGATTATAGTTTATTTGAACTAGACACAAAATCTATGAGAATCTCCTGATTCCAGATGGCCTTAATGGTAGTATTGACAACCCCTTATATTATTGCTTAGTAGATGATAAAGAAATATAATTTTTATTTTTCCTTGACCAACTAATAATAATTTAAAAAATGGATAAAAATTAACCTTAGTGGACTTATGATTTTGAATATCACCATCCCAGTCTGAGTTAGTATAACCAATCAAGTTGATGTCAGTGTCAGATCTATAGTGAATCTTGAATCTATGTGTGCCCTAAATGTAGTGCATTATATTTTTAGCTATTTTTTAGTGAAAATATTGGGGTTCCTACATGAATCTAGAGACTAGGCCCACTGCATATGAAATGTTAGGTCTAGTATATGTCAAGTATATAAGGTTGCCGATAAGTTATCGATATAAGGTAACATTGACTAAAGGTGAAGAACAATCTACCTCAAGATTGAATCTAGATAGAAAGGGAGTTAGATTTGGATTAAAATAAAACATGTGAAATTGAGCAAGTAGATCAAGATCATACTTAGGTTGTTCAAGAGTAATCCATAAATTAGACTAAGAAATATAAATCCCAAGGAAGTAGTGTAACAAGTCTAAGTCTATCATGGAAAATATTTATTGAAGAGCCCTTTTCACCACTATAATAGATGAAGAAGATCTACCAGTGATAAAATTATCATTAACATAAAGAACCAAAATCAAGAGTGAATTACCCTACCATAAGTGACATAAGTTTGGATTTTAATGGCATTTAGTGAATCTTATTGTAAGAAGGAAGGAATCCATCTTGGTGTACCAAGATTAAAGGGCCTATTTGAGGCCATAGATATATTTTTGGATTATACATACAAGGGAATAATTAATAATAAGTCTAAAAGATGCTTGATGTAAATCTCCTCCTCAAGATCACCATGAAAAAGGCACTTTTCACATCCATCTGATGAATATCCTAATGATTAGTTATGATAATAGAAAGTTTGAGTCTGATGAAGTTAATTTTGGTATCTGGTGCAAAGGTATCTATGTAATCAATGTTTTACACATGTGAAAAACCTTTGGTGACCATCCACACCTCTAACTTATCAATGGATATATCTATTACATAATTTATCTGATATATCCATTTGCATCAAACCATATTTATTCCCTTAGGAAGAAGTGTCAAGTCCTAAGTGTGATTTTTTATTAAGGATTTATACTCTTCATGCATGGTAGAATCCCATTAAGAGTACCTTATTCCTTCTAAAGTTTTTATATATATGAGGTAGAGGCATAAAAATTATCTGGATCACTCTAAAACTTTGAATGTGTCTACCTATCATCTCAAAGATCCCTAGCCCATGTACTTACACTTTACAGTTTTTGCCTAGCCCAAAGTGGACTAGAAGTGGATGAGTCAGATAGAGAATCATCATGCTTTGAAGTGTGGATATATGTGGATGGATATGAATCCCCATCACTATTTTTTTAATCAAAAATAGAATAAGTGTACTCAACCTTTTGAATGTGATTAGACTAAACTAAATCATTTGAATTGAATTCAAGTGAGACGAATGAATTAAAAGTGTCAAGTGTTGAGCCTATGGGGCTCTCATGAAAGTGAACACTTCTCTCTGTAAAAATATCATGTGTGTTTATATGAAGAATGAGATACCCCTTGAAACCATATGGTTAACCTATAAATATACAAGGCTTATTTTGAAGTTCTATGGCCTTGTATTTATTTTTAGGTATATGGGCCATAGTTAAAGATCTAAAGACTCTAAAATGGTCAAATGTGAGCTTCTTACTATACCAAGATTCAAAGGGAGTTATGCATTTTAAACATTTTTGGAGAACCCTATTATGAATGTAGAAAGCATAATTTATTTCTTCATCTCATTACTATGGTGTAAGTGACTTAAAGTGAATCATATAGTTAGCCATCTCTTTCAAGGAATTACTCTTTTATTCTGCAACTTTGTTATATTGAGGATTGCAAGGAACTATCTATATACAATAACTTAGGATGGATCAAATAGTTGTCCTACTTAGTATATTCCAAGCTTAGAGAAGGTAATCTTACCAAATAATTCATTACATATATATTTATATTGGGACATGACCAAATTTGGATCTACTAAACCTAACTAAGGAATATTTTACCACATAATACCAAAGAAGAGGGTTATAAATCCTCTAGGTAAATTACATTATCTAATAGTCCTAGCTAGTCATAGAAAACATAAAATATATGTAATCTAGTGATCACTAAAGCTTGTGGCACAAAAGGGGGTAGTTAATAATAATTAAAATAAAATATGGAAAGATAAATCTACTCAAGTGAATGTAGAAGTAAACTAAGCAAAAAGTACAACATTCATCCCACTACTTTATGCACTATCTATCTAATAAATGAAAGAGTAAAAGTTAGGAATGCTTACCTTGAATTGAACCTATCATGCCTCAATATCTCCCTTGGTCAATGATGTTTACTAAGAGGTTGTTATGGCTTTGTAATGATCGCACTGTAGAAATGAGCTCTATTCTAAACGACTTTTACTTTGCATCTAAGAATTTACCACAAGACAAGATTCCTTCCCTCCAATTTAAAACCCTAAGAAATGATCCTTGATGTGTATAAATAGTATAATTGTGAGATGTAATAATGTAAAAATAAATGTTCCTATCTTTAGAAATGAAGTGAAGGGGGTATTTATAGCTAAGGATTAACCTAAACCCTTTTGGGTATTTCATTAACAAGGTAGGCTAGGTTAATATTTTTTGATGGTAAATATAGTTTTTAGGATTTGAACTAGGTTGGTTGGGCTGATGAAGTTCTGTAATATGCTAAATTCATAACAAAATTGACTGGGTTGATATAGTCATAAAATGAATAAAAATATGTGTATACTTAGTTAGGGGATATTTTGGAATGTGAATTGCTTAGAAAAGTGTATAAGTGGGTTTTAATTTTTTAGGGATTTGGATAAAATTAAATTGTAGTGGTTTTAGGTAATGGTATAGGGACCAAAAATCTTTCAAAACATGAAAGGTATATTCACCCCTTTTTTGATTCACCCTTTAAGGCATGCACTTAGAAATATTTAAGCTCGATAGGTTCCTGTAAGAGAGAAAGCATTAGTAAATGATAAAGTTTAAAAATATCATGTGTACACATACGCATCATTAAAATCTCATCATGGGTCACATAATTTTAACATGGGATGGTGCTTGAGTAAAAAACATATCAACACACAAATTTGAGCTAATACATTGCAATAAAAAACACAAAGTTAATTTTTTAAATTGAAATGATCGTAGTATTTTTTTTGGGAATAAATGAAATTATAGAATACAAACCTTTACTTACATTTATTTTTTAATGGTTATCTACTGTATTTTTGGTCTTGATCATGGAGGGTGTAGTAACTGCTTTGGACAAACCCTAAGAATATAAAACTAAAGGGTAAAAATAAATAAATATAGATAAATCAAAATAAATGAAATGTATAGAACTGAATAAGTCACTTAGAAAATTGGTAAGATAGGATGATAAATTATAAGTTAGAACCAAAATACTAGGGAAAAATGGATAAAATGAGAGTAAATGGGATAATCGAAAAGCCAAGGCTACTGAATGACTGACAAACCCACATAAATGTACCTTAAATAGGAAAAGTAACAAACCAAATCAAATCAAGGACACATGAAACTAAAATTTTAGATCCAACATCAATATAGAAGAAGTAACAAACCATACTTCAACAAATATGGAAAAAGAACATAAAATAAAACAACATTGATGCATGAGAAATAATAATCCAAACTTAGTAAAAAATGGAAAAATTGAATAACAAAAATAGAAAAAAATTATCTACAAAAAAGGGGATCAACTAACTTATAATTTTAAATAAAACCAAGGAAATCATAGAAGGATAATGCAATATTTTAAATAAAAATAATGCATAGTCTCTCAAAGATGCAAATTTTGTTCTTAAGATAGATTAAACCAAAACAAACCTATTGTTAACAATTCCAAAAAGAGAATAAGAATAAGGAATATAGAAGTTAGGAAAAAAAATTAGAAATAAACTTGCCTCTCAAGGGGGAATATGAAATGGGTGGTGGGGAAAATATAGTGGTACTAAGGTGAAAATATTTATCGAAAACAAGACATTCAAATCAAGTTGGAAAAATAATAAGACTTTTGACATTGAGGACTCTAGAGAACTTATTTTAACCATATAAATTTGGTTTATCTAGTGAAGTATAAATATCATACCATTAATATTTATATGCATTAAAATTAAAATAGACCTACCTTCCCATAATGTGTTCCACATTCCTTAGGACCCCTTACAGAACTGCCAGTTTACCCTGAATTTTGTGTATTTACATGAGAAAGTAGGTAACATTATATAAATTTTTTAAATATCCTATCCCAATATATTGGCCTACCATACCCCCATGAATCTCAACTCTATCATGAGTTTAACTATGGAGTTTGAGATTTGACTAGAATAAATGTGATTAATAAGCACATCTTTTTATGTGATTTTGAATTTTGATTTTATAGATGCCTTTTTATCATTTCATTTTTTTAAAAATGATTTGAATTATAATTTTTTTTAATGGATTTTTATATTCATCCTCCATATGTATTTAGAATACCAAACATGGGTGTTAAAAATTACTATCACTAGTAAATTTATACTTGATAGCTAAGGAGAAGAACTTAGAGAACATGGTGTACTCTTGTGTTTGCATGTTAAATAAGAATGTTATCCTAAAACTGACCTTGGTGTGCCCATAGTGGAAATGAAAATAGGGGAGAAGATGAAAATGAACATTGAATGATTTAGTTACCTCAAATTGCAAAAAGTGTAAGAAATGTGAGAATGATACAATGAAGGTAAGTATGACTTCATATCATAAGAAATAATGTAAGTGCAAGGAGTCATGAAAAAATGGTTTTTTAAAAGTTTTTACCACAAAAAAAAAAATGATTTTGAGAGTATAAAGTCATAATATTTAAACCATTCCCTTAATTCTTCAATAAAATTACATAGTTAAACATAGTGTAATAAATTTGAAAAATTTATGAGGAAAGACTAGTACTATTCAAGGTCTTACACTGAAACTCATAAAACACAAACTAAAATAGATGTAAAAATAAAGACTAAATATGAGAATGTTTTTTGAGGAAGGCTTTTTCCTATAAAATATATTATACCAAAAATCATAAGAGATAAACAAAATAAGTGAAAATAATCTTGTAAAATGATAAATCAATGATAAAAAAGAGACATCAAGATTTGACTAGGAAATAAAATATATCTATGAGGATAGCTAGGTCTTATCCACAATCTTATGTTGTAACTCATAAATTAAAATAATTATAGATAGATAGTCCTAAGGAGCATCAATACGAACTATGACTATTAATAATAATATAATGTTACATCTTGGGGATCTTGTAGGAAACCTACAAAAAATATTAGAATTTATAGTATATGGTGTTAGAGGTATTATCATTAAGGAGGGGGGTGTGAATCAGTGATGTTAGATAATACAAACTTCAATTCCAATTGTTTCAAAACCTTAACCAAATAACATTATCATTCATGATGCATACACATCATTTATAGTAATGAAAAGGAAAGATAAGCAAGATCACACACATAACACAAGATCAATGTGGGAAACTATCTTGGGGAATAAAACTCACTAGAACCTAAAAAATTGACTATAGTCCTATAATAACAAGATCTAAATTTATACGAACACAAATTGATCAAGAACACCCATCCCTTAATTTAGTGAGACACCCATCCCATAAAGAAGAACCAACACCCTAGGTAGCCAAGAAACCATTCAAATACCTTGAAAAAATCATCTTAAACACCTATTATTACTCTTCAACTGATGATGACCACCTTTGTTTGCATTATTCATCTCTAATCTCTCTCAAGCTACCTCTAGGACTAACTCACTCAAACTGCCTCTTCTAGTCTCATTAGGTCCAATGACCTATGTGTCCTACTCCAACTTAATCAAACACACATGACTAATCCTCTTCACTCTCTATTGGTCCTTAGTGACATGTATCTTCTCTTTCAAAGGTTCTCTCCTTCACTCAACTCTACACTTTCTCAACTCTACTCTCTTTTTCAACTCATCACACACTCTCAAACTTGCTCATACAAGTAATGCATCCAAACACCCCTTTTGGATCAATTTAGGCTTCTTTGCTCATCCAAAATATACTCTGTACTTTAGTCCATCCATTGATCACATTCCCTCTGATCTCTTTTATTCATCTCTATTTTTTGCTCTCTCAACACATCCACATCCAAGTCTAGAAACCATTACCTTATCCTTTAGTCTTTATAGAATCTTCATGAATATCAACCTCTAGGTCATCCATAATACTTGAATTAACCCTTAATACTTATATCATGTTAACACATATCTCAATACCATCCTCATAGGTTGACCATAGCATCCATGGGTCACACTTAAGTAGTTACGCCTTTCAATTAGGCTTTAGTAGCCCTTATAGTTCTCATGGAGACCTATTACCCATTTATCACTTAATCAAGCAAAAAAAGAGAAAAAAATCACTTTAAAATACATGGGTTCACTCCATATGGCCTCGAAGACATATTTAGGTGTTTACTCCTACCAAAACACTATTCTACTAAAGCACAAATTACTCAAACATTATTTTGCACATACAACCACCATAAATAAACATATAGTCAACTTAAGATCTCAATAAATTTGACTATATATATAATCAAAATTTATAATTAATTTATCTAGATGCACCTTGAAGTCCTCTTAAATTTTTTTTACACCATCAAAAAATTTGTCCTAGATCAAAAGATATTAGTAAAATATTACAGACTAGTTTTTCCCTTTGCTAATTCAAATGCTAATGGTCACTATGTAATGCAAAAAATTTGAAATTTGTCATCATCTCATTCTCCCATAAATATATATAAATTTTACTCTATTGATCTCCTTAGAAGTATCCTGACTTTAACTATTTAATGCTCACTATTTGTCATTGATCTGCTCTTCCACGATTAAGACACTTGGCACCCTCATGTGCCTTTTAAGCATATTTATATTAGTTCCCACGTGCCTTCTGAGCATTGAATATTTGAATCCAACTACACCATTGATCTCAATTTACATGAACACCCACATTTCATTGATCTTAGATCCTCACTTTTGATATCAAGCCACTTGGTAGCTTTGTGTGTCATCTAAGCATCCTTTGACATATTGACTTAATATGCATCACTGGATCAATATCTGACAAGATCATGTGCTATGTTATATCCTTATTTGGGTAGATTAATTATTCACTATATATAGTCATCACCTAATTAAATCTCACTATAAATCTTTGATATCATAAAATTGGCTATGGGAACTTACTAAACTCTATCTAAGAAGCTAACTTTACACTTTAATAACTTGTGATAATCTTAATGTCCAGACCTAAAATTTGAATCACATGATCACCTATCATAAGGGAATCCATCCATGTATCAAAATAATCCTAAAACCTTCACATGTGTGAAATATTACATCATCAAATTGCTTACTCAGCATTTTCTACCAAGATGACTACTTGAACCTATACACTCATATGATTGCTTTGATGAATTCCTTTGACTTCCATAAGCACTGAAAGCACTCAAAACACCCCATATGGTATCTTCAACATGACCATACCATAAATATATCAAAACACAATGTCTTTGTCTTTAATAAACTAGTAACTCATACTTTCTTTGACATCAATGACAACCTAGCATCAATGACCATGCTCAACAATCTCCCCCTTTGTCATTGATGGAAAAACACCCTTAAAATGAATTATTACTGATTTCTCCTTCATTATGATATTTATCCCCCTTTGAACCTTAATGACAAAGGGTCTCTTCCTCAGTATGCCAAGTTGATCATAAACTTGACAAACTTTTCATAGAGCTTAGAAAGCTCCCCCTAAAATCAAGCTCCATATTATGTCATCTAATATTTGACATACACCAATATAAACTTGGTGTTATATAATCCTTAGACCTGTCTACCTACATGACTCACAATATCTCTTTTCTCATACATGAAGATTCAATACCTTGTCAAAACACATGACTCGGTTTGATCAAGTCATCATATCAACCTTCTTGAATTTGAAACTATAACAGACATCTTCACACTTCTATCATGACTAAAACATCTTCACATATGCTTTCCATCACATCATGCACATCTTCTTTAATCCACTTAATCTAATTTAGTTATCTCCCCTTTAGCCAAACACATCTTACATATGATATCCTTGTGTTACAACATCAATTAAAGCTCAACTAGTATTCACCATGACTCATCTTGCTTGTCAAGTGTCTCCTTGAAGCCTAGACAAGAGACACCCTAACCCATAATGTCTTAGAACAATGTGAAACCAGGATTTGCCCATAAATCTTCATATTCCTTCTTTTCTTTAGACATCTTATAGCTATATAACTAATTGACCTTCTTTTTATTTTTAGGCTTAAGAGAAACAACTTGCTCATCTAATACAACATTCTTATTCTCTTCTAAGATTGAATTGATAATACATGGAGAAAACAAATATTCATGACATACCTTATCACTACACATTAACAACTGATGTTATTCACATGAATTTTTTTCAACAATTACAAAATGTTCACTTAGACCTATACACACCTTAGGACTAGCCTCAACTATCATCTTGATCTTCTCCTTGAGCTTGTTCTCTTCATTCACAACATGAGAGATCTTGGAATTATTCAACCTTTGTATCATTCTCCACCATAGAAAATATACCACTTAGACCTATAGACTCATCATGACTCACACTTTCCACTTTTGGTTTCTTTGAGTTAACTAGCCTTCTTTCAAGCACTCTAGTAGTTTGATTAAACTTGTTTTGACTTGATAGCCTTTGCTTGTAGAACCTAGAAATGTGACTAATCTTCTCATAATTGTATCAAACTTCTCTTTTTGAAGGAAACTCAACTTGGCCTACTTTATTTAGACAATTTTTTGTAATGTGTCCCACATCATGATAGTTAAAACATTCAACCTTGCTTACACCACTTGACTGATAATTCCACTCATTCTTATCAAGTCTTCTACACTCTCTAGCTTTATGAATAAATTAATTACAAGTGTAATAATAACCATTAAATTTGGCATACCTTAGGACATTTGGTTGTTTGATATGATTTGTATTTATTTTTCCATCATATTCATTCTATGACTGATTATTGACCCTCAAGATATGATTATCTTTGTTCACATTAGTCTTCACCTTGTCTTGAGTTACATTCTTTTATTCTTCTTTATAACCAATTTTAGTTATATCACTAGCATACTTTTGAATATTCATAATGTTGTCTAGATAACTTTAAATCTTTTCAAACAACACAAATAACTTTATCTTACTAGATGTCTTTTCTAACTCAAATTTCAATGACTCATTTTAAATCACATACCTTGAATACTCATATTCTTTAGCTTTCAGTCTTGTAGACAACATTTCTAATTAACAACTAAGATTCTTGACTATATGTTAATGATCCTTGGTGTCTTCATTAATTCTTTCCTCAAACACACTAAATTTCTCTTAATAGTCCTTGATTTGAGACTTCATCTTCTTGTTAATCTTATTCTCAATCTTTAGTTCTTCATGAACATTCCTCAATTCAATCTCATAGTCCTCTATATCTTCTTCATTATCTATATCACTCCAAGTATCCTATTTTTAATATGAGCAACTTCATTCCTAAGCCATGTGGAGGACTTCATCTTCACTATCAAACTCAAAATCACTATCTTCACTCTCATTTGATGAGCTACAATCTTTATTGGTGTAGATACTCTTCTTGTTCTTGAAGGACTTCTTGTCAAACTTTTTGAATCTTTTTTTACTCTTATTAGACCTCAATTTCTTCTTTACTTCATCTTGTAATTCACCATGTTATTCATCATAATTCTTCTTATGCTTATGAGGACACTTGTTAACAAAGTGTCCTACTTCTCCATAAATGAAACATTTGAAGGGTAGCTTACCCTTATACTTCCCTAAGCCTATTTTAAATTTACTCTAAACAAAACTATTAGTTCATCATAAAATATCTCATCATACTTGACTTCCTTACCTTGAGTTATTTTCTTATTTGACTTCATTTATATCTTGAATTCAGCTTCCTCCTTTGATAGTTTGTCATCATTGAATCTCGTCTCATAGGCAACAAGGATACCATATAATTCATCCATCTTCATCTGAGTAAGATCATGACTTTCTATAATAGATACTTTAGAATCAACCTTGAGGGAGAAAGATCTTAATATCTTTTGTACTACATTAGCTTCTTCAAGAATTTCTCCAAGACCTCTAATAATGTTCAAAATATCATTAACTCTCTATAAAAAGGATGCCATAAAATCTTCTTCCTTGATCTTGAGAATCTCAAATTGTCTTTGATGAGTCTATAATTTGGCCAACTTGACCTTTGAATCCCCATCATAAATGATCTACAATTTTTCCCATATCTCTTTGGCATATTTACAATGAATTACCTTGGTGTAATCTATCACTAAAATACGACATGTGATGGAATTCATTACTTTAGAATTAATCTCACACAACATATTATTAGTTGCAATAGTTAGAGGGGTCAGGGGGCTAAATATCCATCCATAACAGATTTAAAAATGTCAAACCCTATTGACATTATGTAGGTATTCATCCTTTCACTCCAAAAAACATTATTGAACCCATTGAACATCAATGATTACTCTTTAGAGAAACCCTACATCTTTTGACTTTCCATATTGTACTTTGGACCACTTTAAAGTGGTTAAAATTGAAACAAAGGTCTTGATCTGACACAAATTTTTAGAAGTACAATCACTGAGAGCGGGGTGAATAAATGATGATAGATAATCCAAACTCCAATTCTAATCCTTTCAAACCCTTAACCAAATAACATTATCATTCATGAAGCATACACATCATTTATAGTAATGAACAAGAAAGATAAGCAAGATCACACACATAACATAAGGTCTACATGAGAAACCATCTTGGAGAATAAAACCCATTTGAACCTACAAAATGGACTACAATCATATAATAATAAGATCTAAATTTAGACCAACACTAACTAATCAAGGAACACCCATCCCATAAAGAGGAACCAAACCCCTAAGAAACCAAGCACCCACTCAAATACCTTGAAAAAATCATCTTAAACACCTATAACTACTCTTTAACTAATGATGACCACCTTTGTTTGAACTCTTCACCTCTAATTTCTCTCAAGCTACCTCTATGACTAACTCACTCAAACTACCTCTTATAGGCTCATTAGGTCTAATGACCTATGTGTCCTCCTACAACAACTTAATAAATTAAGGATAATTGATCCTCTTCACTCTCTATTGGTCCTTAATGACCTATACATTCTCTTTCATAGGTTCTCTCCTTCTCTCAATTACACACTTTCTCGACTCTACTCTCTCTTTCAATTCATCACACACTATCAAACTCATTCATACAAGCAATGCATACAAACATCCCTTTTGTATAAATCTAGGCTTCTTTACTAATCCTCAATATAATATATAATTCAGTCCATCCATTGAGCACATTCCCTTTGATCTCTTTCCTTCATCTCTATCTTCTTCTCTCTCAATGCATCCACATCCAAATCTATAAACTATTACCTTAGCCTTCACTCTTTATAGAGTCTTCATGAATATCAACTTCTATATCAGACATAATACTTGCCTTAACCATTATTAATTATATCATGTTAACACATATCTCAAAACCATCCTCATATGTTGGCCATAACATCCATGGGTCATACTTAAGCAACTATGCCTTTAAATTAGGCCTTAGTATCCCTTATATGTCTCATGGAGACCTAATACCCCTTTAGAACTTCATTGAGTAGAAAAATAACAAAATATCACTTTAAAATACATGGGTATACTCCATATGACTCTAATACATCTTCAAGTTATTAATCATACCAAAACACTCTTCTGATAAAGCATAAATTTCGCAAACATTATTCCTTACATACAACCACCATAAATGAGAATATAGTCAACTTAGGAGATCAATAAATTTGAATGTATAGATATTCAAAACTTATAAATAATTTATTTGGATGTTCCTTGAATTTATCTTCAAATTTTATTTTTACACCATTAATAAATTCATCCTATATCAAAAGATGTTAGCAAAATACTATAGACTAGTTTTTACCTTTGCTAATTCAAATGCCAATGGTCACTATGTAATGCAAAGCATATGACATTTGTCATCATCATGTGATCCATTAAAGCTATATAAATTGTGATTCATTGATATCCTTATATTTTTTCTGAATTTAACTATTTAATGCTCACCATTGATCATTGATCTGTGCTTCCATGATTAAGACACTTGGAACTCTCACATGCCTTCTGAGTATATTGCTATCAATCCTCACTCTTGCACCACTTTGCAATCTTGTGTGCCTTCTAAGCATTTAATATTTTAATTGAACCATACCATCCATATCCATTTGCATGAACACATACATGTTGTTGATATTATATCTTCACTTTTGAGATCAAGCCACTTGGCAGCCTCTTGTTCTATCTAATCATCTTTTGAAATATTGACTTAATAAACATTGTTGGATTACTATCTGACAAGATCATGCACTCTATTATATCCTTATCTATTTATATTAATTTATCACCATATATATTCATTTATTTAGTAAATACTCACTATAGATCTTCAATATCACAAAATTAGCTACGTAATAGAACTTAGTGAACTCTATCGAAGAAGCAAACTTTGCACCTTAATAACTTATGCTAGGATTAATATCCAGCCCTAAAATTTGAACCACATGATAAATTATCCTAAGTTAATCCATCCATATATAAAAATACTCCTTAAAACTTCACACATGTGAAATATGACATCATCAGACTATTTACTCAACCTTGTCTGCCAAGATGACTAGTTGAACCTAGACACTCAGATGAGTACTCTAATGAATTAATTTCACTTTCATAAGCACTCAAAGCACTAAAAACACCCCATAGTGTCTCTATAATATGTAACCACCATAAATCTATCAAAACATAACTTATTTTTCATTAATGCACTAATAATTCATCCTCTCTTTGACATCAATGACCATGCTCAACATATGAAACTATGTAAACCACATGTAGAACATTAAATATTTAAGAAAAATGTTTTTTTAAATTTTTTACACTAGTGGGTTATTTAAAAATAGGTTGTTCATTAGTTTGTAATATATAAGTAATAATACCAAGGATGTCTTTGGTAAGGTAAGGACCCCACCAGTTTTGGGCACACTTACCTTCTTTATCATGTGTATATTCTAGTTTAAGGACTAGGTCACCAATATTTAAGGAACATACTTCTAAATTTTTGTTATGTTGTTTAATAATTTAATATTTATATTTATGATTATGTTTTAAGGCAACCATATATCACTCATCTAGGAAATATAAAACATGGAGATGGGTTTCACGTAATTCCTCATCAAGATTAATACCATGAAGATAAATGCATAAGGATTTTATTTCAACTTATAGAGGTAAAACTAATTTAAAACCATATGATAATAAAAATGATGTTTCCCTAATGGTAGTACATATGCTAGTGCAATAAGCCTAGAGTGTGGGATAGAGTTGTAGATGCCAATTCGTATAAGATTATATAAAATTCTTTCGTAATATTTTGTTTAGAATTTTATTGGTGGCTTCTATTTAACCATTGCATTATGGGTGATAAGGTTTTGAGAGTTTGTGTATGATTTTGAATTTTGTATATAAAATTATGACATTATCAAAAATGGCAATATGAGTAACTCCAAAATGATAAATGATTTGATTGACAATAAATTTTAAAATGGTAATGCCAATAACATTAAAAAGAGGCATGACTTCTACCCATTTAGTAAAATATTTAGTTATGGTGATAATGAACACATGACCATCTTGTGATATAAGTAATTTTCCAATGAGATCTAAACCCTACATAGAGAAATGCTAAGAAGATTTCAAGGTTTAGATTTTAGTTGAAGGAGATGAATGAGATGATCATGTAATTGATAAGGATTACATTTTTTAGCAAAATTAATGGCATCATTTTCAAGATTAGACCAAAAGTAACCCATACATAGGCATTTACAATATATGAAATGGCTGCTATAGTGACTTACGATTATGACCCCATGTGCTTGTTTAATAAGATCTATAACTTCTTATGTCATTACACAAAGGAGTGGAGTACTTTCTATGTTACGATAATAGAGGGTGTTGTATCCAAGTTCATATTTGTATGTTTGTTTATGAATTTGAGTATTTTTATGAGAATATGCTTTTGGAGGCTAAGTATGATGCTCAATGAATTGGATGATTGTTTTGTATTATGTGCTTTGTCGAATAGCAACAACTTCTATGTGACAAATTAAATAATTATTTTTATTTTTTTATAGATAAGGTGAATTCCTCATTTGGATAAGGAATTGGGAATCATGAAGAACTTGATGGGGATTAAATAATGATGTTGATGAAGTGAGAGAATAAGATATAGCAATTTTCTCTTGTGGGATTGGTTCAATGGTAAATGAGGAAATTTTTTTAGCAAGCGTAGTGGCAATTTGATGATATGTGATAAGGTTTTCACTTTTATATTGATAATATCCACTAGCTTGATGATATATGTGTTGTGAATCACATAAAGCATGTAAATATGGGATGTCTAAAATTATTATGGATTGCATGCCTAACATAATAGCTTCATATTTAGCCATATTATTAGTGACATTAGATTAATCACAATGATTTTACCATGGGTGTTTGGTAAAACACAACTTGCCCCATCTCCTTGAAGGCATTTTTTGCCATCAAAGTGAAGTGTCAAAGTTTATTCATGCAAGTCAATTGTAACTTTTGTTAATTCTTCAATGACTGATTTATATTTAATAAAAATAGGTTAACACCTTCAATATAAAGAACCTCTTCATCAGGAAGAGTATTTTGAAGGTAATTAGTAGGTATTAGGGAGGCAACTATAAGTTAATCTACAATGACTTGAATTTTGATATATTTTAGTGTGATGATGTGGATATCAAATTCCATCAATAAAACCATCCATTTTTTGATTTTATTTCCAGGTAAGAAATTACAAAGTGGATCATAATGGAAAATGACATAAGTATTTTGATAAATCATATAATGATGGATATTTTTAGCTAAAAAATAGATAGCTAAAAAATCATGTTTTACTTTTGTATAACATTTTTCATAATAGATAATAAACAACATGTTCTCTACTAGTATAGTCTTTTTGAATGAGCATTGCCCTAACTGATATGGGGGTAGATAATGTATATAATATTAATGGATGATCATTTGAAGGTGAATGAAGAGTAGGAGGATGAAGCAAGGATTATTTCATGTTGTTAAATGATTTTTGGTATGAATTTGTGCATTCTAAAACATTACCATTTTTGAGAAAGGAATTAATAGAGTAGATACAATAAGCCATTTCTAGAACAAAATGGTAAATTGCCCTAATTTTTAAATATATGTTCATATGTATATAATGAATTAAGGAATATAAATGTTGATAATAGATTTTATTTTAATTGGATTATGTATACACATAATATTTTCAAACTTTTATTAATTATTGATGCTATTTATCTTGTAAGAACCCATCAAGTCTCAATCTCTCCAAGTCCACGCCTTAAGGAGTGTACCAAATAAGGGGTGGGTAGACCATTAGTTCTTTGTATAATTATTATCCCTTTTGGAACTTCTTATCTACACACTTTTCTCCTAAAAACCATTTCCCTAAGCTTGTTCTTGTATTTTGCACACTCCTCTAGTCATTTACAACCTTCTATACCCATTTTCCTAACCTAAAGACTCTTTTAATAGTTTACATGAATAGGTCAACCTTTTACTCTTATTGGTAAAACTCATTTATGGTCTAGGTTGGATCTTGGATGACTTAACCCATGACCTAGTGAGTTTTTATCAATAACGATACTAGGTCGACCCTGTTAGCAAAATTTTTTAGAAGGGCTTAGGGTTAAATCTACCTATATATACACAATAATTTCTTGATTATTTAGAGAAGAGAATAATAATTAATATATATTTCACATCTTCTTATCCACCATTATACTTGAGGAACAAGCTTAGGGTTTCATACTTTTTTAGAGAAATGGATCTTATCTTGTAGAGAAGTCTTTTAGATGCATTCATAGGTTGTGTATCCTAGAGATGATTTATCCTTATCATCTTTACATACCATAAAAACCTCTTGAAAATCACCTTGGCAAAGGGAGAGATTGAGGCTCAATGGGTTCATCTTCAAAGATAAGTATTCAGAACTTTGTTACTCCTTTTTAAGAGTAAATAAATATACATTTACACTTCTCTTTTATGCATTAGAATTTCATATACATTGACATGAGTATATATGTTTTGTGCATGTTTAATTTTATTATTTATTACCCCCACTTTGTTTCATAAGATTTGGTGAGAACTAGATTAGATTTAATTATTATTACTTGTTATTATTATAGTGAATATGAAAACATATAACTTAGTTAGGGTTACTGCATAGTTTTACTTGACTAGAGGCTTTAGAACCCTCCCTAGTGATATTAATTATGGTAAAAGATCCCCTAACTAGGTCTAATAGATCCATAATGGTCATGTTTCTAATTATTTAATGTATCTCTAATCAAAAGTGTAAGTATGATCTATCAACTCCAAGTTAGGATTGATTTTTCGATTTGATACATTTTTGATTGCATACATTTTGGTAAACCTAATATGAATCTAACCCTTGCATGTTTTCTTTCTTGCTTTTCATTTATTTTATTATTATTTTTCTATATTTATGATATTAGGTAGATAAGTCTAATATAGTTTCTAAATTTTATGTGCAGGTTTAATACACAGTCACATAAAAATGACTATTATTTTTGTTTAAGTCTTCATCAGATATAGGTTACTCAATCAAATAGGTTGAAATAGTACTCTTATTCACTTCTAGATAGTGGACTATGTAAAATAGGTCAACTTAGTCCCTTATTCAACTCAAGAACAAAAAAATAGGTTGAATAGGTCAACTTAGAATCATAATCAATTTATAGATAATAAACTAGGTTGACTAGGTTGGTATAGTCATCTTAACAAGGTTTAGCAAATAGGGAATTGCCAAACTAGGTTGACCTGGTTGACATAGTTAGAAAAAAATTTATGCAGTATTCAAGGCACTTCAACAAAAATTTCATAGTCCTCAGCATCTTCCAAACCACCAAGGTTCCTTTCTATCTCTCTCTTTCAATTTAGTTCTTCCTTACAATTCTATTTTGAAAAGTTTGTAATCTTAAAAATTGTAATCATACAAAAAACTAGGTTGACTTGGTTGACCTAGTTCTATATTCTATCTTCTATCTAAAAGACTAGGTTGACCTAGTCGACTTAGTTCTTAAGGACTCTTACTTATGTATTACAATGATGACCTTATCAACCATGATATGTAATGTTTACATACACTATCATCTGAACCAACTCTATACTATGCTTAAATTGGGAATTAACAACTATATACTAATAATTAATTCACACTTTCACTTTTAGTTATTTTAATTATTAGAGTAGCTCACGTATTCTAATTAGGTGGGGTTTATTATATATATTCATTGATGTATGAAGGTTTTTCATTGATGTCAAATGAATAATGTACTTTCAAACATTAATGACAAAGGTGTTGAGTTGAACAGACTTGTTGCAGAGCTCCACAAAGTTATGTGTGTAATTTGAATGACTATGAAAATATAAGAATGGTCATATGAATGTATTTGATCACATTTTTATCTTAAAAGATATGGCTAAGTACACAGGTGGATGTTAACAAAATTTTCATATATCTCTTTGTGGTCTATGTTCTAAGTCATAAGGATAAGTAGAGCAAATGTTACAAATGCATAAGGTTGTTCCTCAGCAAAAATTTTACTAAGTTTACAAAGTCCCCAAAGGACACTTTCACATGGAATGGACTCTTAAAAATTTTCCAAAGGATATTTAAGAAGAAATATAGGTAATTTTCAACATTACCAAAGGATAAGTGTGGAGTCTCATAGGGAATTTACAAAAGTGTTGAGGGATCAAGGTGAGTTAAAGGTCGAGCAAGTTTGAGGAGATCAAATGAGTAAAATAAATACATGAATTCTAAATAAAATGAGTTGAGGTCAACATACTAAGGGGTAAATACCTAGTGAATGTAAATAACATGCATCTTTAATGATCTAATGATGCATGAAAGCCATAACTGAGAATATCCAATAGAGTGAGTGAATCCAAAGTTTAAAGGTACTTGAAGGTTAATGGCATAGTGGTGGAGTTAAAGTCCAAGAATGAATTTCAATATCTAACAAAGTAAAAGAATTGCAAAGACTCAGGATACAACAAGATGATATAAGAAGCTCAACACTTAACCAATGTGTTAAGGAATTTTTTTGGAAGAACCAAAAAAGTGAGGTAGTTACAAAAATCTGGAGTGATGGTTGAAGAAAATCAATAGTTAGTTTTTTTAATAACTATGAAATAAAATGATTAATCATATATTAATTCTAATTGTGTGAATGTTGTATATGAAGTAACAAGGGTAGAATTCTAAGAGGCTCATAGAATGGAATAAAAATAGTCATTTTCTTGAAATGAGAAGAGACAAGAAATGAATGCAAAATGTATAAAGTAAAGAGAATCATCTAAGTTTTTTTTTGATGAGATAATCGAATATGAGAGCCATAGAGTATATTAATTATAAAAATTGAGACACAAAAAGGAGTTATGCATAATGTCAATTAGGTATATTTAGACATAGAAAAAGTGGGGTAGAAAGGGAATTAGGTAGTTGTTGAATAAAAGAATCCAGACACAAAAAGAGAGACTATAAAGAAGAATGCACATATAAGTATTGTGCAGAGCATGAATGGTTGTAGACCAGACTTGCAACAAGTAACATACTTAGATTTTATTTTGAATATTTTTTTCATCAAATAGAGTTGTAGCTTCACATAACTATTTAGTTGATGCCATCAATGAGGCTAAGTTGGTGCTCAGTTAGGGGATTGGTGTCTCCTTAGGGTTTTAACCATTAAATATATGATCAGTGAGGGAATTAAAAGTTGGTGCTTAGAATAGGGGATGGGTGTCTCCTTAGGATTGGTGTTCTAGAATCTAACTAGTGAGGTTTAGCTAGTGTAATAATTTTTTGTGAGGCTAGATTAGAAAAATAGCTTCTAGCAGCATTATCACCATATTTTTTTCCCTTTAGGTTTCCACGTATAAATTTGGTGTTATGAGCTTTGATTTTGTGCATGTGAATCTTTCTTTTGTTCTTTAAGTTTGCATTTGTTTAATATTGTTTTTAAATGTTTTAGGGAACTAGTTTTGAGATCTACTGATTCACCCCCCCCCCCTCTTAGTTGATAGGTGTGTTCAATAGTTTTTTAATATACCATTTAATTGAACTATTTTTCTATTTCTTTCACACATTACTAAATCACATAATTTTAAAACATATATAAACATTTGTCTACCCAAGGCCTACTTACTTGGATTTAATCACCAAGGGGGAAGCCAACTTGGTTTTCTAGCCAAGTATAAACATGTGGTTAATGGTATATATTAGAAAATCACCCAACACCTTTATCACTATATAATTGTGAAGTGAGGGGGTAGGCCCCAATACCAAGCTAGTACCATTTTCAACATATATCCCTTTTATCTGAAACATCCTAAAACCATACATAGATTACTTTCTAGCTCCCTAATTTCAAAAATCTTCCCTATCATAGTTAAAATAACACTTTATGATAATATAACAACATTTAGGATGACCACTTAGCATTTAATTTTTCAATTGACTGCTTACTCTTTTCTTATTATATGTTGTATTGTAAATACTTGCATTGGCTAGCATCGGTGCAAGTTTGTATGTTGTTTTCCTCAATTTGGATCATTCTCATTGACCCAATTGATTGTGTGTTTGCTTCATTTCTTTATTTAAAGTATATTGATTTTTTTTGCCTATTTTCAATACTCTTCTATTTTGTTCAACATTGTCTCTTATAGACTATCTATTTCCCTTACCTATAGTACTGAGTCAACCTAGTTGAACAAGTACTCATTTATACCTCTTAGATTATAATACTAAATCAACCTGGTCAACTCTGTATCCTTATCAGGCTACCCTCTATTTCAAGTTATAATACTAAGTCAATCTAGTTGACTCTGTATCCTTGTTAACTTAAATTTCATACCCTATTTCTAATACTAGGTTGACCTAGTTGACTTTGTACTCTTATATATCCCTTCTTATCTCCTTGATTTTGATTCAAAATTTCCTTCCCTAATCTATCTCCTTCATCATGAACTTCTTATTTGAAGATAACATTGAGTTTAATTCAACAGATATGATGAGTCTTAATAACCCTAATAGGTTCTCCCATAAGTAATTTATGGCTTCTATCCTAGATGAAATTAATGTGCATATAGCCATTGGTAGTATAAACTATGGGACACCTCCTCATTTATCTTAGTTTTTTAATCCTCTCTTCTCACTTGAATATCAACCTGAATTAGATTATACACTAGAAATGCTCTTCTTTATCAATGAGTTTCCTCAACATCAAGGAAAGGATCTTTCTACTATCTACCATCTCATGATAAGTGGTCAAGTTAAGGAACCCCATTAATATTATTCCATGTTATCACATAGATTTTGGGATACTAGCTTCTTTGTTTCTCATCCTCTTCCCTCTATTTTGACCCCTTCTCATACCAAGACTTCTTCTTCTTTTATTTATTCTACCTCCATGCCTAGTATCTCTACTAACATGATAGGTTATACATCTAATGGGCCTCTTCCAAGACCCACTCTTCTCAATTCATCCACTAGTGCATCATTTTCTACCCATGGTAATCATTCCTCTAGTGATACTTCTCATCCCTTTACTAGTCCATCTTTTGCCACACAAGAAAATTATGCCACTACTGACTCACTTACTAACAATTCTTCTCGAGCTCCTACTAACACTCATAGTGGTACCCAAGCCACTAATACCAACTCCAATTCTTCAAATAATAATGCAAATCAAATCCATCAACTCATATTAAAAAATATTAATCAAATGATGTAAATGCAAAATCACCTTATCCATCTTCAAACCCACCCTCAATAGATGCCATGGGGCACACATAACTAAAATGTTCCCCCAATTACTTTTAGGTATTGCAATGGTAATTTTATCCCTCAACCTCATCTTGTTAATAAAATAATCAAGCATATTCAAAATGATCCTCTTACATATCAAATTGTTAATATCAATATAGGAGGTATCACCCCTACCATTTATTACAATGGATGAACTGATCATACTCTTCATTTAAAAATATTTGGAAATATATAACTATTGGGTCAAATTAAATTTTTTTCCACTACCAAGATATTAGTAAAAATTCTCATGGGTGATGCTTTATATTGGTACAACCAACTTAGATATCAAACAATCACTAGTTTAGAAGATTTAGTTAATGTTTTAGTACAAGAGTTCTAAACTAGTGATCTCCTTGAGAATACCTTGCCCCATTTTATTAATTGTAAGTAAATTTAGATTGAAACTATATAATCTTTCATTAAATGATGGAAGGCCTTGTCTAATAAATGTAAACACAATATGGCAAATGAAAACCTTTTCCATCTATTTACCAATGCTCTTTTTCCCAAATTGCAATATTAGGTCTAGAATCTCTCTTTATATACTTTAGAAGATGCCATTAACCAATAAAAATGTTAGGATTTACTTATACATCAATTCAAGCCATCCCAAACTTCTATGGGTACTCACATATTATTCAAGAATAAGAATTATCACACGATCAATGATGGTGTCACTGACTCTTATGATACCATTCACATTATTTAAGCTATTCTTCTTAACCAAACTCTAGAAAAAGCTTCTCCTCCTAACCATATCACTAACCCTAATTTATCTTTAACCAACAACATCAATGTTAATAAACATTTATCCCTAGTAAAATTACAAAAATTTATCCCAAGGCCTCTCCCATGAGAAGTTGATCCCACTCATCCCATAAAATCTTGGTATGATCCCAATAATTTTTTTTTGGTTTCATGATAGTTGGGGTCATTCTCATGAGACATGTATGAATATTCATAATTTGGCTATAGATTTTCTTCTTGGTCCTAATTTTGACCATGATTTTATCATTTGATAATGCCAACAAGCCTATGACATTGATTTCAAAGCCCATGAAACACAAACTAAATCTCAAGCTTTGAATTAGGCTAATGCTCATTTGGAAATCTATAAATATCCTCTTCCAAATCACTAAGATAACCAAAATAAGCCTACCCCTTCTAAAAATAATGTTGACAGTCTTCTTGACCCAATTCTATAAGAGAATGTGGTTAATATGACAAATATGTGAAAGGTGGTTGATTTCATTGATCCTAAACCCATCCACACATCTCAATTATCTCACACATTTCATGTTATCCAATATTCTTCTCCAACTCACTTATTGAGTTGGGGAAAGAAGACCTTATATCTTTTAACAAACTAATTCCAACACCTCCCTTAGATAACACTTCTCATACCATTTATACCATCCCTCCAAATTCTTTACCTATCACCAATGATATTCAAACTTCTATCAACACTTCTAATCTACCTCAAACCAAACCTACATCAACTGATCCATCTTCTCAACATAATCTAAAAACTTGTCCTCTAATTAAATCTTCTAACTCTTACCAACATAAATTTAAATGTACTTCATTTCCTCCTTCTAAGTACCTCTTTTAACACTATTCACCTCTTTCCATTAATACTCTAATGGGTTATGATGAGTGGGTCCTATCACATAACTTACTAATCTCCCATCTCAAATCCCATTTATCAAACTTATGCAAACATCTCTACATCACCATAACCATCGTATATAGCTTTTGTTTGAAATGAACATCGTTTGTCCTCCCCTAGTAGGAAGTGAAGCTGATTTATATAGATTGGAAGATAACATTTTAAAATAATGCGAAGAGATATCCATACATATTGATGTAATAATGGATACTTCTTTTTCCTTCAAATCCCCCATTACTTCTATTATTCCTGATGATATTCTACTTTGTACGCATGATCCTCCTCTTTTTATCAATGTATAAATTGGTGATATCCAAGTCAATCATGCCTTGATTGAAGAGGGTTATATCACTTGTGTTGCCTCTCTCAATTTTATGAAAACCATTGGATATTTTTAATGCAATCTTAAATCCACATGCAACACATGTCAAGGATAAGACTGAGGGTAAATGCCTCCTTTAGGTTTTGGGTGGCTCCCCATTACTATCTCACCTATCATTATTTATGTGAATGTGATGATATTCAATTTTTATCTATCCTTTAACATTTTGGTTGGTAGGCCATGGACTCATTGTATAAGAGCAATTTCCTCTTCTGATTGATAATGCATCAAATTTCCTCATAATGGAGCCATTTTTAGGATTTAAGGTGATAATAACCCTTAGAATTTTGAATAATTCCAAGAAAGTGGTGTATTCAAGATTATTACCCTTAAACCCTTGCCAATCATTCCATTTCATAAATATCAATGATTTAACTTTCTTATCAATTCCACCCAAGGTTACAATGGTCATCTTGAACTCATTGGGAATATTCCCCCTAACATCCTAGATTTTAATGATGATGAACATGATGAGATCAATCTCAATATTACAACCTCTGATCTCTCACCTCATCTCATCTCTCATTTTCTTTCTTCTTTTCAACCTTGTTTTCATCGATAACCTTATGATGACATCCCCATTATCTTAACTAAGACTCAACATTCCATTCATCACACCACATTAGATGACAAGGTCATCCCTACCTATGTTATTGATATTCATACACCTAATTATGATGATGTTTATACCTTAGAGGATCCATTATTAGGAGGTCTTATTCAGGCCTAAGATACTAATATTATTTTTTATTATTACTCTTTGCTTTAGTATTTTTGTATATATTCCCATATTTGATCCCATATCATTCCTAATTTTAACATTTTGCCTTTTGATCACAGGATAGGGATGGTATGCACACCTCCAATTTTTGAAGAACCTCATAGGAGTATAATTATGGATCATGCTATGATTGGTACCTATCACTTTGATAGATACCAAATCCCTTTAGATTACTTATCCTTGAGATGCTTGTGACTATCCTTTAGACTTTTATGGATCCCACTCTTCCCTTAGTAGAGCCTAGTTTAGATCCCATTCCCACTCCCACTACCTCTACAACTAAGTGTCTTCTTTATCCAATCTCTCCACCAACCCCATATTCTCTTAGTTATGGTTTTCTCCCTTTACCACATCTGGCTCCACCCATCAAATGGGCTGATCAGCCTTATTATGAAATTCATAAAGTTACTGGTAATTGGACTAAATATTATTCCTTGTACTAAGCTCCCTTAGCTTCTATTTCCCTTCCTCCTATGAATATACCTACAAATATTAATCATAGGTGTATCTTTTAATTTCATGGCATCATTCATCCACGTATTTTCACAATCTATGATAATGTATATACACCTTGCATCCCATTACTCCTTAGCCCTTTAGACAAGGTTATACCTCCACAAAAATTATTACTTGAGTAACTTCTTAAATATGGAGAGGTATATTGTCTCTAGTAACAATGTAGCACACATCACATTGATCATTGCCACATCCTTTAGTATCATCTCAAGGATCACCTCCTAACCATTTTTACACCTTCTACCCTTCCTCACATAGTACTATCTTGAAATAAGGCTCCCTTTCTTTCACCATGGTTTCACTTCTTATGGTTTCATATCCTCCTATTGTCCCTTCTCTACCTAATTTTCCTCCACCCATGAGTCCCTCACCTGTAGACCTTCCTTCACCCATGTATCCTTCTCCACCCATGAGTCCCTCACCCGTGGCTACTTACCCACTAGTGACCTCTTCATCTCCCATAAAAACCACTCCTATGAATTATCCTAAGCATCCCCTACATGATAAACCTCATCAACATGAATTTTAAATCATTCCTACACTTTATGTCAAGGATATTTGATGTGAAGTATTTTCTCAACTTTCAATGAAGATTGATGAGACATTAGCTGTAGTTCACATTTGAGCTACATAGAGACTTATCATATGTTATGGATAATGTGTGTGGAAAAATATGTCAGTAATTATGAACACATGAGTGGTATTATTACATTTTTATTTGGATTGGATGTGTGCTCCAATGTTACATTTATCTATTTTATATCATTTAACATTGTGTCAAATTTTTATCCATCTTATAGGGTGACTTTGATTTTTCACTTTATATTTCTTATTATGCCATTATGTTCTCTTATGGATTTATTTTTCATAATTTCATTATTTTTCTTCTTGATTTTATTTTATTATGAATCCTTTGTTATTTTTCATGATTGTTTGTTATCTTATCTCTATCAACATAGATAATTGTTATTATGACTTGGTTATACAAACCTTGCTCCCTTTAGTCATTCTTTCTTTACCATGTGATCAATTAGCAAACAATTCATCTCATTATAATCTCATTTTACCAGCCCACTTTGGATATACCTTTATTCCCATTTATCCCCTTTCACAAACTAAGCATACACATGGTTGAGACTTGAGATAATATACTATTTCATAATTTAGCCTAATTTTTATAGTCAGTCTTATCTTTGGATACTTAGATTTCTTTAGCCAAAGCCCAAAGATCATTCATGTGTACCACTCTCTCTCATTATTTGTCATTCCAAGTCCATATGGAGGAGGAATATTAAAAGACATAAAACTATGAAAAATACAAATCATTTTACAAAATGCAATGATCTAAATGGTAACATTCAAAATTCTCAAAATTCAAATCATACTAAATGACATGATTCTAAGCACATTTCCTTTTTATAATTGAAGATAAAAATCCATATTTGGCCTCATTATAGAGCCAAGGTCTATGGGGTGTGGTAGGCTAGTAGATTAGAAAAAGAGAATAAAAAAATATTTTAATGCTACCTATTTTATCATGCAAGTACCTAATCTTCATAGTAAATTGACAGTTATATAAGGGGTCTTAAGGAATGAGGAAAATGTCATGCAAAGGTAGGTCCATTTTAATTTTATTTTTCAAAACTACCTACATGTGTTGATCTTAGTATCACACTTATTTTTCTACACAACTATGTGTCTATAGTGAACATGTATCCTCTGTAAATTGATGGTCACTAGTCACTTAGTGTATTCTCATGTCTTTAGTGTTCCTCATGTCTCCTAAAATTTTATAATAATATTCATAATTTATGATTATTAAATTATTTTTGTCATTCCATATAACCCTAATATTTCCCCTTAAAAAATATTGCTTTTTTCACTGAACACTCCCCTATGGATTCCATTTGTGAGTTGCATTGTAAGACCATGGATAGGACCTAGCCTTCTTCACAAATTACCAAATTTCTCACATTACCATTTCAAAAATCCATTTTTACCATATTTTCACATTATTTTTACCTCATTGGTGTTTCCCTTTATGAGTTGTAGTGTAAAACCATGGATAGGATCTAGCCTTCCACACAAAATTTTCCAATATCCAAGTCATAACCAAAATTACATGTCTCAAATATGAGATAAGATGTAATTGATTATGAGTTACATGTCATTGACATACTTACCATCTTGATTTAGCATGTTTTATGCTTACTTCATTAATATTTCACTTTTTTTATCTTCTTATTTTTCTATTTCATGCTAGAATCCAACCACTTTTCTTAAGTTTTTCATACTTCTCAACTTGAATTAGTGTGATTAATTTAAGACCATTTTTACTATTTTTTATTTCTCTTTTATACTTGCCAACATGATTTAGTATGATTTATTGACTTAATTGATTTATTTATATACAAGTGTTCTTTTCATGTGGTTTCCACTTTATTACATTATTTTCATACTTCCCAACGTTATTTAGTGTGATTTTACTTGTTTTAATTTAGTGTCAATCCTTTCCATGGTTCAAAAAAAACCTTTTTCCCTTTTATTTACCACTCTTTTGGTTTATTATACTTAATCATATTTTGATATTACATGTGAAGTAGTGTGTAGTACATTTTTTTTATTAGTTATACTTTTCCAAGTCCTTTTTGCCTATTTCTTTTTAACCATGCATGTGTCTTACATAATGTTAGAAAAAAAAGACAACACATATATTTCCTATAGAATATAAAACAAAATAAAAATAAATGTGATAGAAATAAATATATCGATGCATCCACAACCAAAACCACAACCACAATATAAACACATAAGATCAACATCCAATTATCAATATATATATATATATATATATATATATATATATATATATATATATATATATATCATATGTTTTTGATACAAAGTATAAAAATACATCAATCCAACTCTAAAGCTAGGATATATCATGTCTATCTCATGGCTTAGCCACACTATCCATAGATGCCTCAGATAGTCCCCTATGAATAGTATAATGTAAAGAGGATGTATGATATCTCAATCTTGATACCTACCCTTATAGGTTTTCCACCTAGGCTTGTACCTATCATAGATAAATAGTGGTAGCCAACGTGTGGCTCTCTCCTGGGCCAAGGCTTGCCATGCCTATGCCTCTCCTATTCCCACCCCTACTGGTGGTTGTAGCCCATCTCTGCATGCCTATAACCACATCATAGCCTCTCTTACTAGTTTGAACTAGCTCTCTTGAGTTGGGGTAGATGGTACCATAATATTATCTAATGCAATATGGTCATATGGTACCAACACCCTATCTAGAATATCATGAAGTCCTCTCATAACTAATTATCCCCATTTGGATTCCTTCTCATCTGCATGATCTACAAAATTTAAACTACATAAATATTAGATCATTGATATATCTCAAAATCTACCTATCTTCAATCACTCAAATCTTATACAACTAGTATTCTATGTAAAATATTAAAAATTACAACCATTTATTACCTATCTTGGTATCACCAATCACTATCTCCCTATTTGCTTGACCATAAATCATGGTCTCTCCATCAGCTCATCCCTAAATTAACTCATCTGTGGGATGCCTCCCAATCAAATCAAACCTTAGGGTAACCACCCATACTCATCTCAATCCTTATTTTAGTGGTGCCTCTATATATGAACTCTACCTTGGGCCAATTAATGGGTCATTCTTAATGACCACCCTCTATGATTTATCTCACTACTAGCATCTCCATTGATGGTGTGATTGATGTGATCACTACTCCTCCTATTGTGGTGCTATTTGTGGTACTTATGGAAATATTACATCTACATGCATGCCTTCTTTATCTATCAGCTATCATGCTCAACTAGTCCATGGTCTCACATGTTGTAGTTTAATCTCTAATCTCATGACTGGTACTAATCCTCCTCTTATCCCCCTTGTCTCTCTCACATGATGAGCCCAAAATGTGGGTACCACTATAGGAGCCATTAGGTGAGGGAGTATAAACTATCTTATCAAGCATGCCATTAGATATGGCTCTACCCACCAAGTATAGTGGCCCATGATCTACACTCATGCTAACCCTAATAACATAGTTTCCCAACTCAAACAAATTATTATAATGTGTTCATAAGGATATCACATGATCTCTCCTCATGTGACCATTTATAGAATTAACACATGGGTAACAACTAATGCAACCTAATCCTATCTCTATCTTAGCACTTGAGGCAATCAATCATTGATCAGATGGGGTAACCCAATTGGGTGGTACATCAAAAACCTCTCATATATATAAGAACTCAACAATACCACTAGACCCATGGTCTCTTACCTTCTAGACAACATCTTATACATACCATGCATGAGTTGAACCTGGATGATATATCCAAATTCATAAAGTACCCCTACTCCAATATTGACTGACATAAGGCTATTGCATATAGTGGTAACTTATTGTTTGAATTATGACATAACATTGATTTTATCATAAGTCCTATCACAAACTTTTATATATCTAAATTTTAGGAAATATAGACATCAAATAGGCTCACCCTTAGTCTTAGATAAATCTTATCTAATCAAGTCTCCCATCAGGCTAATGTTCACCTCTTCTCCTGATCATTTATTATCCCTATGATCACCAACATCCCCCTTATAGGTAGTTAAAGAAATGCACAAACATCCTATAATATGATATCTACCTCTATGGTATCCCCAATCACAATCCATCTAAAAGTATTGGTTAAGTTTTCTTAGGCTCCTAGGAATATGACCACTAGATCAACACTCAGTAGAACTTGTTGCATCTCCATGATGCCTCCCAAGTGTAGTGTGACCAATATAGCCTAGTATATATTCATCATGCACTATAATAGATTTGGTATCCATAATGCATCCACCAATCACCAAAATCTCTAGTGCCCTTGCAATAATCCAATAATAAAAGATGTATTAGACCTCTATGTCACTTATAATCAAAATACATTCTTTTAAATTTTAATAAAAACAAACCTAATTTGACTTAATTTATTTATTTCCTATCAATTTGACCTATTTATATCTTAATTTGCCATTTTATTACTCAATTAGGTACCTTGGGCCTTAAAATTACTATATCAGCCACTTTCCTACATTTAAGTACTATATCGGCCACTTAGTAACAAAAATGAGTCAACCTTATAGTAATAGGTCAAACATTTAATGTTAAAACAACTAAGTTATCCCTTTCATTTTCCCCCATAGTAATATGTTGGCATTTTAACTTAATCAACTAAGTTGGCCAAGGGGTACTATGTCGATCCTCCTCTCCAACCAACTAAGTTTTCCTAGACCTACTAGGTTAGCCATTTTCAAATATGATTTTATACCTACTAGATCGATTGTGTCAACCTAGTTATTTAAATATGCTAACTATTTAAAATTTTGTAATAAATTCCTTTAGTATTTATTACTCTGATCCCTTTTAACCTAGCTTACCATTTGACCTCTAGTTTCTTTAACAACTTCCTAAAGTTTATTTTGGTCTCTAAATTTGGTTTAAATTACAAATTTCTATAAAACACTCAATTTTAAATAAAATACCCATTTTTTTTTTAAAGTCTCAGTTTCTTACCTATGTTGTAGTCACTATGGCTATGAAGCATCCTCCTCATCTCAATTTTCATCTCCTCACTATAGTGTTCATTTTAGTGGGACATATAAGAAAATACAGGAAGGTCTTTAGGTGAATCAGATTCATAACAATGGAGAATTAGTTTAAAAGGTGTATCATTACATAGATAAATCAGTTTAGAAGGTGTATCATTATTCAATATAATGGTGTGTAGACACTGACACTATGCAAATAGATGCCTACATAATATAAATGAATGTTGGCATGGTGCAAGTGAATGCTAACATCATGAAGATTAATGTTAGGATGGTGTGGGTAGATGATGACACCATGAAGATGGATGTCTGTTTAATGTAGATGGATGCCAATGACATGTCAATGGATGCCAAATTATTTGTAATAAACTAGAACTCATCTTTATCACATTAACATTTATTTACATGGTGTTGATGCTCATCCACGTCATGTTGGTGAATGTTAGCATGGTGTAGGTGGATGCCAACACTATGAAGATGGATGCTAATACTATGTTCTCACCATATGAATCCATGAATATTAAAGGTTAAGGTAAGAGTATTTATAGTGTCTCTCACTAATGACATGGTGTTTGGGCATACATGTGAGATCATTATTTACCATACTTTTGTGTATGTGGGAATTTATGCTGCTCAATTAAAATCAATGTAATGGGAGTTTTCCAATAGCAAGAGATAGAGCTAGTTGAAAATAAAAAATAGAACATCTTAAGATCATGTGTTAGATCCACACTTAGACTATTAGCATCTACTCACAAACTACCAACATCTACTTGTAGACTACCAACATCTACTTGTAGACTATCGATATTTACTAATAGAATTTTGGCATCCACTCATAGATAGCCTACCATTATCCACTTGTAGCCTATCATCATCCACCCACATACTTCCATTAGGTACTATAATATTGTATTCAAATGCTCATACACTACCATCAGGTGCCCACACTTGTAGGATGTTGTTGGGTACCTATAGGTTACTGTCTAATGCCCTCACATTTAATTGCCATAATGGCACTTAAATATCAATAAATAGAATTACAGTTAAAAAATATTAATAAATTATATTATACAAAAATCATTACATACCTTGATATAAACTATAGATTCTTGAAGCCTTTTTATGACCTAAAATATAAACCACCAAAAAAATTCCTAAAGTCACCAAATAGTATATGGTGAATTCCTCAAGATTGGCTTTCAAGGTACTAACAAATTACATTTATATGAGGAAATTTATATTCAAATCTAGGTGAACCTTTCTTTGAAATTAACTTTGACCCCAAAAATTTAGGTGATCTTACCCTATCAGCCACTCCACAAAAATTACCAAATGACAACTTTGAAAAATGGAATATTCATAGATTAACAAAGATTCACCACTAAAAAAAACCCTGACTTACCATATTAGTTCTTTTGACTTTTTCTAGGTCTCTTAGAGATCTATTTTTCTCTTAGAATAGTCAAACAATAGTAAATGAATTCTTTTTCACCCTATTTAAAGATACTATTCACAATTATTTACCCTTCAAATATGTACCATCAGATTCCTTATTTTGATCATATATTTGTTTTAAATAACTCATTTTTCAAATCATAAAAATTTCTAGCACCCTGATGTCATATAAAATATTTTCCACTATTATATGCCTATATTTCAAAAAATTTAATTTTCACTCTTTTTGCACTAATCTCTACAGGCTAGCCTAATGTTCCTCACATTAGATGCCTTCACACCTCTCACATTTCCTTGTTTATGTATAACACTAATTAAAGGTATGTGTTTTCATGTCTATCCTTTTATTTATCTTATTTTCTCCTTATTGCACTTTATTTAGTATTGACATTATGTGTCATCATGTTCTATTCCCAAAGTACCATCCCGTGTTACACCAATGTGACATGTGATGAGATTCAAGTGGGGCATATATATATACACATAATATTTGCAAACTTTTATCAATTATTGATGCTATTTATCTTATAGGAACCTATTGAGTCTCAATCTCTCTAAGTGCATGCATTAAGGGGTGCACTGGAAAAGAGGTGGGAAATCCACTAGTGCTTCACAAGATTGTTATCCCTTTTGCCACTTATTATCTACACACTTTTCTTCTAAAAACCATTCCTCCAATAATTTACCACCTTTTATACCCATTTTCCTAACCTAGAACCTCTATCGATAGTTTACATGACTAGGTTAGCTGGGTCAACCTTATACTCTTATTGGTAAAACTCATTTAGGGTTTAGGTTGGCTCTTGGTTGACCTAGCTCGTAACCTAGTGAGTTTTTATCAATAATGATAATAGGTTGATTGGGTATACCCTGTTAGTTGAAAATTTTAGTAGGGATTAGTTTTAAATCCATCTATATATACAAAATCATTTCACCATTATTTAGAGAAGAGAAGAAGAAGTAATAACTATTATGCATATACTTATCCACCATTATACTTGAGGAGAAAACTTAGGGTTTCATACTTTATTCAAAGATACAAATCTTTTCCTATTGATAATTATTTTGGGTGTATTGATATGTTGGTATATTAGAGTTGATTTAACCTTGTCACCCTTAAATACCAAAACAACCTCTTGTGAAACACCTTAGCCAAGGGAGAGAGTATCTTTATAGTTTCATCTTCAAAGGTAAGTATTCTTAACTTTGTTACTCCTTTTTAAGAGTAGGTAGATATGCATTTACACTTCTGTTCCATGCATTATAATTATATATATATTAATATGAGTATATGTCTTCTATGAATGTTTACTTTTATTGTTTATTACCCCCACTTTGTGCCAGAAGCTTTGGTGAGCACTATATTAGAATTATTTGATTTACTTATTATTAGTATAGTGAATATGAAAACATAAGACTTAGTTAGGGTTATTGCATAATTTTTTTTGACTAGAGGCTTTGAAACCCTCCCTAATGATATTAATTATGGTAATAAATCCTTTAATTGGGTCTAACAGATCCATATTGGTCATGTTACCAATTATCTAAAATATCTCCAATTTAAAGTCTAAGTAGGATCTTTCTTCCCTAAGATAAGATTGATTTGTAGATCTGATGCATTTTTGATTGCATATAGATTGACATCAATGACATAATGGGAGACTATAAAACCTAATAATTTACTAGAAGTAACACTAAATAAACATTTGAAGGGGTTACGTATAATTTTGTATTCAACGAGTTGATCAAAGATGATAGCTAAATAATGAAGATGAGTATGATGATGTTTAGATTTTGAAATAAGATCATCCACATAGGTTTCAACAATTTTGTGAATAAGATCATGAAAAATATGGGTAATTACATTGAGAGGTATATTTAATATTTTTGAGATTGAAAGGCATTTTAACATAACAATAGTTGCCCAATGGTAAATTTTGTATTATTTTGATCCTTAGGAGCTATGTGAATTTGGTTATATCTTGAAAAACTATCCATAAGTGATAAAATTCCACAACCAACATTAGAATTGACAATGGCATTGATTGATGCTAAGGTAAAATTATCTTTTGGATAAACTAAATTTAGGTTGTGAAAGTTGATGCATATGCAGATAACCAAGGTTACTTTTTATGAACAAGGATAATGTTTGAGACCCATTTTGATTAGTCCACAAGTTTAGTGAATTTATTATCCAAAGGTTTGATGATTTTTTATGACATAAGGTATAAATCTTAGGAGGGAAATTTTTGTTGCTTTTGTCATACGAATTTGGAATCTAGGTAGGTGATGATATTAAGGACAATGATAATAGGATAATTTATAGGAATATATTTATATGGCCAAGTGAAAGTTTCAAGATACTTTTTTTAAAAAATACTATAATTATTTTTTTCTTCAGGAGCGAACTCTTTAGAGAAGTAATAGGTCGAGGACATGTAGGTGTACCATATTCATATTTTATAGTTTCTTCAATAAGCATAACATTTCCATCTTAGAAATGATATGGAGTGGGAGGGAGGGAATAAATCAAATGTATTTTTGGGTCCACACTAGTAATGAACTTATTTAAATAAGGAACCTTTTGCTAAAATTCACCAAGCTTATGATGTTAGTGTGGAATTTGAGATTCCCTAGAAAGGAGGAGTTATAGTATAGCTTTGTCACTAGGAATCATGGGTAAAGTTATATAATATTTGACATATACTAGAAAATAAATGATTTTATTACCTTTAATATCATATTTATAATGTATTTATCTCATGTTAATTGTTTTAGCATCTAAGGTAATTTTAGGTAAAGTAGAAAATAAATTTATTATGTTGGTGAGATCGGGTTGAGTTAAATCAACAAGGTCTATAATATTGTATTGGCTATTCTATAGATGGGAGTTTAATTGATGATTTCGTAATATTTGTCTTAATTGATTTTGATTGTATATATTTATATGGTGATAGTTTAGATTGATCATTATACTCATAAGAATGGGAAATAATATTTATTATTGGTAAGGTGGGTTGGTTGAATTTATTTATGTGGAAGGCTTAGAAGATGCCATAGCCAAGAATTATTTGATTACCCATAGGGTGTTTAATAATGGTGGATTAATAGAGGCTACATTACATTTAGGTTATGATTCAATATCAGATGAGATATGAATGACATGTATATCATAGTTAAAGGCATGCATTTTTGCTAATGTATTTTTATAATGTTATACATCTAAATCTTGTGATTAATCATGGACCATGATATAATTGTCATCATATGTGTGAGATATAGTGCACTCATCAATTTTCATAGGGAATTAGATGTCGATACACCTATATTTATAAAATTTTGAGGAAACATAGTTAAAGGACCTTGAAAAAGTTTTTCTATTCCATATTCATTAAAAGTGAAATCATCCTCTGTGTAAGAGGCTTCATATGCATTGCATAAAGGGGAGTATTAATAGTATCATCGGTTAAAGGAATGGTATGATCACATGGGAATAAATAAGGAAGGAGACATTCTACTATATAAGGGGGTAATTGAGTGGTATTACAAGTATTTTTAAATTTATTTATTTCATCATCATCTGAATCAACAAGAGTGATATGTAAATAAAAATAAATGCTAACAAACTTATGAAGAGGTAGACTGTTGATATGAAAAATAGTCAAAATGTGATATTGAGATTTAGGATTTTTTAGTTGAACACTATATGTATTAGGATCAACTTCATGTTTGTAACATTTACCATCATTTATGAATTTGATATATTGACTACCTAAAGAAGTAATTTCATGCATATGATATGTCCATGGGTGACCAAGGATCATATTGTAAGATAAGGGAAGATCAAGAACCATAAGCTTAGTACAAATTATTTTGGGTTGATGGTAAGGGATCCATATACAACTAGGTGGTTTTTGATTGGTTTTATCAAATCCTCTACATGTGAGGCATGTTTGTTTGATATTATATTTGGTGTATTTGATTTATTTAATTAACCAAATAGAGGTGACATTAATACCTGATCCTTCATCTATTAGAACTTTTTAAATTAGGGTATTGTTGATCCTAATTTTGATAAAGAGATGTGAATCATCTAATTGAAACAAAATTTCATCATTAATCATATCTTCTTCAAGAAATTATTTGGAAGGTTTTGTGGATTAGGACACTATTTCAATTGTATGAACTTATGTAAGTGGAGGATCATTAGAAGGGATTTTTGAATTGTGAGATTGTGGTTATTCAATGTTTTGTAATTATTGAATAACAAATTTATCATGATAATGGGAATTTTTAACTAATTCTATAAGGGGAATCATGTAAGGCACTGGGTTTAGTTATTCCAAAAAATTCCAATGTAATTTAGAGGATGAAGACCCAACATGAGGTTTGTGAGAAATGATCTTTTTTGAAGGTATAAGAAAATTAAGTTGGGGTTATGTTTGTGTAAGTAGTTCATAATTTGGTTTAAAATATGTGCGTTCAATAGTTGTAGTGTTTTTAATCAATTGTTTATCAATAGAAGATTTATTAGGTTTAGTGATAGGATCTTTGTGAGCAAGTTTATGTCTATAGTTGACATTAGTTGTATTTACATATTGAGATTTGGTGTAATATTAATCATAATTAACATAAGTCATATAAATATTATCATTTGAATGTTGCATATTAGAATTAGAATAGGATTTTGAGGTTTTGAAGATATGGGTTTAGTAACCTATTTATTTTGAGAAGCTTTAAGATAATCACGATGACATAATTTGATCATAGCATCATGGTCAAATATGTCACCTAACATGAAGCAAACCAATTTTTTTGTAAGACCATGACATGTTTGATGATAATGAATAATATCGGTATGGAACCAACATAATTTATTAGGATCATACCATGATGGAGGGGGAACTATTCATATAGGTGAAGGGTTTAGATGGAGATAATAACTACATCATTTGTGTTACCATTAATGGTGAGTAGGAATAAATTTTATTATCTATTTTGACTACTCTTATTTTTATTTGAGTATTAGTACTTGTAATTGCATTAGCTAAAGTTTGGAAAGATTCTTTGATTGAGTTATGTGGTGGCTCAAATTATTTCATAAAGAAGTCTTATTGTTTAGCTTGATCAAATACTTCATTTAGAGTTTGTGGAGAAAAAGTTAAATGCTTATATTGAAGATAAGATGTTAAAGTAATGATAAATAATTTAAAAATATTATCATAATTTGTATTGTGATCTAATTTATGAGCTAATTATTTCCATCTTTTGATGAACGAATGGGTTGATTATAAGGGTAATTGCCTAGCATTGATAAAATGGCTAAGGAAATTTTTTGAGATATATATTTTTTTTGAAATTATTTAACTAAGGCATTGATAAAAACCTCTATTTGTGATATAAAATATTGAGGGAGTTGATTATACCAATATAAAACATCTATTGTAATTGTTTTGACTAAAAGTTTGATAGTAGCAAAAGTATTGGTTTGGACCCATTCTTTGTATGGATTAGCAAATGATTTAAGGAAAGAGCAAGGTCTTTAGTTCCATCATATTTAATAGTTGGAGATATATTTACAATATGAATAAATACTAGCATCTTTTTATGCATAATAGGATGAGGAATGATATTTCCATTGACATCTCTAATAGGAAGAGGAATAAAATTTTGGTTATTTTGAGGTATGAAAAGAAGGTTTATTAGTCATTTGTAATGTGTGATGTTGCATTTACATCATTCAAGAATTTTTGTCTATTTGCATAAAATTCATTTTTTGAACCATTTGAGCAAGAATTTGAGTGGATCGATAGGTGTATTTTGGTTTATATTAATGGGGGGAGGTGGATGACTTTTATTATTAGTGTTGTAAGGAGGAACATTCCCAAGATTAGGGATATGAATGTTTCCTATAGGAGGATTCCTTATGAGTGTATTTTTATGTTAATATCTATTACTCCAATGGTATAATAATGATGTTTGGATAGGGTATTATCGTGATAAGTGTGAAATGGATTAGATCCATCTAAATCATCACTTTGTGTAATTTGAACCATGTTGTAGTCAATAGAGTTAGATGAAGGGTGGCAATAAGTGCACCATGAGATATTATCTTCTTGGGTGGTTAGGGTGGGTAAGAAATAATAACCCATGTACATTGTAAATGGGTTGAGGTTATCAATTAAAAATTTGATAGGTGATTTCATGATTTTAATTAAAGTGGAAAGAAAAAAAATAAAGCTAAATTAGCCACCAATTATACTAGATTGGCCAAATAAGTTAGACAATGAAATATTTAGGCTAGTAGATATGAAGTTCAATAGGTCAATTTAATTAGTTTATAAATAGGGAAAATAAAATAGTTTGATAATGAACTAAGTCAGCTAGAAGGTACATAATCAAGATAGTTGATGTAGTTGGGAAAGAAAGAAAATAAAACAATATGTAAATGGACTAGGTTGACCTAGTTGACTTAGTTTAAAAACATAAAATGAAACTAAATTGTAAACTAACTAGGTCGAGTTGGTTGATCTAGTTGGAAAAGTTGAAAACATAACTAAATTTCAAACACACAACATGGAACTTGTATTATTGCTAACTAATACAATATAAAATATAACATATAATGGCAAACAATAAGCAATAATAATTTAACTTATATTCTAACTAATTATCTAAGAAAAAATTTAGTAAGTTATACTAAATGTTATGATTGATAATGTAAGATTCCAAAGATACTAGCTTGTCCATTAGATAGAGTTGGATCAATGTTTTAGAACATTAAAAATGGAGGAAGTGTCATTTCCATATCCCACTAAATCTAATTTTAAGGGTATGCTGGAAGTAATTTCTTAGTGCTAACTACTAACTAATGCACCACACAATCAAATGAGTGGTTGGATTCCTAAGGTTCAATACAAAAGAATTATAGGTGTTTCCAAAATATTATGAAGTATGTAGAAATTAAAGACTGTGTTTAGCTCTATACTATGACTATGAGTATTGGTTCCAGATCATCATACCATGATATCTGTAAATGATAGATAGAGATAGTATACAAAATATTGTGTAGCCTTTCATGATAGTAGCTAAGTAGTTTTAAAATTGTCAGTACATAGTTTTTGGGGAAAGCCATACAAAATGAGAATAAAGGAAAAAATCAATTTTGTCAAAAAAACCAAGTTGAAATTTTTGAAAGTAAATAAACAAGAAACCAATTAATAAGGAAAAGTGATTGTAATTACTATGAAATAGAAGTGAATTTTCTTTGTTTATGCTATAAAATTGAAACATATAGAATGAGATCAAATATATCGATATAGTTGGGCAAACATAACAAAATAAAGTTGAGTTGATCAACTCAGTCTATTGAAAAAATGCCAAATAAATAAAATTGACTCAATTAACTTAGTTTTATGGTATAAAATAGGCACATAACTTTATCAAGTTAGTCAATCTAGTTGACTATGTTGGTATAGTTTTATAAAACTAAAAAAATGAGAAAAATAGCATAAAATTTAAATTTTAACTAAAAAGTAGGAAGTGAAATTTTATTTAAAAATAAAAAATGGAAATACTAATATATTTAAAATGAACTTGAAATATAGAATAAGATCAAATAGTTTGATTTAGTATTTTTATTTGAGAATGCTCAGTTGTTATTTGACTGGGTTGTCTAGTGAGTTTTTAATCTTATAAAGGTATAAAACAATGCTATTAAATAAAGTTAATTTAGTCTATCTAGTTTAAATAAGACTAATAAAAAATAAGAAGATGAAACCAGATTGATCATATTGATTTAGTTAGCTAAAATTGAAATACAAAAAATAACTAAATTAAATGGGTCAATTTAGTTAGATGCAAAAGGTAGAATGAAAGATTGGATCGATTGGTTCGATCTAGTTTGATCAAATTGGAAATATTACACATAAATAACATAACTAGATCAATAGGGCTTATGAAATTAGAAATTTTCACATAAAATATAGAACTAGGTTGATAGCCTCAACTTGTTTGAAAACCCTACACAAAATAGAGGATTGGGTCAATAGGCTTGACTTGGTTGAAAACCTACATACAAAATATAAAAAAAGATCATCAAGATTGATCTAGTTGACTATAAATTAAAATTAAAAATTTATAGGGTTAGATTCACATCAGGTTAACTAGAATGTATACAATGAATTAGGATGGATCTATAACTTATCATACTTAGTGGATTATAATCTTGGAGAAGGTAATCTTACCAAACAATTCATTACACAACTATTTATATCGAGACATGACCAATTCATATCCACTAAACCTAACCCATGGATCTCTTACCACAATACCAAAGGATAGGGTTCCAAATCCTCTAGGAAAATGACATTATGCAATTACCCTAGCTAGGTCTAAAATACATAAATGAGATCTAATCTAGTGCTCACTAAATCTTGTGGCATAAAGGGAGATAGTTAATAAAAAATAAACTAAAACATGCAAAGATAACTCTACTCAAGTTAATGTAGAGGTAAAATAAGAAAGGTTTACAAAATTCATCCTAATAATTTATACAATACCTATATATTAAATTAAATATAAAAATTTAGGAATACTTAATTTGAATTGAACCTATCATGCCTAAATCTCTCCCTTGTCCAATGGTGGTTTGTAAGAGGTTTTTGTGGCTTTGTAAGGATCACACTATAAAAATTATCTCTATACTAAAATAATCATAATTTTCATCCAAGACTTTTACACAAGGCAAAATTATTTACCTCTAAGGCAAAATGGTAAGCAATGACTCCTCAACTGTATAAATAACATAATTTCAAGCTTTAACAATGTGAAAATAAATGTTCTTGTCTTTATAAATGAAGTGAAGGGGGTATTTATAGTTAAGGATTGAAACTAAACAATCCCAAGTATTTATCCAATAATATTATCTAAGTCTATATTATTTGACATGAAATATATCCATTAGGCTTTGAACTAGGATCTCTAGGCCAACAAAGTTCCATAACATGCACTAAATTCCCAATAAGATTGATTGGGTTGACATAGTCATAAAATGAAAAAAGGGGTGTATACTTAGTTAGGGTTATTTTGGAATGTGGATTTATTATATGAGTGTATAATTGGGTTTTAACTACTTAGGGAGTTTTATAAAAGTAATTTGTAGTGGTTTAAAGTAATGGTATAGGGACCAACAATATTATGAAGCACAACATTTTTACCCACCCTTTTATCGATGCACCCTTTAAGGTGTTAATTTAGATAGATTACAAATTTATAGGTTATTTCAATAGATAAAGTTTCAATAAATGATAAACCTTAAAAATATTGTGTAAAAACTATCCACTAAAAATCAATCCCCTCTACTGTGAAAAACTACTCAAACTTGTTGTTGACATACTCACCCCATGTTATTAGTTAAAATAGCCTTGATGCATTTCTCAGATTATTTCTCTACAAGAAGTTTGAAGCCTCAAAACTTGTCAAAAAATTTATGTTTATACCTAAATAAGTGAATTTATGTGTATCTCAAGAAATCATTGGTTAAAGTAAGGGCATACTTAGCCCTTATGAAATATAGACTAGAGAAAGGCCCATATGCATTACTATGTACTAACTCCAATTCTTTTGAAGTCCTCCAAGCTTTGCCTTTATCAAATTTATCTTCAAGATGTTTCCCAAGGGTGAAACCCTCATAAAAAGCCTTATATAAATATACATGAGGTGATCCTATGATCATATCATTAATTTTGTTTTATTCTTGGTAACATTAGTTTATGTGTTGAAACCACTCATTCCATAATTTGATAACTCCATCTGAATGAGTCAATAATGTAGTTAGAGAATAATTAGGTGTAAAATATGATAAGGTATATAAACTAGCTTGGTGATCTTCCTTACTCACTATCATTATAAAATAATAATGTAACTCTCTAGTTATGACCTAATCTGGTGAAAACTCTACCCTCATGCCCTTATTGATGTGAGGGATTTTTAATAGTGATAGGAGATTATTTGAAAGTGATGGAACACTTATACTATTATTTAATGTTCTTCCATCTATTTCAATAAACCCTCTCCATACAAGTTGTACAAATTTTTCATCACCCAACATGATTGAAGACATGATACAAGTCTCTAAGGAATAAAACTCAACTTGTGAAGAGCCCATGTGGTGGGAATCATCCAATTTAATAACCCATGAAGAAGTTAGAGATAAAAATACTATAATAGCCTTTCCCTTTTCTTTCTCTTTCTCATTACCTTTGATTTTTACCTTAGAATAATCTTGAGTTGATGAATTCTACTTGATAGACTCAGGAACACCTATGTTGTTATTTTATAGAAAATGAGTTAGGAAATAATTTCGTTTCTTCATGCACTTATGTTAATCATGCCAAATTTTCTTGCAATAGGTCCACTTAACATTCTCTTTCTTAGGTTTGTTATTAGAAGAGGAGGTTTCAATGGTTATTTTGGTAGATGTTGATTCTTTCTTCTTCTCTTGATCCTTGTTCTTTTTATTCTTATCTTTGTCTGAAGCCTTCTCTTTCCCAATCCAAATAATTAGGGATTGAGGTTTTAAAGACTTCCATGTGACCGTCTATATTAACTTTTATTTCTCCTGAGTCAAGTTGGCAACAAAGGTATCTAAAGAGGGAATTTTCCATGTAGTGGCTATATCACTTTTAGTGGCATGGAAAGTAGATACAAAGACTAAGTAATGAGGACCTACTTTGGTGAGTATAAAAAGAATAATTTGGTCATATTTCTTCTCTATTCCACATTCTTTCAACTATAATCTCAAAGACTTAAACTTGGTGAAGAAATCTTGAAGGGTGTCAAAGTTACTAAAATTTAGGCTGATAAGTTCATTTTATAGTGTATGACCTATCATCACATTTTTTTCCCAAATATATTTCCAAAATATTCCATACTTAATTTGGTGATTTGGTAGTTTCTATATGAAAGAGGAGACTAGGTGATACAAAAAGACACAACCCATAAGCTTCATCACTATGATTATACCACTTAACTTTTTCTATATCTATAGTTGTTAAGTTTATAACCCCATTGTAATATGATGTAAACCTTTGATCCATAAAATAATTTCTATTTTAATTTTCCATTCATGATGATTAAATGGTGTTATAGGTCTAATTGAACTTGTATCTAGTTTATGCAGAAATAAAGTGTAGTGGTCTTAATTGTAGTTTTTTTATTGTAAAAATAGAAGTTAAAAACATAATGAAAAGTGACTCAAAAACACATTACACACTATGAAATATTAAATGGTGAATCCCTGAATGTTGCAAATAAAGTATGTTCAAAATAAATTAGGCACAATTGAGAATGTATCTAGTGCAACCAGTGAAAAAGTAAGAAAAGACATGATTTACAAGATAAGGTGAGGATGGAGGGTTTTAACTAAAAAATGTGATTAATATGAGTATATAAAGTGAGTAAGAGATAAAATAAAAATGTTTTTTGAATGCAATGGGGTTTGGACACCTTCCAAACTAGACCTCACCCTCTAGTCTTTGACTAACAAAAATATGAAGTATTTAAACAATAATAATTTATCATCTTTTAACAAAGTTTATAATATATTATTTTTATTAAAAATAATAAAAAAATATATCACTTATCAATATTATCCCGTGATTATTTATTTATATTTATAAAACAATTAAAACAAAGGACTTGATAATAACATCCCACATTAATAAAAATCTCCATCCCACTTTTTGAAAAAAAAACTCTGCTATATAAAGTACACTTAAGTTTCCAATTAATATCAAAGCATCATAGATTTATTAATTTAAAAACTTTCCCATTTTTAAAAAAAAATAATTCCATGTAATTTATGAGTGGTATTTTTAAAACCAAGTTATATAAAAAAGTGTTTTTTTTATAAAAGAAATCCCTACCAACTTTGAAAATGGTTGAGGGAACTTCAAAGGGGAGTACATAGGCTTGTGAAGGTCTCAAAGGAATCCACAGGGCTAGGAGAAACCTTTTATATGAGAAAAAAATAGAAAAAGCATGGAAATGAAGGTTTTTATGGGATGTCGTGAGAAAAAAATAGGTACAAGCCATAGGCAGAGCGATGTTGCTTGGAAAAGGTCATAAAATAGTGAAAAGTAGTCTTTGATCACCCAATCTCACTTTCCAATATATTTCCCTACCAATGTGGCTCTCCCTACTTGGAATGTGTATTCAAACACTTGTACACAACTTCTAGGAGGTTGATGGAGTTTATGTAGTTGTGCAGGGTATAAGAGAGGCTATGATTTGATGGTCAATCCACTAAAAAGAACAAACCATAGATATCAAAAAAGAGGTTGTTGAACCCTCCCAAAAGTATCTATTCACTTATTCTACCAGTAAGGCATGCACACAAGGAAATAATAAGGGAACGTAAATCATGATTAACTAAACCTTATTACATAAAAAAACCAAAAATCCACCACTAAGAGTGAAAACATGTATCAGTAGGGTATAACACAACTTTTTTTTTCAAAAAATAAATTATCATGATTTTAAATAAAAGCTAACAATGAATAACTAGACACATGATTATTGGGGTGGATCTAATACAATACAAGGGTTGGGTCCAAGATTTGGATAACTTAAATGCATGAGTAGAATTTACACACAAACCAATCAAGTGCACAACATAGAGTAGCTAAAAGTAAATGAAATACACAATGTGAGAATATTGCACAAAGAGATTTGAGCTAAAACCAAACTTGAATTAACAAAGTTCACAAATGTGAGAACTAAAAATAGGAGTGCAATGAGTAAACACTCCATAAAATGTGGTCAATAGTCCCTTGAAATATAATTTTAACTTATCCATAAAAGGTGGTCAATAGATCCAAGAATAGAATAACTCCCATACCCATAATAATCAGTCAAGGGTGTTAATTCCTAGTCATATGATCAACTTGTACACCTAAAAAAGCTTCTCCATTAAAGTAGGAAAACTCCAAGTGAGAGAAAAAAGGTCATAATAAAAAAATAGGGAAAAAATAAATAACCCCTACTCTAAAACTGGAGATACCCCAATCCACTTGCATACATCCTGTATTTCATGTATCTTGCCTAAAAAAAGTTATTGGATAAAACGTTTCTACCTAGATTAAGTTAATATTGATATTTTTGACCCAAAAATATCAAAAAATAAAGTACCCTAATGGAGACACCCTAATTTTTTAGAAAAATACCTTGAATTGATCTAAAGCACACATTTCCATTATATTGTAGAATCCATAACTCTATCTACAATTTACAATTTGCAAAATTGCAAATTGCTTTCTGAGCTCTAGATCTTATAATGCACTAACCAATATAAACCATAAACTTGAATATAATTTGAAATTTGTAAAATTAAAAATTGTAATCATAGCTCTGGTTCCCAAAAACCAAATAACCAATGGAAACTAGAAACCCTACTATAATTTACAATTTTGAAAAATTACAAATTATAAATTGTAGGTAGAGTTCTACTTCCTATGAACCACTATATTTAGAAACTAGAAGTTGAACAACAATTTACAATTTGAAAAATTGAAAATTACAATCCAAGTTCTACTTTCTACTAATAACTAAGCCTATGGAATCCATAACACGAAATGCAATTTACAATTTTAAAAAATTTCAAATTATTGTCTAGGTTCTGCCTTCTTGTTTCCAAAGAAGTCAACCTACCTCTCCTTATGGAATCTGAAAGTCAACATGCAATTTTAAAAATTAAAAAATTAAAAAATTACAAAATTATAAAATTGATTGAAGGTTCTAGGGTTTCACCAACTATCCCCATTAAAGCATTAATTATAGAGGGGGGTTTATATAAACATGGAATTTGGGATTTATTAATTCATTATTTAAATTGAAAAATAAATATTTGGATCTCTAATAGTAATGTCAAGCCATGGAGTTTTTCCAACAACCTTGAGCCACATGTCAAGCCATGACCCTACATCTGTAAGCAATGCCATGACAAACTACCCCACCCCTACATGATATTTTGTTGAAACCTCAATTTTTCCTTAAGACATTATTTATTGCAAACTAAGATTGATAAGTTTCTTTCATTTTTTCAAAGTTTTTATTGACATTAATTAGGGTTTTCATTGCTAAAAGTGTCATAGTTTTAGGGTTTTCTTGTCTTGTTAGTGATTATGAAGTTGTATCTTGAGAGGTCATATTTTCAAAAGTTCCTAATTAGTTGAGATCTAGGGTTTATATTTTTAAAATCAGTTAAGATCCTAGGAATTTCCCCCAATCTTTCATATTCAAATGTAGGGTTCTCTAAGTTTCAAACTAGACAAATATACAAGTCTATATTCATATAATAAGAGAATATTCCCCAAAACACCTCCATATCTATGGGATTTAAACTTGCCTCAAGCACCTCCCATCTCTGTGGGCTTTGTTATTAATCCAAACACCTCCTAAACCTATGGGATTATCCATTACTTTAGGCACATCCTATCTTTAGGGGATTTGCCATTATTCTAAACACTTTCTAGTTCTGATAGAGATTTGACTTACATTTTGGACCTCCAATCTTCTTTGGAGATTTCAACATATTTTTATAACTTCATTTTCTTTTAAACATTTATATTACACATAGCACCTCTAATATTTATTGAATAATCTACCTACTTCTAGCATCATCAAAATTTTATAGCTTTTGTAATTATTTTTCACTAAATATTCTCAATTCATGTTTGCAAAGGAGATTAAGTTAAAATCAAAAGGCCCTAGGGTGACTCTTAGTATAGAATCCAACACTATTGAGATGATAGATACAAACCTAGGTCACATTGACCTATGGGAATTTTGGACTAGAATAAATGTAGATTTTAAGAATGACTAGATCTAGAGTATTTGGATTGCCATAAGTAACAACTTTCCATCTGATGGTGCAAAGACCTAAACTAGTGCTGACACTAGCAAAACAATATGATGCTAATAAAAAAGAGGTCCTAAATGAAAAAAGGGAAAATATTTTAAATCTAATCCCAGATTTCATTGATTTAACATTTGTGATCCTAGAGTTTGAGATTTATCTAGACATAAATCCTAAAATATCCCAATTTTTTTTCAATATAACAACTTGGATGCTAGAGAATAATAAATAAACAATGGCTTAAGACCCCCAAGGTTTCCTCTAATAGATTTCTAAAAACATTGACAAGAATTGATTTCAAAGATGACGTTGGAGATGTAATCATATTACTACACAGGATCATTGGTAGTCCTAATGCAAAGAGTTTCTAGGAGTGGATGTATCAACACATTTGGGTCATTCATAAAAATAAAAAATATATTCACTGGGCACAACTCATTAGTGACTCTATCCATAAGTAATTGATAGAGGTCCAAATAATAAGTTATATATGACTAGCTACATGGTATACATACTAGCAAGGGGGGGAGTTTTCCCAAGCCTCAACACTATAACTACTGAAGAAAATAAAGTGTATAATTATTATTTCAATCTCACATTAGAGCTCATTATACAACACTTTAGGAGGGTCAATGATGCATTTATCTATTGCATCATAATAATGTTTGACAAAGATCTTGAGAGGAAGAGATTTTTTGATGCACCAACTATACAGATCACCCAGTTGGGTTTCTACTTCATTTATCTCTCCACCTATTCCTACATCAAGGTATGTATATTCAATGGTTGCCCTTACACACTCCCAATATATGTCAGTGAAAAGTAGACATTGATGGAGCTAGTGAGACATTGTGTTGAGACTCAAACTACTATCTAGTAAACACAAGTTGCAAATTCATTTCTCAATTAGTATAAGTAGATACACATGCTCATCCCTACTTAAATCCAAGTGCGATGATGAAAAAATGACACATATGACACTGAGGGCTTTGGAGTCAAGTCCATACTATGATGTTCATGGTAACATCACCAACACATTGGGAATTTCCACATATTCCTTGTTTCATATTTTAAAGATTATTGAGATGATTTAGATGATGAAGAAGAGGTTAGATTAAAGGAACACTCTAAAATGACCTTGGATCAGGTCAAATTTTTTGATTTAGCACTAGTCCTCAATGAATAGAAGGATAATGAGTCCCTAATGGACAAGAACTACTATAAGTAGATCATCACTCAACCCCTTCTGGCAGTAAGGTGGTTAGTCCCTAAATATTTCTCTTTAATAGATAGAAATACACATATAATCAATAAAACATTAAATTGGCTTAAAATCAAAGGGGTAAAAGTAACCAAGGATACAAATAATATCATAAATAAACTATTGAAGCTTAAGGAATAAGGAATTATAACAATAATAGAGGGTCCTGGTGGCACAACAAGAGAATAATCAGAGAGTCTAATGATCTCTCATAAGAAAAATAAGAAATCTAAGGCCAAAAGGGGACATTCAGGAAAATATGGAACATCATCAAATCAATAGATCATAATTTTGTCTAAGGACACACCTATAGTTTAATCATCCACAAATTCAACCCCCATATCAATCAATAGTAACAAATCCTATTTTTATAGTTCATCCTATTTTTGTCTAATTTTTGCTTTTTCTTAAGTGTGAAAGGAAGAAACTAGTTAAGAAGGGTGTTTACAATAATACCTATTAAATGTGTGCATGTTAAATCTAGACTTTGTGAGAAATCCTCTTTGACTAGGGAAGAATGACTTGAAATAAGAAATCACTACCACAAAACTTGTTGGTTAGACAAATAGTTGGGTGGATTGCCTAGCATGAGATAGATCCTAGAAGTGAAATCTTTCTATGAGGCTGTCAATTCACCTACTTTTAACACTTAAGTTTGTGAATGAAAAGGAAATATCCTTGTATTTAAAATAATAAATAACTAAAATTAAAGACAAGTAAATAACATCAAATAACTAAATTAAGACAAGAAAACTAAGTGCTTTTAAAACAATGACTAAATAGAGCAACTAATGCTGAAAATTAGTCAAGACAAGGCTATGGTTTTGGTTTCAAAATTTAACAAGGGATTAAATAAAGGTGGTTTGGTTGGTTGATAAATGGTTAAGGTAATAAAAAGTTAAATATTCAAATGGGATAAGTGAGTTAATGGTTTATGAGGTAAGAAGGTAAGTAGTTAAGATGGAAAAAGGGGAAGAGGATAAGGAGGGTAAAAGTGGCAAAGGTGTAAATGGATAAAAGATGGCAAGGGAGAAAATGGATTGACATAATGAAATGACAAAGAGAGAAAATAGATAAGTGGCAATGAAGAGATTAAAAATCCAAGGGGATGATAATATAAAATTAAAGAAACAAAATCAAATGTTACCTTCCAAGCTTGAAGAAGAGTGTTGTTGTTGTTGAAGATGTCTTGAGGCAATTCTGGTAGAGCTTCGTTGCTTTGAATTCTTTTCCTCCAAGATGTGTATGACCTCCAAAATTATGACCTCCTTTAAATACCTACAAAAATATGTTAATAACCAAAGAATAATTTCCCAATTAGCTTTGGGTGAAGGAGAGGGGGGTATTTATGTCAATTATTATGAAGAATCATGCCAAAAGAGGGAATAATAGAAATATGGTGCTATTTTCCATGTGGTGAATGCATGAGTCAAAATATGAGGTTGGTGGGATTCCCACATTGATCATGGGTCTCCCATTTGGGTTGGTGTGTCTTCCACCTTGCACATGAATCTAATTTTGAATGGGAATCATGCACATGGGTCTAAATGAGGCCAAAGAGTTTTTACCACCTTTTCTTGTCTTCATCCAAGCACTTAAATATATGGCACACAAAATGTGGTGCCATTTTCCTTGTGATGCATGAATGAGTCAAAATATGAGGTTGGTGGGATTTCTACCTTGATCATGGGTCTCCCATTTGGGTAGGTGTGTCTCCCACCTTGTAAATGAATCCAATTTTGAATGGGAATCATGTACATGGGTCTAAATGAGGCCAAAGACTTTTCACACCCTTTCTTGTCTTCATCCAAGAACTTAAAGATATGGCACACAAAATGTGGCATTATTTTCCATGTGGGTGCATGAATGAGTCAAAATATGAGGGTGGTGAGATCCCCACCTTGTATTTCACTTCCCATGTCACATGCCATGTGACTTACCATGTCGGATTCCATGTCACTTGATATGTTAGATGCCATGTCACTTGCCATATCATCATAAATAGTGATAATGGGTCCCATAATGAATAGTGAATAGTACTTTCAAATAGTATTTTTAAATAGTATTATGTAAATAGGAGAATCATGATTTTGTTAGGTTAAGATGAGTTGGTTAAGGGTTAAAAAGGTTTAGGGGGTCTTTAGGGGGTCTTGATGCATTTAATCATCAAAAAATATAAGTGTGCAATTTTATAGTGTTTACATTTTGCCCCCTTTTTTTTTATGTGGCTTTGAATTAACAAGATAAAAAACAAAAATTAATCACTTGGTTAAAGGTTAGGGTGATCTAAGTATGAGAGTAGGTGTTCCCCCTCAAAATGAGAGTTAATGAGGAAAGGTTAATTAGGTGTAGGTTTGATAAGCTGTTGGTGGGGAGGCACTATGTTGTGCCATAAGGTAGATGGCCACATGAAATGCCAATGGGTTCACAAAATGTGACTAAGCATGATAGTCAAGATTTCACAAAGACTAAAGTTGCCAATGTTGATATAAAGAAGGTTAGGTTCTAGATGGACATATGAGAGGGTAACTGATCCATAATGTTAGTCATAGTTGATTAGATTAAGCCTATCAAGTCATCTAGACAAATTCAATGTTATTCACAGGTATCCAAGGTAGGAAGTGCTACTATAGAACAACACAAATGGTATGGTTATAGATGAGGTGGGGTGTAAAGAGTATAATATGGTAGGCATAGTCTATGTAGTTAAAATGACCAAGGCAAGGTCATCGCAAAACATGCAACATGGTTGGGTAAAAAATGGTCAATATCGAAGTAGACATGGGCAAGTGGGTTAGTTGGTTGGAATGGGGTGGCTAAACAGACTTCATATGCACTAGGAAAGTGGATGCTACCTACATAATTCTTTGGACATAATATCCAAAATAAACTTTAGGCCTAATGTAGTTCTTCTAATGTGGGGAGTACTAGTTAACTTGGTTACCCTAATTTGATGTATCATGTAGTTAGATTTGATTGTAGGATGTTGGAGAAAGGGAAGCTTCAAAGGGTGGGAAAGATGGCTATCAAATAGTTCACTGATTGGTTTGGTAGAAATGGTAGATGAGATTACCTAGGAGGTAATTAGATGATTGCTTCAACTATGTAAAAGGAATCTATAGCCATGGATGATCAGGTTCAAGCATGAAATTTTTACCATCATTTATTAAAAAAGGGAGAAATATGCTTTATCAGGGTTTGTAAAATCTGGTACTACTCAAATTTCCATGGTGACCCGATGAGTTCTTTCATCACCATCTAAATAAGCCAACATTATGCACATTCCAAAATAATGTCATTAATAGGCTATGGAAGGGTATTATTCAATGATTTTAGGAAGCAAAGTTGTAGAGTGGGTATATGAGAAGTGGAAAATATTTTAACCCTTAAACCTTGAGCCATTGGGGCCCTAAAATAAGTTAGCATTGAGTTTTGAGGGAATTTAGAGAAATAATTTGAGGGATTTTGGAATATGGAGTGAGGTGAATAATAATAATATTGATTAAATGAGGGAGTAGGTTGAAATAGGAAGGAAAATAAATGGTATAAATGGAAAACTGAGAGGGAAATTAGAAGAATGTAAGGAGATAGACATATTGGGGAGTTGAAAAAGAAGGTGGGAGAAATAGGTCTAAAAGAGACCAAAGAGGAAAATAATTTTGTGGAACAGGTAACTCCTAGAAAAAGTTACTAGGTGGAATGTGATTAAAGAGTAGGGCTATTACAGTGTCTATGAAGATGTAGGCCAAGTAGGGAGAATCAAGGGAAATTATTGGTTGGGACGTAGGTCACGTGAGAGGGTATAGCTAGAATCAACACACATGTACCCCAAATTTTCCAGTTGAAGTTGGTTTTAGTTTTAATTATAACATCTCCAAAGGTCAGAGTAAAAGGGGTTTAAAATAGGCAAGACTAGAGGGTGTGGGGAAGGAATCTTCATCATGATGGCTTAGTGATGCTCTGGCTCACTTGTTAGTCATATGAGCCTATAGGCCTAGCTAATTATGTTATAGAGTTATAGGATTATTATATATCTCTTAGTAAACCAAAGTTGAATGGAAGACCTTCGAGGTCATAACATGCTATATGTTGTGATCATATAAGAGCAAAATGGGTAGAGGGTTTAAAAGGGAAAAAGGTGATAGGTAGGGTGAAGGGAGTAGCTATAGAGGGACAAAAAAGAGGATATAGGATGAAAATATAAAGGGATTAAAGGAAGAAAGGGATGCACCTAAAGTAATGAACCTGACCATATTTTTTACATTAAATTAAGGGCATATAGGACATGAAGAAATAGATAAGGTGATGTATGTAAAAGTGGTATAATTAGTGATCACAGTCTAAGGAGCTAGAGGTTGAATGGGAGAAAATAAGGGAGATCCAATAAGGGATGAGGTGAAGGTAGAACAAGATATGTATGAAGAGATAGGTAGAGAAAATAATGAGGTAACATATAAAGATGAAGATGGAGAAGGATGGAAGGAACCAGGCATGGACATATAAGAAGAAAAAAAGGTCAGGAAGAACAAGGAATGTCATCAAGGGAGATGAAAAAAATGAAATGAAATGGAGAAAGAAGAAAAATAAAAGGTAGAAGATGGGGGCTGAGGGATGAACTAAAGAATGATATATTAGATAATTGAAAAGGAATGGGGAGAGAAGTGTAATAATTGTAAAGGGTAAGATGAGGATGATAAATATGGGTGGCCATGAAAGGTTTGAGAATAAGTCTAAAAAAAATACCAAGGAGAAAATAGTTTGGTGATGAAAATGAAAAATAAGGCAATAAATGAAAGAAAAGGAAATAAGAGGAAAAAGGAGTGAAATGAGGACACAAAAAGGATGATAGGAGAGTGAAAAATTAGGTGGTATCTTGTCTAAGTAGGCATGGATGATGATATCCAAGGAGAGGAATAATGAAAGAAAGTAGATGGTGTTTTTGGAGATGAGAATGGGATGGAAAATGGGAAAGGGGTTAAGAACAATGAGGGGAAGCAAAGGATGGGTGAACAAGAAGGTTAAGAGATAAACTTGTTATAAAATATTGAAAAGATGAATGGGTGATTAGAAGATATTGACAAGATGAAGAGGTGATGAGGTGGTGAAGAAATAGGGGAACATAATGAAAGGGAATGAGATGAAAATAAGGGATGAGTATCATGGATGATAAGAAGAATAATGATGTAGGGATATAAAGCATGGACACTTACATAGATGCAAAAGATAAGTGAGTACCAAGATGGAAAGAGGAAAAGGGGAATGTGAAGTGTAAAAGGTAAGAAGAGATAAGAAGAAAAGGGAAATTATAGAAGGCTTCTCAAATGATAAAGACCTAGTTAGAAGCTAGTTATGGATTAAAAAAATGGAAAAGGTGGGAAGAGTGATAAATTGACAAAGAGTGGTGGCACATGTAATAAAAAAATGGGATTCTAGAAGAAACAAAAGAAATATAAAGCATGATAGGTTGAAAATATGGGAAAGAGGAAAATAAGACCTAAGCATTGGAATGAAGGTGGTTCAGAATTAGTGGAAGAGCAGTAAGAAGGTGGTAGAAAAGAATATAAGGAGGTAAAAATGTCCCTTTATGTGCAAGGGAACAAAATGATGTGGAATTGGTGAGGAAAAGAGAGTGATAAATAAGGTACAAAAAATAGTCAAGGGCGAGGCAAGATGATGAGGATGAAGAAAAAAGGTAAAGGGGGTAAAGGGCAAGGTTGGTAATAAGGGGAAAGAGTGACAAAAATGCAAAATGTGGGTGGGGAAGTGAGCTAAAAAACATACACAAGCAAAGGTGATGGGGAGGCCAATGAAGTAGAGTAGGTGGTGGCTTTATGGGAGATAAGGGGGGCCAATGAGGAAAGCTATCAATCCTTATGTTAAAAGAGATTGACAAGCTGAAGGGAAGGAGGTGGTGAGGAGATAGGTAGAGAAGTAGAGGAAGAGATTATAGGTGAGAGGGAAACAAAACAAAAGATGCAATCAAGCTGACCTCAGTAACTGAGCACTACCTACATAGTCCAGAAAGACCTTAGGCCAATGTAGTTCTCCCAATAATTTGAGAAAACTAAAGAGGAAGTATTAGGTGATGTTAAATTATAAGGATGCTAGGAAAAATCCAAACTTTTCCTGATATAAGATGCCCTAAGCACGAGGGAATTACTAAAAATAGAAATTAATGAGAATAAAAAGGGGAGGGTAATTAGTTGTTAGTGGCTAAACTTCCCTTAGAAGTCAAGTGGTGCCTACATAGTTGATGGATATTAAGCTAATATAATTTAACTAGGGTTGGAAAATGGTGCTCAAATTGACTGCCCCAATTTGATAGATCACATGGGTTGGTTTGGGTTGATAGAGAAGGTTTTTTAAAATAGAAGTTTTGGGTTTTGGTGAAAGTGATGGTGTAGATTAGTGAATAGTTGCCACAATGATCCCACATTTAGTAAGAAGAGAGACATGGATGGGTAAGGTAGGATAAATAAGAAGGGAACATAATTCTAAGCATCACAAATGGAATTCAATGGAGATAATCCAAAGAAGAGGTGCCTTTATGAGGAGGTTTCACATTCTAAAATTATGTAAGGGTAGAAGCCTAGAGATAGTGTCTACCACTAGGAGATGAGTTTTAGGAAATGGGTTTTTATCAGGATCTACATAGTCACTTTAGCCAAGGTTCATCACTGCTATGAGCCAAGCTTTAAGGGTAGTAGTGAAGTGACTATCTGTAAAGAATTTCTTTGATTTATAAGTAGATTATACAATGGATAAAATTGGTAGTGTGGTGAGTGATAGAGGATGGACCATGCATGACCTAAGAGCTACATGGGTAAGCTAGATTAAAGGCATCCATGTCTGCATCCTCTATCCTAGTACTTCAGAACCAATGACTTATTGGTTTTACTAAGTTGGGACTAACCAATAAGAAGCTGTATGGCCCAAGATATTGGTTATATAATTGGAGAAGGTGATCATTCCCTTACTATGGATGAACTTTTAGCTTGCCATGTTTGAGTAGGCACTACCAATGGTTGGGGTCTGACATTCAAAGCCTGTGGCAATGGGATGGTAGTAATAGGAGGGTAGAGGGGATAAGAAGGTGAATGTATTATTGTGAATTCATGGTAGCCTACCTATGATGGAAGAGTTTCTATAGTGGTAAGGATTTAGAAGTTACCATTACCAACAATAGTGTTAGTTTTGGAGGTGTGACCATTGTAGCAGCACATGATTGGAAGCCAATTTACATCAACTAAGGTAAAGGTGAAAATGATCAAGCCTAAAAGGATTATAAGATGAAAAAAAATAAAAGACATTAGATGTGGATTGGATGATAAGGGTGACAAAGGGAAATCATGATGACACATGATAAATTTATGAAAATGGATAGGTGGACCAAGGGGTATGTCTCTACAAAAAAAGGCAAGTAGATATGACCATTTCAAGTGGGAAGAATATTCAAGGGAATCAATGACATCATATGACCTTTCCCATCGATGGAATGAAGAATCATGTTGACAAATAAGAATGGTTAGGTATTCTATTTAAATAATCATGATAAGGACAAATGTCTATCATTGGGTTATTTGGTTTTGTAGGTTATAAAGGGTGCAGATAACTACATAAGGTTGAAGATGGCAAATAATGGGGATAATTAAAAACCCCCATGACCCAAAATAATCAATATGGTGAATGTGTGGATCTACCTGATACTATAACATGTAATGGTGATAATGAAAATACTATTATATCAACAAGAGGAAAGACACCCATGACTTAAGCTTGAGCTTGAACTCTTACCTCTATAGTAGTGAATAAGGTGATAATTTCACTACAAAAAATGCAAGGCTAAAAAACATGATCATCGGCTTGTTTATGGAGGGAACCCTCATTGTCTAAGGGGATGTGCACTGAGGCAACAACTAATGGTACTTATATGAGAAAAATAACTAGAGCAAAGGGATGCAATGGCTATGATAGGAAAGTAGGGTGAAACACCCAGAGTAGAATATGATTCTTGATCTATGGGGATGAATGCAAAAGAGGAGAATATAGTATACTCTTTATAAAATGTTGAGACAAAGAATTTTATGGATGTTAGTTCAGGGATAAATCAAGTAAAAGGATGGTTTAACACAAATCTAGAGTCACTAGATAATTAACCTAGTGCTTAGGTAGGGAAATAATGTATGTAGGGGACTTAGCCAAAGTGTGGATAGTATGATAACTTTGTATGTGCTTGTGACTCTTTGCACCCTAAATGAAATATTTCACGGTTTGTTGTAAACATGTATAAAATGTGTTAGATGTCTCTGGTCAAATGTTATCATGATTAAGGTTGTGTGGATACTTATGAATGTTATGGTTATGGTTATGATTGGTATGTTTATGGTTCTTGTAATGTTTCTTAATGTAAAAGGAATGATTATTATTATTGCAACACTGGATGGTAAAAGTTGTGATGAAAACATCAACCAAGCACATTAAGATAAGAATAGGGCATGCTATTTTGTTTTTAACAAGGATTGAAAAAAAACCTAAAGTGGGATCAACCTAAGGAATATAATCCCTTAAAACTCTATTCATGAGTGGTCATGATTTAATAAAAAAGGTTTCTTGATCACAGGGTGTCAAGTAAGCTCTAAATCCCCTGATTTATAGATAGTCTAAAGGGAAGATGGGTGATAGGTGGTGCGAAGGGCAATGGGTGACATGTATGATAACCTTATGTGAATTAATTTTCCCCTTATATAGGTGACCTAAGAGTGGTAATAGACAAGTCCATGTCATATGCTAGATGTAGACTGATCAATACAAGAAGTCTACATGTGAAATCCAATTATGGCTTCCAACTTATTATGCTGCTTGAGAGCCAATTATGGATTTAGATTTTGTTGTGATAATGGGTATTTTTCTTTATTACTATATATGGGAGCTGATCTATGTGGGAAGCTTCCAAAAAATTGCTCTACTTTTTACAAAGTTAACTTATCCATCTTTTAAGGGAGCAGTCTACCTTATATTTGGCAATTTTTATTTTATTTTGGGTACCTGTCCTTCGAGGGAATAGTCTGTAATGCTTAAGATATTGACCCAAGTATTATTTTGGTATCTAAATTGTTTTTAGATGTAATTTTTTAAAACATGGGCAAGTCTAATTAGGTTCAAAGGTTTACCTTTATGAAGGCAAAATTTTAACACAAGAATGTTAATGATATGAAAAGGTGTGGTTTTTTAGAGATAATGACAATGGGATTCCATCTTGTTAGAGATGAAAAGTATTGATGAGAACCATTATATGGTTAGATCCATGGTACCCATATTTAGTATTAGGCTATGAATGTGATGGTTAATCACATAGTTCTTTGTTGTAATCAATTATCCTCAAAAGGAGAGGATAAAGATGGGTGAAGGTTAAAATATCATAATCAAGGGATGAGCTTAAGTTAAACAAAAGGAGTGAGCTTGATCCTTATTTAATAGAAAAATAGATGTAGATGTAAAGCATTGGGGGGCTCAGGTTCTAGTTTTAATTTAAGAGAGGAAAAATGATAAGCTCATGATCCATACTTATGGGTAATGATATAGGGTCCAAGCCAATTGAAAGAAACCTTGCCTCATTTACTCTTCTCCATGTTGATCATGTGTTGGTTTTCCTTTAGGATGAGGTCTATGATATTGAATTCCCATTGTTTTAGGTGCTTGTTATAAGCACATTTGATATGCTCTTGATAGATATGGAGGTGGGTGAGGGTTGCTAAATGATGCTCATCAAGTAGCTCAAGTTGAGATAAATGGTGTTGACAAAAATCTTCCTCAGAAATAAGATCTTGAAAAGATATGCAAAGAGAGGGAATTTATAATTCAAGAGGAAAGACTTCTTATACTCCAAAGACTAGAGAGAAAGGTGTAGCACCTGCAAAGGTTTAAATGCTAGTGTGATAGGCTCATAAAGTGAATGGGATGTGCAAGTACCAATCTTGACCTAAATCATTGACAACTTTGGTTAGTATTTTGTTGAAGTTTTTGTTGGGGGCTTTTTCATATCCATTTACTTATGGATTTTAATGTGAAAAAAGCTTAAATTAATGCCAAATGTGTCACATAAGCATTGGAATTTCTTATTTTTGAAGGATTTTCCATTATTGGTGATGATTTTATGAGGAACACCAAAGCAACATATGATATGATGGTTGATAAAGTTGACAATATTTTTTGATTTGGTCAAGATAAGAGGACTAGATTCCACCTATTTGGTGAAATATTTGGTGGCTATGATGATAGAGCTATGTTGCTACAAAAAATGGGGGTTAATTTCCACAATGAGATTGAGCCCCCATTAAGAGAAAGGCCAAAAGTCCTTAGATACCTAGAGGTTATTAGCTAGTGTATGATGTAAATTAGCATGATGTTAAAATTTAAAACATTTTTTTACATAATCACAATAGTCTTGGTTGAGGGTGGGACAAAAGTAGCCAAGGTAAATGATGCGTTTATCAACTGCTAGGCCACTAAAGTGTCTCCCAAAAATCCTATCATGTGTTTCCTTGATGGTATGGGAAGCTTCATGGATACTTAGGCAATGAAGAAAGAGACTATTGAAAACACATTTGTAAAGGATTTACCCTAGTATGGTGTAACAAGAGTTACTCTGAATAAAGGTTCTTCAAGCATTCCTAGAGAGGTTAGGAGGAATAATGTCTAGGTTGAGGTAGTTAAGATTTTGGTCATAACAAATGTTGGGTGGGGATTCCTCCACACTATAAATGGTAGGGACATTAGATTGGTTATAGGAAGGAGTAGTAAAACAATGAATGGTAACAATGATTTTGGAATTGAAAGGCTAAGAAGGGATTTGGGAAGTAAGACAGGTCATTATATCCATGAATTTATTGATAGATTGAGGAATAGATTTGACCAGGTAATGTTCAAATGATATTAAAAGTTTGTCAACTAAAGGTTTATATTTTTTTAAGACATCATTATTACATTTATATAATCCATTGACCTGGTTGACCATAAACTAAGAATCACCAAAAACATAGATTGTCTTAATTCCTAAAGTTAGAGTAGTTTAGAGACCTATCACTAGGGCTTCGTACTCAACCATATTATTGGTGCATTCAAAGTCAAGTTTGAAGGAGAGAGGAAGGAGTTTGACATCGAGATGAATGAGAATAACTCCATCACCCCCTCCTTGTTGGCACTTCTAGCCATCAAATAACATGATCATTTGGTAGGTTATGCCATCTTCTTGAAAAAGAGTCATAATAGACTCATCTAGAAAGGCAAGAGGAGGTGGTTAGTTGTTTGGTAAAGGAGATTTGGCCAATTAGTTATTAATGACCTTACATTTAATCAACTTTTGCTAGAGGAATTCAAGGTTGAATTCAAATAGGAGCATAAGCCACTTAGCCATACACTAATTTTGGTATGGTTTAGAGTGCATGTACTTGAGTGGGTTAGTATTAGTTATGACATAGGTTTTATGGTTAAGAAGGTAGTGGTAGAGTTTGGTGGCCATGAAGGTCAATACTAACTAGAGTTTTTTAATATGTGTATATGGAGTCTCATATTATACAATCATGCATCTAATGTAGTATATGGCTTTCTCTTTATGTTGTTCATCTTGATGAACCAACATTACCCCTAGGGAATGGTAAGTGGCAAAGATATATAAGTAATAGGGGTGGTTATCCTTAGGAGGGGTGAGGATAGGTGGTAATAAAAGGTACTATTTGAGTGAATTAAAATCCTTTTGACAATAATTATTTCATTTGAAAGAGATGTTCTTATTTATAAGGTGATGGAAAGGTTGGCACCGATCTGAAAGTTAGGAAATGAAATGGTGAATGGATTGAAGTTTTCTCTATAGGCTATGGAGCTGCTTAAGGTTGGTTGGAGGAGGCATGTCCAAAATTTCTCTAACTTTAGCAGGGTCTACTTTGATTTTGTGAAGAGAGATGATACATCTAAGAAGATTTCATGAAAGGACCCTAAAAATGCATTTTTGGGGATTAAGGTGAACATGATAATAGATGAGGCATTGAAATATGATCATAAGAATAGTCAAGTGATCTTTTTCGAGTTTGGATTTCTCAAGAATGTCATCCACATATTCTTCTAAAATCTTATGGATGATATCATGGAAGATATAAGTCATGGCACATTGGTAGGTTATACCAATGTTATTTAACCTGAAAGGCATGACTCTATAGTAAAAAAATCCCCAAGGGGTGGTAAAGGAAATTTTATGTTGGTCTTCAGGAGTAATCAAGATTTGATTATAACCCAAAAATCCATCCATGAGAGATAACATCTTTTGGCTGGCTATAAGATCAACAAGCTAGTCAATGCTAGGTAGAAGAAAGTCATCCTTGGGGTAGGTAAGGTTAAGGTCATAAAATTCCACACAAATTCATAGACCCCCAATGACTTTGGTGATAGGTACAATATTTGAGACCCATTGGGGGTAGTCAATGGGTTGAATGAAGTTTATAGATAGGAGACATTGAAGCTCTTCTTTAATGAAAAGGGCTATGTGATGATGCATGCATGAAATTTTTTATTTAACAAGCTTGGTATCATGATGAGTGATTATGTTATATATAGAAATGGTGGGGTCAATCTTAGGCATATCATTATAAGACCAAGTGAATGCTTTGCTACAATATTAGAGGAAAGAGGAGAAGTCTTGAAGTTCTTTGACATTTAATGATTGACCCAATTTAAAAATGCGAGGGTTATCCAAAGTTCCCAAATTGATATCCATGGTGGATTAATTTGACATGGTCAAGGCCTTAAGAGGAATGGATTTATGGATAAAATAATCCCTTACATTGAGTAAGGTAAGAATGGAATCATCATCTTGATGTTGGATGGTGTTGATGGTAGGAGAATGATTCTCTACCATTTTAGGGTGTATGTGTGTAAGAACTTTGGTTTGGCCACCCTTTTGGTAGATGAGAGGGCCCAAAATAATAGTATTTAATAAAAAAAAAGTTAGGGGGTGAATATTCAAGCATGAAAAGTGGTTGGGTTGGTGAGGATGGGATATCTTCCTCCATGGTGGTAATGGGTTTAGGTGAATTGGTGGGTTCTTTAGGTGGTTCATACCCAAGTCCAAAAAACTCATGAGGTTGTAAAGTTTTGATATGGGGTAACTCATGAGGCCCTTGTTCATAGTGACTAAGGCTAAATCCTTTCTAAGCACATATATGAAGATACAAATTAGTGAACTTTGGTTTGCTAAGATAGGAAAAGTTAGAGGTAAATGGTTGGATGGATGAAGAAGCGGTATGGGCTAGAAGTGGCTGATCAACTCTCCCATAAGTGAAATTTGTTTTATGGTTAAGGAGCCTAAAGGGGATGATGGTTCCAATTTTAAGGTTATAAGAAAGGACATGTTTGATATTCCCATATTCTTGGGGAGTAGAGAAGGCATCTAAGGATAAGAGTCTATATTCCCTAAGGGAAAGATGTTGGAATGTGGTTACCATGGTGTTCTCTACAGGAATATGGGAAGAAGGGATAGATGAGCTAGTAGAAACTTCATCAACATTTGGTGTGGAAGTGTCATAGGTTTTAGTTGGTGGGGTTATGTCATTAGAAGATGGTCATGAGGTGGATGAAGGGGGAAGAAGGATGCCATTAGGCATCTAGGGATAAGATTCTATATTCCTTGAGGGAAAGATGTTTGAATGTGGTTGCCATGGGGTTCTTTATATGAATTTGGGATGAAGGGATATATGAGCTAGTAGAAGCTTTATCAACATTTGGTGTGGAAGTGTCACATGTTTTGGTTGGTGGGGTTGTGTTATTATAAGATACTTATGAGGTGGATAAAGGATTAAGAAGGATGTCATTAGGCTAATATGTCATGTTGAAAGATGTGAAAGGACTAGGGTCAGCCTAGATAGTCGTAACTTGCCCTTCATGCTCAAATTTAACACATCAATGTAAGGTGGAAGGGACACAACTCATGTCCTGAATCCAAGGGTGCTCGAGTAAAACATTGTATTAGAATTATCATTATACAACATAAAAAAGTTTGGGAATGGTATAGGTCCCTACACATATATGGAAGATAACTATGCCCAAGGTAGTAGACATGGTATCATTGAAAGAATGAAGGATCATTGTGCTTTCAAACATGATGTTTATGGGTAAGTGTAGCTATTCATAATCATGGGAGGAGATAATATTGATGTTGGAGCCTCCATCAATCATCACCATTTTGATGCAAGTTTCATTAATGTATGCCATAATGAAGATGGGGGGATCGAGATCCTCTAAATGATTAGAAGGTATTTATAAATCTTTGAAGGTGACAAGGTTGGAAGTTTGAAGGGCACCAACAAAAGAAGATAGAGGTTGAAGGTCATTAGGCTAGACCTTGATGGATTGAAAAGATTTTATGAGTGCTTGGCAGTGATGGAAAGAGTTAGAGACTAACTCATAGAAGCTCATTTTTTCTAGAGTTTAGTGAAGTTGCTTGAGGATAGTTTTCTAGATGGATATTGCATATGGGTTAGGGTATGGAAGATTAGATGGGGAGGCACATAATATAGACACATTGGGTTTATTTGATGATGGAGATGGTTGGGTATTTTTGGATTGGGAGTTTAGGGAGGGATAAGTCCAAGGAATGGATGCCTTAGCCTTCATTTTATCTTTTTATTATGATATTGTGACCACACTGATTGTATGGATAATAGGAGAGGTTAAGGTAGTGGAGTTGTCTAACTCACCTTTATTCTTAGGTGAAGGTGGAGGAGTGCGTAGATGTTGGTTAATTATGGTTGTTATTTGGGTCAGTAGGGGTGGCATAGGAGGTTCATCTGTTAATATATCCTCCTTATTATAAAGCTGATGGATAAGAGTTTGGAGAGATTCATAGTTCTCTATGTCATGGCTAGGTGTCTTATGATATAGGAAAATCAAATTTTTGTTAAACCATGAAGGTTTAGGATGTGAAGGGTTGAAAGGTTTTATGGGTGGTAAGGCTAAGGAAAAGGTTTGTAAAAACCTTTATAGAATGGTTGAATATGACTCAGCTAAAGGTGGTAAAGTTTTAGAAATTTTTACTTTGGGTGTTGAGGTATAAGGTTGTTTAGACATGGGTTTAGTGATAGGTGTCTTAAGTAAGGTGGTACATTTTGATATTTTTGGTTTAGTCAAGATAGTTGATGAGATGGAGGTAGAGGATGGAAAGATAGGTAACTTAGGAATCATCAGTGTAGTGAGGAGAGGTATCACAGAAATCAAGTATGAAGGTGTGACCAACAAAGGTGGTGGGGTTTTGGTAAAAATAATTGGATTCATACTCAAGGTAGAGGGATGAGGGCCCAAAATGGAGGGCAAGTTTGAGGGAGATAAAATTCAAGGTTTTGGGCCCTTTGGTGGTTTTACCTCTTTGGTTTTTTTGGTTGATAATTTTGAAAGGGGTTTTGTTACTTGGGTCATATTTTCAATGGTTAATCCCTTAGGTGAAGGAGAAGTAATGGTTCTCTTACCTTTGTCTTAGTTTTTGATAGAAGGTTTCAAAATCATAGGTTGGGTGGATGAAGTCATCTTCTCTCATGAGATAGATTCCAAAGAGGGAGTTGATGGTTATATGATAGGGGAGGTAGGTGTTGTATCCTCCAATGGATGTGTGGGTACAATGGTTCCCTTTGTTTGGGTGTCCAAGGGAATATAAGGTAGTTTCTCCCCTTCCATTAGGGGGATGGGAAAAGAGGTAGTTGAGGTGATGTTTTCTTCAATAATGGGTTCACTAGTAACCATATTAATAATATGTGCCTCATGGGATGGTTCTAGTTTATTGTCATGATAAGGGGTAAAAGGAACATGATTAGGAAAAGGCTTGTAAAATATGTCAAGATCCTAGTTCAGTGGTGTATTGGGATTGTAAAATGTAAGCTCTACCTTGTCAATGAAAGATTAGACAAGGTATTGTTACACCTATTGATGTCATGTCCTATGACTTAGTGAAAGGCACAATGGTCATTTTTATTATACCAACTTGGTATGGGGTGAGAAGCATCAAAATATTGGGGTGGTTTAATCAATGGGAGTTGGATTATATTGGATTTTAGTAACTTCTCCAAAATAGAAGGATAGGGATTCCCAATTGGAGTTAATTACTTATGATTATTCCAAGTTTGGTTCCTTTGGTTTGGGTTTGAATAATTTGAGGATTCAAAGGTCTGGTTCCTTGGTTTCTATTGGTTGGTAGATGGTAGAGGTGAAACTTTGAGGATAATGGCATTAGTGGTTTCTTTGTTTTTAGTGTTGGGATTGGTTTGGCTATTTGGTTTGGAAGAAAAGGGCTCATTGGGTTTGTAAGTTGAGTTCTTTCTCTTTAACTATAACCTTCCTTCATCAATGGATCTATTCTATAGTTTTAGAGCCATGGTAAAATCTTCATAAAAGGTCTAAAAGCTTTGGACATGTAATGTGGATGAAATATGTTTTGCACATACCTGGGCCAAGATTTTTATAAGCTCAAGTTGAGGCAATGAAAAGGAAATTTGGTTGATTAGGCTCCTCTAATGAGCCACAAAATTAGCAATAGATTCATCTTCAAATTTACAAATGGAGTAGACATCGGCAATAGAAATGTTTTTAGATATATTAATCAAAAAGTGATCTAAGAAGTTTTGAGCTAATTAGGTGAAAGAAAGTATGGAATTTTTGGTTATGGCATTATACTAATCTAATGCTAGTTCAGATAATGACATAGGAAAGGTACGAAGGAGAAGAGTGTCATCATGGGTAATCAAGTAGCATGAACATCTAAACACTCTTAAATATTGTTGAGAGTCTTCTTTACTATTAAACTTGGTAAATTTTGGAAGTTCCCACTAGGTTGAATAAGGTCTAATGGGGACTGAAGGGTGAATAGGCTCATTGAAAATTTGATCATAGGATAAGAGATTATGGGCTATGGAGATGGATGAATCAAGGGTAGTAATCTTATCCATGATCAACTTTATAAAGTTTGCTTGAGGTTGTTGGGATGCATAGTTATATGGTATATTTTATTGAGGTTAGGCAATAAGTGAATAGCTAGTAGATGGTTGAGATGACTCCATGTATTGGTATGTGGTCTTTGGAGGTTGGGTGTAATATATATATATATATATATATATATATATATATATATATATATATATATATATATATATATATATATATATATATATATATATTAGTATGTGGATGTTAATGGTTGGATAGAGGTATAGTGGGCATATGTGCTTGTGGGTTATGAAGATAACTAAGGGTTATGTTTTGGGTTGGAGTGGTGGTTAGGTTAGTGGTCAATGGAAGGGTGTTGACTCTTATGCTGATTGGTGGTAACATGGAGGGTATGGAAACCAAAAGACTTGGAAGTGGAATAGTGTTTGATGGAATGGAGGTAACTAGAGGAAGATGGATAGTGTTAGAGGTAGGCACTCCTATTGTGGGGGAGTGATTAGTAAGAGATATAAGGGTAGTGGTAGTTTGGGTTGGTCAGTTAGTTTTGAGGGAGTTATTGGTTGATGATAATGTTTGGGAAACTAAAGGCTGAGTAGTTCCCATGGTAGTGGAGTTATTCTCCATGAGGTGGAGAGGCATGTCATAAGGTGGATCTATGGGTGGGGTTGAAACTAAGATTTGGTAAGACATGGTTCTTAGGTAGTGTTTTAAGGTTGTATGATTATTGGTTAGGAAAGTGGAAAAATTTGCATCTCCTAGGACTAACCAAGTAGGACTTCTTAGAAAGTGAGGAGAGTCTACAGGTTTGTAAATGTGTTCCATAGATGAAGAGGTGGAAGTTGGTGATGGTTGATTTGGTGGTGGGTTTTGTTCCTTGAGGTCCTTTTATTATTGGTGAGTGAAGACCATATGAGAAGCTAAGAAAAGGATGATACATTCTCACACTTCAATCAAAGATAAATATAAAAAATACTCAAGGAAAATAATGCATTCACTAGGAGTGCATTAAATCCTAGGATTATTTTTAATATCTCTTTTGGTTTATGCCTTAGGATTCAATAGGTCCTAAACAAGGTAGTCTATGTTTGGTTTTTGGTTATGTTTAGGTACTCAATAAAAGTATATATTGGTTTGAGTACATATATTGGTACTTGGGGCTTTCTCCCCTCATGTCACAAACCTGTATCTAGTGCAGGTGCTTAGCTAATGTGTATGTATTTCTAGAGTTTATACTCAGTCAATGAACTGAGTTGGTTATTCCCTCAATGATTAAACCTAGGTAAGATAACTGAGAAAGGGTAAGGTGATATTCTAGGTGATGAAATATTAGTTGAGCCTTGTCTCAAGTGTGTTTTGATATTTTGTTGTGAAAGTGGTTTGGTTTGTGTAACATTTATGAACTATGATTAGTTCATAATTCTTTTAATTAAACTAGGTGAGTTAAAATCAAACAAGTAGTCAATGGATGCATTCAATTTTAACCAAAAGATTTTTTTTTGATTTATTTAAATGAAGATAAGAAAAAATAAAATACACCTAAATGAAACATGAAAATTCAATCCTAATCCTATGATGAATTCTATTTTCTTTCATTTTATAAATTCAATAAAATTTAATTTTCTGAAAAATGCAACTAAGACTTTTTTTTTAATTTTTATTTGTAAAGAAAGAAGCTTAATTTTATAAAAAATAAAATAAATTAATTTCAATAATTCAATTATAAATTTCCTGAAATATATAATAACCCAATAAAACTCAAGGGTCTCATTAGGCATGCGAAAATGTTTCTGTCTAATTTTTGTTTTTTCTTAAGTGTGAAAAGAAGAAACTAGTTAAAAATGTTGTGTAGAAGAATACCTATTAAATGCACAAATTTTGAATACATAATTTTTGAGAAATCCTCTTTGTCTAAGGAATAATTACCTACAATAATAAATCACTACCAAAAAACTTGTTTGTTAGACATGTAGTTGGGTGGATTGCCTAGCGTGAGCCAGATCTTAGAAGCGAAAGCTTTCTAGGAGGTTATTAATCCACTTGATTTTAACACTTATGTTTGTGAATAAAAATAAATTATAATTTAATTTAAAATAATAAATAACTAAAATTAAATATAGGTAAATAATAGAAAATAATTAAATTAATATAAGAAAGTTAAGTGATTTTAAAATAATGACTAAATAGAGCAACTAATGCTGAAAATTAGTCAAGATAAGGCTATGGTTTTGGTTTAAAAATTTAAAAAGGGACTAAATAAAGGTGGTTGGTTGGTTGATAAATGGTTAAGGTAATATAAAGGTAAATATTCAAATGGGATAAGTGGGTGAATGGTTGATGAGGTAAGAAGGTAAGTAGTTAAGATGGCAAAAGGGGAAGAGGATAAGGAGGGTAAAAGTGGCAAAGGTGTGAATAGATAAAAGATGGAAAGGGAGAAAATGGATTGAGATAATGAAATGAAAAAGGGAGAAAATGGATAAGTTGGGATGAATATATTACAAATATAAGGGGATGATAAGATAAAATTGAAGAAACAAAATCAAATGTTACCTTCCAAGCTTGAAGAAGAATGTTGTTGTTGTTAAAGATGTCTTGAGGCAATTTTGATAGAGATTCATTGATTTGAATTATTTTCCTCTAAGATGTGGATGACATACTAAATGATGACCTCATTAAAATACCTAAAACAAGATGTTAATAACTAAATGCTAACTTCTTACTTAACCTTAGGTGAAGGAGAGGGGGCTATTTATAGCATTTGTTGTGAAGAATCATGCCAAAAGAGGGAATAATATAAGTATGGTCACATTTTCCATGTGGTGTATGAATAAGTCAAAATATGAGGTTGGTGGGATTACCAACTTGATAATGGGTCTTAAATTTGGGTTGGTGTGTTTCCCACCTTGTACATGAATCCAATTTTGAATGGAAATTAAGTAGATGGGTCTAAATGAGGCCAAAGACTTTTCACCACCCTTTCTTGTCTTCATCCAAGAAATTAAATATATGGCACATAAAATGTGGTGCCATTTTCCATGTGTTTCATGAATGAGTCAAAATATGAGGTTAGTGGGATTCTCATATTGATCATGGGTCTCCCATTTGGGTTGGTGTGTCTCCCACCTTGCACATGAATCCAATTTTGAATGGAATCATGCACATGGGTCCAAATGAGGCCAAATACTTTTCACCATCCTTTATTGTTATCATCCAATAACTTAAATAGATGGAACACAAAATGTGGTACCATTTTCCATGTGGGTGTATGAATGATTCAAAATAAGAGGGTGGTGGGATTCCCACCTTGATCATGGGTTTTCCATTTAGGTTAAAAAGTCAAAAATGGGTGCCCTTTGTCTTTTCCAAATAACTAAAGATGTTGGTATCTCATTTTGAAGTCCAATTTCATATGTGAAGGCAAAATACATGTTTAATGATGGCCTCTTAAGGGAAAATTTTCCATATTTCAAGGTGGGACCCTTGTGATGCTTAACTGAGGTCACTAAGCACCTTGGGAAAGGGTCCTAGGTGAGGTATGATGTCCCACATCAAGCCACCTCACTTATAAGTCATGTCACTTACCATATCACCTCCCAAATCACCTTCCATGTCACTTTCCATGCCATCATGAATAGTGATAGTGGGTCCCATAATGAATAGTAATTTTTAATAGTACTTTCAAATAATATTATGTGAATAGGGAATAGTGATTTGGTTATGTTAAGAGGGGTTGGTTAAGGGTTAAGAAGGTTTAAGGGGTCTTTAGGGGGTCTTCAGGAATTTAGTCATCAAAAATTGTGTGTAGTTTTCTAGTGTCTACACATCTTACAACTATCTCTTTTTTTCCAGTATCTCCAACACCTCCACCTCCTATCGACACTCCCCCTACATACCATTTCACTCCATCCTCTATTCCCATCACTTTACCCATAACAATAAGTCAATTGTAACTAGTGAAAGTAAGTCAAGTGGACACTTAAGGTCCCCATTTAGTGGATACTCAAGTGTCCATTTCAATCCCTCCTCCCATAATTTTAGTCCCTACTTCCACAATTCCTTCTATTCCATCTAAAATTCCATCCATTCCATCCCCATTTATTTCCCACATAACTCAGTAGTATATAGTGATAAACTCAATCATTTTGACTTCACTTCCACTGGCTATCCCAACTCTTGGGATAACTATTACCTCATCTTTATCCCATTTCATCTTCCATAACTCACCACCCTTGAGTGTCTCTACCACTCTAATTGACTCATTTGGTGATTTGGCATCCACACTTCCATCAATCTCCAAGTTTTGAATCTTTGTGTTTACTCCATTAATATCACTTCCATTTTATAAACCTCTAATAGACAAATATGTTACTATTTCCCCTACCTCTTTCACTAAGGATGAGTTAAAAAATAAGGTTGAATAACTTACTGCTACATTAAATAAGTTCATAGAACCCACTAGTCCATCATCACAACCTGAACTAAGACAACCAATCACCCAGATCATAGATTAGGCAACATTTAATGTGATGATTTAAATTGAAAGCATGGGAAGGGATATCAATGAATGGTCATAATAAATCATCTCCAAAGGTAAAAAAAACTATTGATATGATAATGGATCATTATGAAGTTTTGAGAGGAAGAAGGATCACTCTAAGAGGCATAGTAAATAAATATGAGGGAGAGGTACAAACCTTGAATATTTACTATCCCAAATTGATAGTTGTGGAATTGATAGATATGGACACCCTCCTTGTTGGAAAAATATTGAAAAATGATGGAAAGTAAGAGGAATTACATAGATCAGCTAAATTTTGGATAAAAGTTCTTACAAAGACTACCCACAAAGCCAAAGTTGTCCATGACAAGGCCATTAACAAGTTGTATGACATGGAATATTTGTTGAATAAATTATCATATAGGTGAATAGATTATGAAGATAACCTCCTTTTATTAGAAGAGGTTAAGATTAAATTCAAAGAAGTGGTTGAAAAGGAATCTACACAAGACACCATCTTTACCTTAAAATCTATCCACTGCTACATCAAGTTTTAGAACATGTTGGATTAGATTGGTAAAGGGATTCAAACATATAGAGATTTAAGAAGGGAAATTTTTGATATAGTGACATATTGTGAGATCACCAACCTCTAATCCTTTGGACTAGATGAGGACATAATCCTAGAGATATTCAATGCTTATGATGCACATGTCCAAAAACTCTAGGCTGAGAAAGATAAAAAGGCAAAATAAGTGTTGGATATTGATTAATTATTCTATGAAAAGCATTATTGTATTTTTATATTTTCATTATTGTAAAAACATTATAAAGTTACAAAAACATATCTTGTAAATTTCAGCTATCTTTTGATATCTCTTTTTGAGAAAGATCCATGTGCATTTTACACTTTATATTTTGACAAGTTGGAAATTGTAAAAGGCAGACTTAAAAATTACACTTTTCATTTTGCAAATTTTTAAATGATTAATTTGTCAAAGAACATATTGGAAATTATAATTTTCATTTTGACAAAGTGGTATGACTTTCAAGTTCTAAAAGTCTCACTTGGAAATTTTAACTTAGGGTTACTATTTTTCAAAACCCTAAGTTAAAATTTAAAAATACTTCCATACTTTACTAGTGAATTTTACACCACTCCTATGGAACACATATAAGATATTGTTAATCTATGTTCAATTAAAAATGTGGTAGAAGATAATGTTTCAATTAGGCTCTTAGTCTCCTATTTCAAAGGTAAAGCCTTACAATGGTATAGAGGTCTTGAACCCAACTCCATTTTAGTTTGGGATTACTTAGAAAATGCACTATGTACTCAGTTTGAAGACAAGAGTGATGAAATTTACCTAGTTAAAAAATTAACTACTATTCAATGGTCTCTTCATGAGCACATGACTAATTTCAATTTATATTTTTATAAGACATAGAATATAATTTTAGTATTGGTCAAGCCAAATCCAAATAATGCTTTCTTATATTACTTAAGAGCCCTGAGTAGTGGTATATCCATTATGATCCAGTCAATGGGTGGTACCACACTTCCTGATGCCTATGAAATTATAATAAGGGTATAAAATTATTTAATTTAAGTAGGGGAAATTTCTCCAAGGCCACCAATGCCTATATTTTTAAAAATATGTCCTATTCCACCACCTATAATTGATCCAATTAAAACCATGAGTAAAGCACCAACGTTAACTCCTCTTAAAAATGACTTATATGAAGGTTAAGTCATGAGTTTTAGAAATGAATTAGTAGCAATGAAGAGGTAGAAATCCCATAACTACAAGCCTTATCAGTAGGCTAACCCAACATACCAACCCAATAAGCAACTATACCAAGGCAATTCATAGCTATAAAGTCAATATATGCAAGCAAAGCCTTCTAACATTCATGTTCTACCTACACCAGGTGATACCAAAGCTATTGTACCTATTTAGAATAACCTAACATATGAGTATGATTGATATTATCCTTGATCCCAATCATATAACTAGAATAATTATCCTAATGGTGTTATTAGTCAATATTTTATGGTGCAATTCATGTCAAGTACATAAGGCTATCATGATAAATCCATTTCAAAACAAGCAGATACATAAGAACTTATTCAATGTGAGTCTACTCTTCTAAACTAGTAAGAAGACGATTTTTGTGTTGTGAATCAAGAGAAGGCATTGTTTAATAATGGAGGTCCTATGGTAGCCAATACATGTTCAAATAATATCAATAGAATGTGAAAAACCCCTAGGGTTGAATAATATACAACTTCCAAAGTTTCACAAGAGATTGCAAAGAAAAACACAATACAAAGACCACCCTTTATACCAATAGGACAACCCAAAGAAAATGTGCTGACTCTAAATCTTGTAAAAGATGACATAGATCTTATAAAGGTTGATAATATCCCTTTCCATATAGTTGAGAAAATGAATAATAATAATATTAATGTTACTATGTGGGAATCACTATCCATCCCTGTGTAAGGTATTTGTTGCAAGAGGCTTTGAAGAACTTCCATATAATGGACAAGGTTCCATCTAAGGAACTTAATGCTGAAATTAATTTGTGTCAACCTCAAATTAACATTAAAACAAGAAAAAGTGGTAAGCCTCCCCAATTTTATCTTTCACTTATGGTAGTGAAGCATCTCATTCATAATTATATGGTAGATTTGAGGGCTAGCAATTTAGTGATGCCCAAGTAAATAGTTGATGCCCTTGGTATAAAGTATACACCTATAAATAAATGAATGGTTTGATTAGATGGGATTATTTTTTAAATAGTAGGAATAATAAAAGGGATAAATCTCACTATTAATGTTTGTCCAAGCTTGTCAATTTCATAAGATATCTTAGTTATAGATCTTCCCCCTTTGCCATTTGTATTTCATGAGATTTCACTATAAATATGGGCGGATATCTATCTATATATTAGTCTCAAATGTTATTTAGAATGAGATATGGAACAAGAGTAATATTAATATCAAAAAAAATCATAAAATATCATATTGAGTCATACACTCCTATCCCTATAGACATGAACTGTATACTACATGATCTGGAAGAGAAGATTGATCATAAAGTTACAACACCTGTAGAATAAATTCTAGACACTCATATATATTAATGGGGATCAACCATTAAATTTTATCCTTATGACTATGTACATGAAACATGGTTTGGAACATATTACAATCATGAAAATGATGTAATTATTCTAAACCTGGTAAAATCAGCTGAAGATCTTCAAGGAATGTGGTAATTATTCTTCGATGGTTTGAGAAGTAGGAATAGTATAGGTGTAGTTATTGTATTTATCTTTCCATAAAAGGAGAACTATTTATATTATTTTAGACTATAATTTATCTATACAAATAATGCAATTGATAATGAAGCTTTGATTTGAGGTCTATAATTGGCCAAAGAGAGAGGGATAAAATCTATACAAATATTCAATGATAGTGAGTTGATTTTTCACCAATTAAGATCTAGAAGCATAATTAAAAATAATCTATTGAGATCTTACAAACATAGAATTTGGAAATGGTTATAAGACTTTACCACTTTGAACATTTAAGTTGTACTAATATCATAGAAAAAATATGATAATCCTATGGCCTTGGTAGGTTCCTAATATAACCCAGCTAAAAAAATAAAGAAAAAAAAATAGCCAACATGTAAGGTTCATAGTAAGACCATCTATTCTTGATAATGTAATCAATTATCAAGTATTTTATAGTGATCAAAAAATTGTAAACTTTTTGAGAGAATAACCTAAATTCTAAGATAGAAACTAGTCAAGACTTTAAGATCAATTTGGAAATAAAATCATCTAGTTGAAAACAATCAAACTACATATGGGTCTTGTTACTCTAGAGGACATCTTCAATTCAAGTGATGAACTAAAAGGTGAAAACAAGAATATCACCATGAATTAATAATATTCTAGTCCAATGGTCATCTCAGAAGGCAAATCACTAAAGGTAGGAAAGGTATGTAATGATTTTGAAAAACAATATTTTTTTGAGTTGTGTCAAGAGTCTAATAATAATTTCACTTGGAGTTATCATGATGTAAGAGGATTTGATCCTAGTTTAGCCCAACATAGAATAGAATTAGATACAAATACCAAGCCTATTAGATAGAAGTAGAGATTGATTAATCTAAAAATACAACCCCTAATGAAGGCTAAATTATCTAAACTGATAGAATTCCTATCAAGCACTCATCTTGGGTTGCTAATTTGATCCCTACAAGTATTAAAAATGGTGAAACTAGGACTTATGTATATTTTAGGGATCTAAACAAAGCATCTCTAAAAGATCATTATCCTCTTCTCCCTAAGGAGCAAATTTTTCAAACTATATTAGGATCTAAAAGGTTTTCTCTTCTAGATAGTTATTTTGGCTATAACCAAATACTGGTGCAAGAATCAGACCAATTCAAGGCTACTTTCACCATGAAATGGGGTACATATACATACAAAAATATTCCATTTGGTGTTAATAATGTTGGTGTAACATTTCAAAGAGCCATGGATATGACTTTTATGGGTTTGATAAATGAGATGATCCTAGTATATCTAGATGATATCACTATCTCTATTAAAGCATGTTGAAGCACACCTGGATCACCTTCAATTTTTTTTAAAGATGTAGCGAATTTAGGGTTTTACTCAATCTTAAGAAGTGAATTTTCTTAGTTGATGAATGGAAACTAATATGACATATTATGTCAAATAAGGGTCTTACAATAGACCTAGAGAGAATTAGTTTATATTTGTAGTAGCACTACTAATCCATAAGAAGAGATTACAAAGATTTCTTAGAAAAATAAACTTTGTAAGAATATTTTATCCAAATTTTTCCTTTATGGAAAAAACCATTACTACAATGCTAAAAAAGGGTATCATTTTTAGCTCAACACATGAGGGAAAGGACAACTTTGAAGCCATCAAGTAGTCTATTTCCTAAGATCCTACCCTAGTCAACCCTAATTATGGGAAAGATTTCATTCTCTATGATTTTGGAGTGGAAGGTAACATCTCAGCTATTCTAACTTAGTAGAATAAAGAACAATTGGAATAACCAATATCTTTCTTCAATCAATCCTTGAAGGATTATGAAGCAAATTATAGTTTCATAGAGAAAAAAGTATATGTTGTGATTAAATATCTCAAAAGGTTCAGACTTATGCTTTCCAATAATAAAAATCACCTGATGGTGAGTCATCAAAGTCTTAAAGAGCTCCTACTGAGCCAAGATGTAAATGAAAAGAGAAAGATGGATAACTAAGGTCATGAAATATGATGTGGACATGAAAATCACCAAGATTTTAAGAGGGAAGGGACTAGTTAAACAACTAGCTTATAATATCAAAACTACTGAGGCAGTATCTAAAATAGTATATGCTAAAAGTGTACCTTAGACAATGAATCCACCTCTTTTCAATAGCTATATCTATGAGATGACCATTTTACTATGGATTGGTGAGTACTCATATGACTTTTACTAGTCTAAGAAGATATATTTTAGACTCTAATCCATTCCTTATGTTCTTGTTGATGTAATATTATTTAGAAAATATATGAATGGAGTCATGCTATGGTGTATTGAGAACAATCAAGTCCCCAAGGTGATCAAAAAATTTCATGATGGCCCATCATGTGGACATTTGTCTAAAAGAACCATGACCATAAAAATAATGAGAGTGGGATATTATTGGCATAAATTATTTAAAAATTCCCACCAATGGGTAAGGAACTATGAAATGTGTGTTTAATTTATTGGAAATTAAAGATTATTGGCTTTCACTCACAAATCAATTCAAGAAAATAAACCATTTTCTCAATGGGGATTAGATTTAATTGGTATGATCAATCCACCATCGAGTGTATGCCACAAATGGGTCCTCACCACAATAGACTATTTCATAAGATGGACTAAAGTAGTTTCACTAAAAGATGCCGCAGAGGCATCTATCTTATAATTCATAAATGACATAGTCTCAAGGTTTGGTGTTACTCACACCGTTATCTTAGATAATACCAAAACATTTATAGGCATTCAAGTGAGTTAATGGGCTATAAATCATAATGTATACCTTAGTACTTCTAATTATTAACCATAGGGTAATGGCTTAGTCAAGTCTACCAACAAGAACCTTATAATAATTATTGATGTCACTTGGATTTACACCCTTTGAGGAGATGTTTCATCTATCCCCATCAAAGTGGCATAATTGAAACACCTCTAGGCTTGTGGGTAGCCTAAGGATGAGGTGAATATCTAGGTAGGGATAGCTCCATTGATGTACCACTTTGGATCATTACTACACCTTAACTTTTACGGGGGGGAAGGGAGAAAGAAAAATAAAAGAAAACTATCCTAAGGGAGGTGATACACTAAATAATTTGATGACTTCCAACCAACTATATGTTACACATGGGAACAAAGGAATAACCAAACATACACATCTCCAATCTAAATCTTCTCACATCGGTATTAAATTATGAGGTTATAGATGAATGCTTAGGGTAGGAGGAATAGATAAGAGGAATTTAATGGAACTAGTGATTATAATAATTCACTCAACCTTGACACTTCATAAAACACTTCACATGCCCTGCAAGAAGAAGCTTTCTAACTACAAATAGGATGAAAAAATGATATAACATGCTATGGAATCCATAGTATTCACTAAGCAAGATAAATCATCCAAGTAAAACACACTATGAATATTCATAAAGAGGTAAATGTCAGTAGTCTTATTGATCAAATGGTATGAAAATGAGTAGGGCTTCACCATACTCAAGTGGAACATAAGTTACAATAGCCAAAAAGGTTAGTTCTTATAGAACTTGAGAAAGAGAGGAGAAGAGAGAAGTCCAAGGGTTAAAAATACCCTTGTTAAGTTGATAAAATTATTTAATTTTTCATTATAAGAGGATTTGAGAGAAACCATGCAAGGTTCGGTGGCACAAGTGTCCATCCAAGTCATAAAACTCATGAAAAGTGGCATGAAACTCCTCATTCTAGCTCAAAAAATTGCCTTCATGATTTAGACCTATTTAAACATCCAAAAACTGATTAGGGATATCTATAATGATTGGAATTAATGTTAAGGATTTTATATATGCATCTCCATTCATTTATTGTAGGCTTGGTCACCTAAAATCATCTGGGAATGAGCCATCATCATCTACAATCTAAAAAAAAGTCTTCCTTCATGCAACCTACACACTTGGCCTCCAAAAAGGAATAAATTTTCCATGAAAATATGTATGAGGTATTGGATTAAACTTTTAAATACCTTCCATGTCCTTAGAGGCATTAGAAAAACCTTAAAATCAACTCACTTGATGTTTTCCAACCTTCTCACTAGCTTGTCCACTATGCCAATTTTGTCTGGTTGAGATGAAACATCCTATTTGAAAAATTATGAGTATTTATAAGGAATTAAATGACCATGATGAGTTATTAAAAGTCCTAATGTTTCAACCAAACTTTATTTCATCTTTAGAATGTTTCTATAACCTATAAAACACACAAAATAGTTAAAAGTACCCTATTTTTACCCTATCTATATAATTCCATACAAATCAAAAGGGTTGGGAGGATCCTAAGAGAGTCCTCTACACATTCTAATAACTTTAATTATCAAACTAGGCCATTATATTAGCTTCCCATCCTAATTTTATCCATAAAGTCTTGACTAAGGGTTTACAAGGGTTTTAGGCCTATTTTCACATTTAAGCATTGTTCATACAAACCTGACATTCAAATTTCAAATAAATTTCAAAATAATTATCTTTATGACCCATGATAACACTTATAAACTCATTCGGTATCCATTTAAATAATAAAGAGAGATATGAGCACTCAAAGTGCTTATTTGAGCTTTATTTCTTCCATTTGCATAGGCCTAAGGTTGTTTTGAGCCCAAAAGTGGATTCCATTATGCTTCCCCTACATATAAATATCTTAAAATTATTAAATTTACTAGAAAACATTATCTAATATGATATAATTCTCACCTCATGTGAAAATTAGAAGTGACTCTCCATTGGCTTCTAGGCCTAAACCTTGCCTAGTAGGCCTTCCTACACTCTTAAGGTTTAGGCCATCAAACTAATATCATTTTAATTCCAAAAGATTTATAACCTCTATTGTGATGTTATGAAAATGTTAAAATATGTTATAAATCATACCTAGGGCTAGAAGTATAAGTGACCTCCCATTTGGGCACTAGGCCTCTTCAAGGCCTAATAGACATGCCTACAAGTTTAAAATTCTAGACCATTTTGTTGGTATTCATCCCTATATTATTGTTTTTACATGTTTATATAGATGTTTTACAACCTCATAAATATCTTTTCAAGTTTTAAAAATATCCTAAGACCATCCATTTACTACCCTTCTCCAAAACTGCCAGTTTATGAACTTAGGGAAGCACCCTCCATCTGAGACAAAATAGAGGGCACTTCCCCTATTTCATAAAAACAAATGAATTATTTAAGGAATTATATAGGTTTTATATGTTATTTTTCTACCATATTTAACCCTTGAATACGTCATGTGACCCTCTAAATATCTCAATTTCCAAGACAAACTTCTTGAAGGAATGTGTGTAGTGTTCAAGGAATGGACTGTGGATTGCTTTTGAAAAATTTTAAGCTCTTATTTATTGAATAATATATCTATGAGATATAAATTAAACCATGATGATATCATTTTAAATATTAATAAACCTTTATATCTCAAGCATACACCTTGGAACATACACCTACTTAGTTGGGCGTGATTGGTAAGTTGACCTTGCTTACTCAAGAAAAAGGAGCCTATAGGTTATGTTTATGTGCTTAAGACCCTATAATAAAGTGTTTTATCCTTAATTTTATATTTAAAACTCATTTAATCCATGATATAACTTTCTATCTCAAAATTTGAATTGGATTTCTCCTAAGACCAATCCTAGGTAGTTGATTGCAATTTTTGTGTTTTTACCAAAGGATGATTCTTGTAGGTGTTAATGTGTGGTTTAACCTTAAAAAAAATGTACAAAACCTAATATAATTCCCTTATGTTAATTTTTAATTAGTTTTTACCCACTCATTTTATTCCTAGGCACTACTAACACTTGAAATTCCTCAAATTTTCTCACTGTTACATCATAGTTATCTATATCAGACTGTGTTTTTGTCTTGGAAGGGCGCTTAAAGGTAACCATGCTTGTATTGAACTTTTAAAAACTTTAATGAGCCTATTTTAAATTCATCACACCATTATATGAATTAAATAATCCATTCCATGCTTGAAGTGAGGTCCTTTATCAAGGATATTTTGCTCAACCTACATGCTAACTCTACAACTAGTATGTAGGGTCACATTTGTAATGTAAAGGATACTTGTAGGTGCAAATGTGGTCAAAGGTTAGTAACCTGATTTAATTTGATGATACCTAGATCTCTAATATTTATTTTAACTATTTTTAACCACTCAAAAATTAAAGTGTGGTCTAATATGTAACGTTGGGTTGAATAGGTATCTTTATAGCCCAAACTTGTAGACATGAATGCAATTTTTAGTGTATTTCTAGGCAACTTTGAGCTTCCTAAATAGAATTATATTGATCCTATGCACCTCAAACTCCACAAATTCCTTTTTATAGATGGATACTACAAAATATGGTTATCAAAATACATGAAATGTCTTTGCAACCTTGTTATGAGATATCAACAAAACACCAAGGATCACTATTTTGTTCTTTTATGGAAAAATCCCTGAACATATTCATTTTACCTTTGGAGCTAAATCCCCCTCTTGTATATCCAGTCAACATTTCAAACATGGTTCCATGATCTCCTTAACACCCTAGGACTCCAAGAAAAGTTTCATTACATGTTTTAACACTCCATTGAGTACCTCAATCCTCTATTTTCACCACCTGTAGGTGATTATCTTAATGTGCAGGCAGTAATGTAGGATAATTGGTAGTGAGAATCACATTTGATCCTAAAGGGTATTAGGCCTATCTCAATGCATTCTAATGAAATCCTTACACTTAAAATGTAGCTAAATAACCACTAATGATCTTATTCATATCATGACATCATCATGAGAGGTTGTAGATGTATTATGAGCAATATATAGGTAGTGAGTATGAGACAGTCCTTGCATTGAAATAATCTACCTAAAATAGTAAATAAATCTCCTATTAATGGTATTTTAATGAAATTATAGGATGCCTCAAACTCAAAACAAGCTCCTATACTTTCTTTTCAACATTGAAAACCCTCCATGAAAGCACTTGTAGGTGTATTTTCCTATCATATGACTATATGGGTGAATGTATAGACTATCATAGTCATCTTCTAACAAGTGAAAATATTACTTGATTAATCATACCATTATAGTGTGTTCAAAGTTTAATTACCTCTAACACAACTCCATAGATGTGTTTCAAATCTTTGCACACTTCTCTTGATTAACTGATATGACAGTTATGGTTGCAAATTGACTGCATGAGGTATATGAGTAAAAGCTAAAAATATTGATTTGGAGATGGAATTTGGAAGGTAAAAATAGTTAGGAGATAATTTAAAACATAGAAATTAGCCCATCACTACCCTCTAGAGCCATTGTCAAAGCATGAAAATCTTAGAAATGATGAAAATCTACCTACAACATAGAATGTTGTTTCCTCCTACAAATTAGGATACTTGGCTCATCTAAACACCTTTAAATGTGAAACCAATCATAGGAATCATTATATAAGGAATCCAAAATCATTTGGAATCAATCTTAACAATTGGTTTGTATATAATTGCCAAAAATGAAGCAAAATATATAGGGTACATAAAATAGTAAGCATAAAAACATAGTCAAATTAATGAGGATGGATCATAAAGGAAAGGTCACCATTATTAAAAATATTTTAATGGAAATTAAGGTCTCTGAGTATACTACCACCTCCTAAAAGCATTTTTCATGAAACCTCTTCAGCTATCCAAACTAAGCATGACCATGTTGGTCGCTTTTATATGTCTAGAAAGGCAAAGAAGGATTTGAATGGTTTTGGATAAAAAATGGAACTTATAGAGAATTTAAAGCATTGAGATGAGTGTTACCTTACCCCATGTGGTACACTTCCCCATGGGCCATACAAGTGCCAAACTCACTCTTTTTAGTTAGTTTCTTGAATTTCAACTATATAACCTAAAAGATTATGATTAAACTAACATTAATGATAGGTAATATGACCTATTGGATGATTTAAAGGAAAAAATGACATTTGGAAACATTTTTAACTATGCCACTTGCATTTATGACTTCTAAAATCCCATTAAATGACCCAAAATGACAAATTGACTAGTATGACTAAGACCAAGGCTAAGATGACATTAAATTACATAAAATAACTTATAATACACCCCATGAAAATATATTAGACCCCTTAAAACATTTAAAATTCAAGTTTTTACCTATAGGGGCTTCATTTGACTTGTAAGGTCAAATTTGGTCAACAAATTGGTCACTCATAGGGTTAGTATACCTGTTATACTAACTAGACTAGTAGCCTTATCAGTCTATTGAGATTAGAGAGTCATATAAAATTTGAGACTCAAAAAGAGGACTTTGACAACAAGATTTGATTAAGACAAGACCAATGACTACCTCAACCACACAAATAAAAAGACACACATAATGCAAAAATAAACACACGTGTGTTTCATGAGTACTTATGGAACACACATACTAAACTAAACAAATTAAAATAAAAATATAACTAACCTAAGATAAAGAATCCCTCCTAGATTAAAGGGGAATTTTTAAACTCTTCTTACTTCATGAAATGAAGGATTTATTGAGACATGCAACTTTGTACTTTAGCATTGATGCCTCCAAATTTTCATGATGTTTGCTAACTTCATTGGCATGATGTTCATTGAGAGCCGAGTAGCTCCAAATAGATTGGCTATAGAAATTAAATTTTATTTCATCCAAATAGCGTCAACCTTCTCATATGAGTCCTCAATTATAACCTCCTTCTTGGTTTCTATGTTGTTCTCAATAAGATTGGATTTTATCTCAGCTGTAAGTTCTTCTAGCTCATCAATGAGCTTTGCATACTCCACCCAATCTTGATCATTATCCTCAATGGAAGAATATTTCTTCACCTTGTCATGTACTTGAACCTTAACTTGGTAAATCTCTTCAAGCTCTTGAAGTAACTTCATTTACAACTGCTAATCATCCTTGTCCTCTTTACCATCTAGAACCATTACCTCTTCAATCTTCTCTTCTAGATGTATGATGTCATCAAGATAGTTTTATTTAAGCTCTAATGCATCTGATGGTGATTCAAGATTAGTATGAGTTATTGGGTCATATTTAATAATAACATCTTGCACATTGGTCTCAAGAGAGTTTTATAAGGCTATAACCTCTTTGGGAAAGACTTGAAATTGTTCTCCATTCTTAATATCCCATTCATCTTCATGTTGGAGGTGATCATATGCAAATTTTTGATTAGATGCAAAGTATTCTTCAAGGGCTATAAGATCCTCCATCTCCTTCTCCTTCATGGTTATGCCAAGACTAGGCATCTTGAAATCATGGAACTTATCCTATTGAGGCTACCAAGGAGGTAGGCTTTCTTCAAGCAAGAGTTATAAATTTTTATCAACCAACTAATTCTATTTAGGTTACCATACCATAGGTCCATCAAGGTAAATGGTGATGGGGTGAGTACAAGATGAACTAGTTGGTGGAGGTGGCACATAGAGCTCAAAATCAGATTGAGAGTAAAGTCTAGGGGATTCTTTTGGAAGCTCTTGAGGAAGGAAAGGTAGACCTTAGGCTTAAATAACTCAATTTTCTTCATTCCATTTTATAATCACTTCATTACAATCTAATTTATCTTGAGCATTCTCTTGAGGAAGGTTAGATGGGGTGTGTTTAGGCATAAGATCTTCTTTTAGGTCTAAACCTTCCATCACACCTTTACTTAGCAATTTCATCCTTGTCTTTAGCTCTTCTATTTTCTTGGCTAGATTCTTGTGGAAAATTTCTCTTAGATTTCATAGGCATCTTCATAAGGATGATGAGTACAAGAGGATTGACATAGAACATAAAAATCTTCTTGAGGAAGGGTGGGAGGGACTTTCATAGAATCAAGCTCTATGTCAACTTCACACTCCTTATCAAAACTTTTCTCCTCTTTATTTCCCCATGAATCTAGTATCTTATTCTATCTTAGGATGTTAGAATTAGGAGTATTTTATTTAGGGGATGATTTAACTTGAGGAGTGGATGAAGTATTCAAGAAACTTTAAATCTCCTTAGGCTTGAATTATCCACCTTGTCTCCAACTTGGAATATCATATTTAGAGGTCATTTCTTGAGGTGGGGATGTATTCAGAGAGGGAAATGAGCGATTATATTCCACTTATTTTAATAATGACATGGACTATTACATATGCATATTATCCAACTCAATCTTCCTATCAATATTATCTTCAAAAATAAGGTTTCTCTTTTCAACACTCTCTTTCAACTAATTGGGAAAAGAAAGGCTTTGATAAGCTTGATTGGGATCATGAGTAGGAATCATGTAAGACTGATAGAAATGTTGAGGAAGTGGATATGAAGGTTGATAGGTTGGGTGAGGCTACATTTTATGAACTTTTAGATTATATTCCAAGGATGAAACTAGGTCACTCATATCTAGCATCTCACTTATGAGCCTTTACCAATTGGCTCTCTCAATATGTGCCCACTCTTTTTTGACTAGATATAATTCATCTCTCACATGATGAATGAAATGAATAGAAAAATATTGACTATGTACCCTTAGTTTATCAAGCTCTAACATATAATTTTCATACCCCAAAAGAGTTTGCTTGAAGGTGGAAATGGATTTAGTTAAGAAGTGGCTAGGTTGACTAGGAGAAGTAGGATATTGAGGAGGTTGGCTATAGGATTTATATAACTCATGACAAGGCTAGTTATAGTGATAATAAGGATCATGATAAGGTTGACCATATTCATAGAAAGACTAGTAAAAATCACACCAAGGCTGATAGGAATCATACAAAGGCTAATTCAAAATGCCATAAGCTAGAAATACCTCACCAACTTATGTAAAACAAAACTCAACACCAAAATTAGCCATGAAACCTCATTGGGAAGAAAGAACATAAATAGACATTACTAAAAATATTCAAAATGAAAACTTGGGCTAGTTGACTAGTTGATGTAGCTTTAGAGTGACCATTGATGCTTGGATAGATGCCTCCAAAGGCTGATGTGTTGAAGGATAACACTAAAATTCTTAAAATTATTGGATGAAGATTCCAAATGAGCATGAACAAAACTATTTTCACTTGGATTTTCATCCTTTGAGGAGATGTCTTCACTGTCCTCATCTAAGTGGCACAATTGAAACACCTTTAGGCTTGTGGGTAGCCTAAGGATGAGGTGAATCTCTAGGTAGGACTAGCTCCCTTGATGTACCACTTTGGATCACTACTACACATAAAATTTATGGGGGGGGGAATGGAGAGATAAAACTAAAATCAAACTATCCTTAGGGAGGTGATACACCAAATAAGTTGATGACTTCCAACCAGCTACATGTTATACATGGGAACAAAGGACTGACCAAACATACACTTCTCCAATATACATCTTCTCATATCAATATTATATTATGAGTTTATGTATAAATTATTAGCCTATGAGGACTATACAATAGACCTTTAATGGCACTAGTGAATAGACTAACTTGCTCAACCTTGTCACTTCCTAAAACACTTCACATGCCATGTAAGAAGAAGCTGTCCAATTGCAAATATGATGAAAGAATGAGATAACATGCTAAGGAATCCATAGTATTCACTAAAAAAGATAAATCATACAAGTAAAAAACACTATGAGCATTCATAAAGAGGTAAAAATTAGTAGTCTTATTGATTAAATGGTATGCAAATGATCAAGGATTCACCATATTTAGGTGGAACAAAAGTTACAATAGCTAAAAAGGTTAGTTCTTATAGAACTTGAGAGATAGGAGAAGAGATAATTCCAAGAGTCACAAGGACACTTGTCAAGTTGAGAAAGTTAGTTAATTATTTATGTGAAGAGGATATGGGATGAACCATGTAAGGTTAGACAACATAAGTGTCGATCCAAGTCATAAAACTCATGAAAAGTGGTATGAAACTCCTCATTCTAGATAAAAAAAATACCTTCATGATTTGGACCTATTTGAACATCCTAAAACTAATTAGGGATAGGTATGATGACTAGAATTAAGGGGAAGGATTTTAGACTTACCCCTCCATGCATTGATTATAGGCCTAGTCATCTAGAATCATCTAGGAATGAGCCATCATCATTTGTAGTCTAAAAAAAACTCTTCCTTTATGCACCCTACACACTTGGCCTCCAAAAATGCATAAATTTTCCATGAAAATATGTGGGATGGAGTGGATGAAAACTTTTAAGACCCTCCATGGCCTTAGAGGCATTAGACACACCTTAAAATCAGTTCACTTAAAGTTTTACACCCTTCTCACTAACTTGTCCATTATGCCAATTTTGTCTAGCTAAGATGAAAAATATATTTTGGAAAATTAAGAGTGTTTTCAAGGAATTAAATTACCATGGTGAATTCTTACAAGTCCTAATGTTTCACCCAAACTTGATTTCATCTTTAGACTCTTTCTATAACTTGTAAAACACACAAAATATTCAAAAGTAACCTATTTTATACCCTATCTATACAATTGCATACAAATAAAAATGGTTGGGAGGAGACTAAGATATTCCTCCACAAGGTCCAATAACTTTCATGATCAAACTAGGCCATTAGATTAGCTTTCCATCCTCATTTTCTCCATTAGGTCTTAACTGAGGGGTTGTAAGGGTTTTATGCCTATTTTCAATTTTAAGAATTGTTCATAAAAACCTGATGTTAAAATTGAAAAAAAGTTATATAATAATTATATTTATGACCCCTTATAACACCTCTAAACTCCTATGTCATCCATGTAAGGCATCAAGAGAGATATGAGCACTCAAAGTGCTTATTCGAGATTGTTTCTTCCATTTGCATAGGCTTGAGGTTGTCTTGAGCCCAAAAGTGACTTATTTTGTGCTTACCATATATAAAAAAATATTTAACATGTCTTAAAATACTTCAAAAACATTCTATAATATTATATAATTCTCACCTCATGTGGAAAGTAGAAGTGACTCTCCATTTGGCTTCTAGGCCTAAACTTTGCCTAGTAAGCCTTCCTGTACTCTTGTGGTTTAGGCCATCTAATTGAGATTATTTTAATTAAACCAGATTTATAATATTTTTTTTTAACCTATTAAAATTTTAAAATAGGTTTTGAATAATACATAGGGCTAGAAGTATAAGGGCCTCCCATTTGGGCACTAGGCCTCTTCAAGGCCTAATAAACCTGCCTATAAGTTTAAGATTCTAGACCATTATATTGGTATTCCTCCCTTTGTTATTATTTTTACATGTTTCCATATATGTGTTAAAACCTCCTATATCTCCTTTAAATGTTAAAAAATATCCTAATACCATCCATTTACCACCCTTCTCCAAAACTACCAATTTGTGAACCTAGGGAAGTGCCCTCTGTCTGAGACAAAATAGAGGGCACTTCCCCTATTTAACCATAAAAAATGAATGATTTATGGGATTATATATGTTTTATATGTTATTTTATATAATATTTAACCCTTTAATAGGTTATTTTACCTTCTAAAACCCTCAAGTTCTAAGACAAACTTCTTGGAGAAAGGATTATGTGTAGTGTTCAAAGAATAGACTGTGGATTGATTTCGAAAGGTTTTAAGCTATTTGTTATTTCATAATAGACATATGAGATATAAATTTAATCATGATGATATAATTAAAAATATTCATAAACCTTTATATCTCAGGCATGCACCTTGGAACATACACCTACTTGGTTGGGCCTGAGTGGTAAGTTGACCCTGCGTACTCAAGAAAAAGGAGCCTATAGGTTATGTTTATGTGATTAAGACCTTGGAATCAAGTGTTTTAGCCTTAATTTAATATTTAAAACTCATTTTATCCATGATATAATTGTATATTTCACACTTTAAACTAGATTTCTCCTAAGATCATTCTTAGGTAGCTGACTGCATTTTCTATGTTTTTACCAAAGGATGATTCCTCTAGGTGATAATGCATGGTTTAACCTTAAAAAAAATGTCCAAAACATCATATACTTACATTTGGTTAATTTTTCATTATTTTAAACCTACTCATTTTATTCTTAATCACTACCAACACTTTAAAATACACAAATTTTCTCACTATTACATCACAATCATCTATATCAGACTGTGTTTTTGTCTTGGAAGGGTACCTAAAGGTAACCATGCTTGTATTGGACTTTGAAAACATTTAATGAGCCTATTTTAATTTATTCACACCATGTTATGACTGGAATCATCCATTCCATGATTGAATTGAGGTCCTCTATTAAGGATATTTAACTCAACCTACATGCTAACTCTACAACCAACTTGTAGGGTCACAATTGTAATGAAAAGGATACCTGAAAGTGCAAATGTGGTCAAAGGTTAGTAACCAAATTTAATTTTATGATCCCTAGATATATAATTTTTATGTCAACCATTTGGAACCACTCAAAAATGAATGTGTGGTCTAATATTTAACCTTGGGTTGAATAGGTATCTTTATAGCCCAAACCTATAGACATGAATGCAATTTATAGTGTATTTTTAGACAACTTTGAGCTTCCTAAAACACACTCTCTATTGATCCTATACTCATAAAACTATGTAAATTCCTTGTTATATATGGATACTACAATCTATGGTTATCAAAATTCATGAAAGGTCTTTGAAACACTGTTATGAGATATCAACAAAACACCAAGGACCATTATTTTGTTCTTTTGGGAAAAAATCCCTGAACATATTCATATCACTTTTGGAGCTAAATTAACCTCTTGTCTATCCACTTAAAATTTCAAACATGGTTCCATGATCTCCTTAACACCCTAGGACTCCAATAAAAGTTTCATTACATGATTTAACACTCCATTGATTACCTCAGTCCTCTATTTTCACCATCTATAGGTGATTATCTTCATGTGTAGGCAGTAATGTAGGGTAATTGGTAGTGAACATCACATTTGATCCTAAATGGTACTAGGCCTATCTCAATGCCTTCCAATGAAATCTTAAAAATTTAAAGGTATTGAAATCATCACTAATGTTATTATTCTTATCATGACATCATCATGAGAGGTTGTAGATGCACTTTAAGAATTATACATGTAGTAAGCATGAGATTGCCCCTATATTGAAATAATATACCTAAAACAGTCAATCAATCTCCCTTAATGGTGTTTCAATGAAACTCTGGGATGCTTCAAACTCAAAAAAATATCCTATACTTCTTTTAAATGTTGAGAACCCTCCATGAAAGCACCTATAGGTGTATTTTCCTATAATATGACTATGTGGGTGAATGTATAGACTACCATAGTCATCTTCTAACAAGTGAAATGCTTTTTTGATTACTCATACCATTATAGTGTGTTCAAATTTTAATTACCTATAACACAACTCCATATATGTGTTTCAAATCTTTGCACACTTCTCCTAATTGATTGATTTGATAGTTATGGCTACAAACTGACTGCATGAGGTATATGACTACAAACTACCAAGATTTATTTGGAGACTAAAGCTGGAAGGTAAAAAGAATCAAGAGAGCATTTAAAAAATATAAATTATCCTATCACTACCCCCTAGATCCATTTTTAAAGCAATAAAATCTTGGAAATGATGAAAATTTATGTACAACATAGAATGGTGTTTCCTCCTAAAAATTAGGATACTTGGTTCATCCATACATATTTAAACATGAAACCAATCATAGGCATAATTATATAAGGAATATAAAATCATTTGGACTCATCCTCAATAGCTGGTTTTTATTGACTTGCCTAAAATGGAGCAAAACATATAGGGTGCATGAAAGAGCAAGTAGAAAAACATAATCAACTTCATGAGGATGGTTCATAAAGTACATGCCACCATTATTTTAAATATTGTAATGGGAATTAATGTATATAAGTATAATACCACCTCCTAAAATAATTTGTCCTAAAACCTCTTCAACTATCCGTACTAAGCATGAACTTGTTGGTCACTTATGTATGTCTAGAAAGGAAAAAAAGGAGAAGAATTGTTTTGAATAAAAAATGGAACTTAAAAAGAATTTAAAGTGTTTATATGAGTTTGGGTAATATTATGAGTCATTCCATGATATTACCCCATGGTGCACACTTCCCCATGTGCCACACAAGTGCAAAACTCAACCTTTTCAGTTAGTTTCTTGAATTTTATTTAGATAACCTAAAATATTCTAATTTAACTAACATTATTATTAGGAAATACTACCTTTTGGATGATTTAAAGAAAAAAAGGACATCTAAACACCTTAGGAACCATGCCACTTGCTTTTATGACCCCTAAAAGCCCATTAAATGACCTAAAATGACAAATTGACTAATATGACTAAGACCAAAGCTAGGATGACATTAAATGAAATAAAATAACTTATAATACACCCCATTAAAATATATAAGACCATATAAAACAGATAAAATTCAAGTTTTTACCTATAGGGCCCCCTAATTTGACTTGTAGGGTCAAATTTGGTCAAGAATTATCAAAAAAATAGTGGAGGATAACCAAAGGACATGGTACACAAATTTGAAATCATCACTATGGGCTGATAGGATCAACCCAAAGAGAGCCCTTTTAAATTACTTACTCATGTTGGTATATGGAATGGAATCCAAAATTCCACTATCGATTAAATTACCATATCTAGTTTTCAATCACTAGTTGGATTTGATTGACAATGAAGAAATGATAGTAAGATTGACTAAACTCATGAAATTAGGAAGGAAGGAAATCCAGAACCAATAAATGAATGTCATAGAATAAAATTAGGCTCAAATAAAGATGAATTATGATAATAATGCATCTAATATGAGCTTTAATGTAGGATACATGGTTCTCAAATGGGATGTAGACAAGGCTAAACTAGGCAAGCACACCAGGTTTGATATAATATGGAGTGGTCTATATATTATAAATAAGTAAAAAAGGAAATAATGCATTCTAGCCATCCAAGCTCAATGAATTATAATTACCTATGCCCGTCAATGGGATATACCTCAAAGATTGATTTTGAGGTAGGAATTCATTCCAAAAACTAAAATTTTGTATATAATAGGGTTAGTTATGTTTTCCAAAATAAGTACTTTTACACAAGCCAACTCATTAGGAATTTTTGTTTATGTTTGTTTTATTTTTCCTTATCTTGTTCTTATTTAGGCAAATCCTAGTTTTATTCTTTACCATTTAAAATGTGTTAAACTTAAAATGGACTCCATGCCTAATGAACTACAAGGCTATTGGAAAGAAACTTATTAGAAAACAATCATCCCACATAGGTCACCAAAAATGTTGATATTTTTTCCCCAAAAATATTAAAACATAAATTAACCTAAGGTAGACCCCCTATTTTTTTTTCAAAAATACCATAAATTGACCCAAAGCACATATTTCCTTTATATTTCAAAATATAGAACTTTGTCTACAATTTACAATTTAAAAAATTGCAAATTGCTTTCCCAAGCTCTAGATCCCACAATGCACTAATCAATGGAAATTGGAAACATAACTGCAATTTACAATTTGAAAAATTAAAAAGTACAATAAGATCTTTGGTTCCTAAAAAGCAAATAACTATTAGGAAATTGGAAACCTAACTGTAATTTGAAATTTTGAAAAATTGCAAATTATAGATAGAGTTCTACTTCCCATGAACCACTCTATCTAGATTCAAAAACTTAGAAAATCATTTGCAATTTTCAAAATTTCAAATGACAATCCAAGTTCTACTTCCTACCAATAACTAATCCTATGGAGTCTAAAACTCTAAACAAAATTTTCAATTTGTAAAATTGTAAATTGCAGTCTAGGTTATACCTTCTTATTCCAAAGAAGTCAACGACCTCTCCCCATGAAATCTAGAAGTCAACATGAAATTTGCAAAATTTAAAAATTGCTTGAAGGATCTTGGGTTCTGCCAACTACCTCCATTGAATAATTAATTGTAGAAGGGGGTTTATATAAACATGGAATTTGGGATTTTTAATTCATTGTTTAAATTCTAAATCAAGATTTAGAGCTCTGATAGCAATGTCAAGCCATGAATTTTTAGTAGCAACCTTGAGCCACATGCCAATCCATGAACCTATATCTACAAGCAATGCTATGATAACCTACTCCACCCTACATGGTATTCTATTAAAATGTCTATTTTTATTTAAGACATTATTTCATGCAAACCAAGATTAATAAGTTTCTTTCATTTCTATAAGTTTTTTTTACCATTAATTAGGGTTTTCATTGCTAAAAGTATTGTCTAGTTTTAGGGTTTTCTTTTTTTGTCATCAATTGTGAAGTTGTATCCTGAGAGGTAATATTTTTAAAATTTCCCAATTAATTGATATTTAGGGTTTTTTTTAGGGGTTGCATTTTTTAAAGCAATTAAGATCCTAGGAATTTTCCCCAAGCTTTTACATTAAAAACTAGGGTTTCTCCAAGTTTTAAAATAGGAAAATACACTAGTGCATATTTGCATAACCAAGAATATTCCCCAAATACTCCAATCTCGATGGGATTTGAACTTGCCTCAAGTACCTCCCATCTTCATAGGCTTTGATATGTTCCAAACACCTCTTAAGACTATG